>CM047511.1:4891054-5499757 GCA_026122265.1 Ammodytes dubius
GTTTGGTACCACAGAAAAAACCTTGTTGAGGACACACGTGCAACCGATCCATCTGCTTTAAATGCAGAGTGAAGGACCTTATCTTGCTGAGAAGTATTACATCACCTTCTTGTATAAGATGTGTGTATGACACTCCTAACTTTTCTTCATGTATCTTATATGTTATTTTGTATTGTATCTTGTACAGCGCGTTGGTCAACTGATGTTGTTTTTAAATGTGTTATAGAAATAATTTTTACTTTGATTTTATAAAAAAATATATTTTCACAATCTACTGTGAAAAAAATATAATAAATAAATATATAATGATAAATGCTTTTGTTGATGATTGAGGTTAGAACTAAAAATGCACTAATCACAGGAAGTGTAGTATTTACGCATCATTTCTCCGTCTTTTGCACACTGTCTCACATTAAATGCACATGTTAATTAAGTTATTTGGCGCACGTTGTCAGACCATACGCCCATTTAATCCGCATGCGTATTCTGCTGATAGTGTAACGTGGGCTGACCAGAGGAAACTAACACTCCATCTAATAGATTATGACTGTTACAACATGCGCTCCACATTAAGCCGGCCGATGCTCTGTGATGTAGGAATAGAGAGGGATCTGGATGTTTACTCGCCAAACTGATTGACAGCATTTCCGTGCACGTGGCATTTGTTTACAATATTGAGTTTTGCCTTTGTGAATGCAAACAAAACCATCTAAAAAACGAAAAAATGTATCCGATCTCAACTGGCGCGCACCAAGGAAGCGGACTATTGGATGTGCACACAACCTTAGACCAGTTTTGTTAAGATACCAGCTTGTAATAAATGCATAATAACAAACACACATCACCACATTCTTTCTCTAACCAGGACAATCATCTTTTATCTGTAGAATGAGCAGCTGACCGTGTGTGGGCGAAAAACTGAACTAATAACTGCCATGCAAACAGTATATATATAATATGACATATTCCACTGCCGGTGTGAATATCAGGTTCATAGCAACAGTAACAGGTCAATAGAGCAGAAATCACTGTTGCAGAACAAAATGCCGACCATAAATAGTATCCAAATTTCATGAAAATCTGAAGGATTTGAAAATCAAGACATTTGTGTTGTTTGTGTTTTGCCCCACTCTACAGTTCATGGAGGTCCAGCCTAATGATGGCTTTGGCACGCTGCTTCCTCAAGAGACCCTGGAGATGGATCTGATTTTCAGTGCCAACAAGGCCAAAGAGTATAATTTCCAACTCTGCTGCAAATCTGGAATTAACAGGTTCCCTGAGTTAACTTTTTAAATGTCACAATAATTGATATTTTGACACATGTATTTCTATTTGTATGTTGTGTTTCCACTTCAGGATGCCTATTAACAACAGGCAAAGGGACTGCCCACCTTTTTTTTTGTTTTCTTTCTAAAGAATTTGTATGGTTCAGTTGTGTCATGGTGTGTAGTTATGATGGCTACGATTCAGTTCATTACATCCAATATCTATTCAAATATAACTTGGCCAATTTTTTTCCCATTCATTCTCAGAGATTTCCTTGTATCTTGCCGTGCGGTGGGTGTGCGCCCTCCATTGGAGCTCTCCCATTCTGTGGTCCAGTTTGGGGCCACGGCCATAGGAGACCAGTCCACTGCTATTCTTTACCTCATCAACCATGAGTCCAGTCCCAACCAGTCCAGACAAGCAGGTTCTTCAGTGGTAAAGGACAGCATGGCTGCTGTAGCACCCAGGCTATTCTCCTTCACCATACCCAAAGATTCAGACATCAGCATCACTCCTGTTGCAGGCAGCCTGCTTCCTGGGGAGGTGAAGCAGCAGCACTCTTACTGTTTACACTGCTTAGAAAGGGTCACTCCACTAATTTTAAACCTTAATGACAGATTAATAGTCCTGTCGAGCACTTCCATAGTCTTTATAACAAGAAGAACATGATTTAAAATCCACCTGCTTGCTTTTTCTGGAGCCTTTTCCATAATCTTTAAAGTCAATCAGCTGATAAAGACCATGACCAGCCAGTGACAGTTTCCAAAAAAGCTATCCATTAAGATGTTCTTCTGCTATGTTAATTTAGAGAATGAACTTTGATGCTCATGGTTGCAGTATGGAAAATGTAAGACTAGACACTAAACAAACATACATAATGATCCTAATCAAAAAGTAGTTCTATTTTTAAACTTATCAAAATAGTTTGAGTTGAGCTTGTAAACTTAACCTTTAATTTTAGGTATGAAACCAGACCTAGAAGCAAATGTACTTTTATTTTACATAATAAAACAGTTGCAATACGGTCATGACATCTTACTCAATACAGTTATACAGAATTCCAGTTAGACAACAACAGCTATCATACATATAGCTGCCATTGGCTTGTTACAAAGCCCTTTATAGTCTAATGATGCGCCCTACTGGAGACCTGGTGCAAGTGAACAAAAGCTTTTTATTTTCTCTGTCTATGCTGGAGAACAAAATACCAAAAACTATGAATCTTTGCATTGCATTGTTTATAGCTATTTGGTTGTTGCAGTTCAGGTGGCCACTGGAGCACATTCCAATATATAGCTTTATAGGTATAGCTCAAACCCCCGAGCTCCAGAGTTCTTGTGTGGTTTGTTGCACCAACAACAAAGTAAAAACAAACATCTTACCTTGCGTTCCAATACCCATACTTCCATACTATTTAGTATACCAGAAAGATTTAGGATGTCCCAATACATGCAAGTCAATTGTAGTATGCTGAAAATACACAAATGCCCCACTTACTTCAATAGCATTTTGGAGTATTTGTCTTAATTCTTGACATTTCTTGACATAATGATCTTCCATATCTGCTTTTTTTTCTCTCCTGTAGCCCTTAAACTCTTCTGTACTTTAGTATGTAGTGTAGTAAAAAGAAAAAGTATGTGATTTGGAACGCAGGGATAGTTTAATCCTTTGCCATGCCCCCAAAAATACCCAGAATGAAGGGCTTTATGACACCGGCTTCACCTCTGATTAAATGGGAGCACTCTATCATAAGAGCTGTTAGGACCGTTGTGAGAGTCTAGTCAAAGCATAGCATTGTTACAGACAGCAAAACTTAAAAAATGTAATTATTTCACATGTATCCTCTTACCCAGAGACTCAATGAGATATATATCAGGGTATGTTACCGCTGGTCACTGGGTTGGATGACTGGCCAGCTTGATGCTGGGAGACTAAGCAGACATAGTTTTGGATTGATCAAATTAATCATTTCTAAGTGTCTTTTACATCATCTCTAGCTCACAGAGTTGTTGTACAAGAACTTGCCATTGTCATTTACCTCTGATCGTTTTCTTGTTGTGTTGTTTTGGACCGCAAAGGGGGCGGGGCCAGGTCAGAATGCCGGTCTGATGTATAATGGCAATTGGAGGGATTATCCTCCTCAGTCCACTTGAATTGATCCATGCTACAGACATTTTAAAATTTAGTTTTTTAATTAAAGCTGGCGTATATGATTTGGGGAGAAAATAGCAGTTGGGATAAAGATTCAAATCCAAATACCTCAACCGCTCCACTTGTTCTCTTTGGTCCCTCCCTGACACACTCTACACCAACAACGTCGGTGCCAAAGTGAATGGACAGTCCCAACAGTCAATAAGAACGGAGAATCGGAGCCTCGCTCTGATTGGTCAAAGTGTACCGCTTATGTACACTTTGACCAATCAGAGCGAGGCTCACTTTGCATGTGAAGTGGATGTTTTGAAATGATCAAATTCACCAATGAGAGAACATTCTAATGTCAATGTATATTATAACAAGCGTATAATAATATATGTATACTTCTTAATATGAATCATTTCTTGACATGTTAGCATTTCTCCCATGGCACAGAGATGTCTGGTACAGGTGACGTTCAGACCCAAACTGTCAGAGCAGCAGATCAAAGATGAAGCGCTGCGTCTCCTCCATAGAGCCACGCTGCTCCGTCACAAAGAGCTAGAGCGCATCAGCCTGGCTGAACAAGAGGTAAACCACCACTATGCACACTTCAGTCTCTGTGTGTGTGGCCAGAAGGCTTTTACATCGGACCACTCTTCACCACACTGATTGATTTCTGTTTCATCAACATACTGGTGCTTACACATGATGACATGTTTTGAAGCCATCAGTCATGTTTTTGTCTGTGCACTGTAAGGCCAAGAAGGACGTCCCAGTGGAGACCTGTAAGGGAAAGAAGGGACCTGGGATTCCAAAGACCAACAAATTGCCAGACATGCCAAAGACAGAACCACCAACTCAATCACCAGATCCTGCTGACGTACAGCCAAGGTATGATACCAAGGCTTGATATCTTCCCTGGATATCATCCATCTTTACGCCTGCTTTGTGTTATAGATTACTTTGGAAAAAACACATCCAACTCACTGGAATGCCAGTGAAGCAAATATTAATTTATAAACATTCTATAAAGCACATATCTAAGAGTAGCACTGCAAAAAGAGAATACATTATTCCAAACATCTTTCACGTTCTCCCTGAAAGCCTCTCTTTGCCTCTATACACCCAATTAATAAGTTGGAACAGTCGAGATCCAACAACACTGCAACAAGCCAGATGCAAATACAGCTCCTATTCCAGTGCTTTTATGCTTTCATATAACCATGTGTTTTCATGTGCAGTGTAACACCGTTACATAGTAAAATCTCAATAGAGATAGAACATTTTGATAAAAAGAAAAACCATTTTTTTTTGTTTTTTTTTAATAAAATCCTACTTTTTGTTTTCTAGTCCAGAGCAGTATGAGGAGGCCAGAGCATCTCTGTTGTACTCCTTCACCCAGCGCTACAGCCAGCACACTGTTCCCTGCTATGTGTCGGATGGAGACCCTGTAAAAGAAGCCCAACAGGCCCAGCCGGCATGGAGGTAACAATGAATCTGCCCTGCATTCCAAATCCCTATACTATCTCTGCTATTTACTATGGTAGAAAAAGATGTAGGATGTCCTAATACTTGTGTGGGATGCAGTATCCTGAGAAAATACATGGATGTCCTGCTTACATGCGGTCGTGATTCTTAGAGTGGAAATCAGAATGCTTTTTTTTGGCCGATTCTGAGCCACAACCCACTGTGCATCAGAAGTTAAGTCACATTTACGGAGCCTCTGTGTGAAAACAATCAGCAATTTGATGGCTATATTTAGCAAGAGGCAATTTCAAGGCGCAATGTTAGGATTAAATTGAAAAGTAAAAGTATGTCCCAATTGTATGCCTACTGCATGCTACATACTTCAGCTCTAGTATGTAGAATATAAAAAAAGAATGAGTATGCGATTTGGAACGCAGGGCAGCTCTGTACAATACTCTGTAGGCCCTGTCATGTCAGATTTGTGTCATGTCTTGTAATCTTTGGGACTTTACTGGATCCAATACAGCTATTTCCCAAGTCCTAATACATATTTATATCTTCAGATAAATGGCCTCCTTTACCAGACTTCCACTGCTTCTTTCTGACTAAAGAGATGGTCATAGGAAATAGAAAATGTCTTCTCTCCCCCATCTCTTTCTTCTATTTTTGATGCTTTTGTTAAAATATGTAAGAAAATGCCCTTAGAGAGAAGATAGAAATCGTTTTGTTTAAATAGGAGCAGTTCAAAAGAAGTACATTTCCTAACAATCTATGTTGAATGGTGTTGTATCTTCTTTGTACTGTGAGCTCACCAAAGTATTTCCTATAACAGCTTTTGTTGTATTGGCAATACAATGAACTCAACTCAGGTCAACACAGAACATAAGACTGTAAGACCAAATGCAAAAGCTCTATTTGATCCTCAAAGATACACAAATCGGACACATTCTTTCTCTTTCTCCTCCCTGAGGTCTGATTTTCCCTCATATTTTTAACGGTAGAATATTTTAGGATTAATGGTTATTTCAGTTGTTTAGATAGAGCAGGCATTTTTGCTGGGTCTGTGACAGCATTGAATAAAGAGAGATTAATAACATGTATGTATCGTGGAAAAGGACAGACGATTATTAATCAAGACACAACTACATTTATGAGCTTTTATGGACTCAAGAACTGATAAATCATCATTAAGAAAATATTTAAGTTAATCTTCCTTCATTCTCCTGACTCAAGGTGCTGTAAAGAATTTAAAGCTTCAGTAAGCGGAATGGTCAGTTTAGCTAACTTCCTGTCAGTTACTGCAGTTAGCAGTCCCCTCCCACGTCACCACATTAATGCACTGCGGTCTTTAAGCAGCGAGTTATCTATCAATCAATCAATCAAACTTTATTTATATAGCACTTTTCATACAATCAAATGTAACACAAAGTGCTTAATACAACTCCCCCCTCCACACCCCCCACCCAGAGATATGCATACATGCAAAAACATTCCCCCTCCCACCCATCCATACCCCACAATAAGAAATTCATTAAAAACAGGAAGGAAACTGTGCGGAAGGAATCTAGCATCATCTCAGATCCTTAAGTGTGATAAAACATGATAAAAACCATCAAAACAGAGATTGGGGGGATATTTTCCTGCTCCGCAATTGAAGGCGCATACACATTCACCCATCTGTCGCTCTGCACGTGCACCTGCAGTGAGACGGGGGCCGGTTTGTACCGTTCTCTCTTCTGATTGGTTATTATATAACTACAGTATATTGGTTGACTTATATTAACATAAATAAATCTCTCACTTCACCGTCAATCAGTGGGAGCCTATTTCATAGCTTGTCATGTCCAAATATCTCCACAGCCCATTCAATACTCTTTACCTGAAGCTGAAGTGTCCTGCTGTACAGCCCCCTCTAGTGGTGCTTTCTAACAATGGACACCACGTCATAGACTTCCAACAGGTGGCAGTGGGTGAGTGATTCTGAAAAGTCAATGTTACTTGATGGATTTTTCACGTACTGTACCTTTTTTTTGTATGAATGTATTGGTTTGTATTTGTGTCTCCAGGAGAAAAAGTGATCAAGAGGTTTACAGTTCAGAACATTTCAAAGGAATCTTTGGATGTATCCTTTTTTTATTCTCCTGCTGGTAAATTGTAGATCTGCTTGTCGAAGTCAAATACAGAAACGTTTTACACATAAAACTTAATACTCAACTGTAGAACAAAGAGTTATGTTTGAAACTGTTTTAATGCAAATAGATGTTCCACAGCTACAAAGTCACATAGGTATCTGTGTTCCATGCATACTTTTTCAAGATTTCTGTTGAAATGTTAAAAACATATTTTATGCACATTTACATTCTATAGACTCAGTCTAAAATTCATCTATACAGTAAGAGAGAGGTATATTGCATTGCAGGTCCACTGTACTTTCAGCATGTTGTAGTTGCTTTAAATTTGTGAATAGATATTGTTTTGAAGACAGCCTTTAATATGAGGTCTTTGGTCACTCTTTAATGAAGCAGTGTGTTTTAAAGGGTCCGTTCAATCCAAATTACATACAAAAAAAAAAGCATTTTCATTAATGTCTTTAAGTGTTTAACACTACAGGCAGTTTGGGATTTATTTTTTGATATATCTGTCTCAGAGAGCAAAGAGGTTAATGGGATGTAGTTTGAGGTGTTCACAGCAATGAAAAACTAAAAAGAAAAAAAAAGTATAAATAAATATTTCAAAGACAGAACCATAAATTCATGTCAACAACTGAGTTAAAGATACCACTATGATTTACATTGATAAGTATAATCTAGGTAAATAGTCCTATCACCTCATTTTGTATCTTATACTATTCATAAATAAATAGCATCTCTTTAAACAAGTTACTTTCATGTCCAGAGATGTAATACTTTGATAAAGTGTAAGTATGTCCCAATACTTAATAGGCACCACTACTAATATTATGGCAGATTCTACTACTAAAGAATAAAAGGGGGCGCCCCTAGCTCAGTTGGTAGGGCGTCCCCCCCATGGGCCTCGGCCAGCAGCGGACCCAGGGTTCGATTCCAGCCCACGGTCGTTCTCTGCATGTCGCTCTCCTCTGTGCCCCATTTCGGCTCTGTCTCTGCACTGTCAATAAAGCATGTAAATGCCCAAAAAATATCTTTAAAAAAAATTTAAAAAGAATAAAAGAAAATTCAGCCGTTCACTACTGCTTTTCTTTGACTGTTTCCAAGCTGAGGTCATCAGTGCTGGATCTCCACGGTCCCTTTTCCCTTGTGAATGCTCTCAGATGCATCGGACCTGGAGGGAAACACACTCTGGTGCTGGCCTTCAGTCCAACCCTGGAGAAAAAGGTGAGTCAAGAGTGTAGAATTGACCACGCAGCACCGACTTTTTGCCAGAACTTAATAAACATCTCGGCCATGTCACGAGTTTGTCACACTTTTCTTCAGGGTGAAGTTGAATTATCCAAAATGATTGTTATAATTAGTCTAAAAAGGATTTGTTCACATTATGAATATTAAAAGAGGACATATTATACTCATTTTCAGGTCTGGATTTTGGACTCCGATAGAGTCAGTTTTTTTTCTCTTTCTTTCTGTATTTGTGGATAAAGTTTGGAGTAAAAAAAACAGCGCCATCTTTTAGCAGCAGTTTAAATGCTAATCCAGCGTGGTATCGGCCCATGTTGAGAAAGTCATGTTAGAAGAAGTGCAGTGCTTGCAGCGGCATGACCATATATAGAAGTCCAAGCCACTGTGACCACACTGTGAGCCCAGGTTAGAAGAAAAAAACATCCTGAAACAAAAGTGTTCAGAGAAGTGCAGAACAACCCAAAACAGTCTGCAGAGCTCCCTTCCAAATACCTTACCATACCTCTACTGTTCACTAGTGCTGTGAGAGCCTGGAGGTGCGTAGCCAGAAGATGACCCTGGAGATGACTCTGTGTGGGCAGGGTGTGGTGCCTGCTGTCACCTCCTCACACCCCGGAGGCCTCCTGGACTTTGGCTATGTGCTGGAGAAGGAGAGCACCTCACATGTCCTGAAGGTCAGTCAGTAGTGTGTTAATGGTAAGGTCAAGAAGACGTACTAAACAAGATAACATCTTTGCTTTTACATTTTCTGTTTGTCCATGTCAAATTCAATTATATTCCTGAAAGGCTTAAACAAATCAAACCAAGAAACTGAAATAATGTGTTGACTGCTGGTATGCACTGTTACCCTTAATGCTTCGGAGTAGGTTGCAGCCTCATAATAACTAAAGTGAAGTCCTGTTTTAGCTTGAGAACAGCTCAGCAGTGGCGGTGGGTTTCAGGGTGCTGCTGGCCAGCCTCTCTCCCTCCAGGCCTCAGGGTGGAGCTGACATGGTGGCCTCCCTACTGGGTGATTACACAGCCTCCCAGCTCCAGCCTACTGTTGGTAACTGTTTGTTTTTTAATATTTTGAACAGCAGCACTAATAGCATAAATAACATTAGGAGGCCCAGTTGTAGCAGGATTTGTCTTGTGCACCTGGTACAGGAACCCAGAACTACAGTGGGCTGAGTGTCTTCAGTGTGGTGCCAGCAGAGGGCAGCATTGCTCCAGGAGAGAGCCACAACGTCACGGTCACATTTCGGCCTGACCACTCTTCTGTCAACTACTCTGACAAACTAACCATAGAGCTCATGAATAAGGTAAGCACTGGTATGTAAACAAAGGTGGCCCACCATAGCTAGCAAAATGCCTGTTTGCAGAACTTACAAGGAGATATTCAATGATTTTGAGAAAGATTTGTATTTTAATTTTGAGCATTCTCCAGAATCACTGACTCCACTTTCACTTTTACTTGCATTTGGCCTATATGTATCACTGGTTAAAACAGTCAAAATGGTTCAGGTAATGCTGCTCTGCTTCTCATGCACACATGTTGTTGTCCAAATGTACTTTCTGCTACCTGTTTGTATGCCCATTTATTCACTGTGCTCAGCAAAACAACCTCTACCCTGTGACGTTTCTGTCTCTCAGACTCAAGTATGTGTGATGGATGTGAAGGGTGCAGCTTCTTCCTGTAACATGTATCTGTATGGAGGAGACCTGCTGACAGTGCCCATCGAATCCCTCCTCCCTCCACCTATAATCAGCCAACCTCAGCTCACAGGTAGCAAAGCCTCCGTCTTATAGCCTACCCACCTCTGCTATTATGGACATGATGTAGTTTGATGGAATACATAGTCAGTGTTGGACTGATCAATACTGAACAGGTTATCTATTGAGGTTATCCAAGGAAATTGCAATGAATTCAAGTTCAAGCACATGTTCTAAGATACTACTGCAGGCTCCAACAGGAAAGGAAACCAAGGCCAGATAAAAATAAGGATACTGCAAGTGTATGGGTAAGGGCAGGGTATGTGTTGTAGTCATTTATGCTAAACACAGCATTCTGAAAGCCCATGTGGTTGAAACCAGCATTCAGATCCAATTTCATTACAAAATCCATGTGTGAATAATACACACACCTCCTACACATGATATCTGTTAGTTTGACACAATCAAAGAGGTGTTGGAGCATAAAAATAACATGTTGGATAAGAGTCTGAGCTTTGCTATACAAGTTTCAAAGATACAGGACTCCTGTGGGATATGAGATGTATGCTCCAATTGACACCCTGATGAATTCCAGTTTGTCAAGTTAGCATATTTGGAATGTCTTGAAGAAGGAAGCTAACGAACCATAATGCTGTGTTTCACATCTTTTACTTTAGGTTTTTGCTGACCATTCAAATGCATGCTCCACATTTTTATAATTCTTTATGTGGTTCCTTCTAGGCAGCCATTTGTTCTAATACATTTCAATTTGAAAAAGCCATTAGCAGACTTTTGAAAGTTGCTTAGCCATCATACTGAACATTAGGTTTGCATAAATTCTTGGCAATTTCACATTATCCTTGTGTGGTATCCTGGTTTAGTCCAATTTATAGTGTATGCATTGGCATGGCTGTGGGGGTTTGCGTAATGCACGTCATTTACCTGTCTGTGAAAGTTTGCTTTCAGCCAAACATTTAAAGTATGTCCACTTGGACTGAATAAATGTGCTAACACATGCGTAACTCTGTTGATATGTGTCAGACTCAGAGGTAAGGGAGAAGCCCATTATCCCTGTACTGGTGACCCTGCGGAGCAGCTACAGCTCAGGGGCCAGCACTGCTGCTGTGAGGGAGCTACAGGTGGGCTGCATCTGCTCCTCACAGACCAAGAAGGTAATGGGATCATGATCACAATAATAATACTTTTATATATATATATATATATATATATATATATTATATATATATATATATATATATATATATATATTATATTTATATAGAGCCTTTCAAGGGAGCCAATGCTGCTTTACAGAGACATTCCATACCAAAAGATCCTAAACTGAGCCACAAGTTTCACTTAGATATGCAACTGACTGCTGCTACAAGTTCATCAAGTGCACTTTCATACATCAGAAAAGAGTTAGCAATAAGTATTATATTTTATTATATATATACAGTATTTATTATACTTTATATTATTATCTTAATCATACAGCTTGGAAGATTGGATTTTCTTACAAATCTGTTTATTCCCACCAGAGTGGTGAGTTTAACTGGGATAACGTGGCATCGCTGCAGGCCATGGGGTTCAGTGTGGAGCCCAGCAAAGGCAGCGTGGAGCCAGGCCAAAAACGCACCATCACTGTCACGTGGACTCCCCACAGTGGATACAAGGTGAGGGAGAGATTTGTATAAATGTTATTGAATGTGAAAAAGTCAAGATATGTCTGTTGAGGTTTTGTTGACTAAATCTGTATTTTTGCAACAAATGTAATGCAAATGTGATTTACTCTTTGTTGTTGTTGAACAATATCAAAAAGCCTGCAAAATGATAACCCTATTATGAAATTATAAAAAAATAAATGTAAATGAGTTGAGGTGGTAATTAAGAAGTCAAAGCATTACTGATCGCAAAAAGGTTTTCAAATTTTTGGGTACAGAAAGTGCTGCTCATTTACAGTTTGAATAGAAAAGTTAATTCACTCTGTGTGTGTGTGTGTGTGTGTGTGTGTGTGTGTGTGTGTGTGTGTGTGTGTGTGTGTGTGTGTGTGTGTGTGTGTGTGTGTGTGTGTGTGTGTGTGTGTGTGTGTGTGTGTGTGTGTGTGTGTGTGTGTGTGTGTGTGTGTGTGTGTTTCAGCCCTATGAGGTGGTGCAGATATGTGTGCCTCTTACCTTGAAGGGGGATGAGACAAATGTTTACAGTGTCACCCTGATGGCTTTGGTCTCCACCTCTTCTGACTGACCTACAGTGAACAGCAACCCGGATGGGAGAGGTGCTCCGCCACAGTCACACAATACAAAGACACGTGTGACATACTGTACATTTATGTGGCCAATCTTAATAAATATATTTATTGTTTAGGACAATTAATGAAGTTTCATTTTTTTACCATTATATTCACTACTTAAATACTCTGACTTTTCTAAAGTTGTATCTAACAGTATTTTACATTTGCTTTGTCTCTCAAATATACATGGAATGCTAATCTCCTCACAGTAGGCTCAAAATCTCAAAGAAAGCAACATTTCGTTATATGCTTTCAACCATAAATGCATTTTTAAATGAAATGCATCTTTACAACGATATGTTTCATTGATTGAATAATCCATATACAGTGCTGCTTGAAAGTATCTGAACCCCTTGAGACTTTTGGATTTTAACAATTATTCATTCATTTTTATCAATACCAGTATTTTTTATATGAAATAACAGATGTTTGTTTATCAATTACACATTTTTCTTTTCCGTAAATCAATTGTTAAAAATAATAAAACAAATTATTTGCCAACTTTTGTATGTGCAAAAGTTTGTGAACCCTGAGCTGCATTGCTTAAATCGATCAGGTAAACACAATCAGGTGGGCAAAATTGAGTGATGAAATGGACCAATGTAATCTCCAATGAGAGATCTTTAGGGAAGAAATTGAGCGGCACAAAAAAACAGAGATAAAACCAGGTCAGTCTGGGCCCACCAAAGTGAACCCATACAGGTCAGACATGCCAAGAGTAAAGGAAATCTCAGAGGATCTCAGGAAGAGAGTTGTGATGATGCACATTTATCTGGGAAAAGCTATACATTTATTTCAAAAAAGTTTGAGCTCCATCGGTCCACCGTGAGGCAAATCATCTACAAATGGAGAGCTTTAAGACTGACTGAACATCTGCCTACAAGTGGACTTCCTTCAAAAAAGCGCTGCAATAAAAGTGATTTTTTTCAAGTGAAAGCCAACCCAAACATAACATCTAGTGATGTGCAGACCATTTGCCACCACCATTCTTCACTTGGGAGAAGGTTCTCTTGGTGGTAGGCAGAGATGCGTTTCCGCATGTCGGTTTGGGTTATGACTAGGGTTGCAAAGGGGTGGAAAGTTTCCGGTAAATTACCGGAAAGTTTCCGGAAACTTTCCACGGGAACTTTCGCTCGGGAATTTTGGGAATATTCAAAATTGGAAATTATAGGAATTAACTAAATGTCGGTAATTTAAATGATTTTTTTTTCACATCCAAACATAAATCTAAACATTTAAACACTATGTTTGGTCATAGGAAGACATCCATGCAAATTAATACAATTAAAAAACATTACATTTGAACAGATTTATTTGTAAGAAGAACTTTATCAAGTTTTGATTATTTTATGAACAATCAATAATTTCACTGAACAACAAAAAGATGAATGTTGAGTTAAATATTAGTCATCTGTCTGAACCCAACCATTCAATAAATAAAGTCAAATGCCCCCCATGTGATGGAGGAATGCACAGAGCATGTAGGGGGCATGGCCTCAGTACCCCTGCAGTAGGATGTGTGCTAAGTGCAAGTTGCCAAGTGTACTTGCATAAAATCTGGTTGTTTTAGTCAAGATTATGCTAAAATACATTGTCCCTAACTATATGTAAAATCACAGTTTAAGGCTCTGTAAACCTGGTCTAGTAAAAATCAATATATGATATCAAGTTGGGTGGTGTCTCAATAAACTTAAAAAAAATCTGATTTGAAATTAAATATTCATAAATATATTAAAACTTAGTTGAAAAAAACTGCTTTTTACAGTCTAGAACGTTTGCCTGGACTGAAATAACATAGTTAGGAGAATTTAGTGCATTTGGGTGGCTTTCAATTTAGTAAATTCCCGTTTATTCCCGTTAATTCCCAAAATTCCCGTTAATTCCCATAAATTCCCGTTAATTCCCATGGAAAGTTTCCAACTTTGAAAATTCCCGGAATTTTGCAACCCTAGTTATGACCAAACAGCTCAATGTTGGACTAATCTTTCCACAGAATAGGACTTCAGGTATCTCCAGGTGCTCTCTGGCAATGTTGTGACAAGCTGTTTTGTTCTTTTTTGAGAGTAGAGGCTTCTTCAGCAACCCTCCCATGAAAGCCATGTTGACTGAGTTTTCTTCTTATTGTGGAACCATGCACATCTGTCCCAGATGCTGCAAGAGAGGTCTGCAAATCACTACATGTAATGTTTGGGTTGGCTTTTAACTGAAAAATCACTTTTCTTTTGGTGCTTGTGAATATTTTTGAAGGAAGTCCACTTCTAGGCAGATGTTCAGTCACTCTTAGAGCTCCCCATTTGTAGATAATTTGGCTAATGGTGAACTGATGGAACTCAAACTTTTTTAGATTAATTTATAGTTGTCCCCAGACAAATGTGCAACATCACAACTCGCTTTCTGAGATCCTCTGAGATTTCCTTATCTTTTAGCATGTCTGACCTGTATGGGTTCACTTTGGTGAGCCTAAACTGACCTGGTTTGATCTCTGTTTCATCTAGTGCCGCCCAATTTCTTCCCTAAAGATCTCTCATTACATTGGTCCATTTCATCACTCAATTTGGCCCATCTGATTGTGTTTACCTGATCGATTTAAGCAATGCAGTTCAGGGTTAGAAGAAAGTCTAAAAAGTCTAAAGGGTTCACAAACTTTTGCACATACGAAAGTTTGCAAATAATTAGTTTTATTTGTTTTAACAAATGATTTCCGGAAAATAAAAATGTGGAATTGATAAACATCTGTTATTTTATATAAAAAGTACTGGTATTGATAAAATTGAATCAATAATGGTTAAAGTCAATACAATTCCAAAAGGCTCAAGAGGTTCAGATACTTTCAATCAGCACTGTATGTTTAGTATTGTCACCTACCATGACCCTTTTTTAAGACAAAACTTTAAAGGTTTTGATTCCAAGTAGAGTAAGTGCAACAACAAGTCCATATTGTAAAGCTGGCTGGACAGTGTACATTTTGATAGTTTGGCTCTACATAGTTTTTCACTACTAACAAATAATTATGATTAAAGCAAGAGTTGATACATCTGACTGTAAAACCTGATTCCACCAGCAGGGGGAGTGTGCAATGCATCTAGAAGCAGCTGTGTTATATCATGGTTAAGGGTGTGTCAGCTGATGAGAGCCAGCAAATGTATACAGTACATAGTGCAGCACTGCTGGTACTGTACCCATGAAGTGAAAGGAGGCAGAGTTCACACAGAGGCTAAAGAAGGTGTAAAACATGACCAGGAACGACCAGAGATTAATTTAGATAAATTATGGAAAACCGTGGTTTGGTGTAAAAGCAATTTGAATGAAATGATAGCCTATTTACGAGGCTTAGACTATTTATTGATATACTATATTAGTTTGTATAGCTTTAACTTTAGGCTTTCTTGCTGTGACAGCTACAGCATAAATAACGGTCGTAGTAATCTTAGTTGTAGACTGATGATGATGATGATTCTTTTTTTCTATTAGCTTAATATTAGCTATGGCTGCTTTGATCCAAACCTGTAGTCTCTATGACACCTTTCAAAAAGCCTCACTTGATTGGTTTAATTCTGGTACATTGGATATCCACCATTAGCATGTGCCTCCTGTATAGCACTGTTAAATTTAGATTGTCAGATTTCCTATTTACATGTGTATTTGAGGCTTAAATGTTAGAATCCATTTTCCATTATAATCTAAATAAAACAATTCAGTTATTTGTGTGCAACCCCGGGTAGCTAAGAAGCATTTAGATTATCAAAGAACATTTAAAATGTCCATGGAAGTAGATGGATAAGCAGCAGCATTGATAGTTTACTGACACAAAACTGATTTAGGAACTATTTTAAATTAAAGAAGGCATGCATTGAGTATGTTAAACAATTTAAAATGTTGGCAAAAACGTTGGACATTGGACTTTTATGGATTGTGTATGAAAAGAAAAGCTATATAATTTGACTTCATGGTGCAATGAAAACATATCACAGTACTGACACCAGCACGAAAAGACAATCTTTCTCATTGAGATTAATCACATCGTTATACGGTCACATTAAAACTCTCCCATGGAGGAGCACTCCAGCTCTATGTGAAGGCCCTGAGTATGTGAACAGCAGATGTCAGTAATGCCACTGTGTGGACCAATAGGATGTGACCTCTCAGAGATACATGCTGTAAGCATTTATCAGAGATTGTAGGAGATTATGCTCAAGCAGATTACTGTACCCCAACCTGCCTATAAAAAGCAAGGTCATTATGAGCTTAGCCTCGTGTAATGTCACTCGCTTTATGAAATGCGTGAGATCATATTAAGCAATATTTGTTATGCCTGTTTGCCTGTTTTTCTAAGCTGATTTCTCTGCTGATCTCTCGCTAATACTGTGAGATAGGGCTATTTACGGTCCCTGCTGATGGGAGGTGTATGTGCGCGCGTGCGTGTCGCTGTCTTCCTCTGAATACGAGCCATTGAGTTAGTGAATATAACTTTAGAAAATAATGCAGGAGAGTACAAATGCTCATAAAACTTAGACAATGTTAAGTATTCTATTTACGTATCATAGCATGTGATGTTAACTTGGTTCTAGAAAATAATTAACTAATGTTACTTTTATCTGCTGTTCCTCCATTTGTCATAGTTTGACTACTTCTTATTGATCACGACTTAATCAGAGCGTACGTCAACAAAATAAGGACACAGAGGTGTGGATTGTTCTCATTGCTTTCTCTTCATCAAAAGGCTGAATGCAGACAATAAGCCTTCTCCCCTGGGCGCTCTGCTAAAGGAGCTTCACAACAAATGTATGCAGACGGGCAGGGAGTGTATCCAGGGGCAACTAAATCTCCCAAGCATTAACTGTTACCTGGGCACATGCGTCCCGGTGGAAACCCCACCCAGGAAATTGACACACACACACACACCACACACACACACACACACACACACACACACACACACACACACACACACACACACACACACACCCAAACACTGTGTGCTGTGTGCTGTGTTTTCATCCAAACCTGTCTATCTACCACACTGTTTCTTTTTTCCCTTTTTTTAAATTACAGGCAGTAATTAAAATGAAAGCGACTCTAATCCATGATAAGATAACCTACCACTTATATCAACTATTTCCTTAATGTATGCCCAAAAATGTGACCAAATTAGGTTTGGTGGGTTACTCTCTCACACACATGCATGTGTGCACACTTCCCTCCACACAATACAGTTACTATGGAGAAGGTACCTCTTGTTCATTTTCAGTTATAGAACTGACCATGCCATAGCAGAAGGTTGTTCATACAGCATAATTGGCTAGGGATGAGGTCAACAGACAGAACTGTCAGGGAAGCGCGCGCACACACACACACACACACACACACACACACACACACACACACACACACACACACACACACACACACACACACACACACACACACACACCACAACCGGGTGGACATTCAAATGACAGAAACAGAGTATATAGCCTAAACTGTATTGGTGGATGCTGGTTAATGCCACATGCTATATCAGGGTGGAGTCATCAGTTAATCACTTTACATTTCTCCCTAATAACTGCATTGTAATGATTGTGTTTGTATGCAATCATATAGGCATACATTGATTTGTTCAATGCAACATGACACATGGTGGTTGTGTGAGTGCGAGCAAAGAGACAACAGCAAAACATCTCTAAATGCATGGGGCTACAGTAGACAGAACAGCGTTCTTCATCTGAACCATATCTGATGATGCTTTGTCATCCCCCAGTGGGCCCAGCCCATACACACTCTGTTGTCCCGCAGGACTGCAAAGTGTTCCATGTCTCCAAGAAACGCTTTAACCCACTGAGCATTAAGCCCTCCTCTGAGCACTCTACCTAGAGTACTGGTGGTAATAACCATCAAATCATTTCTACAGAAGTGATGGTCCGCCCATCAGCACAAGAAGTAAATCCTCACTTATATTCCTTAGTTTGAACTACAGCACACAGACATGAGTTTATAAAAATATGGCAAAGTTAATATATTAATATAAAGAATATCATCTGTCAAAAGAAACTGCATACTCCAGCGTGTAGTGATTATATTTGTGGGGACAGTGGGCGTGACTCATAATCATAGTTACACATGACAAAGCGGTGAACATTTACTTTAAGAGAATAGGCCTGCTAGTGGATCAGTATTGGCTTATTGTACAAATACATATGAGTACAAATGTGGACATGAATCAACTATGAAGGAAAATGGTCCTGCATTTGAAGAAATCTTCATCCTGAAGAAATGTCAGACAGGTTCATTTCTATTTAATTTAATTTGACATTCTTCATAGTAAAACTACAATATCAAATGTAGACTCTAGAATGTATGATATTCAATGTAGGCCTACATGTTGTGTTTTGGATTCAGCCATGAACACTGGCAGGGAAGTAGCCTATGTGCAATTGTGTGACTGTAGCACCCTCTGTTTTGGTTTGCAAATTAGACAGTATTATTGACTGGAAGAGGCGGTTGTAGTGGCCTACTGTCACGAAAAGTCATATTTACCCTGACACTTTTGGCCTATTATAGCCTACCAAAGCCCGGGCTCTCATAGAACATTTATTTGGGATTAGCCTAGCTGAGAGGATATATAGGCCTTTATAGGAGATAATATTGGTAAACCATGAGTAGGCTATATAATAGTCACTCCTAATTATTTGCATTTGTTATTCCTGATAAATGATAGTCTAGAAAGTATCCCCAAGAACCTGTAGCTGTGTAGGCCACAATTTCAGTGCAACTTTTAAAGGCTGGTGTGTGTAGAAAGTCAGTTGTTCTAACCTACTTTGGCATGCCACTTTCATATTCCCGGGTCATGTGTGATTTAAACTCCACAAATTAACAACGTTTTGGAATAAAAACGCTGTTTTATGATGGGTAAATGTTATTTTGCTGTAAAAATGGCAGTATTTCCTGATCTGTTGAAGTGGTCTGGTAGCCGACCCTTCGCCGTCGCCGTACGTTGTGACGCTGCCGTAACGTGGGGTTTCCCAGACCTGAGTGCAGGGTTACCGCGCCCATCTCTGCTGTTTGATGGCCGGAGGAAGAAGCGACTGAGATCCTGGCGTGAAGGAAGAAAAAAGAGGGACGACGACGGTGGGAAAGACAAGAAGGGATTTTTTGCTCTCAGTTGGAATTTGCGTTGAAACAGAAGAACGTTCAAACTGGACTTTTGACACGTCTATCCGAGTGAACACCGCCTTGTCTCTGCGCCTCTGTGCCAGTGTGTCTCCCCCCTCGGCGGGTCAAAAACTGGGTTCGGGGAGTGCCGCTCCTCGGTAGCTAAAAACTAGCTCAATCTGAACGCCTGGGCGGAGAGAGAGGAGATACAAGATTTTGCTGTTTCCAGTCAATGTGATACAAACAACGGATACCTTCGACTGAACGCAGGTAAGGTTTTTCATTACTAGTAAAAATTGCGCTTCAGGAAATGCATTTAGTGTCCGTGCAGTTGGCTAAGCCTGCCGAGGAGGGAAGATGTACGAAAGGGGTTAAACTCGGTTGAGTGGCTTCTCCGTTAGACTTGGCTGCCGCTAGCCCCGCTGCTAGCAAGTCTATCGCTGCCAACAGTGAATGGGGGGGTCACTGTTGGTAAAACTTAGCCCACTGCTATAACTCAGGTGTCATTTGAAGTGGACAACATTTAACTGCTTTTGCATTTAAGGATTATTTCTGGAAAGCTGGTAGTGAATGACCAGTGTATATTGGAAGGTTAGTTGGTGACAGCTCGGTAGCTTAGCCAGCACCCCTCTCCAACGTCCGGGTATCTTTCTCCCCCTCTCACGAAATAAGCAATGTAGGTTAAACAGTATCAGCTTTGCTTTAGCAGCCAATTTGCTCGAGCAATATTTCAATTTCGGGATCAATGAGACTTAACATCCATTGACCCCAATCCTCGCTAACATTTCGTCCCATATTTTCCCCACATATTTGCTCTACAGATAGCTAACGTTAGTAATCACCTGGTAAGCTAATTAGTCGCCCATTTGCTACTCTATCCGTTTATTGTTGACTAACCGTACACGAGCAGTTTCAGGTGATGAATACATTGTTGCAACTTCGTGTACTTGCATAACTCAAACAAACGCGAGCAGACTTTGGATTTACTCTCACTCATGTAGAAAATATTATAAAGCTTCGCGCAATTGATAGCGAAGTGAATCTAAAAATGGCTACTTCACCAACAGAATCACCCCCCTCCCCACACTATTCCGTAGCCAGTCCATACAAGTTAGCCAGCAGTGGCCACAGCCTACGTTCACAGCTCGGTATGGATGATAGCCTATGGGTGTGTGTATCAGAACCAGGTTAAATTCCAAGTAGGCCTATATCTAAACACGGCAGCCAGAACAATTTCCCTGTATCACCTCTGAATATGAACGGTGTTGTTGTTGAATGAAGCTTTCAATTAAAACTATTGCATTGAAACATTAATACTGGCAATGCTAGAATTATTGACGTAGCCTAATGCCGAATTGCTCAACAATCATGGACTAGCTTAGTTTAAACGGGCTCGTGAACTAAAAGCGTTGTATTCAGTGAATCGAAAGCAAGCTATTATTGCTCGCTGTATGTCAGTTTTGTTAACATTCCCACGTTTAGTCTGCACAGTCGGCCATTAATCCATCCACTTAAAGTACCATGGCATTTTTTTTATAAGGGCGATTCTTCCCTACCATGAATAGCCTACAATTAGCCTACAGAAATGTAGCCTACATCTACTGCCAACTGGTAGGCTAACAAACGAAAGCTCGCATGGAGAAAATGGCAATAAGGGCTGACTGTGGAGCTGATGGTGCCAATAGCCATTTTAGTTGTACGTGTGCTTAACCAGCGTTAGTTAACGATCAGACAGGTCGGCCTTATTAGACGACTTCGTTTAATGATGTGAAAACGAGATTGTCTAATTGGATTTCGACAATCTGTTTATTTGGATCCCGGGTCTGTTGCAGAGCAAAGCTGTTAGCAGCTACAGTAACCATGCCCCGCCGGGCCGCCCTGCTCCACACTGTAGCCCCCTTTAGCCATACTAAGCATCAAATCCTTGTCAGCAAAGCACCAGAAGTTGTTAGAGAAGGGGATAGGCGATCGGAGATTTGTATTAAGTGGTAAAAATGTCGAAAGATGTTATAGAGAGCGACTAACGTGCTGTGGCAGGAAGCAGAGCTGAGCACCCGGGCAAGATATGTAGCCTGTCGCTTAGACCAAGTTATCGACAAGCAGTGTTAAGATAGGCCTATTGTAATCGAAAGAATCCATGGCTGAATAATAGCCATTTTTGTCGTTGTTTGTACATTTTCGGCGTTTCTTAAAAGAGCTATTTGTATTTGCTGGTTGACAAAGATGAATTCATTTCGCCAGTGTGCCCCCTCCCTCCGCCTCCTCGAATGAATGGGTTCCTGTATTCAGGGCCCAAGCAGCTGCAATGAACAAGATGGCGTTCAAAGCCTTTTTCATCACCGCTTTTTCTCAGACCGAGAGAGACAGCTGCCGAGCATCGGATGAGTTCAGGCTTGGCAGGCTAGATTTATTTGATTTAGCCATCTTAAAAATGTACAGAATATATTTGTGATTAAAACGGATGGGGTTCCTGCTAAGATGAATCCGATATGTGCACCTCAACATGGTGGGGATAGGGGTGTTGTACATCTATACTGTGAAGCTGAATACCGGGGAACATGGCAGCTATGATCAATTATTGTCTGATTTATAAGAATTAAAAAATAAGTTCGAGCCTACATATTTTGATATTAGGTTAATGTCTGATTTGAGACATCTGTGACCTCAAAGGACTGGGACATGAATCTTAAGCATAAAACTCAACTGAATGTTTCATATAAAATAATTGTAATAAAATAAAATGAATGTTTTAGTCAGGTTCGACTACACTGATTTTTTTGCGCATTTCTTATTTTGTCAAATCAATTTTTTTAGTCTAAATGTACACAACTTCTAATCTGTATATGTTTATAGGCAGCACCCAGTATCGAAGTTTGTTTTGAAAAGGTTTTATTATGTCTATAGGTGTTCAAATCATGGAATTTTGCAAATTTGCTTGTAACTGGATTCTTTAATTACAATTAATCGTCACTAGTCACATCTGAAACAACTCTCTGTAACTGCTATATCAGTGTTTTCCCTCAGTTTAACTGGAATTTAATATGTATCCTTTATTTAAGAATATTTCTTTTTATGAAACTAGTCCAACACTTGAGACGTTTTGCCTGGCCGCTGTCACCTTCTTAACATGTGCAGATAAAGCATACATATATCACTGGATAGTGTGTGATTGAATTGTATCCAGATATTAAACTGAGCATTAAACGTTTAATGAAATGTTAATCAGCATTTGTGACCTGGATGCGACCCACACTGTCCTGATATACCTAGAATGTATTTGAGATTCCGTCCTGTGGCCCTTGTGGACAGTGATGGCATAATCTGCAGGCATTTCTGTAAAATAGTGTGGATGTCTAGTGGTGTATGACGGGCCTGTGTGAAAGCCTTCATGGCAGTGTAGTGTGTGTGAAGGATATTTGTCCCTGGGTTTCTCTGCACAGCAGAGCTTGTCAGTCAGATGAGTGTCACCACCAAGATAAGGACCATGTGTTTAAACCTGGATCATTACACTTTTGTGCTTCAGTGGGGATTTTGTTTTCAAATAAGGATTTTCATCCCACTAATGTTTATTTTCCCCCCCTTACATTTGCATAATCTGCAAATTCAGAATATGAATGGGATTAAATTCTTAGTCTTTGGATTTCACTCTTTGGGATTATGTGGCTTTGGTCAGTGATAGTTCAGATTTTTCTTCACCTCAGATGTTATCCTTCTATTAACTGTTTGCCCACTCAGCATCTTTTGAACACAGATAAATGCTTATAGACTTTGAAGGCATATGTATCAGCACCACGTCTTTTGTAATTAAGACCCTGTTTCCACCTGGCATTAATATGTGGTTTTTAGGATCCGATCGCACTAACTACAGGTGGAAACGCGCTCAATGCGCATTGAATGCGCATTGAAATTATCCACATTCGGAGGTGGTTTGAGACCACTTATCCACATACCCATTAACAGTGGAAACGCGTATGAGCATCTCATACACATTAGGCCCCGCCCACTCAACTGCGGCGAGTGACTGGGCGGAAACGCGTACTCATTCACGCGACAATTCACGTCATAAAAGCGCACCGTTGCTTAACCCATTGATGACGGCTGCTGCGCGATGCCACATTGGCTCTCCTGCCTGATGCTGCATCGCGCAGCATTATTACTTTATCTAATTTTCATGGCATTCCCAGCATAAAATGCACCGTCATTGGTTCAAATACACATGAGGTGGGTTTTGTTGATTTTTTTAAGACCACGTGACCACCCAAAAGTTGTGTGGTTTGCCGAAAATCACGTCAATCAAAATAATAAAAAATAAAAAAATAAAACAAAATAATAAAAAAAATACGCCGGCTATGTCGGCGACGGAACAGTTAGTGGCGTTTGGTGCGCAGAATCAAGGTCTACTATAGACTACTGACGGAAATCACACAACACATTGCATCTATTTATTAACAATATTTAATAATTTTCTAATTCATCTCATTTTGACGATTTTTAGAAATATTTGTTGGTTTGTAAGCGCTAAGGGAGCATGTTTAAATAAATCCTGTGAACCTTAACTTTTAAATGTATTTTATTTCATGTTTCTATGTGCTACACAGGCTTAGATATTAAGGTTTTGGTAGACTTGACAATTCGTACTATTTTTTCAGAAAACCCTCAGGCATTAAGGACATGCATCCTAGATTGCCATAGTCATCAATGGGTTAATAATTTCTCCATGGTGAGATGGCAGTGTTGCTAACTTAGCAACTTTGTCGCTATATTTAGCGACTTTTCAGACCCCTCTGGCGACTCTTTTTTCAAAAAAAGCGACCAATCTAGCCGCTTCTTCTGGTGTTAATGGTGACTTTTGGAGACCCTGGCTGTCGCTAAAGCATGTATCGCTCTTAACTTCTAAACGAACAGCGGGTGACTCCGCGGCAACTCCCCCCGTCCCAGAGCACTGAGAGGCGGCAGAGTCCTCACGCAGCAGCCCCTCCCAGCTGCAGTCAGAGCAAGAGATAAACAACTCTCCGCTGTGTCCCGTTTGCATCCCTATTAGCAGTTATAGTAACCCTTGTTTACAGTCTATCAGTAGTGCAAATAAAGATGTTATACAGTGCTATCGAACAGAGAGCGAACTGCATGACGAAAAAAAATACGTAAGGGATAAAGTATAGCGAACGGGTCACTTGCTAGAAATAAAGACCGACAAGCTGAAGCAGCTGACGCGATAGTGTACAGTTTGGCGTTCGGAGCGCAGAATCTAGGTCTACTATAGGCTACTGACGAAAATCACACAACACATTGCATCTATTTATTAACAATTATTTCCGGCAGACTAGGCAAGGGCGGGGCACTGCTGCCCCCGCCGGTTAAAAACAACAGTATAAGCGGAAATGATGTACGAGCTGATTTCCATACAGCGCGGGGAATTCGAATCCGGATCGCAAACGCGCATAGAAGACGCATTGTTAAGGCCAGGTGTGAACAAGCATATTACATTTACATATAACGATCGGATTCCTCAGAACCACATATTAATGCCAGGTGGAAACAGGGTCTTAGATAAAAGCAACAGCATCTGCATGTGTCTCTTAATGTCAGAAATATTAACGTAACCATCCTGAGCATCTCATCTCACTGCTTGTTACAGTGGATTGGTCTAGTTGCTGTAAAATACTTAGTGTTGTCTCTCCATGTGTACCAAGGCAATACATTTTTCTGGATTAATTTGAAATTCTATGCATGCAATGTTAATAAAATACATAATTTTTTTGCTACTTTACCCCGGTGCTGTTAAGGGTGGTTTTATCAGCTGTGGCTAAATGTAAGTACTCAAAGTATTATCATTTTAGGTGCAGACACTTAACGCATGCTGTTAAGCAAACTCGGCTCCTCCTATTTTAAACAAATGGCTGTCCATTCCTCAAAGACTGTCCAATGGCTAATTAGAAATAATTTGCTCTGTGTGATTTGGCTGTAAGTGATATCGTCCAAATATGTCACTTAACAACTGAATAGCAAATGTTCCAATTGTTCTGAGTTATTTTTAATTTACTTATCAGGGGTTACTACTAGGGGTGGGAATCGATTTTCCGATTAATCGCAATTCTTCCTCGAACGATTCCGAATCGATTCATAAAAGTTAATAATCGATTTATAAAAAAAAAAAAAGTAGTAAAAAAAGTAGTATTTAATATTAGTATTTCCTGCGCCACTGCGCATGCACACCTCACAAGTGCGAGTTGTTAAAAGTGGCGACAAAAGGGCAGAGAGCAGCAAACCCATATGACCTGCACTGGCTTTGTGTCTGTTTACGTTTTTGTATGAGAGCTGAGCTGAATTCCAAGCCATACTTTTTGCACAATGTGTTGAAATGACATAGAAAATAATAGAATAGAAATCCTATAGAAACATGATTCACAAGAGTAGAAAGAAAATTAAACTGAATCGGTTTAGTTTTTACATACTTCCATATTGTGTTGAAATGCAAGCTGCATTGATTATTGCACTGGTCATAGAAAGTCATATTTGTGACAAAAGCTTTTTCTCTAATACAATATTAGAGAAGGCAATCCATCTGTTGATTGTATTTAATGATCATCACAAAAGTAGGAAGTGATTAGCAAACTCTGAGGAGCAAACTCATATGTCTATATAAATATATTTTTGCATTGAGAATCGTGAGGTGGCAAGAGATTCCCACCCCTAGTTACTACCTTGGCACAACACTGATTTGTTTTCATCTGTAAGGTACTGTTAGGCCTAATTGTTTACCAGGTGACCTAGCTTTACTACAATATTACTACACTGACTGCACTGACTGGGACTTTGATTGTTTTTGTCAGACGGCTGAGCTTGAAACAATCTCCGTCGACTCCAAGGATTCAGACTGATAATTCGATTCTTTGACTTTCAGGAGGCCTATAGATAAGCCTTATATCCCAGCCTGTGCTGTAATGAATTGTTTTGTGAAAAGTTGAAAAGCATACCATATGCAAGTTTTCAAATGCTGTTGGTAGCTAGCATAGAAAGGGTGTGCTCTAATGATTTATTTTGACATTTTCGGCAGAAGATTTTCGCTGGCCGAACGTTCCATGCTTCCCTGCTTCCCTACCCAAACAATATTGCATAAAATAAAACGTTAGTTGTTTTTGTTTCGTCAGGATATATTGTCATATCGCATAGCCCTACCCTGGACATAGGGCTGCTCGGTTATGGCAAAAATGATAACCACGATTATTTTGATTGATATTGTAATCACGGTTATTAAAGACGATTATTCATTGTAGGGATGCACCAAAATGAAAATTCAGCCAATTCTTTCAACATTACATAAACAAAACTCCCAATTGTGCTCCTCAAACATAGCCTACAACTAAAAAGCCACACAAAATAAATAATCAGTAAAACCTTCGAATCTAAGAGTAAAATTAATATTTTACTAGGGATGTGATTGTGAACCATTCATTGATTTGTACTTCGACTTATAAGAGGAGGTAGGCTATGAATCTACAAAAAGATCGACTTATTGCCTTGTTTTTTTTTGCAGTGCACGTTGAGTTGCTGTTAAAAAAAACTACACCACAGCTGACACCGTAATGTTCAGACTTCAGAATTTGCATCAGAGCGCTGATCATAAAAATTAGACGCTTTATTTAAACGTAGTCCATGCTTAGGTGCTGGTTGTAACTTTTCGTCTGTAGACTGAAACTAACGGAGGGGGTGCGTCTCACTGTATATTTGCTCTTGTCGCGCAGATAGTTTGCCGACATGGCACAATATATTCAGGCTCGAGAAATGCAATCAGAAAGCGGAAGCCTTTCCCCTCAACAGCGTTAACGTGCAGGAATCCCCGACTATCATTTTACCCGTAAAGCCACAGAGCTTTTCTGCGCGGCGGCTCACACCGACAAGTTCTCACAGTGAATGACACCGTTACCCACCGCCATCACAGTGTCTCACTCACACCATGTTTCACCGAGTGAAACGCTGCTTCAATCGCGCAAGGCTTTTGTGTTTCGGTGTAACATCCTGGACGAGCGTTTTAACTTTATGCTGAATAAACAATTGCACTGGAATCGCTGAAAGCGGCAGTGTTCGGGCGGGGGCGGGGCGGAGCGCAGGTGGAGACAGAAGGGTGCGCTGCATTTACTACACATGACCCGGCGTGCCGCACAATAACCGTTTTATTACGATTATCTTGTTTTCATGACCGAGGGAAGCCAAAATTGTAACCGAAATCGAAATTCAATTAATCGCCCAGCCCTACCTGGACAATGATACTGGTCAGTCTATCTGTATTAATTTATTCACACCATACACTCCATACATCCAGTGAAACACAGTCATCACCAGTTGACGGTTTATGTTATTTTCAAACCTTCAAGTGCCAGTTGAAGGCTGAATGCTCAGAAAATCAAATAAAAAAGGTTTTCGAATATGGCACTCACTGTAAATGCCAGTACACTCTACAACATGAAGCCCGTCCCTGTACATCAGAAACAGGTAGTGTTTGCGTCTTTCAGAGAAGGGAATGATGCTGGAATTGAACCCAATTGATGAAATCACAAAACAACTCAAGCTTTGACTGCACAGTTTGACAGTTACATCTACAAGTACAGGAGGAAGACGACTCTTAACTCGGTCTAACCACTGTAATATTTCCAGGAACCATATAACCTTTTCATGAACCCAGGGCCCAGTATCCAAGATATCCAAACTACAAACACAATCCTGGTTACTGGTTCCTTTCTATCAACTCGAACCCTTCCTGACATTCTCCTCTGTCATCAAAAAAGAAGTTATCGCCCGCGAGAACTACCGCTCACTTGACATTTTTCTTTTTCAGACCATTCTCTGTTAAAGCAGCTCTGAGTAACATTTAAATATTTTTTTAAACACCCTCTTGTTTCCTCTCATAATCATAAATTACCTTTAACAGCAAACGAGACCATCAGTGCAAAGAAAGACGTTTTTATATAGTTTTTATTACTGCGTTTGGTCTGGTCACACACCCAGTCCGATTTTCGGTTCACGCATGCATGATCTATGGTCACATATCCGTATTGGTCGCAGATTTCAGTGTGGCGCAGCAACGCGATTTGAGAAGCCTATCCCTCCAGGTGAGGGAAGGGGAGCGGGAGCCTTGTTTGAGACAGTTATTTGTCGTCATAATGACTGATAACAGGGCTGAACTAGGGTTGCCGCGGTAGTAGGTGTTACCGGTGTTACTCGGTGTTGAGGCTCACACCGGTGGGAGCCTCAACACCGAGCAACACCGGATAGTCTAGGCATATGCCTATTAAAAAAAAAAAAATAGACATAAAAGCCAATTGGTTCAATTTTGCATGACGGTGGCAGTTCATTCGGCTAAATAAAAAACTAGTATGTCTAAGGCTACTCTAAATTCTAAGTTATAATAAGGCTACTCAGAAAACAATGAAACTGAAAGTGTCTGCTCCGCTCCGTGCAGCGCAGAGCCGCGTCACAGCAGCGGAGTCTCCCGTAGAGAGTTTATAGACGATGGCGGAGGACTTGGCTTCAAAGCCCAAAGCAAACGCGCCTATTTGGCAATATTTTTGATGAAACCCCAATACTAGGGAACCTGAAAACGTAGGCTAAACTAGGTAGTCTGCAAACTGTTGAAGATTCAGCAACCGGAGGTAACACACACACTCACACACCCGCGCCTACACAGCGGCAGGCTGTCTGTGTGCTGCTGCTCCGTGTCGATGACAGCTTGCGGTGAATTGTAAAGTGTGGGGGGAAGAGAACATGTTATTAAGCTATTTAGTAAGCTATTCTTACCTTTGTAGAGTTTTTACACTTATTTTAAATGACTTTAAAATGGTATAAATAAGGTTTTTACACTCTAAAATGCATGGTAGACCCACCAGGAATAAAAAGAAACAATTATTTCAGTCTCATAATATTAGGTGAAAACTACAACCAATCAAATCGTTCGGACCGAACGATTTAATTGGCCGACAGACCTGTCTGTTTGCCGTCTGCTTGTGTACCGCGCATTCGTGCACGCGCGTCCTCAACGAAAGGGTTTGTTTTGATTCCACGGCAGACAGTAGCCTAGCGAGTAGCGACCATTGTAGAAAAGGTTACAGTGTTGTTATTTCTTGTTATTTTTTACAGTGTGTTAAGCTGTGTTTTAGTGTTGGGCCGTGACGTCAGTCGGCCAGAGAGCCAGTTCAGTAAGTTTCCTTTCGCTTCTCCCTCGGTGAGATGTGTGTGAGCAAGTTGCCACAGTAAGCCATCATTCGTGTTTATCTGAGTGTAAATGTGAATCACCCGTGTGTGAGTATGTACATGTAGTCCCGATCGCTGTTATAAGTTATAGTTTGTGCATGTTATTAGCGGCTGCGATTCGCGAGTCGCAACAGCTGTTCAAACGTCTCCTCACGAGCGGAGTTTAAGCCTTTGTTCTTTTTCCGCGATCTATATGCGGCTGTGCCTGTGAAAGAAGGAAAATAAAGAGCGGATAAAACCCTACTCCTCCTCTCCTAGTCTCATTATAAGCATAAGTGGTGTTCTGGCCGACATATCTGAAGTGAAACCAGTGATGCAAGCAGATCAGCGCGGTACCGGTAGCCTACTACAGCCACCAGTTTCTTCAGCCACAATATAACTCACTTTGTGCACGGAGACAGTATTAAGCAAGTAAGTCTGCTTGTGTAGCCTAAATTAAGTTTCTTCAAAAACAAAACAAAAAAAACAGGGATAGGAATGAGGGGGTGGGGCTGCATTGGAGGAAGGCGGGATATTATGATTGTGCTGAAATGCTCAAACTCAAATCCATCCGAACTGCTTTAAGTCCCCAGTGGAAATCACGCCACAAATATAGGCCTATCCGTGGTAGCTTCACTCAAAATATTTGGAGCTGAAGCCCCGGTAAAATGACGTCGCGTCACCGACACACCTCAAAGTGCACGACAACAGTTATTGACAACACTGTAGAAAGTTCATATGGGTTGGTATGAGTCAAGGATCACACCGAGTTTAAACGAGTGAATTTAATCTAAGCATTCAATAAACTGCCCTCCGATCATGGCTCTGATAGCCTACAGACAGGTAAAAGTGAAGTACCCCACCAGTCATTCTGATTCGATGAGGCAACACAGTACGGTGGCCCTGGTGGCTCATATTGAACAAATTGCATAATAATTTAACCAAATGATCTACAAACACTAAGCATTTGTTTTGTTCAAGAATACATTGCGCGATCTAATGTTTGAGATCAAAGTAAGCGCCTACAGAGCCGACGGACCGTCTTCTCTTGAAATCTGCGGTGAAGCCTAACAATAATTGTAATTTTTTTAATTTTTTTAAGACCCTCTCTGGTGGTGTTACCGGTAACACCGGTGTTGACGCACGTGTATTACTCGGTATGAAAATGTCCACACCGCGTAGTGGCTTTAATTCTAGAGAATAAGTGTGCGAAAATCCCAGTAGATCAGCAGTTTCTGAAAAACTAACCTTCACACCGGCCACCAACAAACACGCCAAGTTCAAAGTCACATACGTTTCTATAATATAATGTCTGGTTTGAACTTCACGTGATTTGAAGTGTTTTGGCGTGGTGAATGCGTGTGTGAAAGTTCTGATTATAGACCTGAGAGTATTGTGGCAACTGCAAACCGATACAGTATATTATTCTTTTTTGGGAGTATACTGCTAGTCTCACTTTGAACCCCACCAACACTACTTTACCCTGAACTGGCTGACACCAGATGGTCCCAATGTTTTTTTTATTACTACCACATCTTCAACTCATACAAAATTTGGCGAAGACTAAAACATGTCAAGCTCGTAAGACAGAATGCGGACAATAATTTTTTTTCACTTTGACCCCCAGATGAGCGGAATTGGGTAGCATATTAATAATATATTTCATAGAGAGAAAGCTTTCTAGAAACTCAGTGCATATAACACATTCCACAGTTTGGCAATACATATGCTTTTTAAATGTTTTGCAGCTTTGTCTATTTGCTTTTGATTAGTTTAATTCTCTCCTAAGTTATCTCCAGGTTAAGCATTAGTTTTCCCAGTGAGTAGATTTGCGTGTTGTTTGACTGTAGTGCTGTTACGCACACAATAGCTTGTCACCACTGCCCCACCATGTCTAGTCTGTTTTGAATAGTCAAAGTCGGTGTCAGCTGGGGCCGCTTAGTGAACCACACACAGCCTGTCATCACTTAGACACGGTGTAAACCTGCCGAAAGCCCGGCATACGCTCAAGCTGTGCTTTGCATGTGCACCTGAATGCCTCCTCTGCTTTGAATAGAGACTGTTGCTTTGCCTGTTGACATTCTAGCCCTTCCATTTGACTGCCACAGGAAAAATGTGACCAAACCTGAATCCCGAGATGACGGGGGAAAGACAGCCAGGTTTTTTTCCTCTTTAGACCAAGAAAGGCCACAGTCACTTGAGCAAAATAGTTAGGCTAGCTGTCATGTGACTCTTCACACACACTTGTTCCTCTCTCAGACGCTTGGAGAGAAAGTACGGGGGGAGGGGAATGATTATTAATGCAATCAAAGGAGTGTATTTTATGTTTTAAATAAAGTCATGCTTTTGGCTTTGGGCTAGCCTGACCTTCCTTTCCTTAATTTAACTCATTCATGTATGAAAAGCTTGTTGTGCAGCTGTCCCAAGCACAAAACGTACCTTTGTAAATGAATGTGAGTTTGTCTTCTCCTTTCAATATGGGTATCTTAATTGTTTTCATTCCACAACATGTTAAGAAAAAAAAACATGATTTGCGAGCCTGTAGAATCTGTTTGGCCTTGTGCTCAGAGTTGCTCTTTTCTGTTGTCGTTGTTTTTTGTGATAGTTAGATATTCTGTTACAGACCAGATAATAGTGAACCACTGTTGTACACCAACAGAGCAATCCGTCTAGTAAGAGCACACTATTGCATCATGGAATGTTTCACTAATCAATCAATGAAACCCCTTTGTGTGTCCCATTGATGTTATGTCCCCTATCAGACATTACCCACTGCAGGCACTACATTCAGGGAGGAAACTTCGGCAACCGGAAGTATTGGGCCGAAAACAGTCCCTTTCTGTGTTTCGGCCGAATAAGTTAAAAGGCAGAGTAATTTTTTCCAAAACAATTAAGTTTTTGATGACAGAATCAAAAAGCATTAGTTTATGACTTGAAACGAAGACACAGCAAACGGCATGCTGCTGAGATTGAGAAGTTATGCATTCTTCCGAATCACTGTACTGCATAGCAACTACTTGAGTTATGATATAAAGATTATTTAAAAAGCAGCGTGCCAGTAAATGGTCCAGGCTGAGTTGGATTTGGGAAAGCCACTTGGTGATGGAGACATTTTTGGACAGGAGTTTCTGTTTTCAGCCGAGTAAGTAGGGCTGCACGATATTGCCCAAAATGATTATCACGATTATTTTGGTCAATATTGATATCACGATATTTTACCACGATTATTCAGTCATTTTAGTGAGTCAAATATTTTTATTGGGTTGTCACGTAAACATAACAGCGCTTTCATATCCATGTGACCGGCTATGCAATATTACTGATAATGTACATATATTTGCATAAATATAATAATTATTTACCTGAAGTCAATGCATTTCCACAAAGAAAATATAAATCAAAATATTGCACCAAAACTTTACACAAAATCAAATCAACAGAGCACTGCTTTAACTTTTCCTTGAGCTACATTTCTGTTAAATAACACATCTCACATCTCCTAAAAGCAAAATATAAAATATTTTACTCCATTCATTGTACCTGCATGATGGATGTGTATAAAACTTGATTTTGAACTAAATAAAATTGTGCCCACAATGTATAACTAAAATAAGTATATTATGAGCTGCGCCCTGTCAAAATAAATCACAACCTATATGGCTCTACTATGTCGGAATTTAATTTGAAAGGACGGAGTGGCAGGTAACACTCAGCAACACGTTAGTTAACTGTTGCTGCCTCTCATGCCTTTACTCGCGACGCAAGGTTTCATCTTCGCTTCAGGTCGTGTACGCCGAGGCACTGACTGTATGGAGTTGTTAGCAACCCTGAGAGCTTGCCTAATAACTGGAATAGTCATTGCAAACCCACCCAAGTTCTTATGTTATGAAAACGTAGTTCAGTACGCCAGTAAATAGGAACGACCAAGGATACGAACAAGCAACGGTGGAATAGTCTACTCGCCCAGCTAGACTGTCTGCTTCAGCTGACTGAAGGCTCAGGCTCAGCTGTTAGCCACAGAGCTACTGTTTTGCTAACACAACTCAAGACTCGCACACTGTACAAACAGTAAATGTAATCGGCCAACATGTTTAACAAGAGCTCCATCTAGCTAACAAAGCAATAGCCCCCAACATCAATAACACAATTCACGGAGAAAATGACTGCCGAACATTTACATGGCGGGCTGCAGCCTGAAGTTAATATCTAGGCTAACTGTCAATATGCGGCCAAACGTACTCACGTCGTCTTACTGGAGTCCTGTCGAACATTAACCATGACTCCTGTGTTCCCTGCTCTCCTGATAAGTCGTGTTGAAAAAGTATTCCATTGTTTTCTGAACGAGTAGTAGCCCTGTCTATCGATCAAAACTATGACGTAGGTCCGTTCGCTATACACTATACTCTTGACAGAGGTCTGTCGTGCTGGAAATAACAGACCTGGCAAAGTGTCATGTAATAATGGGTTATAAATCCGGCCCCACACAAAAAAAGAGACCAACAAGGGGATGTATGTGATTTCACAAGCGCAAATATCTGCTCTCGCTCGCGCGATAAGCAGCCGCTTGCTTCTTCGCGCGGCTCTTGGAGTGCTTTCTATCTATGCGGGCAGAAAATTGTTCACACTTTGGGGGCGGAGCCACTGGACTTTGATTGACAGCTCTCGGGGAACCTGGGGTTGCCAGGTTGGAGCATGGACAGGCACATGATCAGCGAGTGGTTTGGGGAGTGATTGATTTGCTTTGCAGCTGATCACACATTTAAAATATCGCACATTCATCCTACACGTCATCGTGGGAAGCCAATATCGTCATCGCGATGAAAATTCGATATATTGTGCAGCCCTACGAGTAAGTTCAACATGGACGGCGTTTTTAAAATGAAAGCCTCTCATTTTATTATCAAAAAGGCTTTGATGCGTCTTTCAGCCGGAGCAATCTAATTGATGGACGGCTAGCGAAGCCCGGAAGTGAGGATGGTAAACAAACCAGATAAATGGCTGCTCTGTGTTTTGGTCTAGAGAGCTGTCCCGTCATTTCTGTACGGCAAGTAGGTACTTGGCTCGTTGTGTTCGTCACACTTTTTTGACCTCGTCGGGCAGACTGGTGCTGACTAACCCGCCCGGCTCATTTTCTGGCGACGGTTGGTAGTCGGCCCGGTGTGTCTTCGCCTTTTAGCCTATTATAAAGTCTAGACCACAAGACATCTTTTTACTCATGCTTATCATGTCGCAGTAAAGATGCAAATGCCAGGCTGAAGAACAGGCTACAAGAAGATTTAGACTGTTTTTTTATTTTTGCAATGGTGGAAAAATAATTGATAAATTGGGGGGAAAAATCGCACTTGGCTTTTCGGTCAAGTGTTTCATTATTTTCATTTTAGCTTTCGGCCCAGATTAATCATTTTGGTGCATCCCTTTGTTCTAGTTATACACATTACCTAGGCTGCAACCTAAAAAAATATATAAAGGATCAGAAGAAAAATAATTTAAAATGGCAAAGATTTGCATACTTCCAGTAACAGAAGCAAGGTAACTGAATTGTGTCGTGTTTTTATTTTTGCCTTTTAGGTAGTGTGACCGTTGTTCAGGAAATGCAAGAGTTTCCCCATACACTTATTGCCCCTGGCTCCAAGTCCGCTGATGTGGAAAGGTTTTTGTGTCACGCATACAGCTCCAATATGCCCTGTGAAATGCTTTTTTTCTAAAGCCAGCCATTCACCCATCCTGATATAAGTTGCTTCAATGGACTTGAATGATACCACATGAATGGAAAGCATATAAAAGAAATGTGTCCGTTATTATGCTAATGGATGTTATTCTTTAAGGCTCTAGTTGTACCCAATAGTATACGTCACTGGCTAAATATTGACTTGACATGATTTGCTGAGTAATGAGTTATTTTCTTGTGCCAGAACAGAAATGACCAGATTCACCCCGTAAGTATTCAAATGAAAGATAAATGTTATCTCATAAAGTTAGAAAATTGCTGTACTGTACAGCTTAATTTTCCTGGCAGATGAATTTTGCAGCTCCACTTGAGTGGAACGTCATGACCGGAACTGTGTCAGCTTATGCATACTCTTTTGTAGCCTGAAGATTTGGTCTACTTTCAATGGAGCAAAATGGGTTATGGGGCCTGGGGCTTTTCATTTTCAGGGCAGCCATTTTTGAGACCCATAAGTATTTGAAATCCACCTGCTCAGACACTGTTCACACACAACATTTTACAGCTGTGTATCATTAGGAGGAGTGGCAAGTGCATTGCATAGTGCTCTTCATTACACATCATGCTTTAATGGTAATGTATTGCACAGTCATACTAACAACCAAATCCCCCCATTGCCAATAAGGACAAAGCTTGTTGTTCTGTATGTAGCTGCTGAAGTATTCTGGTCTCTTACCTATCTTTTCTATTTTGCCTCTGTTCTTTAGAGTGGGAGAAGTTGTGTTCAGCCTCAAACATTCCACCAAATGCCACGACGTCCCCTCCTGGCTATGTTTTTGTGATATTGACATCAAGCTTATTTAAGGCTATAGTTTTGTATAATAGAGGCTGCACAAAAATGTTTCAAAATGCTTTCAAATTAATATTAGGCCTAGACAGTTTGTGTTGTCAAGTAATTGACACAAATGAGCATGCATACTGCTGCTAGCCAGACAGGGAGAGTAAGAAATAACCTTCTCCTCCACTGTGAGTTCTAGTAAAAGAACCCCAAGCCATAGAGTGTATGTGTTGGAGAGAATGACAAAGTGAGTGAGATTGGATGGGGCTTTTAAGAAATGTCCTAGAGCAATCCCCCTTCTGTCTTCGCTTACCGCATCATCAGACCCCTTGTTCATGCCTTCTTCGTGACCTGGTTGTGTTTCAGCTACATTTACCATGCATCACTTCCCCCACAGCACTTAAAGACCCTCTCCCACCAACCAGACCAAATAAATAGACACCAGCACTCGCAGTAGTATTTCTATCTAAAGCAATCTGAAGGCATGGGAACATAATGTTAGTTTGATGAGAAATGTTCTGCTCATGTTTGTTGAGTAAATCAGAATCCTTTCATTACTTGGTAACGATATCGAATATCATTTGATTGTAGTATCATTCTGTATTTTCGACAGCACAAAAAGCCCAACATATAGGCCTACAGTATATTAGTAAACAAGGGTGGTGTGGCAGAAAGGTTGGGGCAGGATTTGGACATCATATCTCTGTTCCCCGGCAGTTTGATATGGATCAATCTGTATGAAGCCAAATATGCCTGTATATGTGGATAAGGGCAGCTTACTGTTATGAAGTGGTATATTTGACATAACTTTGGACAATCTTGCCAGTGACAGATAGTCAGTAGTTCAGCTGTCACCACTGGTTAGACTGGGAAGGGAGCACAGAGGTGAGAGAATGCTTTTAAATATAGCAGGGAGTTTTCTTCCACTGCATGGATGGGTAGATGGATAGAAGAAGAGATGATGTGGCTTCTCTCCAAACAGAGTGCTTTCCTAAAAGCACTTGCATCAAGGCCTGATAGTGCTGTTCCATTGTAAATCAGGAATATGGGGGTTTTAGAGCCATCTGCCATTTTACCATTCTGACTTCCACCTAATTACAATGTCCGACACAAGTTAAATAAAAATCGACATTTGAAAATGGCACAAACATTTTTGTTTTGATCCCAGCTCTTCATGGCTTGTTTGAACGCCAACATTCAATCTGGTCGTAACCTAGTTTGCTTGTGACGTTTCTGATGATGTGCTTCATGGATGTTGAGTATTTTTTACTTTCAGATTTGTATTTAACGTTACCCAGTAAGGCCTAAGGCCGCCTAAAAAACACCCTCTAAAACCTGAGTTAAAAAACTGCAAAGAATGTCAACGTTTACTCAAAAAAAATTCTCAGCCTCTGTAGCAGATGAACAACAACATTTGAAACCTTAACCCTTGGATTCAACTGTGAATTACTTTTTATTTTATGCCACGTAGTTTCATTGGATATATTTCTGTATTCAGCCTATTTGTTGCTCCCCCTGCTGTGGTCGTCCGCCAACTATATTTGCAGTTCATTTTGCAGTGTTTTTTTTTCACCCCAATTCTACACTTGTATTCAAGAGAATCATGTTGCATTTCATCGGTCATGTGTCATAAACCGATGACATCTGATTGAGACGTCTCTTCAGGTCTGAAAGGTAGAAACATTTGTCCAGCCAAGTTTAATATTTATCTATTGATTAAACCAGGCACATATTGGCAATGGCATGCTCTGCATAACTGTATGTTCTCCATGTGAAGTTGCATGTTTGTTCATGCACTGCAAACATATGAGTCTGTTTCCCTTCAATGTGGCATAAATGTATTATGAAACCAATGAATGCTTTGGCAAAATATTTTAAAATAAATAAATTTTTCCTTAGCTGCTTGATGGTATCTTGTCTCAGGATATACTCAGCTTCTTGAATTCACCCCGTCTTGATCATTTGTTTTCCAGCATGGGCTAGGTCTAATCTAAGTCAGACTGACCTCATTTTGTGTGAAGTGGTAGTCTATCCCCTGGTGTGGCGGCACCATACACAGCTCCTCCTCTCTGATTTGATTTCATCCTTACATTTGTCTGTAAGCTTTGCCTGCTTCTCGGGATGCCCTGTGTGACCTCTTATTGTAATGCAACTGATTGCGTCGCCTGGTTCAAAGCCTGGATGGACATTGGCAAGTGCAATGGTGGAAGAAACCACAGAGCAAGTGCATTTGTAAAGTGTGTGTGTGCTGTCGCCACATCCGCTGAATGTTTTGACAAAGGGAAGAGAGAGAGACGAGCACAGCAAGGGAAACACCCTTAAAAAGGAAACGCCTGCTTAGAGAGGGTTGCTCTATGCTCTGGTCCTATGGTGGAGGCAACATACTGATACAGTTGATCAGTGCAGTAGTACAGTACTGCCACAACCAGTCCCATCCATATCCTGCTGTACACCATATAGTACTTTTTTTAGGAGCAGCCAATTCAGTGCAACCTAAATGTCACTCTAAAGCACTAGAATAGATGATTCTGCAGAGAATTGAGTTAGCAGGAACAATCAGATGGGGAGACTGGAAAACTCCTTAATGAAGGCAAGGTATGAGGCAGCTGCTATCCAAGCAGGAGGGCGTAAATTATTAAGTCCACCATACCTGTCCACCACTAGCCTGTGTCGCACAGCTGGCCAGTATACACAAAATAACAATCACAATCGTTGGAACCGAAGATTCTGCAATGGTTGCAGTGTTTCCCACACATAGGCTCTACTTTTCTTGGGGTACCAAGCCGTGTCATACGTTCCCAAAAGGGTGGCGCCCCAGCTGGGGCGCTAATAGAGGCTCAGAAGCAGTAGACCACGGGTTAGAATCCGGCTTGTGGTCGTTCTCTGCATGTCATTCCCCTCTATGCCCCATTCCATCTGTCTCTCCAAAGCTGTCTAATAAAGCATACAAATGGAAATAAAAGATACAAAAGGGTGGAGCTGAGCTGCACACTGTTGATTGGTTGATGGAATCATTTCAAGCAGAAACTAGCGCAAAACCCGAGCTGACTCGAACTGTGCCGTGCCGGCCCGAAGCGCAGTGCTCAGTTTAAACCAAGTAAAAAGGACACCAGTGTTTCTCCAAGAATTTCTTTAGGCCCAGTGGTAAGAGCTGATGAAGAGTATGCATGCCGGTTGCGTACTACATTTCTAGAAGAAATTGACCAAAATTTGGGATGAGCCTCTTTTGACAGCCCGCTAAAAATGAGGCCATAGGGTTGTGCTTTCACATTCGGTACAGTTTGTACATGTGGTGTTTCTCACAGGATTTTTAGATCCTGCTGGGTGAGAATGGACCTTCTAGGGGGGTCTGGGGGCATCCCCCTGCAGAAGAAAACCTCATCCTTTTAAAGTTAAATGCATCAATCTGGTGCACTTTGAGAGGCTAAATCTGATTAATGTTGTGCTCTGTAAACAACTGTCATATGTCCTGCCTATAACTATTTTCTGTAATAATTTGGAGAAACAAGCCATGTAAACTATTGACTAAATGACGCGCGCACACACACACACACACACACAAAGGAGGAAAAAAGACACGCATATGCTAGGAAGAGTGAGAGGGGGCGGGTGTCCGTTTGCAGGAGACGATCGCAGCTAGCAAACAAAAGTGAGACACGGAGGAAGATTGAGAGATAGGCCTACTGTTTTGAACGTATACATTGTTAATTAGGCACCCACTAAATCAATGCACAGACACTGCGGAGAATAACATAAGACGTATTCCTACCTTCATGCTTATTTTCCCAGAGCAGCCCCAGGGTTCAACATAACTTTTTTTTCCTACTGGCCCGTCGGGCCAGTGGATCCGAGTTTTACTGGCCCCTTGTATATTTTCACTGGCCCTGCACACTTTTTTTTCCTTCATAATTTAGTGTCAATAACTATAATACCTGTATTAGAAAAATAACCAAATCTAAAGGGAATATCTATACTGTAACAGTATAGATATTCCCTTTAGATTTGGTTATTTTTCTTTTAGTTAATTATATGAAATATTGATATTGCTCATACACATAATATAAAACCAGGCAAACATATTGAATTTGAAGCCTACAATTGAAAGTATGTTGAAAGAGTGGGCCAGTATTTTAAAGTCCAGTAGTTTGATGATTGTTTTTATTCTTGAATTTGGGCAGTTTAATGGATAGTTCACCTGTAGAAGTCATGTTCTTCAAACATAAAAAAAAAGAGATGAAGGTCTGATCATTCTTTGTGGTGTGGTAGGCTGTTTTTATTACTTTCTCTATATGCATTCGGGATGTGAATGTGTCGACCGAATGACCTGTTTTCCACTTATGCTCAAGTTGACTTTAAAAATAGAATAGAAATCCGAAAATCAGTGGGTTATGCCGTTTTTTTAATGGGAGAGCGCGCTGCAGGAGCGTCACGTCTCCATAAAGTGTCAGCTTCAGAGTCCGGTGTGGGACCATTTTTTCAAACTATTGATAAAAAAATAATGCAGTGCAAAATATGCAGCATAAGTTAAACGCTTTTCACCGTGTGATCTCGCCAGTGAGCCGCCGCGCAGATGAACTGTGGTTTGTGGCTAAAATAATAACCGGGGATATTCCCCCCCCCCCCCCCCCCGTTAGCGATATCGATGGGAAAGACTTCCGCGATCTGATTGAATGTCTCGAGCCTGAAAACACAGTGCCAAACTGCGCGACTAATAGGAACAGTACAGTGAGCGGAGTCCCTCCGTTCGTTTCTGTCTACAACCGACACAATCACCGGAGACGCATTCACAGCGTTTAAATAACACCTCTCATTTTACCATTACGGCTTTGATGCAAATAGGCCTACTGTAGCCTAACATTACGGCGGCAGCTAAAGGAAAAGCGCAGTTATCATTTTCTGCACCTCAACCTCTGCTGTGGGAAGGAAGAAAGAAAGGGGGCAAAGTAAGTCGATTGATTTGTCGACTCGCAGGCGGACGGTAGGCAGCTCTGCCAACGGAGCGAGAGTGCACCCGCTTGTTGTCAAAACGCCCACGCATCGTTTGTCCACTGGCCTTTCATTAAAAAATATATTTTATATTTTATATTAGGTTTATTATATTGAGTCTTAAATAAACACTGCTTTCATTACGACTCTCAACGCGCATTTCAATGAACCATGATGTAGTCTACAAAAATATTGATACTGAACTGTGATTGGCCGTTACTGGCCCGGGCGGGCCAGTGACTGGCCAATCAACTTGCCCTGCATATGAATTTACTGGCCCCGGGCCATCGGGCTATACGTTATGTCGAACCCTGAGCCCATAACACATCCATAGAGCCCTCTCTATGCTTCTTTCTTTACTCTTTAATCCCGTGCGGGCCGTGTCAGCAAGCTACAGGTGCAGCTCCGCTATCGTCTCACCTCTTTTGCACCGGGTCAAAGGGCAATATAGAAGTGCGATTAATCTGCGTTAATTTTTTTAATTGCGTTAATTTTTCTGTAAATAATTAATCGAAATTAACGCGTTAATTTGACAGTCCTAATTATTACGGAATCAATGAAAAATTGATGACTTTTTTAAAGTCAGGCTGCTGTTGGCCTGGCGGCCCGCCTGTATAGTGGTAGGGGAAACACTGGACACAGACGGTAGTCGGCACTACACATTTGTGGTCATCCAATATGGGCTTTTCAGTAGTTGATTGCGATATTTACAGAGCAGGTCACGATATCAGATATATAATGCTGATATCATGTTGTTGTTTTGTTTGTTTTTTCATTTGGTAAACTTCCTATTTACTAATAATCACACATGAGGAACAAGATGTTACTTGAACATTAATCAAAATGTAGACATGGAAAAATATTTGAAAAAAGAAAATTGTTCATGTCTATCGCACTTGGGGTTCCCTGGTGTTGGCTCTGTAAAATATTGCTATAAGAGACTTCAGGACTTCTGTTGAGCGGTATGTAATTATTAGAATAGATGGATATTTCTAGGTGAATGTTTGGGTTCAAAAATAAATAAATCTAGCATTGCAACACAGCACTGACAAGGCTGCCTAGTGTCTGCAGACATTATTTGTCTATTATTTTTATCAGCTTCAAGAGTGCAGCTATCGGTGGATGCAGATTATCTTAAAAAGCCATCAGTCTACCTCTACTACACCTCAGTCTGCTTCACAAAGAGTTATTTATTGCACGCATGTTGTACTGGATTGAACTATGTTGTATGTATCCTTTTGTGTGATTACCATCTTAATAATATGCACAGTACTTGGCCAGTTCACATAGCTTAGCATACTTGTTGTATTTGACTGGAAACAAGATAGGGAAAAGCCATGTATTTTGGGAAAAACACCCAATAACATCAGTACGTGTAGGCCTCCTCTGCTTAGTCTTTAATGCTTGGAAGCTTACCAGGCCTTGCTCCCCTTCACCAAGGGGTTAATTAGCAGCTCCCCTCCCAATTGTCCTCTGCTTGTTCACTCTCATTAGTTTAATCTGGCTCTGTCCTCCAGCTTTCCTCTGTTTCCTCTATCCTCTTGTGCACCAGAACATCTCACTCCCCAGTCGCGTCCCCACTCCTTTGGTCATCATCAGCGTCGTTCATTTTGTCTACCCCAAAAGTCTACTGCCAAACCCACAAGACCATCCTGTGATTGTCTATCCCTTCACACCTACTGCGTCTATTAACGCTTCATTTTATTTGTCTTCTCCTCAAGCCTTCAATATAAAGAATATTTCAAATCATAGGGATCGAAAGTATCCTGAAGTATCAGAACATCCGATAACTTGTATAGTCTAGTTATCAGATGTTCACTTTTGATTATTTGTGCAAATAATATTAGTAGCTGAATGATGAGATTGGACATTTTCTCTCCTAATAAATGTTTAAACTGTATAAATTGAATATAAGGTACTTTTTTAAAAGGATTAAAAAAAAATCTTGAAATTTGCTCTCTGAAATTCAAAAATGCAGTTATTTGTAATTAAGTTTTGTCACTATCTTTTCTCATCCTATCGGCTTTTTATCAAGAAACATCTGCAGAAATGTTCAGCAAACTTATACGTCTGTATGATGTGAACATGAATGGTACGTGCATGATCGTAGGCATACGGGAAGGAGACATACCAATGGAGTGTGTTTGTGTGTACGGAGTCAAATTACACTTCCTCTCTCCTTGTCACTGTGTTGTGCTGGAGATGTCGGTGCTGATAGGAGTGGCTGGAAAATGTGAAAGTCTGCGTCCCTCCTCCTCTTTCTTCTCCTCCTCCTCCTCCTCCCCCACCACCTTTCTAAAAATAGCTGCTAGAAAGAGAAGGCAGCGAAGTCCAGGCACTATCTGTAGGGCTGCCAGTGGTTTCAACACTCCCACTACCAGCCATGGCAAAAATAGTCCTTTTGAATCACAACTCCAATACAAATTGCCATTAATAGAGTACTGCCTTATGTTCTGTTCTTCTCAGTAGGAATTATATTGCATTTCATCCATTTGAAATGAACCTGATCTTGGATGTTTTATTTTATTCTAGAAGCCAATGAAACAAAGAAAGTAGAAACAAAGATGTGTTACTCGTTCATAAAAAGCAGTCTGAAAATTGACACAACTGTCTTTTTTAAGGACCAAAGCATCGAATGTTGTTGACATGCTGCATGTATCATCTGACGTCAGCTAACTGAGCATGTGTCTCACTTGTTTAAGCTAAAAGTAAAGCCAAAAATCCCTCAAAACAAGACAGAAGTGAAGATGGATGCAGTATATATCCTAGGAAAAAGGACAAGCCTTAGCGATTTTTAAATGGATTGCAGCAGGTACCAAATATTACTGAAAAGATAATTCTGGAAGGCATTAAATTATGTTTCAATCACATTTGAGCCTTTTTTCTGATTTGTGCAGCTAAGAAGAGTTTATGTCCATTCTTGACATCTTTCATGTCCACTTATTTTTAAGTATTAATATGCGTTATGTGATATATTTACTAATGACTAATGAGCACCTGAACTAAGTACCTTAGTGAAAAGATCTGATTAACTGTAAGGGGTTAATGGGATTGTATCCTCTGCTGTATTATCATTTAAAGTCAGGGCAACCATTGCTTGCTTGCACACATACTGGATGCCATTAACATTGTGTATCAGCCACAAGGCTGCATGACAAGTTAGTTTATCACTGCTGACTCCACCCACATAGTTCTTCTGCCCTGGGAAAGCACTAGCTCAGGAGCAAGTACGTTTTTGGCAGCCCTTTGCATTGTTGCTCTGCAACATATCTGAAGGACACCTGAGTGTTTACAGAACAGTATTAAGACTGACGGTGTAGTGTCATTCTACAGCCATTTCTTACAAAAACTCTTAAGTGCGGTGGGAGCAGCAGCTTGCAGTTATGCCTTTTTTAAGAGGCATTTAATAAAAAATAGAACATTGTATCAGGCTTTAGGGACAAAGTTACTTTATAGCATGAATATTTGTAATAATTTGCATTTGAAGGACATAATTGTCATCAGTAGAGGGGTGGTCATTGAAATCACTGCCCTGTTTGAATCACTATCTCAGACCTCAGCATCTGGTGGAACATATATTTGGCCTCGTACAACACTTACACATTTTCTCATTCTAAACTATGTGGAGCATAGCTCTCGTTAAAAGGGCCACCAGTGGCTTACATTACATCTCGCACAGAGCAGTATTATAGAGAAGACAATTAGCAGTGATATTACCATGAGACCTTTTATCAACCAGATTAGTATTTAAGGCGCCTTGCTTAGATGCAGACCCATTTAACAGCACTGGCCAATCAGGTGACAGGTGGCTGCTGAGATGTCAGGCGCTTGAAGGATAAGGTGGTCATTCAGAAGGTCTCAGGACCTATACCGAAAAAACATGAGAAAACAGGGAGGGATGGTGTGTTTTGCAGCACAAATTGTGCTGTAGTTAGCTTGTTTTTGACAGATGTTACGGTATTTCCAATGAGGGAATGTAGTTCTTTGTATATTTGTGTGGGTAGCTGGTCCTTTTTGAATGAGAGGATCAATGAAGACGGTTCCCTAATTAACTTCACTGGGTGCCGTGGCTGAATTGTATTTCATCCTGGGTTAACAGGTTCAATCAACTGCTTTTTGGAGAGTTTTGCTATTAATATACAGACAAGTGTTCGTACAATAAGGATTGTAACCTCTAGGCTGCAACTAACGATTATTTTGATAATCGATTAATCTGTCGATTATTTTCTCGATTAATCGATTATTAAACGATTAGTGTTTTGGTCCGTAAAATGTCAGAAAATGGTGAAAAATGTTGATAAATTTTCCAAAGCCCATGTTGAGGTCCTCAAATGTATTGTTATGTCCAAAACACACAGATATTTCAGTTTACCGTCATAATAGGATTAAAGAAACCAGAAAATATTCACATTTGAGAAGCTGAAATCAGAGAATTTGGACATTTTTATTAAAAAATTACTCAAAACGATTCATCGATTATCAAAATAGTTGTCGATTATTTTAATAATCGATTAATCATCGATTCTTCGATTAATCGTTGCAGCTCTAAACCTCTTACAATGTATCGTTCATCAACATGCCTGTCAGCCAGAGTTCATAATGGCTTCAATAGTGATTTTCTTTAAGAGTACATTTGTCTTCTTCTTTCTATTGAGAGCGAGAGTGTCATTGCTAAGAGCGTCAAGCAGAGGATTGGGGTCAGCGGGATAGCCACTGCTTTTAGGATCATCAGCAGGTTTTGTCTTAACTGGATTTGTCTGGAGGAGCTGAATCAACTGTGTCCCAGGATTACAGGGATGACATTGGAGGGAGAGTTTAGAATCCAGAGGGCCCTGAGCATCCATACAGCTTGGTCAAACCCCTGCCCTTCACCTGAGCACCTTTCAGGTTTCCACAGTAGTGCAACAGAAACCCACGCTGGTCTGCCTCTCCGCTTCTCCATATCTGGGACTTTTAATCCTTGCTTCAGCCGCTGTCGGTCGGGGGTACGTATTTTTTTGGGGGGGGCCCGCAGGCCAAGTGGATTTAAAAAAAAAAAAATGTATTACATTATTATTATTTTCATTGTTGAAGAATGGTTTGGCTCAAGAATCAGCTGCGCTTTGTGTGGCTCGTGTTTGCCCAATGGTTTGCTATTGTTTGGGAGGAGAGAGAAAGAACAAAATTCAACATCATCCTCAAATTATTATCTAAGCCGAGAGTAGCTGCAGAGTGCTTGTTGCTAGGTAACCGTTTCAAGCGGGCGAGGACGAGTCTTGAGCTGTCTAGAAAAAGTGTTGGGGCCGCTGTGTTTCTTTGTCTGGGCCTTACAGAATCCTGTCCACAAAGTCATTGGTAAACACTGTCTTTTACATTAAGTTCAATGCCTTTAGGGAATTTTGTGCATTAGCAAATCCTGAAAAGTTGAGCATTTTAAAGTTTGTCAATTGTACATTGTGTGTATTACTCCCAAGATGACATGAGCGTGTGTGATACGTAATGTATATTGACTGTCTTTCTCCTTGTCTCTTCCAGATAAAGCAAGAGTCCAGGCGGCGGAGCGAAGCATTAGCAGAGGAAAATGAGTGAACTGGATCAGCTACGCCAGGAGGCTGAGCAGCTCAAGAACCAGATCAGAGTGAGTCCCTCAATGTTTCTCATAACTGTGTTTTTATTTGTTTCTGTTAGTTAACACATCAAGGTAGAGAGGTGTATGATTTAAGTTTTGTGTGTTAGGGATATAGTCCAGATGAAGTTGTTTTTTTCAGATAAAGCTCAAGTTGCTGGATAAACATTTTTTTTCTACTTCAAATACAGGACTTGTATTGATAAGCTTTTTAGAGCTAGAGGAGCTTTTAAAGGGTTATGACCTAGTGACATTATGTAAATGCATACATTATATGCTCAATTTCACTGAAACTCATTCCTAAAGTGCTGCGAATCCACCAAATATAGCCTATTATGTTAACTGGAACATGCTTTTATGTGGCTGTGTTCAGAGAGAGATTACACCGACACACACCAAGCATCAACACACACACTTTTTAAAAGGATTCTAGATTTTGAAGTTCACACACTTTTATATAAATGTTTATTTACATAACTCAATGAAGGACTATTGCAAGCAGAAAGCTTAAAGGTACAATATGTAAAGATCTTGCATTAAAACTTCACAAAATGACATAACCAATGTTATATCTTTTGTAAAATATATGGAAAAACATTTGTAATGTTTTAGTACATAACTCAAAACGAGTTATGTACTTAATTAAAAATGGTTCCATCAATTTTCGAACCTGTGACGAAGAGATTACCTTGGGTTACATGCTGGTGAGCTCACCATACACGTCCTCTTGCTGTCAAATGCGGGCTAAACTAAACGGAATTGGCAGCACTGTTCATATCCATATTCTATTCACGTGTCAACATGAGCAAAGATCATTGAGATACAGAGAGCTTACACCGGTTGCCAATAAATAGGGCGGCTTACGGTGCATTGGAAGATGTGAAGTGGATAATGCCAGGCAGCCACTAATATTTATGGTAACAACGTAAATTGTTACGTAATTCTTGATCAGAAGGAGCAGGCTTTGGGGTGAGGAGATTGGGCTAGCTGTTAAATTCAGTGAATGTGTCTTTTGCTTATGTTCAGCCATCGGTTGTGCTTTAGCCAGGTTACCCAGGTTAACCGGCGCTAACTTTTTTTTATTCGGCTAACGCACAACCAATACTGTATGTAATCTACAATGGCGTTAATCCCTTTATAATAGGTCCATGTTTTAATAGCGAGCATCACGGGCACTCACAGTGATAGGCAACTGGAGAGTTTCATAATGGATAATGACACAATCTCCCATGATCCTGTGCAACATTATGACGTCATCAAACTCTTTTGTTATTGTTTACATTGTGAGCCCCCTGCCAGTGGTAAATGTAAATGACATAGGTACCTTTTAAAGGTCTGTCCCGTTTTTGCCATGCTTGCAAGTTAATCTCTCGCCGCGTGCAGTGACGTCACTCTTCCCCCCACCCCCTCGCACGATTGGATCGGCTATTGGCGATCTCTATTAAACATGATTGGTGTGATTAAAGTCTTTTGACCGTTAATTTGTTTTTTGTTTCAGGATGCCAGGAAAGCGTGTGCGGATGCTACCCTGTCTCAGGTAAATAGATTAAGAAATATGTTCACACATTGTTTGTCAGTCACCATTATTTATTTTTAAGCTTTGATGGAATGTGTTGTTTGCGTAGCTAACTAGCTTTAGCTGCCTGATCAACTTTGCAGAGGAATAAAGTAGCGAGACATTACGGTGGCGTTACTGTCTTTACTTTGATCCGACTGTACACTTAAACTGGGTGCATGACACACTTTAACACCAACTAACAACAGACACACCTGTAGCATGGGCCGCACACATGGCTGCACCACGATAACACTCACACTCACTAATACATTTGGTTTGAATTTTGTATTTTATTTTAAATAATGGAATTTGGTTTGATCTAACTGGGTGTGTCTCAATCTACATGGGCAGGCTGCCCAACTACAGCCTTTGTGTGGGGAAACACTGCACCTTACTCTGCTACTCTACCTTATATTTGATTTCTCCCTCAATCTGGTTTAGATCACAGCTAACATCGACCCAGTTGGCAGAATTCAGATGCGCACCAGACGGACACTGAGGGGGCATCTGGCTAAAATCTATGCCATGCACTGGGGCACTGACTCAAGGTAATCTCCCTCAACTCCATTCCATCATTAGCTGTATATTTCATCCCATCAGCATAAATGCAGGAAATGGAAATTAGGGATGGGACGATCCACTTTTTTTAGTTCCGATCCGATTCCGATACCTGGGGTTTGGATATCGGCCGATACCGATACTGACCGATACGATATCATAATTGTTATACATTTTTTTGTTGGTGGTGATGTTATGTATTAGGCTAGGAAGGCTTAAGCAATTCTAATTTAAAAGAGCAATAAATATACACAAATGCATATAGGTTTATCTTAAAGGCAGAATTATAGAGTCGCACAAAAAAAATCCTTCTCAATGATCACTTCTGCCCCACTAGAATATGTGGTGGTCTTTTGTCTAAACAGTCTTCGTCTCTCTGGCTGTATTTTACATTGGCTGAATTTGTCTCAAGCCTCTCCACTTCCTTGACTTGGATTAGCTTTGGTTAGCTCACTGGCTAACAAACTGATATGTACTGTATGTCAAATTTTAAAGTGATGTCCTCTAACCCTCCACCGAACGTCGGCGCATGTTCGCTCTTCCATAGTAAAAAAAAAAAAAAAAAATATATATATAATTATAAAAAAAATTAAAAAAAAAATCGGATTTTAATATCGGAGCTGTCAGTCCGATATCCGATACGCAGATTTCGGCCATATCGGACCCGATACTGGATCGGATCGGCCCCATCCCTAATGGAAATACTGTTATAGCAAGATCCATTGTCTTTGTGCTAGTCACTCTCATCAAATCACAACATTTCACAAAAGCTCTCCCTTGCACCCAACAACCGGTGCTTTTTCTTTACACTGATCTAATTAAAGGTTGAGTCAGCAAGTCTGGAGAGCGCATGTTGTCAAAATAACATTGTATCAAAATCAGTGAATATTCTTGTGATCCGCTACCTGTCTCTATATTGTGTGTGCACTAAGAAAAATCCAGTGTTCAAACACAGCCTAGTGGTCTGTAAATGGGCGTGTTACTAGCTACTGTGAACCCCTTTGTTAACACTCCCATTGTTTACATACCGGTTTACAGACCCTAGATGCTGTTAATGAACAAGAGATATTTTTTGCAGCACAAACTCAGTACGGACAGGTAGTGGATAGTGAGGAGATATTTACTGATTTTGACAAAGTGATTTTATCGACAAGCATTCTCCAGAATTGCTGACTCCACCTTTCAATACGATAGGTCAGATTAAAGTATATATAATGTTCTATTGATTCCATTGTGGGATATGTGTGTACACGCATAATAGGTAATGCATTTTTTGTTAAATGCACAATGGGCATGCTTCCTCAGTCACTTGATCTTTGAGTGTGTCTACTGTGTTATGTGTCTTATGTTTTGCCGTGTTTGTGTGCATTGGGGATGGGGTATGTGGGTTAGGAAAATACTCAAAATGGAGTCAGCCTTTGTTGGGAGCTGTGTTCAGGGTAGCTAGCCAAGGCAGATGGAGAAACACTCGTCCCTCGAGTTGTACACAAGCTCTCACTTTGAGCAAACCAACAAGTTAATGACTCTGGTGCTGCTGCGTGTCAGTCCACAGAGACACCCATTGCAAAGTGCCATGTCACCTCATCACTCTCCCTAAGAAATAGTTCTGTACCCAAGAAATAGGCTGCCCCCTATGTTTATTCACTGTCCACTCTCCCTGTTTGTTTGAATCAGTTAATATTTGACTACTAGAGAGGAGTTGGGGTATTTATTAGACTACCTGTTGAGATCCAGCCACCCACAAACCAGGTGACATGAAGATGTTTTGTCCCAGAGTCTAGTCTTGGCCCACTCTGCTATTTTTAGCCTCACGGACACACTGCTTGAATTCAATCTGGGCTTTGGATTCTAACTCGGTTTCACTTCCCCTTCTTTAGCCAATAATACATCCAGTGAAATATTCAGGGTGTAGTACTTATTTCTGCAACAGAACAGATGCATGTGACAGCCAATCACAGATGGATCTGAATAGTCAAATCCCTGCCCTGATCCAACAGAGGAATGCCTGGTGTGTGTTGCTTCTGCTTATGGTACAATGCAATGATAGTCAATATATTATTAATCAAGTGTAAAGTCAATATATTATATTGTGTTTCTCACCTTTAGCTTTGATGACTCAACAATGGCTTCCAAGATAGTTCTCTTTTAATTCATCAACTGTACACTGTATGTAAAGGAGTCCTGGGTACCTGATTTGGTTTAGCATGGAATCTGTTTACGAGCTGAATGGCAGACATGAAAGTAAATGGAGAGTGTGACGTGACATCACTGCTCTCCTTGTGTTTGTCTATCACGGTTACTCAAACAGGCCTGATGAATGATGACCAAACACTTAACTCCTCAATTTGTGTTTGCTCAAAATCAGGTTTTATCTTCAATCTTAAAAGTGATTTGGAGAAACATTAGCAATCCATACAGTGAACATGTGAGTTGTTTGTCTTTTCCCAACCCTGTTAATGACACGCTCACTTACATTGCAATTGAAGTTAATGTGGGGCCATATCTGAATGCAGTGTTTTCCTACATAACATTATTAGGGATAAGTTCAATGTGTTCATTTTAAGTCTGGGTGGCTGATGCTTAAATTTTCCTTTTTTAGACTCAAATTTTCAGCACAGAGCCTTCTGTCCCTGGATGATTATCTGCTGGACATGCTCACATGTTCCCCGGTAGTTAAGATTTGCATAGTCCCAGCAGACCTTGGTGTATTCACTCCTTTCCTGTTCCTGTGTGCATTGGGGCCGTCACTGTGGTTACTCTTGTTGGATTCACCCAGATAGCAGAACACAGCCACAGGTACCTGTGGACCATGAAGCAAGGTTTCTACTGATTAGCTTACCACGCAGATTGAGCAGGTTGGCTTTTTGAGGCACATCAAATGATTTTTGGGAAAAGGAAAATAAATGTTCTATTGTGTTGGCTTGAAACATTGAATATTAGGTAAGCAAAAGTAAAAAACAAAAATTCTATACTGGACAAACATGTTTGTACTACTGTGTATTACAACATACTGTATTTATTAAAGCAATTCATTAAAATGTTTAAACTAAAATAATTCAAACCCTCACATTGTGTCAATCACTGTATGTACATTAAGGTGTATCGGTATATATCACAAATGTATACACAGGCGTATCCTCCACAGGTATAAATGAAAAGGTGTAACAAGGTGTCATTTTGTCCATAATGGGTGTTAACTAGACACAGTTTGCATGTTGTCATTGTTATAGCTGTATTTGTCTGTTTGTTCAAACTGACAGAAAACATCCCTTTATACTTAGGGGACTGGTAACTTTAGATTGTCCGGTAGTTTGACCTATCTATCTTTCTTTTCATCAGGCTTTTGGTCAGCGCCTCCCAGGACGGCAAACTCATTATTTGGGACAGCTACACCACAAACAAGGTACAACGTCACCATATTCCAAAGAACTAAAACAATTGCAATGACCTGTATTCCCTGTGTCTTCTTTACTAGCATATGCATTTTCAGTGTTTGCAGTTTAGAAAAGCTTCTCGAGACATTGTGTCCAGTTAACACGCTTACATTTACTTTAAAAACAACTATATTATTAAAGTTAACCAGGCAGGGGGATCAGATGTCTCTCTGCACTGGTACAAATCAAAGCACAAAAAGTTGAGAATGGGGGAAAAAATGTACATGGTTGATTTGCACCAGATTTGGTAAAACAACTTTTGTTAAGTAAATGGTCGTCAGATGCACCATTGTCTTTACCTGTACATCACAGCTTAAGTCAGCAATGCTCACTTCTTCCCCCTAATTCTAGTTGCTAGTTTGAGTTTACATTGACAAAGCCAAGTTCATTAGAAAACAATTGACAGGTTTTAAGGGGTTGCCAAGTAATGCTATTTATAGTCAGTATTGTGCCCTTGAAAGGTTAAGTTAAACTTGTGGACAGACTTTGTAACATGCCCCTCTCCTCTCTCTTCCATCTGTCACTGTGTAATATCTTAATATGAAATCTCTTCATCCAGGTCCATGCTATCCCACTGCGCTCCTCCTGGGTGATGACGTGCGCCTACGCTCCGTCTGGGAACTATGTGGCCTGTGGAGGCCTGGACAACATCTGCTCCATCTACAACCTGAAGACCCGCGAGGGGAATGTGCGCGTCAGCCGCGAGCTGGCCGGACACACAGGTAGGCCCTTCTGCCAACAGATAGAGGTGGAGAACACTTGTTGTCGAAATCCGTTGATATCTCCTCACCAGAAGAAAATCCAGTGTTATGCACAGCCTAGACTCTGTAAATGGGTATGTTGACAAAGCGTGTGTAAGCAAAGGGGGCCGAACATAGCTAGCAACATGCTTGTTTACAGAGCCTAGGCTTTGCATTAACACTGTTTTTCATCAATATCAGTGCACACACAGTACAGACAGGTAGTGGATAATGAGGAGATATTCACTGAGTTGACAAAATGGGATTTTGACAAAAAGCATTCTCCAGAATCACTTGACTCCACCTTTTAAAGGGTTTCCCCCAGAATGAATCTGCAGTTTAAAAAGGAATCTGAATGCTTTTGAGACTCACCCAGGCTCACATAGACTCACTGCTGACCCCTGTCTCTTATCCCAGTCAATGACAATTTACAAAAAAAACTCCCTAGTACCGTTAAAGCTGCATCTCTCTTAAACCCATGGACTGTATAATGACACTTGTAAAAACTTTTGTGGCCCACATGTATGTATCAGCAATATAATGTAACTTGAGGAGTGACTTAATACAGTGTCAGGATTCAGACATTACAGGCTGGAGAGGAGGGCCCTCAATCAATAACACCAAATGGACAGATTGTTCAATCATTCAAACGTCCCCGCTGATATTAACTAGTCATATTATGCTGAGTGGTAATTATACACAGAAGCAAAGAAACATTTTGCATTTTAATGAATAAATGTTCATTCTAAAACCTGCACTCGTTAGATTAGCTTGCGTGTGTAGCTGGAAAATGTGAAATATCAATGGAGAACACTGATCATGTTCACCCAGTAGTAGTATTATAGGTAGTGTGAGGATGGGGCACTTGGACTGATGAGGTTTTTTTTAAACCATTCTTGCATGGCCATTTTTTTTTTTTTTTGTTATTTAGTAGGTTTTAGCGTTTGGTCATCCCCTGCATTCCAGTGTAACTCTAATAATATTATTATCCAAGAGATGCTAGTCACATGGTGTCTTTCTCCATGAAAGCAGGACTCTCCCAGCTCCAAGTAAAGTGTTGAGCTTTTGAGGCGAGGAGCATTCATCTGATCACTGTCACATGATGCAGGAAGTGTGTCAGCATTTTAGCGCTGGTTCCCTGGCTAAAGGGAGGGGTACGTAAACCCCCGCCAAGCTAGCAAAGGGTGAATGAGTCAAGCAAAGCCAGGAACTAGGAGATAACCCTACAGCTTTCTTTCTGTTTCCGCGGATTGACATTCAACCATTCCATTTGCCACATCCAGTGTCATTCTCTTGAGTGTGGCAATGACAATTTGGAACAGAATTTCCTCTGCACTGACAGTAATAAAACGAAGCATCTGCCTGTCAATGCTATAGAAAAGACAGTCCAAAATAAATATGTTAGTCAACTGGTGTGTTTTGATTTCTGTCAGGTTACCTGTCCTGCTGTCGCTTCCTGGATGACAACCAGATTGTCACTAGCTCTGGAGACACCACCTGGTGAGTAGTGGAACTGCACCCAATGGAATCCAATACAAAATCCAAACAAACTACAACCTGAAAAATCAACATAGTTAGCTCAACACCTGCCTAACATGATTTTGATAAAAGAAAATTGAGTATGTTAACTCCAAATATAGTTTTAATTGCAGGGGTGTGTATAGATGATGTGTAATGTTGCTTATACATTCTGTGTGCTTCCCTGCAGTGCTCTGTGGGACATTGAGACTGGCCAGCAGACAACTACTTTTGCTGGTCACACCGGTGATGTCATGAGTCTCTCTCTGGCACCCGACACCAGGCTGTTTGTGTCTGGAGCCTGCGATGCCTCAGCCAAGCTCTGGGACATCAGAGAAGGAATGTGCCGACAGACCTTCACTGGCCACGAGTCAGACATCAACGCTATCTGCGTAAGGCCACGCGCACACACTTGAAGATGTTATGTTAACCACACAAGGGTTTCAAGTTGTTGAAGGCATGTTCACGTCAGGTCTGTTTGAGCAATGCTCAGGTCCTTAAGGGCATGTTCAGGTGAAGTTTTATAAGCCAATTGCAAGATGCATATCATTCAGGTCTGTGGTGGCTGATCATAATATGGATCTGCGTGTAAATATGCCCTTCAAAAGCCATGTTAGTAATGTTTTTCACACAGGTGAAATAAACACAGGTAATATAAAATCAACTTACACCTTGCTCTCTCAGATGACTAGCAACTAATGAAATCATCTGGTGTGACCTATTTATGCTTAAAATGACTAAAAGCACATTCAAGGTGTGGCTGGTTAGTGTTACACTGATTCAGGACAATGGCAAATTCATCACAATGACTAATAAAGGCATGTGTATAATTTGATAAAATGACTCTTTAAAAGTACAGTATGTTTTGCACACAAGTATGACCACTGACCAATCTTTGTTGACCTCTCATTGCAGTTCTTCCCCAACGGCAATGCCTTTGCCACGGGCTCAGACGACGCCACCTGTCGGCTGTTTGACCTGCGCGCCGACCAGGAGCTGATGGTTTACTCACACGACAACATCATCTGCGGCATCACCTCCGTGGCATTCTCCAAGAGCGGCCGCCTACTGCTGGCAGGCTACGACGATTTCAACTGCAACGTCTGGGACACTTTGAAGGCCGACCGTGCAGGTAAACCACCACACAGGCCGGATGCCCCAACATACACACAGCAAAAATATCAGAATAGATCATATTTAGTCAGCAGCTCCTCAGGCAAAAATCCATTTTTATATATAAAGAGCAATTGTTGTTTCTTCCACATCCTACATTGTTCTGAGATCCAATTGGTGAAATGTGTCATTAAGTCAACATTTCCAGGTCAAGCTCTATTACAGTGGTAGCACTTTGAACTGTGTGACCAAACAGCAGTAAGTGCCAGAGTTCACGGTTGACCTTGTCAAAAATGGATATCTGACTTGGCCCCTCTTGCTTGACCTGTAACAGTTTGCAACTTTTTGCTGGCAACTCTTAAGAAAGAAAATGTGTTGGTATGATTTGACAAATTTGAGCTTTCTGAACATCATTCTAAATTCTATAATTTGGTGCAAGTCAAATGACACATCAATACAAACACAAGGCTTGTGAAGGTAGAGGTTAACATTAACGCAGCTAAATACAGGAACACCCTGAACATAAAGACACGGCTGACATGGCACATCAAGGTAAGGTGGGTTAAGTGCAACAATAGCCTGGAAATCCAGACCTGCCGAGTGCTTTATGGTCTCACTGTTTAACCCTACATTTTACTAGTGTGATGTAGTGTTTAATTTACCAGTTAACCCCACTGTTCGCTAAACTAACAGGTAGGGATGTCCATGGTTAACTGGTTAACCGTTAAGAATATCTTTAACCGGTTAATACTAAAAAAAAATTAATAATCTTAATTTCTCTGAAATCCGGACTCTTATTTTGATATCGCTAAGCCGGATGTAAGAATGCCAACTGTCGGTAAAGAATGAAACGAGTAGTGTAGGCTACGCTCAACTTTATAATAGGTCCATGGTACGCTCCCAGTCACAACTTATGGTCACAACACTCCCGTTTCATATGTTTGTATAATTTAAATAACAGCGTGGGCTCCCGCTAGCTTAACATAGCGCTAGCATTAGCCTTCTTGAGGTGGATGCTGTCTGGCATCTATCACCGTGAGTGTGTGAGGGAGTGACAGGCAGTGAGTGCCCGCCCCCTGCACAGACACAGGTCTGCCATGATTGTGTGCCAGTATCAATAGCAAAAATCCGTCATAAACAAAAGCGTTAAGTATCGTTATGCAGTACTGATAACATCGAGCTTATCAATATTACGGTCTTTCAAAATGTTGCCCCGTGCTCAGCACTACTTAGCACCGGGTTTCGGTAGACTACCCATCCCCTAAGCCTTGTGTGTGTGTGTGTGTGTGTGTAAATGTCCCTTTTCAGTCACTTATTGCACTTTCTGCTCCTACATTCGCATACTAGACCTCTTTTCACAACAGACAAAGGTGCCGTGTGAATGTCAAAATGTAGGCATTTAAATTGGCTACTGGTCCCTGAATTGTTTTTAAATTAATATGCCGGTCCTTGGAACAAAAAAGGTTGGGAGCCCTGCTATAATGCTTCATGTATTTCACTATAAATAGGCTACATTAAATCTTAACGGTTAACCGGTTAATAACCGTTAATTCTGGTGGTTAACCGGTTAAAGAAAAAATTCTAAATGGCCATCCCTACTAACAGGGCTTAATACGTCACCTTGTTCATTGCACTGATTGGTCGTAAGTGCTATCCAATTGCCTGCAGTGGTATATGAAATGAGTTAGGAAGGTCTATTGATCGTGGCCAGACCCTATATCCTTCTAGAAATGGGTCTGGATCTCCAGGCTAGTGTAACAATGCTTTTAAGGAGATTGAAGCTACTTTGGTTGGTGTACGATGTTAGAGGGACTCAGCAGTCGTCTGGCACATTGTGAGACAGCAGAGAGAAAGCGCTTTGTCCTCTCATTTCAGATGCTCAACCCCTTCTCATCAACCACAGAATTTTGACGCTAGAAGTTTAATATTGATAATAGCTCTGTAAGAGGTTAAATGGAAGAAGTTCCATAGTTTTGTATTTTTTCCATAGCATAAATGGCATTAATAGACAAATGGGAGAGCAGCAAGCATCACCTGCTACAGCAGTGAAGAGCCCCTATGGAGGCATGCATACTTTACAGCTATTGACTGCATAGTGGGATAGGGATCAGAGGAGGCCCACATCTGAGCCTGCTATTTCAAACACACACACACACCCCTTCCTATGTGATCCATCGGTGGGTGGAATATTGATTAACAGCATAATTGGACGGTATTAGCCTTATCTCAAAAAGCTCAGCTAGTAGCATCTAGTGTGTTGTGGTTTGAACTAAGCATCAGGATGGTAGATATCAGAAGCCCATATGCACCTTTCCCTCCATGTTTCATCTTTTAAGGATTAGACCAGGTTTAAACATGTTTTTCATTTTGGTTTTCTCATTTCTTTCTGATATCCAGTCATTTGAGCCTAACAATCCAATGCGTCTGATCCTCTGTGTCTCATTAGGTGTCCTGGCCGGTCATGATAACAGGGTGAGCTGCTTGGGTGTGACTGATGACGGCATGGCAGTGGCAACAGGGTCCTGGGACAGCTTCCTCAAGATCTGGAACTAGAGTCTGAAGGTAAATGATGATGTACTGGGAGGAGGAAAAGCACTGTTGTGCATCAGTGGGCGGCTGTCACAGTAATGGTTAAGTAACAGCCTCAGCTGCATGGAACTGGTCTAGAGTTTGTATTTACTGCCCTCTGGGGGTTGGGATTGACGGTGCAACAAACATTCATTGAAACTAAAAATCAAATATATTAGCACATCACATAAAACAAATCTAGTTAGTTTACCTGGCAGCCACTCTGTTACGTTTCCCTGGGTTTTTTAAAGCATTTGTCTGCCTGATGGTCCTTTCCCTGTTTTTCAACATTAAGTAATGTTTTGTCAAACCTCAATGTGACATGACGTAAGAGAGTAAGGACTTTCTTTAAATGTTTAACACAAGTACAAGTGACATAAATGTGTAAGCGGCCATGTTGGGATATACACAAATGAGACTTTGATGAGATAATTGTCTGTCTGACTGACTGACTGAATGAGTGATTGTGCTGATTAGACATAACAAATAATGTTTTATTTTCTTTTGTATGTTTCCAGATGGCATCTGGACTCCAAAGTTGAGTGGAAGACCATTCCAACATCACAATGTTCAATTTTATTGCATATCCAATCTTTTCAAAAACACCATGATACTGACTCCAAACCCCCCCCCAAAAAACTATCAAGGGCAAAAATTCTCTCTCTCTCTTATCTCTCTCCTTCTCATTTAAAAGAGCACAATTGTCTGTCACTCATTCAGCTCCAAAAAAAAGAAAGAAAAAAAAAAGCTTGATGAATTTAGTAGTTACAATATGGAACGGAGGGGGAAATTGTGCATTCCTCCCATGTCTGGTATAACTGAGAAATCCAAACACCCCATCACCACCGCTGCTGCCGTCACCACCAAGCAAGCGTGTACTGCGTCCTCATCATACACATGTCTGAGTGAAGGTTATAACATGACAGTGATCTAACTCTTAATAGCTTTTTGGCCATGTTTCTTTTTGGTTTCTTTGTTTTCATTATTTTTGTGTTAAAGAGAAGTAGATCGGTGAACTGTCTGTTCGTATTCAAAATGAGAATCAAAGCTTTGTTTTATTTCCTAGTCTTTACACATTTTAAATAATGTTTTTCTTTTTTTTTTTAAGTTGAAAGTTAAAAGAACCTCCAGATCATGTCATTTTAAATCCAGCTTTATCCCACTGGAGAACAAAGTGAGAGAATTGAGCTTCAACAGGGAGTCCTCAAGCCACTTCTGGCCCTTCTGTATATTTAGTCCCATGATACTTTAAATTTTTCTTCTTTTTTTTCAGTGTAGTCCACAAATCTTTGTTTGCACAAAAATTAAACTTTGCATATATAGAATAATGTCTAAAGAAAAAAGTTAACTAACCAAGCACATGCTGTTTATGATAATGAATGCTCGTTTTTAAAACGAAAAACAACAAAAAAACAACCATTTTAACCATTCTTACACCTTTTTGTCTGGCGACAGTGTAGAATAATTAAATGAAAATTAACCCATCGGATCATAATACACCCCCCTCCCCCCCCTTTTTTTTATTCAGTTTTTTTTTCTCCTTTAATTTAGTTTTGTTTTCCCTGGTTTCTGTTGCCCGTGGTTGGGACCGGTGATGTGATTTGGTCAGGTAGGAAGTACCTCCACTTTAGCCCGGTTGCAATCCGGACGTTTTCTCTTTTAACAGAGGTGCCCATTCCGTGCTTGGAAATGCAGTTACTACTCTGTGAATGACATGTTGTATAAATCAATGTTTGAAAATAATGATATTGAAACTTTTTAAGTTAAAAACGAAAAAAAAAAAAGATTTTGGTTGTCTGCCATGGGTGGGTTATCTCTTAGAATCGCATGCTGTAGAATTGCTTAAAAAGGTGCATATGGAATTAAGTCCTTTGATGTTTTTCTTTAAGAAAATAACCTGTTGAATATATCAATACAATGGTATTTATATTTTTCTTTCTTTTTTTTTCTTTTTTTTTGGCTACTCCGTGCATACATGATTCAACTAAAATGTCAAAGCTATGCACTTGAGAAGCAAACCCTGCAACATAAACGGTTACTTGGTCCATACTTGGGAGGGATTCCACAAATTAAGAAGTAACGTTAATGTTCAAATTGTACACACATGCATACATACATTCATTCACCTAAACATACACAATCTCCAATGGAACAAACAAATTTTCATTCCTTCTGTAGCAAACAAAAATTCCACTTACAAAGAAAAACATTTTATAACAGGTTTTTTTCTGTCCTTTACTAAAAAAAAAGAAAAAAAAATCTTGCAGCATCGGAATGGCAGAATTTTCTGTTGTTCCCCTCTCCTTGTATACAGAAACGCTCTTTCTTTAGCAGTAGTGACATTTTTTCCATTCTGTTTTTTCTCTGCGACATTCTGTACAAAAAATGTGCTGTAATTGTGCATTAGGCCTGGAGTTGGCAAAAAAAAAATGAAATAAAAAAAAATATGAAACATTTATTAAATTCCCTTTCCTTTTCTCTCTCTCTCTTTCTCCATCAAATAACTGTAGAGCTCTGCACCCCCACTGTTCCCTTTTCACCTTTTGTATTTAATTTTAAAAGTCAGTCAGTGTACAACCGAAAGCTGGATGCAAGATAGAAACTATATTAAAATGTACTGTTATTTAAGATGTAATAAAAAGCAGTTTGAGATGACCTACTGTGTTGAGTGTGATTCACTTAGAGCGGTTACCATTGAGGCTAGAATGTTGCAGACTGTTTGGTTTCCTTGTAATTATGTTCAAGTCAAATAAACAATTTCTTATCCACTGTTGAATCAGTCTGGCTTCTCTGTACAGTCAATTGTACATAGTCACTTTTCTCTTAGCATGAAAAATAAGCCGTGCAGTTTGGTCATCAGCATTCATATAGAGTTCAAGGGACACATTGTAACCTTGTTAATATCAGTAAAAAAACTCACTTGAGAATCTACATAAATGTTCACACTTTCTGAGCACTACGACTGCAGAAGTAGCGCTTAGCAACCGTGTTTTAAATGCCTTACTAGACCAGAATCTCTGACCACAACAACCCTCATACAGCTGCTGCCTTCCAAAAATAAAAACATACTCCCTGATCGTTGTTGCCCTCTACTGGACAAAGCCAAGGTATAAAATGCATTGGTTTTAAAAGATAGATTAAATCTTTACTTTTGTAAGATTGTGTATACTGTGTGTTCAACAATAGATTACACATCCTACACTGTTTTAATTAAAGGCAAAGTGATATCTAATCAGCATACAGTAGTCTACTTTATCAATTTTTGTTCCAGAACATTTTTAAATATACTTTTAAGTCAGTCTGTGTCTTCAATGTTCAGTTACTATTTTGATATAGTGTTCACAATTTGATATATGGAGATAGCATAACAAACAGATTGTGATCTAATAGTCTCACGGCAAGTGAATGGGGTTAAAGATTGTGTATTTCTTATCGTGGGCTTCAAAAGTTAGTTATAAACCCAAAGTGTGTGTGTGGGGGGGGGGGGGACACAACACCTCCATTTTTGTCTCGTATAAAATGTGACTAGACAAACTGTAAAAACCGACATTTCTCATTTTCAATAAACAATTGGGCAATGCGAAGGCATATAAATACTGTAAATAAAGCTCCGGGCACCAGAGGAAAACAGCTTGTTCCCACGTGACATGGCGCGTAGGGAGGAGGCTGTGATTGGCCCATGGACATATAAAGAAATTGATTGGCCGCGCGGTTACAGGAAGCGATGGGCTGACTGTTGACAGCTGTCTTCTTGTAAAGTAAGTGAGTGTGTATCAACATTGTCTAATGGGATAATGTCGGGGTTCTGAACCTCCGAACGTTTGCTTCGCATTGACTTGTGTGTCGTGTCGTCCCTCTGTAACGCTGTCGGTGAAAGGTAGGGTTGTCAAACGGACGGACGTGATATCTAAGCCGAAGTACTAGCTTAGCTCGCTAACTAGCTCCGTAGTTAGCTCCCGGTAAATTCTTCCGCCTGGACCCATGGACCCTGTCAGTGTTCATATCGTTAATGTCGGACCACGGCTGGCTGGTAGTTGCTTACGTGTATCGATAAATAGACTCTCCTAAAACGTATCATATAAAGCTACTTATCTCAAGTGACACTGAAGCTGCGAGCCTTAATTAGCCGTGAAACTATAATCATGGAACTGTAACGTATGTAACAAGGTTATAGATAGCTTGTTATCCAGCTGGTTTATGTCATAAACTCCGCTAATGTGCTTTCTCAAACGTAACTTTAACATCACTTTCTCCGTATGCAAAATACGTATCAGTAGCACATTTTAAATTGATATCACATAGAAACGGTTTGAGCTGAACATTGTGGTATTCTGAAAGTTAGCCGAGGCATATGTTATTGAACCGATATTACAAGTTGAGAATTTGCTAAACATTTTGTGGATAGTTTGTTTGCAAAATAACATATTGACGCTTATTTAAATAGGCCATATATACCTATGTACCGGGCAGTGATCTATAAATCGTTTAATATTGTGTGAAGATTCATTTAAATTGCCTTTTTTTTTCAATTGGAGTTTGGAGAAGAAAGAGTTTGCCCCCGGAGAGGACTGGATTAGTGGCTTTTCTGTTTGCGTAACTGAGTTGTTGAATGTTTGTATAACATGTTGACATTTGACCTACGCTCGCTCACTCATTGATTTGGCCCTGTCAGCTGACTTGCAGCGCGGCTGTCTGAGATGGACGGAGGAGAGGAGGTGTGTGTGGAAGCCGCCCCGTACTGCTGCTCCACCTGTGACGGAGGGGAGGTCTCCGCTGGCCGCAGCCTGGCCCGACGCCACAGGAAAGCCCGCAGTCTGAGCACCTCCTCAGCCAGCTCCTCTGACTACAGGTGGGTGTTGACTCTGACAGGGGCCCCCAAAATCACTTCTTTGTTTCACTCTTTTCAAAATTAATTAATATTTTCTCACGATCCGCTCCCTGTCCATACTGTGTGTGAGCTTGGGGGGGGAAAGAGCTGGTGTTTACACACAGCCTAGGGTCTGCAAACTGGTGCTTAAACAAAGGTTCCTTAAACAAAGGGGGCCCACCATTGCTAGCCCTATAGCCTAGGCTGTAATATATTTTTTCAGCACGCAAACACGTACACAAGTATAAAGATAGCCGATTGCGAGGAGATATTCACTAATTTTGTCAAGTTGTCAAGAAGCCTTCTCCCGAATTGCTGACTCAACTTTTAACAGGAAGCATGGTGATGAGTTCATGTATTTGTGATTATAAGATATTAATATTTGTGATATCACCATTGTGAATCACAGGAGGTTCCAGTCTTGCCTGCGGTAAATAGTTTTGTCTACGTTTTTTGGGGAATCGTACCTGAGCAAAGGCATTAATAATAATAACCAGAGGTGTAAAGAGTACAAAAATATTCTACTCAAGTACAAGTATGATTACTTGGATGACATTTTACTTAAAGGCCTACTTCACCGGTTTGAATATGAAGGTGTATTGAATTCTGAGATCCTATGTAGTATAAATGTGCAAAAAAAAATTAAATTGGTTCATCCTAGCCTGAGAAAAGGCAGAAAGAGTGTTTTTTTTTAACCCTATATTTCTCCTTCTTGTGACATCACAGAAAGAGAAATATAGGGTTAAAAAAAAACTTACTTTGTAAATATTACTGTGATGTCTTTTACTGTGACATCACAGTAATATTTACAAAGTGCGTCATTACCTCTCTGTAGCAACTACTACAGGATTTCTAGTTGCTTAAGCCAAACTCACCAAGCGCGCGCACACACACACACACACACACACACACACACACACACACACACACACACACAAAAAAAAAACAGAAAACAGGTGTTTTTTTTTTCTTCTTCATTCTTAGAAAGTTGACAAGGTTATTACTCTGTTGTTTTCCAGGTACAGCCAGGTACAATTTGAAAAATAGTCCATGAGTTTCATGTCACATACTGAACATACTGCATAGACCAGACCCAGGTGTCACACCATAAGGATGTCTGACCAGTTCTTTACTGCACCTCAGGGGCGGCCCGCAGCATAGGCCATATCTGTGATAGTGTCCTTTGTTGTTGCCTGCTCCTGTGATAAACCTATTGAATACTCAAGTAAACCAATGTTATTTTGTAAAAATCTGTTGAATATTATTAATAATAATAAAATTTATGTCGGCGGGCCTGTGTAGGCTACAGTGTTCTTTTTTTTTTTTTTTTTTTTTATTTACGTGATGCAAGACAAGACAGGTGAAAGACATAACATTAGGTGAGGTACATGACAAGCAGGAGGTCATTGCATATTTTTACATTGTTGTTGACTGTGTGTGTGTGTGTGTGTGTGTGTGTGTGTGTGTGTGTGTATATATATATATATATATATATATATATATATACATATAAACAACAAAAAAAAAAAAAAAAAAAAATGATAAATCAGTACTAAGAAATGAATAATCATCATAAGAATGTAATGATAAGAATGGCATTTTCGGTTGTTTAAATAGTATTAATTTCCATTATGGTATTTTAGACTTTTGATCCACAGTTTTGAATGTAGTCATAAGGTAATTAGATAATTGGGAGAGAGAAATCAATAATGAAAAAAAAAAAAAAAAAAAGTTTTGCAAAAACAAGCATAGTAAATGATGTAAGCAGTTATAAAGGGAGACCGTGTTGAAAAATGGTTATCCATATTGACAATACTGATAAACAAAAGTGATAGAAATAAGAGTCATAATCATAAATAAGAGCAGAAAAAAAAAGAAAAAAACTAAAAGTTATCTTGTGTTGTTATTGTGTAAAGGGGAAAGGTATAGAGAAAGGGAATGTTACTGGATTGATATGTATTTTGTATTGAAGATGTTATTCGTGGTCGGGCGTGTGGTTAGTGAAGACAGAAGAGAAAATATCTAAATCTTATATATATATATAAACATATATCAATAAAAAAGAAAATATTAAATAATTAATAATAGTAGAAATATTACTTGAGACAAAAATAAATAAATAGAGTAAATAGTCGACTCTCTAGCCTTCAATTCAGTCCTGCAGAAGACGAGGAGGGTGAGGAGATAGAGCACAAACAACAATTATTTATTTTATTCAAAATTGTTATTATTACCATTATTACTTTCACTCAATTATTATTTATTTGTTTTTCCTTTTAACTTTTATTTTTTTTATTTTTTATATATATTTTAATCAATTCTATCAAGCTGTATGAGCTCAGGGAAGTTCCTGTCCTAGCCGCCTTCAAACCATGGGGAGAAGACTTGCTGCTCTAGGTTGCACTACCCAAGTCACCAATCAGAACAGCCCCCAGACCCTTTAGGAGGAGGCCTGTCCATATGGGAGGAGGATACAGCTTGTATTTAATTTTGGTGAAATTGTGGTTATTTGCTCCCCCTCCCCACACTCTCCCCATCTTACCTGGAGATTTAAAAGCATTGAAAGCAAGAGATCGATAAAGATAAATAAACGGTAGTAATGTATTATTTTTACAGGAGAATGAGGAAGAAAATAACTTCAGATATAACTAAACAAATGGAAACACGGCTGATAAAATAAATAAAAGTAGTGTGTGTGCGTGTGTGTGTGCGTGTGCGTGTGCGTGTGCGTGTGTGTGTGTGTGCGCGCGCGCGCTTGGCTTAAGCAACTAGAAATCCTGTAGTAGTTGCTACAGAGAGGTAATGACAGAAAGTATTGTTTGTTTCTGTGTTAGTGTTGATAAGTTTATAAAAATTGCTACGCTATTATGAATATATTTAAGTAAAACCACAGAATTGGCATTACTCGTTAACAGAGAGAAAATAAATAATGGAAAAAAAAAAAAAAAAATCAAAATGCTTATTTGGTCTCTCAAGGATATCTGCTACTTATACAGGAACATACACACGTTCATGCACACACATATACTAACATATGTTCCAAAAAAAAAATTGAATAATCATCATAATAATAACAGTAATGATAAAAAAAAAAAAGGCAATTTGGGTTGTTTGAATATTATTAGTTTCCATTATGGTATTTTAGACTTTTGATCCACAGTTTTTAAATGTTGTCATAAGGTAATTAGATAATTGAGAAATAGAGGTAAAAAAATAATAATAATTATAATAAAATAAATGTTTTGCAAAAACAAGCATAGTTAATGATGAACAATTATATACAACAAGGGAGACGGTGTTGAAATATAGTTATCGTTATCCATAGACAATACTGATAAACAAATGATAAAAATGAAAGTCATAATCATAAATGGATGAGAGCAAGGTTATCTTATGTTGTTATTGTGTTTAGGGGAAAAGGAGAGAGATAAGGAAAATATTACTGGGTTGATATGTATTTTTGTATTGTAGACATTATTCGTGGTCGGGTGTGTAGTTATGTAGTTGGGTTGTAAATATATTCCAAGTTTCATTAAAGGCTGATATATTGTTTTTTCTGTCGGCTGTAATTCTTTCTATTGAGATGTATTCTATGATTAAGTTGATCCAGTGGATAATATGGCAGTTTTTTTTGGATTTCCAGTTAAGAAAGATTATTTTCTTGGCTACAGTGTTCTTAATTGATGACTGTTGTGGTGGCAAGAGTCAAGGAGCTTTAAACTTCCTGTGTTTTTTTATTCCTTTATTGCTTGGTCATAGACTACTAGGATTCAATTTAAAGTGAGTAAACTAATTGGTCGTGATGTTTTGAGGTGCAGCTGGGTCGAATATGCCTTTTCTCTCTCTCTCTCTCTCTCTCTCTCTCTCTCTCTCTCTCGCGTATGTCATCTGACTCGCGTGTCCGCGCGTAACATATCTTGCACATTGTTTTAGTCTATTACTTTTACCTTTCTTCTCGACCAAAGGCTGCCTTTCTGCCGTCTTCTGGAAGTGTTTCAAAGCTCCCGGCAACACGCACCGTCTCCATCCTACTCTGCACTGTTAAACTGAAAGCTAAACTATCAGGTGAGGGAGGGGCCGATCGCACGGCTGGATGAAAGGTTTGCTGCATTTAAAAGCCTTCACGTCTTCACGTGCGGTATAATGATAGTTTAACTAGGATTATTTTGTTTTAATGATAAAGGGAAGCAATGTTTGTTGTTGTCATTTAGTCACTATGTGTTCTCTCCTCCTGTCGATCATTCACTGTGTTAGTTTCTGGTATTGTGCCGTAAAAATAAAAGCCCCCCGCGGTATTTCTTTTCTTTTCTCTCCTTTCCCTATCTATTTTTTTTACTCAGTAACGCAGGTGATATAAAATGTAGCGAAGTACAATACTTCACAATAAACATACTCAAAGTAAAAGTAAAAGTATAGGTTTTAAAAATCACTTAAAAAATTACAAGTACACGAAAAAACTACTCAATTACAGGAACGCAAGTAAATGTAATTCGCTACTTTACACCCCTGGTAATAACCATATAACAATGAAAAATAACGTTCTCTTCGCTGATTGTCTCGTTTGCTGTTACAGTTTATTTATGAGTATCAGGAAAATTAGACTATTTCATAAATATTTAAAAGTTCTTCATAAAGTTTAAAATTTTAATTATTCCATTCTTAAAAATATATTTCATCCGTGACACAATCTTACACGTGGTGCAACTCAGAAGCCTGAAAACCAAGCCACTGAGGGACGTCCTCATTTGTTCCACTTGAAAGAGACTTTCTAGGTGTGCTTGGTCCTGACGGATACCAATTTAATGTAATAGAGCACATTAAACGCAACACAATAACCTGATTGAAAATAATGCTATGGGCTATTGGCAGCTGTTGCTTCACATTGTCCCTCAATTATCAACCGTGCGTAGACCAGAAATGTGGGCGTACGCACATTTCCACGCAAACCTCGGCATTTATCAATATGGACGTGAGAGTAGGATACGCTCAAATCCCACGCCAGCTCTCAGCTCGTGTACGCAAGTTTGTAAACAGCATGGACTCGCAGTGCAGGCTGTTCCGGGTAGCCGATGACTTTGTTGGACAATTATTAGAAGATAATACAAATGCAGTGTTTGCTCAGACCAAAATAAAGATATTAATCACTTAAAAATGTGCAGCTTATGGTGTGAAACTGAGTAGGAGAGCTGATTCACCGGCCACTTAGGAGCGCTGCATGGGACTGCGTAGGGCAGTTGTCTCCGTCTTGGAGCAGCTGGGGGGACACTGAGGCACGGGGGCTGCATTCATTCAAAATGTTAGCCTAAGCAGCCTATTAAATATGTAGTAGGCCTACACTGCTCTTTATGATAAAAAAATACACGGCACAACATTCAGCTTAACATTTTATTTATTTGACGCACTTTTTAGATGTCAGTACCTCTTTTAATGTGTCATTGATCGCTTAAGCGAGCGATTTATTTCCACCGTTAACCGGCACGTTTTTCCGATCTGCTGGTGGAGCAGGACAGTGGGCGCTCTCACAGCTGATCGTTGCCGGGTCGGCTTGTGCAGCTGACGGCCGGGCTGACCAAGCGCATGCTGTCGTACAGTAAAACGCAAAATGTGTTATTTTTAGTTTTTAAAACCCTTTTGAGTAGGCGTATTGCTATCTAAAAGGGCCAATACATTCTAATCATTCAAATCTCTGCAGACGTGTATTTATTTTATGGGGACCATTATCGGACAGTTGGTGCGTCTGTTTCTCCTCTACCACTTATATTATGCCCGCACCTCCAGTTGGTTGCATTTCAGAACAGCAACATGCTTTTTTAGTGGCGATTTTTGAGTCAGACCACTTTTTCTGTTCAAAGAAATGGCGACATATAATTGTATATGCTGTTTTATAGCATTTGAGCGATAGCCTACTGATGTAAACCTCAAATGCAAAATCCTCAGCTGGAGATCGTTTGTTGTCAACACCAACGCTGTTGACCGCAGCAGTTATTTCCTTCCTAACTGCTGCCTTCTGTCGTTCTTTTATGCCGCTTGTAATGCTCCGAAATGAAACTTTTTTTTTTCTTCTACTTTCGCTGTTTTTCTGTCAATTTCTACTTCAGAGAAGTTCCTCTTCTGTGCCGTAATGCTCATATCCATGTCGTAAAACCTCTGGGCGAGGCCTCTAAACTGAGAAAATATAGGGCCGTGATATGATCGTTTTCAGTCGCCGCATTTATCAATAATGGCTTGGCGTACGCTGAGATTGGCGAGATACGACTGTTTGATAAATCCCACGCGATACCTGGCGTAGGGAGGTATTTGCGCCAGAATCTGCACCAGTTTCCACGCAAGTTTGATAAATGAGGGCCACTGTGTGAGAAATGTTTCTGAAACAGCCTTGTGACACGATCTGTGTGTTGCACCACCTCAGACATTTGTGAAATGTGCCTTTGGGTGCACAACCCCCCCCCTCGGGCACAACAGAAACAGCCTCAAGGAAACCAAAAGGGTTGAGGCCTGCAATGGTTTGTTCACCGTGGATATTGCGATATCGGTCTCTTTTAGCAACACTGAAGAGGTTTCTCACATGGAGAAGTGAAAAAGGTGGTGGCAATATCGTCAAATGTCCTTAAAGAACCAATAGGAATGCCCCGTTCTGGATGAGGAAATGAAAGGTCACTTGATCACGACACTTGGACACAATGTTGAAATAAATTCCCACAAAGCCAGCGTCATTGTGTGGATCCTGATTAGCCAAAGACACTTCTCATTTTCTGTGACATTTAACAGAAGGGCATGGTGATGCATAACGATGACTATAAACAAACAACTGTTGAGAAATTGGAATAGAAAGGTGATGAAGTCTGTGTCCTGCGGTATTTCTTTGTAATATAAACAAGTCACATTATAATACTATTTCTGGCCCCAAGTTTGAAATGATATATTTGACTATTAGTTCTAGTTTGTTTAAAGTTGTTTTAAGATTAAATGGCTTCACCTTCTTTCATGTGTTGCAGTGTCAGAGTTTCTGGGTGTGTTTGTCCTTTGTGTTGTAAATGTTCATCTTAAACCTGCATTCAAAACAGTGTGCCCACTAGGGGCAGGGCACTTTCAAAAACATTGCTAACAGACGGACAACAACAGCATTGTCTTTCCTTGCACAGTTGTTACAAGACAAAAGTTGAGAAGTGACAGACGGAGAGAAACAGTATCAGACCATTGGAGTTGTGTTGATTACAATTTTCCATTTGCTGGTCACTAAATGAGAAACACGTGACATTCAGGAGGTTTATATACTATCTATGGTATCAACACACTGTGGGCCCTGGGCACCATACATAATTAGTTTCTATGGGCCCCATTTCTTCTTTGATCCATGTTAAACATGTTTTGATTTTGTGTTGCAAATAATTGAGTCTACAGCTGTTCACATGAATCTGTATTGTGTTTTAGGGTTGTCACTAAGAACTGTTCATACCAACTTATAAAGTAATAAGTAAAGTGCTCCACATGTTAACCCTCCTCCCTTAACATAGTGTAGCCTATAATAACTGAACTCTTGTTTAATGGGTTTCATTTTACTTTATTTATTACTCTTCTTTAATAAATGAGTCAACTGTATAGAAACACTTGGCTGGACCATTTTCCACATTCTGGACTGGAATGGGTGAGAGTGGACACAAAATAATAATAATTCAATAAGAACTTTAGTCACTCAAATCATTTATAAATTTTAATATTTGTTATTTTGTTATACTTTATCAAATAAAAATAGTTCAAACTATTTTATTTCAGGCTTTTTGAGGGGCCCCTCACTGATTTGGGACCTGGGAACTCGTTTCAACTCCCCCCCCCGCCCCCCTCTGCTTCGCCCATGGTCACATACAACTAAACTACTACATACACATATTAAGTTCCCCAGTATGTTGATGGGTGCAGCTTTAAGAGCCTGTAAACAGCAGATGGTATATACCCAGAATCAGACTGCTAAGAGGATTTGTTGTCCCAGTGATTTGATGTAGCGCAAAGGCTTCTGTAGTCAGAGTGACTTGTCTTATATTGCTCAGTGTCAGCCACCTTTCTCCCCCAATGCTCTGCTTTTGTTTCAACAAGGTCTGAATAGGCAGGGCTGGGCGTGCTGAGATTTTCCCTTCTGAAAAGCCTTGTCTGTGTGGTCATCAGCTCCAGAGTAGATAAAGACCTGTGATGTGTTAATAGGAATGTTTTTCAAATCTGTTGGGCTTTATGTAAGTACAGTCAGTGCATGCTAGGGCAGTATTTGCACGCCATGTACGAATAAGAGATACAGGTGTTTGCTTTTCAAACATTTCACAATACATTATTCTCCAGTTGCAGGTTGAGAAATGTCATGACACTGAACAGGCAGCAGAGCCACTGTGTTCAGCACTGGTCCCAGGGCTTTGTTGTTGCTGGGTGACCAAACAGGGTTTAAAAAAATCAGCTGATGGTGTATTTCGTTGTGGAAATTCTTAGGTTCAGGCTCTGTCTCTTCACTTCTGTTATCTATTTAAAGCAAAATAAATGAAACTGGACTTTTAAATGTCTCAGAAACCTATAAAAGAACTCATGAAGAAACCTCTAGAGGTGCATTGAGAAAGAAAGGAATTTTTGGTGACCTTCTTCTGCAACCGAGGAACTTACAACCCCGGCTCGGCTTGGTTGGGAACACTTCTGCTAATAACGCTAGCCGAGACATTGCGTGGCTAATGTTACAAATCAAAACTGAAACAAAACAAAACTCTTTTTTTTTTTTTTTTTCTCGACTATTTAAGAAATCTCACTCTGCGGCCCTTGTGTTTATCTGGAACAGCTCGTATAGGCGCTTGATTTGCATAACAGCTTGTGGCCGCTTGTGTTGCTGGAACTGAAATGTTTTGTCTCTGCCATATCCCCTCTCTCTCAGGAGGCCTCAGTCCCTTCATGGACCAAGCCCTGTGACCACGTTCGGACCCAAGGCATGCATGCTCCAGAACCCACACGCAGTCATGTAAGTTGCTTTGTCCTTCTTTTCTATTCACCTATGACAACACAAGGGCCCTCATTTATCAACCTTGCGTAGACCAGAAATTTGGGTGTACGTACATTTCCACGCAAACCTCGGCATTTATCAATATGGACGTGAGCGTAGGATACGCTCAAATCCCACGCCAGCTCTCAGCTCGTGTACGCAAGTTTGTAAACAGCATGGACTCGCAGTGCAGGCTGTGCCGGGTAGCCGATTACTTTGTTGGACAATTATTAGACGATAATACAAATGCAGTGTTTGCTCAGACCGAAATAAAGATATTAATCACTTAAAAATGTGCAGCTTATGTTGTGCAACTGAGTAGGAGCACTGATTCAATAGTGCACACACCGGCCATGGGACTGCGTAAGGGCAGTTGTCTCCGTCTGGAGCAGCTGGGGGGACACTGAGGCACGGGGGCTGCATTCATTCAAAATGTTAGCCACAGTATTAAATATGTAGTAGGCCTACACTGCTCATATGATAAAAAAAATACACGGCACAACATTCAGCTTAACATTGTATTTATTTGGCGCACTTTTTAGATGTTAATTCCTCTTTTAATGTGTCATTGATCGCTTAAGCGAGCGATTTATTTCCACCGGCACGTTTTTCCGATCTGCTGGTGGAGCAGGACAGTGGGCGCTCTCACAGCTGATCGTTGCCAGGTCGGCTTGTGCAGCTGACGGCCGGGCTGACCAAGCGCATGCTGTCATGAGTAAAACGCAAAATGTGTTATTTTTAGTTTTAAAACCCCTTTTGAGTAGTGCTATCTAAAAGGGCCAATACATTCTAATCATTCTGCAGACGTGTATTTATTTTATGGGGACCATTATCGGACAGTTAGTGCGTCTTTTTCTCCTCTACCACTTATATTATGCCCGCACCCCCAGCCCAGTTGGTTGCATTTCAGAACAGCAACACGGTTTTTTTAGTGGCGATTTTTGAGTCAGACCACTTTTTCTTCGTCTATTCAAAGAAATGGCGACATATAATTGTATATGCTGTTTTATAGCATTTGAGCAATAGCCATTATGTAAACCTAAAATGCAAAATCCTCAGCTGGAGATCGTTTGTTGTCAATACCAACGCTGTTGACCGCAGCAGTTATTTTCTTCCTAACTGCTGCCTTCTGTCGTTCTTTGATGCCGCTTGTAATGCTCCGAAATGAAACTCTTTATTTTTCTACTTTCGCTGTTATTCTGTCAATTTCTACTTCAGATAAGTTCCTCTTTTGTGCCGTAATGCGCATATCCATGTCGCAAAACTGAGAAAATATAGGGGCGTGGTACAATTGTTTTCAGTCTCCACATTTATCAATAATGGCGTGGCGTACGCCGAGATTGGCGAGATACGACTGTTTGATAAATCCCACGCGATACCTGGCGTAGGGAGGTATTTGCGCCAGAATCTGCACCAGTTTCCACGCAAGTTTGATAAATGAGGGCCAAGGTGAGGCTAGCATAGCTGACTGGGAAAAACAATCACTTCATGCTATTTCCCATACAGTATGTTCATGTTGCTTTAACCAGAAGCTTCTACCATATTTAAAGTTTAAAGGATGTAAAGTAATGTCTCATTTGTGGTGAATTGAAAAAGCAAATCTGAATCACCTGGCCCATTCCTTATCTGTGCTTTGTTGCAGTTTATCCACATGATAACCACAAAAACACTATTTATTTATATATTTTATTATTTCACGCTTATAATACAGTAGAACACCATGCGCTAACTAACCACAACACCTTAGCCTACCAGACAGCTTAGCAAAGAATAGTCAGATCATTTAAGGACATGAAAACTGGAAGTGCCAGTCATCAAACGTTCATGTTTCTATTTACTTTAGTATTTCCTTCGTGGGCACAGACCATGATGCAAAGCATTCTGGGGCTTAGTGACATCAGTCCACTGAGGTTAAATGAGGCCAAACCCATTATCCCTGTAACTGGTGATTACAGAATAATAGATCTATATGTTTTACTTATGTTATACTGTCTTTCAACCTAAATTTCCTAATTTCCTTTCATGCAACTTCTGAGTTCTAAAACCAAATGCATTTCACACTGTGTGTCCATTTTACGTTCCTATATTTACTCTCTGTATGCTTGTTTTCATTTATTAAAGGGCTTGGTTTTAATTGCTTAAAGGGAAATATTGAAACCCAGCATGTGTGGTTTGGCTGCACGAATATAATATCAGACAGTCTATTGTTGTATTGACCAATATAGTGATCTTTCCAAGAGTACATTCTTCTATTGGGGTTGAACTGTGCTCGCTATGCACCTGCTCTCTTGATACAGTGCCAGGGAAAGTGAGGGTGGATTTGAAAAGTGTCTTGGAGTGAAATGCGTTTCATTACTGTGGCTCCACCCCAGCACATTTCTGCATCTGCTGTTTCATCTAATAATGAGTCTAAAAGGTGAATAGGGCAGCGGGACCATAATCTCAAACTTTTGATACCCAGGAACTGTTTGTCTGGAATGTATTTTGACGGCTCATGTCACCTGACCTGTGTTTGACTGGTGCTTGAAGACCAGAGTGAAAACATGAAGCACTTACAGTTTTTTTCGATCGCTAAACCACAGTGGGCACAACTGTAGCTCAATGTGCAAAACTCTAACTACAGTCTGCACTACCAACAGTCATTGGAGCTGAACAGTTCACTTCACCTGCAAAACAGGTTCAGTGCAGCAAACACTATGAACCAGCCTCATTGAGATAACACACACTGTCACTCAGAACCTGCTCAGAGTACAAACACTAGCATCAAACCCCAATACACAAATTACAAACTTTTAATCTTTACAGTTTGAATAATTTGAGTTATTTTACCCAAATTACATAATATTTCCTTTGATGAAAGTGTTTATTTTATAACATACCAGTTTTTTTAGGAAAACAAAAATAAATGAAAATCAGAAGTTTGCTTCAATAGATACACATTTTGTATATTTTATTGAAAATATTTCCAAATGTAGTATTTATCTGTGTAAATATTCTATAATTGTAATACAGAAATCAATTCCTGTAATGTTGTCATTTACTGTAAGGATGCAACTCTAAGCTGTTTGTATGCTGGAAAATTCGTATTACAGATGCAACTTTAGATTTTTGCAGATTGGGTTGCACTCTCAACCCTGCCTCTCTCTATGCAGACCATGATTCACAACAGGGTCTATCAGTGTTGCCCTTACTGTATTTCATCAGATCATTCAGCTCTATGTCTTCTAGGTCTTCCTCCACACATCCACACTCTCACTGCCACGCTTCTACCTCCAACAACCTGTCTTCCTTGGTCCATTTCCAAAAAAATATATATTTTTGAGCTTTCCCTTTATACTATATATATGTTCACTAACAAGTCTAAAACAAGACATCTTAGTGTTTCAGTTGAAATTGCAATCCGCAGTGTTTGAAAGGCATTCATTCTGTTTTGAATGTGTGGTTTACAGTTGTGGCAGCAGTGTGTTAGCATTTGAAAAAAGTGCTGGAAATCCACATTGTTGTGCAGGCTGTGGTTAAGCCATGAGATAGGTGTGTAGAGTTTTGAAAATTTTGTTTTAAGCAATGAAAAACGAGCTACAGTTTGGTCCGAATGAACCGCTGCTCTGCGTACTGTTGTTAGAGTTTTGCACTTGTCGTTCCAGTTGTGCCCACTGTGGTTTAGCAATCGTAAAAAACTGTAAAAACCAGTCCTGGTCACTGAATGTTTGCACTGAATGCCTGCTAGTAAAGCATCATCTTATTTACTCATTTGAACTGAATGAGCCCCTTAATTGACCAATGTCAGACTTTTTTTGTATTACTATTTATTTAATTAATGATGATGTATTGTTAAATGTAAATTCATTTAAAGCAACATTCAACATTTGAGAATATTGGCATGAACCCAGAATAAGGCACTGCACCTTATAGTTTTTTGCATTGGTACCAAAACTCACCTCTCGTTTTGGCACCAGTGTTTCACCCTTCAATTTATTACATTTTTATTTTTATTTGTCATTGAAAGATATTTAGTGTAGACAAATACTAAATGTAAATTCTCCCATTTGAAATGCTGGTATACGAGGAAGCCGATTACTATTCTGTCTATTGACTGATTGATTATTTGACTTAACATTTTCAGCTCTAATACAAAACGATTCAATCCAGTAGCCTTGCTATAAACACATAAGTTTTATAAAGCTCCTATAAATGAACTGATGGATCTTATGTAGATGCAATGCTAAGCACCCAGATAGCCCAACAATATATCTTGTTCCAATGTGGTGTAGTGCTGCAGGGAATGATTACAGAATCCTATGGCACTGTTCAGTGTGTCCATTCACTGAAAGTGTTGCATAAATCTGCTTAATCATTCAGTAAGCCGTGAGTTATGAAACAGTGTTGATGTTAACTGTGACGGCCTGGCCACACCATTGGCCTCTTGACTCCCTCACTCTCATAAGTGGCTCCCGGGACTGTTTGTTTCAGGCACCAGTGATCCAAGGATTAGCCTCCTCCAAAGCTGCTAGACGGGTTAAAAGTAGCCCAACTGGGTCTATTTTTAATACCAAAATAAAAGGTGATGCTGTGGTACTTTTAGGAAAGACCTACAGTGTCTTGCAAAAGTATTCATACCCCTTGAAATGTTCTACATTTTGTCACGTTACAACCACATACGTACATTTATTTGATTGGGATTTTATGTGATACACCAACACAAAGTGGCGTAACATTGTGAAGTGGAATGAAAATGAAACGTGGTTTTAAAAAAAATTATAAATAAAACTGAAAAGTGTGACGTGCAAAAGTATTCAGCCCCCTGAGTCAATGCTTTGTAGAACCACCTATCGCTGCCATTACAGCTGCAAATCTATTGGAGTATTTCTCTACCAGCTTTGCACATCTACAGACTGATATGTATTGCCCATTCTTCTTTGCAAAATAGCTTGAACTACAGATTCAGTATCAGATTCAGCAATTTTCAAGTCTTTCTCAATATTCTCAATTGTATTGAGGTCTGGACTTTGACTGGGCCATTCTAACACATAACTATGCTTTGATTTAAACCATTCCATTGTAATCTGGCTGTATGTTTAGGGTAGTTGTCCTTCTGGAAGGTGAACCTACACCCAGTCTCAAGTATTTTGCAGACTTTTAACAGGTTTTCTGCCCTGTATTTGGCTCCATCCATCTTCCCATCAACTCTAACCAGCTTCCCTGTACCTGCTGAAGAAAAGATCCCCATAGCATGATGCTGCCACCACCATGTTTCACTGTGGTGATGGTGTGTTAGGGTGATGTTGTGCAGAGTTAGTTTTCCACCACACATTGCATTTTGCATTAAGGCAAAAACTTCAAGTTTGGTCTCTTCTGAACAGAGCACCTTCCTCCAACCCTTGCCAAAAGCCATGCATAGTCAGATGTGACCAAACGTGAAGTTTTTGGCCTGAATGCAAAATGCAATGTGTGGCGGAAATTAACACTACAAACCTACCCTAAACATACAACCAGATCTACTATGAAATGATTTAAATCATTTCATAGTAGATCTAATGTGTTAGAATGGCCCAGTCAAAGTCCAGACCTAAAAACAATTGAGAATATTGAGAAAGACTTGAAAATTGCTGTTGACAGACGCTCTCCATCCAATCTGATACTGAATCTGTAATTCAAGCTATTTTGCAAAGAAGAATGGGCAAAAATATCAGTCTGTAGATGTGCAAAGCTGGTAGAGAAATACTCCAATAGATTTGCAGCTGTAATGGCAGCGATAGGTGGTTCTACAAAGCATTGACTCAGGGGGCTGAATACTTTTGCACGCCACACTTTTCAGTTTATTTATAAAAAAAAATTAAAACCACGTTTCATTTTCACGCCACTTTGTGTTGGTGTATCACATAAAATCCCCAAAAAATAAATGTACGTATGTGGTTGTAACGTGACAATGTGGGAAATTTCAAGGGGTATGAATACTTTTGCAAGCCACTGTATTTCCACAGAGAAGAACCGTGATACAGAAAGTGAGCTAAAGTAGTCCCAGTTTCAGACTGCAAACTGAGCACTTGATTTAGTCCCTGTTGGAGGGGTGTGGTCGTGATACTCCTCAAGGTATATGTGCATGAGTTTGTTGTTTTAACACTACGTACATATGGAAGCTCAGGTACATCCTGTTGTGTTCACATAATGACATACTTTACCCACAAAGCACTGGTGTGTGCACATTGATTTTTACCCCGTACTTCCCCTTTCCTGGCATTTCAAAAGGGCACATTGGCTCTTCTTGAAAATGGCCATAAAACTATTTAAAAAAGGGCCTCTTTTCTGGCTTCAGTTAACCTCTCCATACAAGGTGAAGTTGTGAAGACATTCTTTCCTTTTGGGGGCAATCTCGAGGACGTCAAACTTTTTTTTATTAAAACAGGTGGAATTGTAAAGCTCAAAGTAATGAATCTTTGTGATACACTGTGTATTGTATCTTCTATTGTTTGAGGTCATTGAGAAATTGGGGACTCCCTCTTTTAAAGAGACAATTATTGTAGAACAAAAGACAAGGAACAGCGTGTCATTGTTTGTGTGTTTCAAGGAAATCACACTTGTCCAATAAGGAAGGCCCTTCCCTGAACTGGGCGGGGCGGAGCAGAGTGGGCGGCTGCTGAGGTGAAGTCAGCCATAAGATAAGTGAGAGCTTGAATTGAGCAGCAGAATGCAACAGGAAGGTTTAGTGTTAAGTCTCTGGTGGACCAATATAGCCACAGAGAAACCAGACGGAGGAGTTGTTGTTGGCTGATCCTGGAGGGCCGACCACATCGCATGGAGAGACGCTCTCTGACACTGGCTGACTCATAGCTTTAGAACCGCAACACGCTCTGACACACACACACTGCTCTACAGTGTGCAGCATTGAGACAAGCTGTTGGATGCATTGTTAGTGATTGTGTCGGCGCCGGACAACCTGTCAACCTGAAGCAGCATCCTCGTTCTATGTGTAAAGACATGAAGTTCAACCAGTGCATACCGCAGGACAGTCCTGGGAACCAGAACGAGAACAAAGTGTGGAAATGGTGAGAGGAGCATTTCAAGTATCTTCCATGTCTCTTTGTGAACACAGAGAATGTTGTGATTAACCATGTTGTATAGGTGTAATGTTTAAAGGTGGTGTCAGTGATTCTGGAGGACACAGAATCAGTGAATATCTCACTATGATCCGCTACCTGTCCGTATTGTGTGTGTGTGTGTGTGTGTGTGTGTGTGTGTGTGTGCACTGAAAAAATAACTGGTGTTAATACACAGTATGAGTCTACCTTTGACTAGGCAGTGTGTGGAGTATTGCTGTTAAACTGTTGCATACCATTTGTGTTCTCGAATGTGCTCCTGATGCTGCCCTCTGTGTGCTGTTGCACACAGGTGCACCCAATCTAATCAATAAATGACTGCTGCCTGTGAAGGTTCAGGGAATGCCAGTCGAATGCAATCCAGTGGCTGTGTGTGTCTTTTTCCTCTATCATGGTATTTTCAGTTGGCTATTCCAGCCCTTAAGATATGGCAGCGTCAACAATTGCCAACCAGATGTGCAGTGAGTTAAGTGTTATTAAACTGACGTCAGGTCAGAGCTATTTTTCTATAGTTACCACATATTAAGCTTATTGATGGCCTTTTGTTTTTTAATTACAAAATACCTGTGTATTTGTCCTGAGTGTGCAGGACCTGACTGCTATGGGTTTGGGAGGCTGATGTGGTATAAAGGATCAGTCATTGCATGTAAAATGCTAGTTGTGTCATAGTTTGTGTGTTGTCACAGACTGGTTTGTTGTAAATGTGGTTTTGTCCAGAGCAGCGTTTGTTAAATGAAAAGGGAAGGACAGGCAGGGTGTGGATGCTTTGAGGTGGTCTGAGGAGAAACTATTCATCAATAGATCACAGCCATGGCGTCGCTTCAGATGCTAATGAAGTTTTTGCTTTGTGGTATTGGTGTATGAAACCAGGCCTGCACAGCTTTACAGTAAGTTATCTAAATGTGGCTGTCTATTATTGGTTTAAAAGAGTGCAGTACTTTGACTAGAAGTGGACGTTTGCCTCCGACTGTGGATACAATAACACATACAATACAATGTAATCTAAAAGGTGGTAATGGTAAAGCTTTAGTTTGGGATTTGCACGTTTCAGTACATGACCTGTCACATGAGAAGATGTGAGGGTGCAGGGTGATGTCCTGTTGGAGAGAATTATTTAGCTCCATATAATCATTTTTAAATATAGAATAATTGTATTGTCATCATTATTAAGTGCTTGGACTCCAGCCATATCTGTCTCTGAATACATTATGTCCTGACTGAATGAAGTCTTGAATGTTATTCTGCTGTCACAAGACAATGGTGTGTGTTCTAATACACAGCCCTCCAACATCCCCAACATTTGGGTTTAAACTGTTCACAAGACTTCATCTTCGGGTTTTCTAAAATACCAAAGCGTTTTATAAAATGTTCTCCACATGTGACTGGCGATAGACTGAGCCCGTTGTACAATCAGTAACAGTCTAATGTGTATGACTGAGAAGAAGCTTATGAGAGCTGTCAACAGACATTGCTATTGTTTATAGAAATCTGAGTCTCGGAGCCGTTGGCTATTTCTGCTTTTAACTTTATTTCCTTAAGATTTTGATTGTATTCATGATATTCTCCCCCTGGGAGTTCTCATTTGTCATGCAGGGTTAGTGGTATGAGGAAACAGGGGCTGACTTTAAGCCAGGGAATCTTAATTGGATATGTGCTAAGCAGTGCTGATTATGATCAAGAGTAGGGTGGTGCAGATAGATCCAGAGAAATCAGCCAGGATCTGAGGCTGAAGGCTAAGCTAACATGCTGGGGAATCTACATTAAATGACTGAGTGTGTTTGGCCCTCCTGAGGTTAAAGTTGTGTTCATGTGTTCAGGCACATCCAGGACCCCGCCAGCCAGAAACTGACCTGGAACAAGCCGCCAAAAAGTGTCCTTGTCATCAAGAAGATCCGAGATGCCAGCCTGCTGGAGCCATTCAAAGAGCTCTGCGTCTTCCTCACCAAGGTAAAGCACATGCTCACTGTTGACCTCAAACACAAACATGAGTCCAGTTCATGACTTCATCAATCATGGAGCTTTCAAATGGCAGTATCTCCTAAACAACAATGTAAGATTAAATGTGGCTTCAGCGTGCTGGAGAATACTCAAAATCAATGAATATCTCCTCAGGATCTGCAACATACTGTGTGTGCGTTGAAACAAAATCCAGTGTTCATTTGTTGACATAGCAGTTTGCTGAACCTAGGCTGTGTATTAAAACCAGAATTCCTTTCAGCACACAGACAGTAGCGGATGGTGAGGAAATATTTAGGGAATTTGACAACAAGCGTTCTCCAGAATCACTTACTCCACCTTTCAATGTGATTCCAATCCTCGACCTTACTTTGATGCATCCATCGGGCCAACCTTTGGCTGATATTAATATGATACGATATATATATGATACTTCTACATATTTGGTCAAAAAAACTTCAAAATCCAGGATGAACACCTTTGTGTCGTGCGCAAGCCATAGCCTGAAGCTCAGGTCAATCGCAATAACAGTCAGAGAGATATGTGAGTCACAGACAGACAGACAGACAGACGTTTCTTGCTTTATAGATAGATAGATGCAGTGGCTGTTGCTAATTTTTTGTTTTTTTCCTTGTGCGTTGTTGTAGGTGAAAGACATGATTGTTTATGTGGAAAATAAAGTTCTAGAGGACCCAGCCATTTCAGGCGATGAAAACTTTGGGGCCATCACCGAAAAATTCTGCACTTTCAGTGAAGGTATGTGGTCGGCCATCTTTGCTCTGATTGCGTGGGACACTACTTATTAAAACCAGCGCTGTGAATCTTTTGGAATCCCACCATCCCATTCCATACTGGTTCCTGGGGTCACCATTCAATTCAAAATCCATTTCTCCATTCAGTTCAAAAGAGGATCTCAGGATCCACTATGTGCTAAGAGGCTTTGTGGCAAATTAAAGTCAATGTCTTATTGACCTTCATTTAAGTCTATCTAAATGTGAAGCTTGTAATGCATGGGATTTTAAGGCAGGTCAACATTACCGGCAGCAGCAAAATACATGTTATAAAAAAATATATATATAAACTGATTTTGGCAAAATATGAATCGATTTAAAATCACGGGAGATAGGAATTGCGATTTTAACATGAATGATATTTTTCACCACCCCTGATTAAAAGCATTCCATTGATCTTAGATGAGGTTCTCATTGTTCTTATCTCTCTCAGATCTGGACGACATCTCCAATCGCGTAGACTTCATCATCTGTCTCGGTGGAGATGGAACTCTGCTGTATGCATCTTCACTTTTCCAGGTATTCAGTTGTTCCCCAAAATAACTGCCTTTCTGGGTGTTGAAGCCAAATGATTGATTTCAAGATTTATTATATATTTTGCATTTGTTTATGAATTTTGAGTTGTTTGTTGATTATTTAAATGATTTATGATTAATTACATTTGGTTGGAGGGATAGGACTGTGCGTAAAGCAAACGTTTGTTTGTATGTCTGGTTAACTCTTCTCCTGCTTTTGTTTATTTGCAGGACAGTGTTCCACCAGTTATGGCCTTCCACTTGGGCTCCCTTGGATTCCTGACACCATTCAAGTTTGACACCTACCAGTCTCAGCTCACTCAGATCATTGAAGGTACTGAATGCTCTCCCACCTGTCTGTCAGCGCATGTCCTTTTAACAAGCCTCAACTCTCCAGTATCTGTTTGCCTTGCATGTGCTGTGCTCTATTTAACATTTAACGGCATGTGTGTGTGTGTTTACGTTTACACAGGTAATGCTGCCATCGTACTGCGAAGCCGCTTGAAAGTGCGGGTGCTTAAAGAGAACCGGGAGAAGAAGGCCCGAGTGGACGAGAAGGGCATCATAATGACCAACGGGGACAGTGACAGTAGCCGAAAAGCCATTCAATATCAGGTTAGTGGCTGCAAATCAATTCTAATACAATAAAACATTTTTCCATTCAAATATATTTAGGGCCTTTCTAACAATGGTAGTGATCATTTTGGTTCTTCTGATGAAAAAGAATATTACTATTTTTCTTCTTACTCATTCACATTGTATGATGAAATGAAATGTTTCTTTAAATAGTTTCAATAGCCACGTTTCAAACCCATGTCCTGAGATGACATCATTAAAAAAGCACTTCAGTGGTAACAATTATGCATTTAAGAAATTCATTACTTCTTTCACTGATAAAGAAACAAAGTTAAAAAGAGAAACAGATGTAGCAGTTAGCAGCAATATGCAGTTCCACTACAGCCTCCATCTGTAAATAGATGTTAACAGGTCACCCATGTGCTGTCATTATAATGACACCCTGCACGTGGGCTTTTCTACCTGTTGCTACCACATTTGCAGACGCCGTCATAGGCTCCAACACAAGAACTTAAGTTTCACCACAGGAATGAGGTTAAAGGCCTATGATTAGTATTTCTCACTGGCTCTAATCCCATTACATGATGGGGGGAGGGGTGTGGTTTCTGTGGGGTGTAGACCAGGTGTAAGTGAGTGTTTACAAGTCCACCAACAGGGTTATGATGGCCTGTGTGTGGCTGGGACTTTGCTGGGTTCTATACCAACATAGAATGTGTAGAAACCTGGATAATGTGTTAAGGTGCCAAAGCACACACTTTCATATCCAGGGTTCTGAAAGCAGGGTATGAAGTGTACATGCGTAGAATATAACTGGGATACTCCAGACACCTGGGCCCTCATTTATAAAGGTGTGCGTAGAAACCTTCCCAAAACATTGCTTACTCCCAAAACTCAGAATGTGCGTAGGCCAAGACACGTTGAGATTTATAAAACCATGCGGCGCACAGCTGCACGCAATCTTCCCTTTATAATTACCCACCTGCGGTGAATTGTGCGCAGACGATCTCCACCCCGTGTCCTCCCACTTCACCTCCCAGTTTCATCCCACAATCTACCATACATGGCGAATGCTAAATAGCTCCAGAATATGATGACGCTCTTAATAAGCACGGACCTTTGACTGACATGAGGAAAAAAGGGAGGCAACCGGCCGCAAAGAAAGCCCGTGCCATGCGTTGCTGTAACTGCCACACAAACACACACGCGCGCTGATCACATATCATGATTGGCACAGTCATTATAGTCTTTGTTAAGATGTTTTGCCCAACTTTGTACTGTATGAAATATCACGTATTAGCGAACCTGTATGACTATATGTAGGCCTATATAAAATGTGTTGTGAGAAGTGAAATAATGCATTAGCCTGTAGTCTATTCCAAAGCATTGTTTCCCTTCCGTGAGATCAACACATTTCCAACAACGTCAGATTATAGTTTAAACTTCCAGGGTGAATTGTTATGGGAAAGAGATGCATACAATAATTTGCTAAATTAATAACATGATTTTATCTAACGAAATATAGTTTTAATTAATATGTTTGGCCTTAACTTTGTACAAAACTACTTTTTACACACAGCCTAAAATAAAGACTATTTGCTCTCCCGCTGGCCACTCACGGACACACCTCCCGACGTATATGCTATTATTATAGAGTAGAACTATAAAATTCAATTTAAAAATATAACCAAAACATGTATAGACCTACTTGATAAGTAAATCAACCTACACCATTACCTACTGCATGCCGTAGACAACAGTAGCCTATATTCGCAACAATAGGTACGCACATATAATTGATTAAATATATTGGGTGCCGCATGCATTTCACAAGGATGTGTGTGTTTTTCCGATGACAGAGCTTTATTTCGTGGTGTTGCCATTGAGTGTCGCTGATTCCCCGAGTCAGCAAAACCTTGCGTGAGCTCTACGCATGGTCAAAAGTTTGCGTGGGAATACGCACACTTCACCGCAAAGAATTCTTTTATAAATACCACCGTTTTGCCAACGCACATTTCACCGCACATTTCTGCCGTCTACGCAAGGTTTTTGTGCGTAGAAAGCTTTATAAATGAGGCCCCTGGTCATTAGCAGCACGTGAACACACCTCCTCAAGGAGAGCGGATACAGGAGTTAAAGGTGGAGTCAGCCATTCTGGAGAACACTTGTTGTCAAAATCAGTGAATTTTGACCCCTCATGATCCACTACCTGTATGTATCGTGTGTTCGGTGAAAACATTCTGATGTTAATACACAGCCTTGGCTCTGTGAACTGGTATGTAAACAAAGGATATGTAACTTGCCCATTTAGAAAAGGCATTTTTTTCTTCTTCAGCGCACAGTATTTACTGGTAGCAGATTGTGAGGAGATATTCACTGATTCAACAAGCATTCTCCATAGTCACTGACTCCACCTTTTTTAAATGCAAACTTGAAATGCTCAAAAGTTAACATGTGCTGGTGTGTTCGCTGTGTGTGTCCCAGGTACTGAATGAGGTGGTGGTGGACAGGGGGCCGTCCTCCTATCTGTCCAATGTGGACCTGTTCCTGGATGGACACCTCATCACCACAGTGCAGGGAGACGGTGAGTCAGGGCCCCATCATGGAGATGCTTACCTTGCACTTCAAATATTTAAGTCCAGAGTCAGAGAGCGCTGGCACATAACTAGATCAGTATGTGGATCAAACTGCCCTGGACCAAGCTGTGTTCTATAAACCAGTGTGTGGATATTGCAGAGATAAGTGTCTTCATCCACCTTGATTTTGGATTCAAAATGAAAGCAAAATAAAGGCTTGAAATATTCCACTTTATGTGTAAAACAATTATTTTTAGATGCACCTGTGCAATAGATGCATGCGTGCTTTAAGGAGAAGATGATGGCATCACCTTTAGAGGTCCACTGTTTGTTGACTGTGTGTGTGTGTGTGTGTCTCCTCAGGTGTGATAGTGTCCACGCCTACTGGCAGCACAGCCTATGCAGTGGCAGCAGGAGCTTCCATGATCCATCCCAACGTGCCAGCCATCATGATCACCCCCATCTGCCCACACTCACTCTCCTTCAGACCCATAGTGGTGCCCGCCGGGGTGGAGCTCAAGGTATTGACACTCACCAAATCATTCTTTGTGAAGAAGTGGCTTTGGTTTGAACTGACTTCACAAGTCCAGGCATTAGCTCTAATCTGCTATATGGTTTCACACACATGTTTTTGTCGTCTTCGTGTTGTTTTTCTTCTAAACCCATTCACCACATGCACATGGTACAACAAGCAAGTTTACCTTTCCATAAAGATCCTACCATTCGGATTGTAGTTACTTGGAGTATTGTAGGTTTGTGTTGGAGCCTTGACCCCAAAAACATCAAACAAAATGCCTTTCTGGAAACTTAAAGCTTATGTCTTGCCTTTTCTTGGCTGCCGTTTGACATAAGTGCTCCTCTTAAAATCCCTATGACTGGTAGCCTGCTACCATTTTCACTTCTAATTTTATCTCATAATTTTTTTTTGTGTATATATATATATATATATATATATATATATATATATATATATATACATATATACAGTCATATGAAAAAGTTTGGGAACCCCTCTCAGCCGGCATTATAATTGACTCTGCTTTCACAAAAAAAAGTTAAAAGTGGTATGTCTTTAATTTACCAGGAACAGCTAACCACTGGGATGTTTTCCAAACAAAGATTTTTTTAAAAGCAGTATTTGGTTGTATGAAATAAAATAAAATGTGAAAAACTGGCTGTGCAAAAATGTGGATACCCTTGTGGTTTTGTTGATTTTAATGCCTGTAACAGCATGTAAAACTGATGACTTTAAACACAAAGTTGGTTGGATTATGTTGTTAAGCCTTGAACCTCATAGAAATGTCTGTTTAATCATGAGAAAATGTATTTTAGGTGCCTAAATGCAAGTTGCACTTCTCTTTGACTCTCTGCTGAAGTGAGACAGAATGGGATCATCAAAACAGCTCCCAAAAGATCTGAAAAACAAAGATTGTTCATTGTCATGGTTTAGGGGAAGGCTACAAGAAGCTTTCCCAAAGGTTTCAATTGTCAATTTCGACTGTAGGGAACGTTGTCAGGAAATGGAAGGACACAGGCATAGTGGCAGTTAAACCCAGGCATGGCAGACCAAGAAAAAAACAGGAGCGGCATAGGTGGAGGATTGTGAGAATGGTTGCACACAACCCACAGATCACCTCCAAAGACCTACAAGAACATCTGGCTGCAGATTGTGTATCTGTACATGGTTCAACAATTCAGTGCGATTTGCACCAAAACATCTGCTTTTTATAAAGACCAAATAACTTAATTTTTGTCTCATCAGTCCAAAGCATTTTCTTCCAATATGAAGCTGGCTTGTCTAAATGAGCTTTTGCATACTCCATGCAACTGTATCTGTGGCGTGGGCGCAGAAAGGGCTTCCTTCTCATCACCCGGCCATACAGATGTTTTGGTGCAAATTGCACTGAATTGTAGAACCATGTACAGATACACAATCTGCAGCCAGATGTTCTTGTAGGTCTTTGGAGGTGATCTTTGGGTTGTGTGCAACCATTCTCACAATCCGCCGCATATGCCACTCTTGTACTTTTCTTGGTCTGCTAGACCTGGGTTTAACTGCAACTGTGCCTGTGTCCTTCCATTCCCTGACAACGTTCCTTACAGTAGAAATTGACAATTGAAACCTTTGGGAAAGCTTCTTGTAGCCTTCCCCTAAACCATGACAATGAATAATCTTTGTTTTTAAGATCTTTTGGGAGCTGTTTTGATGATCGCATTCTGTCTCACTTCTGCAGAGAGTCAAAGAGAAGTGGAACTTGCATTTAGGCACCTAAAATACCTTTTATCATGATTAAACAGACCTTTTATATGAGGTTCAAGGCTTAACAACATAATCCAACCAATTTTGTGTTTAAAGTCCTCAGTTTTACATGCTGTTACATGCATTAAAATCAGCAAGACCACAAGGGTTCCCATATTTTTGCACAGCCAGTTTTTCACATTTTATTTAATTTCATAAAACTAGAATACTGCTTTTCAAAAAATCTTTGTTTGGAAAACATCCCAGTTTAGCTGTTCCTGGTGAATTAAAGACATACCACTTTTATCTTTTTTGTGTGAAAGCAGAGTCAATTATAATGCGGCTGAGAGGGGTTCCCAAACTTTTTCATATGACTGTATATATATTTTTTTTTTCATTGTGGTTGTGGTCTTCACTTTTGCTATCACCCCCATTATTATTTTAACCATTTTTATGTTTCTTCTTTTTCTTGCATATTCAAAAGCATTAAAACATTTATTTTTTTAAACACACAAACAACCCTGTCCTTTCAGTGACATCTCCATTCTTTCTCTATCATGTTCTCAGATCATGCTGTCGCGGGATGCCAGGAACACAGCCTGGGTGTCCTTTGACGGAAGAAAGAGACAAGAGATCTGCCACGGAGACAGGTCAGTCCACTTGCTCAGCTGCTCAGAGCACAAACACACAGTCATAAGAATGAAGCTATGTTAAATGAGCCATAACAAAGCCTAGACATTTACTCATGGATAATACAGTATGTGTAACACCCCAGGCCTGCTGCATCAACACTTCCATGCTTTTGTTATGTAACTCTTGAGCTGCTTAATAGCCAAAGGGGAGAATATCCAGCCCAGCCTCTACCTTTTATGTAACTCATCCACAGATGAATTACCCTCCTTTGGTTCTTGAAAAGAGCAGTGAGTCATTCTGAGATAATAGTGGAAATGCCCCGTGTTGCTTCAGAAGGGAGTCATTGTTACTGTATCTGATGTCAACACCCTTCTCTATCGTCTGGTGATTGCACCTGGACTGCTCTTTCCTCATTCCTCATTATCTGATTGGCTCTTCTATTTCTATCCCTGTTTCCAGCATTACCATCACCACTTCCTGCTTCCCCGTTCCCTCCATCTGTTTCCGGGACCCGGTCAACGACTGGTTTGAGAGCCTGGCCCAGTGTCTGCACTGGAACGTGAGGAAGAAGCAGAACCACCTCAGCTCAGAGGACGAGGAGTTCTAAAGGCCCTATGGTTTTCTACAATCTTCAAAAGGTCTTCTGCAAGCTCTCCACAGAGTATTGATTGCTCTTTAAGCCTGACCATGCTCTGTGCTGTTTGCTCTATACTGGATGAGAAGTCTCACCAAACTCCATTCAGAAAGAAATGTAAGCACGTTAAAAAGGTGGATTTTTGAAAGGAGTTTGGTCCCACTGCTTACCAGGATTGTCCCTGTGTGATTTCTTCCTATAAAGCTGCAAAAGCAAAAAACGGCCATTTGAATGAATGCAGTTTGTAGGGAGAACTTTTTTTTTTTTTTTAATAACTAGTTTTCTTTTTTAACGTGTTTAAAAGAAAATGCAAGGTTTATGCTGATCTTGGACTAAAAGGCCAATAGTGGATGGCAGTTATTGCAATACTCTAGATGGGTGTTATCAGGTCTGTTTTAGCACTTTTTACTCTTTCAGGCGGATGGCAGGGACACATTTAATACTTTCTAAACGACAAAAGCCAGTTTTTATGTCAGTAGAGATAAAAAGGCTTTCTCTGGAAAATTCACAAAGAAAATCTTTAACTCACTTTTCCCCGATTTCTGTTCATCAGACCAGAAAAGAAAACCATGCATTGCATTGCCATCATCACATGTTGTTTTTTACACAATGTTTGCAGTGCACCCTGGGAAAGAGCAGATTTACAGACTGTGCCTTAAACACTGCTGTCATTAATGTATACAAATGTTATTTTACAAAAGGTTTACATCATGGCTATTTTGTATTCATCACATGTTGTCTGTTTTCCAAAACATGACACTTGATTGACTAATTGAGTGATGTACTAGTTTGCTCCATAGTGTCTGCTCTGCCACACTTGTCAACAATGCTACAATGTTGAAATTCATTCCAGAAAAAGAAAGAGACCAGTTCAGATGTCTCCAGCGTCATTTTAACCTGTTTTTTTTTGTATGTCCACTAAGCCATAGCTGAACTCTGTGTAGGTTTTATAGACCAGTTTGTGTGTGTGGGCTCAGGGGGACTTTTGTTTGTGTGTATGTCGAGGAATGGAATTATTTCAGACTTTGATGCATCCGTTCTACTGCAAGGCTGCAGTCTTTGCTGAACACTTTAAGGTGGCTAACTTTATCTGTTATTTTTTTGATGTTATGATTGAAAGAAAAAACAACTTCTGAATTGGCTCAACACATGCTGTCCGGTTGATAAAGACGAACCGTGATGTCAACCTGTTGTTACGCTCTAGTGGACCAAGTGAGCTCTAAAAGGCAATCATTCCTTTTAACTCTGAATATGTACATATATATATATATATTTACATGTGATGCTTGAATAGGATGTATTTTGTAAAGTCTATATGTTTATTAACCAGTTTACAATGTATCATTGCTGAAAATAAATCTATTTGGTACTTTTTTTACATTAATATGGTCTGCAGTTGTTAATCTTTTTTTTTTTTTTTTTATGTGGGAAAAAGTCAGTTATTAGCAGTTCCTGATTCTCAAACTTGATTCCTCAACTGTTAATTGTGATTGGAAAGACTTCCAGTGACGTACATTGGAATAGAGCCAAGACTCCTTCAGATGCATTCCAGGACCACTTGACAGCCTCATGTAATCAGATGAAGTTCTTTAATCCATCCGTCAAAAGCAGACCCGGTCTTTCTGAAATGTTGCTCTCAGCTTTTTCTGTCCATACACTTTTGATCCTCTATGAAGCGTTGTCAACTCTTCTCTCAAAGTGCTTTTCACTTTTGTAACGCTGACTGACTTTTGTAATATCAGTGAGTATTGTTAATGTTTCTAATACAATTTTTTTTTTTTCAGTGCACTTTAATAAACGGAGAGAAAAAATTGTTACCGGGACGTGTGTTTTGATCATCTTGCTCCACACATGATGAAGTCCACTTAAGTTTAGGGAAAAGGTTCAAGAATAATAGATGTTAGTATGTGTTACCTCTGGCTGTATGTGCACAAGGACGCCTGTCATAGAAGCACAGTCATGTCCATATAAGATATAACGTCCCCTTTCACTCGTCTTATTAAGCAACAAATGAAAACACTTGATTGTGTTGATGTTTTATTAAGAACCTTGAGTGAAAAAAACACTTTTGTAAGAAGTGCATTAAGGTGCCAAAGAAAGTTAAGTAAAAAACTATTCCACTATTACCCAAAGCAGAAGTCCAGATCACAAGATTTAAGTTAGACAATTATGAAGTCAGTAATTTTTTGAATGTTATTTACATGCATTAAGCAAAATAAAATAAAAATGTAAAGGCCACACACAAACACGTTAGGTGTCTACACAGAGCGTTAAAAACACAGATGAATTTAGATAATCACAATGCATATTGCAGTACAAATAAAAACTGATTATGGATCCAGTGTACAAAAGGCATTTGAAGTAGTCCCATACACAAAGGTTTGAATGCAGTGGAATGGTGGTTTCACATATGTGTAGGCACGCTGACAGAGTAGTGTTAGCTAAAATAAAATAAAATCTATACAGTAAAAAGCACATTAAGAGAAAACAGATCTCTGATCTTGTTAATGTTGAATAGAATTGTGAGCCCCATGATGAGAATCACAGTACTTCAGTGTCTTAGTGTCAGCAGCATGCAGCAGCTGTGTCCTTGGTCCACCACCATCGCATGTCTCTATCACTTGCTTGGTGCAAACACTGCGGGGAGACAACATGTAAAAATTTGAGATTAAGAACATTTTGGGTTTTCCGCCGCTTTCTAGCCAACATAAAAGAGCTTGAGGTCAGCGCAGACTGGGAAAAACCCCAATGTTTCTTCTAGATAGAATATTTAGAATTCTGCTATTCCCCTCAATGTACAGTTTGTTTTGTCTTACAGTTTTTTTCGATCGCTAAACCACAGTGGGCACAACTGTAGCTCAATGTGCAAAACTCTAACTACAGTCTGCACTACCAACAGTCATTGGAGCTGAACAGTAAAACAAAACAGGTTCAGTGCAGCAAACACTATGAACCAGCCTCATTGAGATAACACACTGTCACTCAGAACCTGCTCAGAGTACAAACACTAGCATCAAACCCCAATACACAAATTACAAACTTTTAATCTTTACAGTTTGAATAATTTGAGTTATTTCACACAAATTACATAATATTTCCTTTGATGAAAGGGTGAAATGTTTTCACATGAAATTATTTATTTTATAAAAAAAACTGTTTTTTTAGGAAAACAAAAATAAATGAAAATCAGAAGTTTGCTTCAATAGATAAACATTTTGTATATTTTATTGAAAATATTTCCAAATGTAGTATTTATCTGTGTAAATATTCTATAATTGTAATACAGAAATCAATTCCTGTAATGTTGTCATTTACTATAAGGATGCAACTCTAAGCTATTTGTATGCTGGACAATTCGTATTACAGATGCAACTTTAGATTTTTGCAGATTGGGTTGCACTCTCAATCCTACCTCTCTCTATGCAAGACCATGATTCACAACAGGGTCCATCAGTGTTGCCCTTACTGTATTTCATCAGACACTACAGCTCTAGGTCTTCTAGGTCTTCCTCCACACATCCACACTCTCACTGCCACTCTTCTACCTCCAACAACCTGTCTTCCTTGGTCCATTTCCAAAAAACATTTCCCTTTATACTATATATATGTTCACTAACAAGTCTAAAACAAGACATCTTAGTGTTTCAATTGAAATTGCAATCCGCAGTGTTTGAAAGGCATTCATTCTGTTTTGAATGTGTGGTTTACAGTTGTGGCAGCAGTGTGTTAGCATTTGAAAAAAGTGCTGGAAATCCACATTGTTGTGCAGGCTGTGGTTAAGCCATGAGATAGGTGTGTAGAGTTTTGAAAATTGTGTTTAAGCAATGAAAAACGAGCTACAGTTTGGTCCGAATGAACCGCTGCTCTGCATACTGTTGTTAGAGTTTTGCACTTATCGTTCTAGTTGTGCCCACTGTGGTTTAGCAATCGTAAAAAACCTGTAAGGGACTCAGAAGCAGCAGTGTATACTCACTCCTCTCCCGCAGGCCTTGACCGAAGCTGTGCACCAGTCGGACCAGGCCCCACAACAGAACCCCTTTAATGAGCAGAGACACCAGCGCTCCAGTGACGGCTGCTGCCTCCAGGGTGTACACGCTGTCCTGGAACCATTTCACGCCCACCTGCAATAAGAGCAAAGCATTCTTTAGTTCTTCTTCTGATTTTCACATTAAACTATTTATTTTGTTGTATGATTAAAAAAAGAAATATGTATACTAGCATTCTGTCCACAATAACCACTTATGTTTGACTGTGACTGGACTAGACTCCTTCACTTAGTACTATTTTCAGTCTTTACATTCGCGCAAGAATCACGCAGGCACTTAGGAAGTTATGTTATGTTATGTAAGCGACAAAAATAAAAACAGAAACACGCTTTGGATAACTATTCAGAAAATGATTTAGACATGGCAGAGCAGCAAAAACCTCCAATTCCTGTTAAAAAATATAGTTAGGTAACACAGCTTTGATATGCCAGTCATCTGCATATGTGTGAATGATATAAGTGCAATGTCATGTTCATATAACAGTGACAAATGCTTCAGTAAATGGTGTTTAGTGAAGAGGAAAATCCCTCAATGCTTTCATGCGATAGTGTGCTCACAACAATGGCCCAGACGTAAGGAGAACCCAAAAATATAATAAAAACTATAGTATACGCCATGTTTGGAAATTACTACGAATTTATGAAAGTGAAGTGAACTGTTGAACTGTGAACTGTGAACAGGCTTTGTTCTATGTTCTGACCTCTAGATACTGTATATTGAGCACCATGTTCTTTGGGAACACTACTCCTCCATAAGTGACAACAGACTGTGTGTAGTGTGCATGGCTCTGTATGTGTTAAGAAAAGAAACTACGTAAAGCATCCCACACTCATAGAGATGTGGAGATATGCTCTCACCGTGTACATCAGGTAAACAAAGAAAGCCAGTTGAGGAAGGTTTTGAACCATGAAGACCCAGACCAACACCTTGGCTTCCTTTAAAACCTGAAAAACAACAAGTTGGTTATCAACACCCACTGCCTCTCAATTCAGCCATGGGAAGAGTGTTTGTATGAGGGAGATGGAGGAAGTGAGTGACTGACCGCCACAGCCCCTACAGCGGCAGTGAGGCAGGCCCAGGCCACGCCCCCTCCCAGCAGGATGCTGTTGATAGTAGACATGCTGGAGTCTGACGTGGTGATCAGGATACACAGACACAACTGAAACACAGTCAAGAAAGACACAAGCTCACTGGAAAGATACGTGTTCTGTTTGTCTCTTAAAGGTGGAGTCAGTGATTCTGCAGAATGCTTGTTGTCAAAATCACTTTGTCTAAATCAGTGAATATCTCCTCACAATTGGTTGCATGTCCGTACTGTGTGTGCGGAAAAGAAAATGTGGTGTTCATGTAGCCTAAGCTCTGTAAACTGGCATGTAAACAAAGGGGGCCCACCGTAGCCAGCAACATGGCAGTTTAAATAGCCTATAGGCTGTTTATTAACACCTTTTTTCAGTGCACACCCAATGGCCCTCATTTATCAACCTTGCGTAGACCAGAAATTTGGGTGTACGCACATGTCCACGCAAACCTCGGCATTTATCAATATGGACGTGAGCGTAGGATACGCTCAAATCCCACGCCAGCTCTCAGCTCGTGTACGCAAGTTTGTAAACAGCATGGACTCGCAGTGCAGGCTGTGCCGGGTAGCCGATTACTTTGTTGGACAATTAATAGAAGATAATACAAATGCAGTGTTTGCTCAGACCGAAATAAAGATATTAATCACTTAAAAATGTGCAGCTTATGGTGTGCAACTGAGTAGGAGCACTGATTCAATAGTGCACACAGCGGCCACTTAGGAGCGCTGCATGACACTGCGTAAGGGCAGTTGTCTCCGTCTTGGAGCAGCTGGGGGGACACTGAGGCACGGGGGCTGCATTCATTCAAAATGTTATCCTAAGTATTAAATATGTAGTAGGCCTACACTGTTATGATAAAAAAATACACGGCACAACATTCAGCTTAACATTTTATATATTTGACGCACTTTTTAGATGTTAATTCCTCTTTTAATGTGTCATTGATCGCTTAAGCGAGCGATTTATTTCCACCGTTAACCGGCACGTTTTTCCGATCTGCTGGTGGAGCAGGACAGTGGGCGCTCTCACAGCTGATCGTTGCCGGGTCGGCTTGTGCAGCTGACGGCCGGGCTGACCACTCGTGCTGTCATACAGTAAAATGCAAAATGTGTTATTTTTAGTTTTTACAACCCTTTTGAGTAGGCTTAGTGCTATCTAAAAGGGCCAATACATTCTAATCATTCAAATCTCTGCAGACCTGTATTTATTTTATGGTGACCATAACCGGACAGTTGGTGCGTCTGTTTCTCCTCTACCACTTATATTATGCCCGCACCTCCAGTTGGTTGCATTTCAGAACAGCAACATGCTTTTTTAGTGGCGATTTTTGAGTCAGACCACTTTTTCTGTTCAAAGAAATGGCGACATATAATTGTATATGCTGTTTTATAGCATTTGAGCAATAGCCATATGTAAACCTAAAATGCAAAATCCTCAGCTGGAGATCGTTTGTTGTCAACACCAACGCTGTTGACCGCAGCAGTTATTTCCTTCCTAACTGCTGCCTTCTGTCGTTCTTTGATGCCGCTTGTAATGCTCCGAAATGAAACTCTTTATTTTTCTACTTTCGCTGTTATTCTGTCAATTTCTACTTCAGATAAGTTCCTCTTTTGTACCGTAATGCGCATATCCATGTCGCAAAACCTCTGGGCGAGGCCTCTAAACTGAGAAAATATAGGGGCGTGGTACGATTGTTTTCAGTCGCCGCATTTATCAATAATGGCGTGGCGTACGCTGAGATTGGCGAGATACGACTGTTTGATAAATCCCACGCGATACCTGGCGTAGGGAGGTATTTGCGCCAGAATCTGCACCAGTTTCCACGCAAGTTTGATAAATGAGGGCCAGTGTGACAGATAGCAGACCGTGAAGAGATATTCACTGATTTAGACAAAAAGTGATTTTGACAAAAAACATTCTCCAGAATCGCGGACACCACCTTTAAGGCATTAATACATTTCACCTGTAAGTGCAGAAGCGTAGAATAGTCAGATCCCTGACTCCACCTTTAATAAAGCCAGAGGCTCATCTGAAGAGACACTTTGTACATCTGACATCAACCTGACCATGGACTAGAGATGGAAATAAGCCACTGGCTAGAATGTTGCAAACGAGTTGAAGGTGAAGCCCTGTGGCCTGAAGTAAATGAAGCCTGGCTACATGTGTGTGTGTGTGTGTGTGTGTGTGTGTGTGTGTGTGTGTGTGTGTGTGTGTGTGTGTGTGTGTGTGTGTGCGTGCGTGCGTGCGTGCGTGCGTGCGTGCGTGTGTGTGTGTGTGTGAGTGTGTGTGTGTATGTGACATCTGACTCAACCAGATAAACCTGCTCTCTTGCTGTTCTCAGCGCTACGTGTTGCTTTCACTGGCTTGGTGTTCACAACAAATCAAACATGAGTGGCAGAAGGTCAAGGTGTGTTCAAGTTCCCGGAGGACACGTGGGACATTTCTGCCTGAGGTCGGATGTGGGAAACATCAAACAACAAACAAAGAGCGTGAAGATTTATTTGACAGTGTCTCTGATGGTGGAATTCACATTGCAACAAAAACACTGGTAGGAAGACTAGAAGGCCCAAATAGGATGCTGTTTTTAACACTAAAAAAAATATCGTCTGGATGTAGTAGACATCCTGGTATTTTTAACCATAATAAATCTGGCCACAAGGATCGGGACATACTAAATCTTTTTTTTTCTACCATACTAAATAGTAGATAGTATGGGACGGGTATTGGAACGCGGGGACAGTTTTAGTTTTACCTGAGCCTGTAGGTCAAAGGTGACCATGGAGAAGCAGAGGTTGAGGAGGAAGTACTGCTCCTGGAGGCTCTCCAGCGCCCCGCCCACCCTGAAGGCCATCATGTTGGGCCTCTGGATCAGCAGCGCCGTGCACAAGATATGGATCACACCCAGACTCATGATGCACACGAAACGCACCTGAGGTCACACACACTCACACACACACACACACACACACACACACACACACACACACACACACACACACACACACACACACACACACACACACACACACACACACACACACACACACACACACACACACACACACACACACACACACACACACACACACACACACACACACACACACACAGACCCAAACACACGCACGCACACACACAGATGGCTGCAGTGCTCAGTGTTTCAGGGTTAACACATCCTACTCAGAAATGACTCAAGTGTTGACACAATGTATTCACGTTGAACTCACTGACCAGTCCAACATGACACTGTACATGGACAATATGAGCTTTTGTCTGTAATATAATCAGCAATAATCTGTGCTCAAACGTAAAATGTGCTCATTGTCATGCCAGTTAAACAATCCTTTAAGATAAATGCTAACATTTGCATACTGGTACGCCCACAAAGCCAATGCTTAGAGGTCTCTCTCTCTTTTTTTTTCAACGTCACCATCTCACTTTAGTATTCTAGAATTCTAACATCTGCCAATTACTCATATACATTGAATACATTCCTTTATAGATTATTCAGAGGAGGAAAAAACACTGATGCAGATAACAGTGGTGGTATATCCTTTTGTATGAGCCAACATCAGACAAATGATAAATGGAGATGTTGGAGAAATGTAGTTATTACATCCAGTCTGAGACATAAATCAATGAACTTTAGGTTTGTATTTCAATCTTCCCTCCAGACAAACATGTCTATGTTCAGGTTCACATGGGACCGATACACACAGTAACAGTGACATCAAGTGTTGGAACTGTCAATACTCCCTGCTGTTATTTCCTCATAAAGTGACAATATGATTATAATAGCAGCAACTAGCAGCTAGTATGAACCCCTCTGCCCATGTGTGAATCATTCAATCATGTGTGCAGTATAAATGTGCAAATTTTTTAGAAATCGTTTCATCCTAGCATGAGAAAATGCAGAAAGAGTGTTTTTATGGTCTCACTGTCTAACCCTACATTTTCCCATGCATGACATCACGCATGGGACAATGTAGGGTTAGGATTAAAAGGACAGCTGCTTCGGGGCGCTCCGGTGGCGTAGTGGATAGAGCGCATACCATATTGGCTCAGGCCTTCGTTGCAGTGGTCGCGGGTTCAAATCTGACCCGTGGACCTTTACTGCAGGTCATCCCCCCCCCCTCTCTCTCTGTCTCCCCATTTCAACTCTGTACTGTCTAATAAAGCTTGAAAATGCCAAAAATAAATCTTAAAAATAAAAATAAAAGGACAGCTGGGCTAGGGAAGACTGAGGGAAGAAAAACCTCATTCATTATATTATAATAGCGATTTTATAATGATAGAATTCTGGTTCCGTATGGGTGAAGTATTCCTTTAAGCATCACTAGCAGTAGCTAGCGGTCATAAGTCTAATGTGATCTCCTTGGCGTATGTGGTTTTGGAGGAATCCTGCACTATCAAGGGCTATCTGTTTAGGTTCATGTTTACACCTGTCACAAGGTTTCTTCTTTGTGTAATGGTGACAACTGCACATTTATCATTTACATATTGTGTATTAATATTTATATTTTTTAAGACATTTAAAGAGTTTAAAGAGTTAGGAATTAGAAGAACTAACTGTCATCTGTCAATACTAAATGAAGGTTAGTTATATTGTCATTGCATAGAAGTTTTACTCTGCGTTTGTATTATTTTAACATGTCGTTAGCCTCATAGCATAATTGCCAAAATCATATTAACTCTACTCTACTTTTACTCTACATCTACTCTATTCTACATCTAGTTTACCCTACTCTATAACCCTTAAAATATGACTTAGGCAAGTATGCTATTAGGCTAACGAAAAGTAGATGTAGAATAGAGTAGATGTAGAATAGAGTAGATGTAGATTAAAAGTAGAGTAGAGTAAATATGATTTAGGCAATTATGCTATGAGGCTAACGATGTTGAATGAATGGGATCCCTGACAGGCCTTTTGCACTGTGTGTGATGCAGAGGGCAATGCACCTACCAGCAGCTCCTGCTTGCCCTTGGCTCCCAGCACAGAGAAGTTAACCACTGAGCGGACCATCAACACAAACACACTGAGCACGAAGGCCACCAGCTCCTGTCTGTTCTCCTGCAGCACTCCACGCACCATGTAGTACAGGCAGAACACTGCAGGGGGAGACACAACACCAGTCACTCAATATGACAACAGGTACACTTCCATACTTCCCTACTGTTTAGTATCTGCCAGAAAAAGATTTAGGATGTCCCAATACATGCACACATTTGCAGTATGCTGAAAATACATAAATGCCCCACTAACTCCAATAGCATTTTTGAGTATTTGTCTTATTCTTGACATTTCTCGACATTATGATAAAAAAATCTTCCTTATCTGATTTTTTCCCCTCCTGTGGCCCTAAAACTCTTCTGTATTTTGTTTAGTTTAGTAAAAAGAAAGAGTATGTGATTTTGTAAATGGTAAATGAACTCCACTTATTTAGCGCTTTTCCCTGTTTTTTCACAGACTCAAAGCGCTGTACATTGTTTTGTACAACATTCACCCGATAGCAGCAGCTACCACGCAGGGTGCAAGCTAACTATCGGGAGCAATTCTGGGTTCAATGTCTTGCCAAGGACACTTCTACATGTGGCGGGGAGACGGGGGATCGAACCTCTGACCCTGCACTCTAGAGGCGACCTCCCTGCCCACTTCGCCACTGCCTCCCCTTAAATTAAATGATTTGTAGGTAAGTCTTTGGCTGTGTTTGAAAAGCCATACTAACGTCCTACTCATACTCATCTTGACGTCAATTTGAGTATGTGTGGTTGTGTGTATACAAGTTTGTGTAGGCGAGGAAATGCCCGGATGAAAACTTACTTCCGGGAAGATTTTGTGTATGGATGGATAGGTTAATTTTCCTACTCAACCGCCCCACAATGCATTGCGTCTATTCAAACGACACAGACGTTTTCTTTTTAAATTCTTTGTTTCTTCTGTTTACTTAAGTGTAAACGGTCTGACGAACTTCGCATAGACAATGGATGGTTGAGTAGACAGTAAGGAGTATAAACATGTTGAGTATGTAGGAGGGAGGACGTTAATATGGTTGATTGAACACAGCCTAGGATTGTATATTAGTCTATTTCTTCTGATCATTTCTTGTTTTTGTAACTAATAACTGTTGTTGTGGATTTTCCACCAAATCCCTGGAGGACAACATGTTAGGGATGTGTGCAGGCAGGAATAGACCGGGCAGCAGTGAGTTATTTTCTGTTTGTAGAGACAGGGGCAGGGACGCCATTTTGGGGGGAAAGTCACAGTTAAAGCAATTACATTCCACAGTTTTCATCACATGATTACATTAGTAAAAAGTTTGTTTGCCAACAGCGCTGCTCGCTGTTCAAATCTTCAACTGAGAAATAGTCTTTTTTTCCTGAAGACACTTAACAGCGTTATGGAGGGACCACAGTCCTACTCACATATTCCAACCAACTGGATGAGAGACACAGAGAAGTTGTCCTCCTCAGACACGTCTGTCCCCATGCGCTGGTTGTAGATGCTGGACAGAGTGAGGCCCAGCAGAGCTAACAGAGACACTATGCTGAAGCAGAAGTAGAGTCTGAGCAGACAGGACAGCTCTGACCAGGGCTTTATCTGCAGCACAGAGGAGAGGGAGAGGACCATATGGAATAAAGACAATCCTTTCATCAAGCCTCTGTCAACCCAAATCCACTTGTTTTCTATTGTGTTGTTGTTATTTTGCCTTCATGTTGGCCTGCTGAATGCACTATGTACAGCACTTTGGTCAGAGCAAACTGTTATAAATGTGCTTTTATAAATAGTGCATTTTACTTACTTACTTTTTTATAATCCTTCTAACTATGTCATTTGGAGAGTTAGTTGCAGGATAGTAAAGTATCTGAAAAGATTTAGGCATATGTATCAATCTCCCATTTAAAGATATTGTCATTTGAAGGTGGAGTAAGCCATTTTTGGAGAAGTTTTGTTGACAAATCCACTTTTTGTCAAAATCAGTGAATATCTCCTCACGATCTCCCTACCTGTCCTACGTGTGTGTGTGTGTGTGTGTGTGTGTGTGTGTGTGTGTGTGTGTGTGTGTGTGTGTGTGTGTGTGTGTGTGTGTGTGTGTGTTGTGTGTGTGTGTGTGTGTGTGTGTGTGTGTGTGTGTGTGTGTGTGTGTGAGCTATAAGCAAAAAATCTGGTGTGAATGCACAGCCTAGGCTCTGTACACTGGTATGTAAACAAAGGGTATGTTAACAAAGGGGCCCACCTTAGCTAGAAACATTCCTGTTTGCAGAGCCCAGGCTGGGTATCACCACTGGATATTTTAATCTTACATGAGTGAAAACAGTAGAACGAGAATAAAAATATGGCACACAGTAGGGCTGAAAAACAGGGATTTTCAGGGACTTTCTTCACAACAAATTCCCCTCTCCCATGCCAACCTCCCTCTACCTGTTCTACCCTCTACCTGTTCTCCCTGCTTTCAGTGCGGGCGGGGCCTTAAAGCTGACCTGTGAGAACAAAGAAGCGGGCTGGCTGCATGTGGATGGCTCATCACCGCTAGAAGAAGTTTATCCCTTTGGGTTAAGATGCATTTATACAAGCTTAACCAGTTCAGGCTTTATTTCCTCTACTGATTAAGTTGCGTTGGCAGCTAAGTTATTTCAACATTCTTTGGTTTACATAGTAATTACGCTTGACGATAAACTACCTTTGTTCATATGTATCATATTATTTTTGGGCAATTAGGAATTATGATGTCTAGATTAATATGGTTGTCCTTTTGTATGATTTATTTGAATATAAAAGGCCAACATCATCAGTGGTTTTGCTTGTTCTCTATTCCGTTACACTGTGCGTATCCCAGTGAACCTGAGCTCAGCTTTCAGACTGCTGTAGTGAGTGTGTGGTGCTGCTCACCGGGCCACATGGTGTGGGGATCAGGTCCTGGTGCCTGGGCCTCAGGTTGGGAGACAGAAGGTCTGCTCCCTCCTGGGCCGGACCACTAGTCTGGTTCCCCAACAACGGACTGCAATGGAAAAACAAAACACGTGGACCAGTTATTTACCTGGCAACAGTAACTTTTCATCTGTGTAATGTTTTCAATATGTTCTAGTCAGGAACCATTGATATCAAATCTAACAGGGCTAGTCAAATACAACTTCAATTGTCTTTTGTATTAAAGGAGCGAAGCATCAAACAATACCAACACGGATGGGGTAGTAAGTGAGCAGCAACAGTTCAATACAAGCAACGGTTAAAGAATATTAATATATATTTAAACAGTTTATAGATGGATGGACAATGTTAGAAGTCTAGAAATAGTCCAGACTAAGCATATAGAGTAGGACACAGCAGGCCCTTTTCAGAGCACTGCCCGGCCCCCCCAAAAAAGTCACACACTCAAATATCTTGTTGGACCATCTTTAGCTTTTGATTACAACACATATTCGCTGTAGAACATTTTGATGAGCTTTATTTGGCGCATTAGGTTGCTTAGAACCTAGACCTGACCAACTGAAGCAACCCCAGATCATACAGTACACTGCCACACAGGCTTGTACAGTAGGCACTAGGCATGATGGGAGCATCACTTCATCACCCTCTCTTCTTACCCTGATGCACCCATCACTCTGGAACAGGGTCAATCTGGTCTCATCAGACCACACAACCTTTTCCATTGCTCCAGAGTCCAATCTGTGTAATGCTCCGTGGCAAAATGAAGCATTTTTTCCTGATAAGCCCCACTGAGAAGTGTTTTCTTAAGGCTACACAGCTGTATAGTCCATATCCCTTATGTTCTCTTTGCATTGTGCATGTGGAAATGTTTGTACTTTCACTATTAAACAAAGCCGGGAGTTCTACTGTCGATATTTTACATTTTGATTCCACCAAATGTTTTAAGTGATCTCCGGTCATGATCATTAAAGATTTTTTTCCCGACTTCATTTCTTCCTGAAAGATGACGGTTCACCACTATCTATCCAGGTTTCAGTAGTTTCATCTTCTCCTAAGTAGTTTTCTTTGTTTCATGCAGGCCAATCATTTGACCCTTCTAAAATAGAGTTACATCTTTTCCAAAAACCCCAGCATGTCTTCTGAAGCTATGCACTGCATCAGTTAGAGTTAAATAACTCGCTGCCAACTGAAACATATTAATCACTGCAGTTTTTGATGCAGGGCTCTTGCCTATTTGCTTAGTAAAATCTAGCTGGTGACTTTTTTTAGAGGGGGGGGGGGGGGGGGGGGCAGTGTAGTAGAAAAATCACAAGTGTAAGGTTATGGATTGTTCTGTTCTGATAGAAAAATGTCCCAGTAATCCTCATCATGCATTTTACTAATAACACACCTGTGCTCTTCCTGCAGAGACATATTAAAATGTCTTCTGGAAAAATGATAATACAACTATGAATCAGAAATGATCATGTACATGTTACACTGGACAGGAGTTTAAAGATGTGATGGAAACATGGACTCTGTTTTAACAGAATCATAGAGCCTTAATAGCACCTTATGTTACAACCAGAGCTCAAAAGTCAACTAAAACAGAGCATGAGAAAAAAACACACAACACATCAGTACAGGTTGTTGTCTGTACAATAATGATACCAGGCTCTGTTTTAAACAGCACACACACTGCTGACTGGCCCCCACTAAGCCCCCGGGGGCCACAGCATCACACAAGGCTTAGTCAGGAGAATCCTGAAAGAATATGGAATATGGATCAACACACGTGCACTAGTAAGCTTTTCCCCATCAATGACTCTTTTACTAAGTTATTACAAAGCCATATGTGACTGTACAGCATTGTGACTTGGAGAGTTGGGAAACATGACAGTCACCTGACCTGCTGTTGCTTAAGGTTTTACAAGTTTTCTTTTATCTGTTTTAGATGTATACATTTAAAATAGAAAAAAATAGAATAGACTTTAATAATAGCCTTCGTTTTCAAAATAACAATTGTTGTGTAATAGTGCATAGCAAATGGCTAATAGTGAGCTTTAATATAGGCTAGGCTATTTAATTCACAATCTAAAAATATCAGCTATATTGACATGTTATCTAAATATGAATATGTGCTGATGAATTGTAGTCTTTGATAGCCTACACATGTTATTACAACATTACTTCACCGTTGATATTTAAAGCAGTTTTAACAGTTAGGGAATCACTCAAATCAGGTAAGACAATTTCCTGTAACATTAGCACTTCAAAAAGAAACTTTGGATGGCTGATGAACCTCCCATACATTTCCATCGGGAAGGGGGAAGTAGGCTAAATGAAGTAACCTAGGCTACACATCTGACTGAAGAGGAATCAGGACATGGCATGTGATTCAAATGAACGGGGAGAGTAACGTACAGTCAGAGAACTATTCTTACAACATTTCTTCTAACAACATCTTCTTCTTATGACGCAAACACCAAAACATAAGCTGCTATTCATTATTTCATGTTGTCCATAAACTTGTCCATACTATACTGACCTTATCTCGTCCATTTTCTACCGGACGAACCTCAAAGGACCCGGGGCTTACATTCCTGCGACCCGCTGTATGTCTGTCTGTCCCGGTCTGTCCCGTCTGACCGCCCCCCAGCTGACTCTACTTTACTTTCACATTTGACAACATTACAGGAACAAGGGACTGTTGTGTCAACATTCCTTCTTCTGCCTTGGCCTACGCGTTGTCGTTTGGCTGCTCGAGCGCGCTGCTGCCCCCTAGAGGAACACAGAGGGAACGCGGTTTAACTAAACGTGATTTTAGCACTCCACTTTACAACAAAATAAAAGGGGCAGGTGTTTCGAAAAAACTGCTACCTTACTATAACAAAGTGCAATGGATGACCACCCAATGTACATTTTTTTCTACAAGATTTCTTCTTCAAAACGTGCTAGATAAATGCTCTCCCCAAATTCAACTACATTTTGCGGTCATGGTTGCCATTAAAGTCATTTCAATTTGAAGGGGGCTTTATTGACATGGAAAACAATAGTTGATATTGCCAAAGCAATTTAAAAAAATAATTTAATTAAATAAATTAATTATCATGAAAAAATGGGTTAATTATAAATTATTTGTGTGTGTTAACCCTGAAACACTGAGCACTGCAGCCATCTGTGTGTGTGTGTGTGTGTGTGTGTGTGTGTGTGTGTGTGTGTGTGTGTGTGTGTGTGTGTTGTGTGTGTGTGTGTGTGTGTGTGTGGTGTGTGTGTGTGTGTGTGGTGTGTGTTGTGTGTGTGTGTGTGTGTGTGTGTGTGTGTGTGTGTGTGTGTGTGTGTGTGTGTGTGTGTGTGTGTGTGTGTGTGTTGTGGTTGTGTGTGTGTGTGTGGTGTGTGTGGGTGTGTGTGTGTGTGTGTGTGTGTGGTGTGTGTGTGTGTGTGTGTGTGGTGTGTGTGTGTGTGTGTGTTGTGTGCGTGTGTGTGTGTGTGTGCATGCGTGTATGTGCATTTGCCATTTAAAATGTGTACACATACAATAACAAAACTAAACAACATAGTATCACATTCAGAACCTGACCCTGTCTATTTTTTTTCCACCTTCTGTTGATAGTGCCTACGTCTTTGGGGTTTGGTTGTGTAGGTTGTTAATCCATTGTATTCTATGTTTATCTACCATAGGCTGTAGTTATCTACCTGTGTCTTTGTAAAAAGAGAGAATTACTCAAAGTCACTCCCTGGTGGCGAAAGGGCGCGCAGCACATCACCAAACATCTTGCATGATGTAGGCCTGATAAAAATAGTTAGATTAGCAGCCCAAAAACATATTACACAAGTACAATTGCAAATGTATCTGTAAACTGAATTAATATTCACTTTTAACAAAAATGCTATTAATACAATCAGTATCATCAGTTTATAGTAGGAAACACCAAAGACACACAAGTAATGAATATCTCACAGGCTCACGTGTGTAGGTGATGATACATTCAGCGACACTATCAATACACACATATACTCACTATCATTGACAGTGAGCAATGGCAACAAGGCACATTGGAGTAGAAAGTCAAAGGTCAAACTGATAAGATAACTACACATCCCCACCATGGCTCACTGCCAAAGCTCACTGCTTGGGTTTACAAAAAAAATATACTCAGCTTGTAGGCTATATTGTCTATCCTAGTGGCCTACTTACCGATAAATGTAATGTTATTCGGAATAAAACCATCAGCATGGTTGTGATAAGTACTTATCACAGCCATACTAATGGTTTTATTATGTTTATTTTACAAACTCAGTCCCAGATTCAGGTCATTTGGTTTGATTGTTTTGTTCTGCAAACAGAGATCAGTTTACAAGCCGTAACCAGTGCTATTCACCTAGTGGTTTCATCTGTAGCCTATCTCTGTATTTCAGGGTTTAGCTCAGCCTCAATTTGAGCATTTCAAATTATTATTGGACAACCTTCGTATAACCAGAGGACTGACCCATAATGTATGAAAGTGCCGCCCGAATCACAGGAATTAGGTATTTGATTTATTATACTATCTATGATTTGAACATATAGCCTAGCCTAAAAGAAATAGGCTACAGTTGCAGGCAGTGCAGCTGACCTTTCACAAATAAAGTGTGTTGCTTGCCCTCCATTGTTGTCACAGTCCAACCAATACACACATTTCAGACGATCACAGAATAGAGTAGCCTCGGCTACTTCATTTTTTTCTACTTTTTCTTTTCATTTTTTTCTATGATTATTATTTTTTAAATCTATGTATTCGTTTTTTAGGAGAGCATTTTCACATTCTAAATACATTATTTGATTTAGCACAACTCGTGGCAGCGGCGTCAAGTTGAAATGATCCCCACTGGAACACAGAAATTGTATCACGTAGAAATAAGAGCATATGGGTTTTTTTTCTGTCGAGAGGCGGTAATTCGTGATGACGTTTCACTCATAGTAAAATGCTAATCCAAACAATTCAAAATACACATGCGTTTAAACTGATCCAGAGCTCTTGTTGAACTGTAGCCAGCTGACGTGTTCTTGAACATAACGTTTTAATTTGAAGGTTTGCACCGGAGGGGCGTGCTGTTCCGGCTTAGCTTGACACCGCCGCGAGTTGAGTGTTGTTAGCAGCAGGCAGCCACGTCTCAAACTCAGCTGCACAGATATGGGCAACTCAGATTGATAGGGCAATGTTTGTCTTCCGTGGGTGAGGTCTCTCATTTTACACTCCCTCATGTTGCGGATTATGGCAGACTTTTTAGCTTTGTCCTCCTTTGCGTCCAATGTTGACGCAAATAACGGCGGCTAGCTAACGTCAATGTGCAACTTCCTCTTCTTATGAGACTAGCAGCTGTCTCGGAGTCCGGGGTTGGCTTCATTTTTTATCTCCTGCCTGAAGCATTCGATTCAAAAAGAGGTACGAAGTCTAATTTTTTTGTTACGTGTAGAGTCTGTTCTCTCGTCAGAATAAGGTAGCTACACCAAACTAAATGTCACTGTCTGCTAGTGAGGAGGTAACGTTTACATTACATTGTTGTCCATAGCCAATGGCAGCTGATAACAAAACTCTAGGGCGTTTAAGAAATACCTACCTTTGTCGGAGAAACACACTGGACAGCTTCGTCTGGCTATAATGCATACTATCTGTTCATATATCCAAGTATACTCTGTGTGGGCTTCTTATTTCTAATCCTTTCTACATGACAGCTCGTTTTACGACTGCTGCATCACCAGTTTACCACACTATTGTTATCTGTTTAATCTTTTAAATTCAACTTGTTATATTATGTATTGTGTCTTCCTTGGTTTTCTTTATACATTTTGTAAAGTTTTGTTGAGAGAACTCCTTAGAAATGAGGAATTCGTTGCCACCTGCTGCTTCAGTGCCTGATGTGTATGTATGTGACATTAAAACATAGTTTGGGCTGCTCTGCTCATTCATAAGATGTACAATTAGCTGTATTAATTAATAATAATATAACAAACTTTATTTGTATAACACCTTTCATACAAAAGATTCTGCCCAAAGTGCTTTAAAGTGATACAATTACCTGCGTAACAAGTCTCACATTAAAATAGTCTCAAATCGAACATAGACATGACAGGAATAGTACAAAATCAGATAAAATAGAGCAGAAATGTGAAGGGCTTAGCGGTGCATAGAAAGCAAAACATGTATTTAAAAAAAAAAGATCACCTACGGAGAGGCATTTATAAAAGCATTACAAGCATCAGTCAATAAAAGAAAGATCCATAAAATAATCAATCAGGGCGTAAATAAAATAAAATACCATATTGGCACTTCATACACAGCGCCAGACCAACGGCAGGTTCCAGGATGCAAACAGGATGAAGTCCTTTCCCCCAGTTTACATTGTGCTCTTTGGTCTGTCCAGAGGGTCATTTTCTCCTTTCTTTCTTCTCTAGCAGAGCACCGTGCACACCAGGACTCAGAAGCATTCCCTGGAATTAACTGCAGGACTGAGAGACTGACTAATTGCTGGACCAATCAAAAACAATGAAATAAAGATGGACTAACCATTTGGAACCCCCCCAATCGACTGCTCTCATCGCCCCCCCAGCTGCTGGCCCCTGGGCGGCCCTCGGGGCAGCAGACGTGATGCCATGCAGCCGGCAGTCTTCCAGGCATCCGCTGTGGCGCTTCCTGTCTCCGTTCCGCAGCCGGCAGGAGCGTGTGTTGGTGACGCGCAGCGAGAGCCGGCCAGGGGAGCAGGTCCTGAAGATCACTGTCACAGAGACGGTGGTCATAGAGACAGAGTCTGGCGTGTGGAATAGCCGCTCACTCATCTACCTGGCCCTCTGGTACTTCTTCAGCTTCTGCACCCTCTTCCTCAACAAGTACATCCTGTCACTGCTGGAGGGAGAGCCGAGCATGCTGGGTAAGAGAAGGAAGAATAGTGTACTTCTGCTACCACTCATGTTCATATTAATTAGACAAGTTGAAGTTAAAGCCATTCTGGAGTCTGTTTGATGTCAAAATCTCTTTTGGTCAATTACAATGAATATCTCCTCACGATATGCTACCTATCGGTACTGTGTGTGCACTTAACAATCCTGTGTTAATACACAGGCTATGATCTGTAAACTGGCATGTTGCTAGCTACAGTAGGCCCCTTTTTGATTACATACAGACAGTTTACAGAGCCTAGGCTGTGTATAACCTCAGCTTTTTTTCAGCACACACACAGTACAGATACAAAGCGGATCGTGAGGAGATATTCACTGATTTTGACAACAAGCATTCTCTAAAATCGCTGACTCCACCTTTATTAGAAAGCAGTGGTTGTGTGTACAACAGGCCAAATGTACAGCAGGACCCGTGCTGGGAGGATGAACTTGTGAAGCTTATTACCTCTAGCTGTGTAGAATAAGGAACTGTTCAGGGTGATAATACAAGTTACCATGGCAGCTCAAGGAGTTTACTTCATATTTATGATGCAGGGGTTTATGCTCTTCAATATTCTCCCCAGGTGCCATTCAGATGCTCTCCACCACCATCATAGGCTGCCTGAAGATGTTTGTGCCCTGTTGCCTTTACCATCACAAGACCAGAGTGGAGTATCCCCCAAACTTCGTCATGATCATGCTGTTTGTTGGCCTCATGAGGTGGGTTGTCCCTAGGGCTGCACAATAGATCAAAAGTATATCATTGTAGTGAATGGTAATATTATGGTATATGTATTGCAAGGACTGCTTGAATTGCTATAAAAGGATGGCTTATTCCACGTGCCATGCATTCACGCACTGCATGTCAATATATCTGGCCAATCAGATGAAGCCCTACTGCTCCAATGCCTGCATCCCATGTAGATGCTAGTTGCTGAGGTGGTAAAGAGCATGTGCAAATATAGCTCCTAGATTGTCCGTTAGCCAGCAGGGATGTACATGAAAACCACTAAGTTTGTTTCCCTACAGTGTGATGACACTTTGTTCTTATTTGATCTTTATTTGATTTGATATCTTATTTGATTTTATCTTGTCGTATTTTATCTTATTTGATTTTGATGTATTTTAAATTTTTGTTTTTTAAATTGTTTTTATTTATTCTCTCTTGTAAAGCACTTTGGTACACCGAAAGGACTGTTGTAAAGGGCTGTATAAATAAAGCACATTACAGACAACTATGCCAAGCCCTAAAATGAGTAGATTTACTAATATTGATGCAAGCCCGTTCTTGATGGCTCCAGTATGACACCATGTGCTGTCTCCATTGTGTCCAGGTTCACCACAGTAGTGCTGGGCCTGGTGAGCCTGAAGAACGTGGCCGTGTCTTTTTCAGAGACAGTGAAGAGCTCAGCACCCATCTTCACCGTCATCATGTCCAGGCTGATCCTGGGGGAATACACAGGTAGAGGGGGACACGCCCATGCCTTGCATTGTGTTAGGGGGTGGGGGGAGGTGTAAAATAAAATGCCAGGGCTTTAGACCACACACACTTTTTTTCAGTTTGAAAGTAAGTTGCTTTGTTGGATATCACTAGCTGTGTCCTAATGTAAAATGCATGGTCGTGGGTTAGGACACTGTGTACATAAAAGGTGGAGTCAAAGCATCTAATCTAACTGCCATGACACTCCCACTCTTGAGGAAGCCTGCAGAAAGACAGGCGCTTCATTTGACCTGCATGGACGCCTGGAAGGAGCCTGACCAATGTCAGTGATCACTCTGTCAAAATCACTTTCTTGTCAAAAACAGTGAATGTCTCCTAAGGATCCACTACCTGTCCGTACTATGTGTGCGCTGAAAAAAAATCTAGTGTTATTACACAGCCTAGGCTCTGTTAACAGGGATTTTGCTTTGCTACGGTGGGCCCCCCTTTGTTACATATTACATAACCCTTTGTTTACACACCAGTTTACAGAGCCTAGATTGTGTAATTTAACACCAGTGCACACGGTTGGGACGGGGCAGGGGATCATTCACTGAGTTTGACCAGAAGTGATCACTGACTCCACCTTCTATCACTGTTGGTCAGACTCCTCCAGGCGTCCATGCAGGTCAAATGAATGTCTTTCTGCAGGCTTCCTCACAGTGGGAGCAGCATGGCAGTTAGATGCTCAACATGACAAAAAAAACAGCAACTCACAAAGCAGATTGACCATGAAAAAAAGCAGGAGAGCCAGTGTTCCAAATCTGAGCGCTCTGCGTTCTCCACTCTTTGAAAACCTGGTTATACCTGCAGGACTACTCCAATTGCAAGTCAGCTCATGGGCTTGGTCATCGGCTGACTCATTTTCAGTTACTCATGGTGTGTGTGTTTGCTCTGAACTGCTCCAGGGCTGTGGGTGAACCTGTCTCTGTTCCCTGTCATGGCCGGCCTGGCCCTCTGCACAGCCACTGAGATCAGCTTCAACATGCTGGGCTTCTCCGCTGCTCTCTCCACCAACATCATGGACTGGTAAACTAGCCACACAGCACCTCCACAACACGGATTGATACAAAAAACATTGTGTTGCTTTCGTGTAACCATTTGTATTTAATCTCAGTTTGCAGAACGTTTTCTCCAAAAAACTGCTAAGCGGGGACACGTACAAGTTCAGGTAAAAAAAATAATAATAATAAAGAAAGACTGAATGGTCCTTTTAAAGCTGGGGTGGAGGATTTGGGGAGAAAATGGCAGTTGGGATAGAGATTTGAATCCAAATACCTCAACCGCTCCACTTGTTCTCTTTGGTCCCTCCCCTATGGTCCCTCCTGACACGCTCTACACCAACAAAGTTGTGCCAAAGTGAATGGACGGTCCCAACAGGCAATAAGAACAGAGAATCGGAGCCTCGCTCTGATTGGTCAAAGTGTACAGCTCATGTTAACTTTGACCAATCAGAAATCACATACCCAGCTTTAATATAACTTTAATTTTTTTTATTTTTTCCATTTATAAACTTGTTCTAAAAAAAAAAAAAACTCTTGTTCCAGCCCCCGGAGCTGCAGTTCTACACCAGTGCAGCAGGAGTCATTATGCTCATACCGGCCTGGGTGTTCCTCTTGGTAGGTCAACAAACAATGACTTATAGTTTAACTGATTCATAGTTACGGCTAAACAAGTGATATAGTATGTTGTGTACCTAAAGTCTGTATAGGCAATACAGTAGTAACTAGCCTAGGCCAGGAGGTTAAGGCAGGGTGTGTTGATGTGTGTGTGTGTGTCGTTCCCTCAAATGTTTCCAGGACATCCCAGTGATAGGGAAGAGTGGGCGGAGCATTGTCTTCAGTCAGGACGTGGTGCTGTTGTTGCTCTGCGACGGTTGCCTGTTCCACCTGCAGAGTGTCACCGCCTACGCTCTCATGGGAAGGATCTCCCCTGTCACCTTCAGGTAGCATCCACTGTCCTAGTGAAAGGGCACACAGCAATGTCTAAACTGGTATTGTGGATAAGTAGTGCATGTGTGAAAAAAGTTGTTTTTTGGGGGGGGGCGGGAGATCTGTGGATGAGAGGTTCCAAGCACCTTAGTTAACCAGAGCTGCAGTAGCAAACTGTCGCTGTTCAAGTTTCAACATGACATGAGCAATGATGGCCTGTCATTGATTTTTTTTTTACCACTGTTTTCGAACAAAAATGTGACACTAAACACAAGCAACCCCCTTTGCTAAAGGAAAATACAAACACACTGTTCATTTTAAAGTTGTAATTTCTAAGCCGGCCCATGATTGCCACTTAGATGTGGAGTCAGTGATTCTGGACAAGGTTTGTTGTCAAAATCACTATTTGTCCAAATCAGTGAATATCTCTTCTCCTTGCTAGCTACGGTGGCCCCTTTGCACACACACACAGGTTATGGACAAAGCAGATTGTGAGGAGACATTGACGGATTTTGACAACAAGCGTTCCCAAGAATGAATGACTCCTTTTAAAAGTCTTATGCACATCCATTGGGAACCCCCACCAATCATGTTTGCTGTTTACGCTTTCTGAGACTCTGTTGCCCCAGTGCATGCTGGGAGAGCTTCCCAACACACCTTCCTCATGTAACTGCTACACTTGATGAGCACCTATTATCCTGTCAAATGGATGCTGATCAACGTTTTAACTCTCCCATCAGTTTGCCTTTATTTCAAAATAAGAGCGCACACTGTTATTTAAGATAACCCCAAACAGGATAGTTAATCAATACAGCATCAAGATCTAAGGCAGAGAATACAGGTGCTCTATGAAATGAACAGCCCCCTCAGTTACGGGTTAAACTAGCAAGGCATTGTGGGAAAATGGTCTGTCTTTTCCATTTTCACATCAGTAAATCTGTGTTTGATCTCTGGGTCTACCTCTGAAAGCTGTGGGCTGGCACTTAAAAGAATGACTTACACCTGGCTTGACAAAGCGGTCCCTTATCATCCTGGATTGGCTTTGTGCAACCAATTAATCCAAAGTGCCCGGGCTAGACTTTGTCAAGGCTGGTTTTATCAATCATCCTGGATATCTTAATTCCACTTTTGTGCAACAGGCCTCTGCTTTCAAAGAAACAACTGAGCAGGATGACTTTGAACAGGATTATTTTTGCCTGATTATTGGCTATGCGCCCTGGTCATATAATTGTATCATTTTGATGCATCTGTAAACCATTAACAATCCTAATGTCTTCCACAGTGTGGCCAGTACAGTCAAACATGCCCTGTCGGTCTGGCTGAGCATCATCGTGTTCAGTAACCACATCACCATGGTGAATGCAGTGGGAACCCTCTTTGTCTTTATCGGAGTCTTCTTGTACACCAAGGCCCGGCAGCTACAGAGGGTAACCCTACAGAACATGGCTGCTGAGCAGAACCACAAATCACTACTGAGGGACCAGGAATTCCAAGCCTCTCAGTCTCACTGAGGGAAGAACACTCAAATGCTGTAGTTGAAGAGGACCCACCATTTAATTTTAATTTTGTTCAGGTTCCATTTAGGACCTTTATGACTGGCTAGTTAAATGTCTGTGTCACTATGACTAAGCCATCCCTATTCCTGTGGAACTGGTCTTCACAGTATTTCTTTGTCCCTAACCTGTTCAAATACTTACCCTTTAATCCTCCTTGGACCATTCCTTTTTCTACCATGGGTCAGTGGAAGGGGAAGCTCAGGGCAGCCTTCAGCTTTTTGAAGGTGGTGATTTATTTCTGTAAGCTTTTGATCTTACGTTTGCATTCCAGGGTGTGCTGGTCTCTCTCATCTGTGGTACAGCAGCTGCTGATTGTATGCCTTTGTGAATGTGTGTTAGGCATTGAAGCTGTTATATTTAGATTAAGTGATTGGTGTAAGCTACACTGTTAGCCTGGTCCTACCAGACCATCGCACTTAATTTCATTTGTACAGAAGGTCTGGACTCGCTCAATTGACAAATGTAAACTCACTTGAAGGCGGTTGTCTGTTGAAGTTTAAAACTATTGGATCTGCCCAGTGCCATTCTGGATCTGCCAACCAATCGCATAACATTTGGTCGTGACATACGTATGTCATGCACCGGCTTCTGACTACAACTAAAACTGGCGCACAACCTCAACGTCATTGTTCTCAACCACTCCCTCTGTTCGCTGATTGGACAGGTACAAATCTAGCGGAGAAAACACGCGAATATACCACGGACTTATACTGACTACTGAAGGGAAATGAAAATTGAGCGGAAGTAAGTAGGCGGGTGGTGCCAGGCTACTACACTGTATCATTGGATGTAAAATGTATCTAGACTGCATCGACAGGCCTTTTGGAAGCTAGTCCGGCCAAAGCTTTGCCTGACAAATTTTTAAATAATGTTTGGAACATTTCAAAGCCACAATCTGCATTCTAGGAATGCTCATCCTATATCATGGAATGTGGTGGATGTACTGTAAGTAGTGGGTTTATGTTTCTTTTTGGGGCTTTTTTTCTTTTCTTTGATAACTGACTCTGCCCATGTGCATACTGGGATATTAGCAGAAAAGGGCATCAGAGAATAAATAGATTGATCCTGTGGTTTTTACTACTTTATAAAAGTACAACACAATCAGTTGTTCATTATAACCACTGCAAAGACAAATTAGATCCACAGACTGTTATTGGATGTCATTGCAGCTTCTGTGGCCATGTGTGAAGTTTCTTCCATAGAAACAATTGAATGCCACATCTGGCCCAAAACGGCTGCACAGTGCCAACAATCTACCAACACATGAATCTTAGGTTGCGTTCCAAATCACATACTCGTTTCTTTTTTCTACGCTACATACTACATCTGACCATAAAAAATAATCTAGTTAGCATGCAGTATGCTACAATTGGGACATCTACTTATGTATTTCATCATAACATTGCGCCTTAATCTTGCCTCTTGTTTATATATTTGTCGCATCCCTGGGTTGTTTTCATACGGAGGCTCCATCGATGTGACGTCACTTCCGGTGCGCACTGGATTATGGGTCAGAATCGGCCAAGTAAGAATTGGGTCATCCTAAATATTTTTTTCTACGTTGCTTCATTCTCACTGCCTTCTAGTCTCAGACTGGACTCCTGTGTGCAAGCAGGAATATATTTCCCAAGTTTTCTAAGATCAGTGACTAACAAAGTCCAGCAGGCGACTGATAGGACTAATCTGTGTTAATCATTGTCAGTCTGACAGTGAAGAAGTTCAACCTTTCCTCAGTATTTCAATGATGCCGTTTCTTGCTGTCATGTCCGCCTTGAGACGCAGTGTTTTTTTGTTTTTTTTTCGTCGCCTGTTGTGCCTACACTGAGGCATCTGTTTTCTGATTTTGACTGATTTTTTTCTGACTCGAACATATTTTTTATTTCGTCAAAAAAAAAGACTGTAATTCCCCCGTTATGGTTTAAAGTACTGCTAAAAACTGGTTGTGGGCTTTGAGTTAATATTGCTAACCTAACAATATAACTTTAAATCTTAAATTTTAGGTCTTTGGAATTCTGCTTCAAGAGGCAAGTTACTTTGTATCATTTAAAGTTTCCGAATTGGAAAGTGCCGATTTTAGTAGAGAGCAGTTATGACCTGTATAGCTTTGGGAATGTGCAAATCAAAGATGTAAAAAATAATTCTCTGAAGCAACTCCTTAGTGAGGCTGTAAAGATGTTTGGTGGACTGTTTGAAAAAATAAAAGTATTTTCTCTTAAGCACACTGAGTAAGTGTATTTTGTATTTTGAGTGCTCAGCCAGTATTGAGTGTCATCTCACTGCATTTTATTAACATACTGTTCTATAAAATATCCTACTTGACCTCTGTGTAATGTCCCATCACATTCCTGACCTTTAGAAATGGTATTCGGACCGATTCTTGCAACGATTATGACAGATTTTTTTGGCCACTTTGGGGACCCAACAAGCTGTAAATGTCACACTGAAATATCAGAGTATTAAGTTTTAACAGTGAATGTGTTGGTAAATAAAGGGCAGCATTAAGATTCATTTGGAGTCAAGTTGCTGGTTACCAGTCCAATGTAAAAACAAATATATACTTTTTCAGATCAGACTTGGTAGAAATGGAATAAATATATATAATGTTTGAAAGTAAAAGTGTTTTATTACCTTAGCATGAGCCTTGTATGTCTACATTAGGGATGTCACCCCAAACAGAGGCCTCCATGTTTGACCGTCACGTTTCAACAGTAGCACAGAATGGACAAACCTAACAGCCTTATATGTTTTTATATACTGTATAGTGGGTGTCTTGAAGAAGTACATTTTTAACCCATGTACAGTATAATCATGTGTTTTATTAATTAGCACTGCCCCCTCTTAAATAAACAGAATTGAATTGACTTAACCTTATGGCTCTTATTTAGACTCGCCCAATTTGAATGCCAAAGGTCCGGCATAATAATGCCCCACCTTTTCTTATACACAGTGTTTTGGACTTCACACTTCAAGTAGCATTTCTCTCAGGGCTTTTACTATAATAACAACAATGAAGCACAGTCACCAATACAGAAATCAACTAAAGTCTTTGTATTGTTTAATTAAAAGGTACTCCTTCACTGTTTAAGTAGGTCCTTCAGTTGACAGGAATGACATGCTTTGGGATATAAAAAATTCAATGAAAAACTTGTCTGTACGCAACATAGTAATTAAACGTTTACATTCACATTTGGTCGGGTAAAATGGATTTGAGTCCCAGTCAAAACGAGCAGCTTAACACTGGTGTCCTCCTGGCACAGTGGTTCAAGTCAAAGGGGGCTCAGCAGGAGCCAAAATTGAACATTCTCCGCCAAGCGTGTTGAGGCTTATGACGGCAGCTGGATTAGAGTTGACCTATTCCACACAGACTTTATAAAGTATAAAGCACCTTCAAAAGTATTAGCTAGTTGTGTTACTTAAAGATGGTAGTCAGCGATTTCTGAGGAAGGCTTGTTGTCAAAATCCCTTTTTAGTCAAAATCAGGGAATATCTCCTCACAATCTGCCACCTGTCCGTACTGTGTGTGTGCGCTGAAAAAAGCCTTCTCCAGAAGCGCTGACTCCACCTTAACCCCCTGATAACATCCCGCCTCTGCCGTCACATTGTGTATGTTAGCTAGATATGTGTTCACTGTGGTAAGAGTGGGGTCATCTGGCCGGCGGATAGAACCTCTTCATGAGACTTTCGTAGCTGAGGAAGGTGACTGCATTGACGGGGAAGGCTCTGAGGCTGTTGAGGAGCAGGCCTTTGAAGAAGACCCTCAGCCCCTCCTCTCTGAGGCTCACACTCATACAGTGCAGGATCCCCGTGTACACTCGCCCCCCAGCCCCTGACATCTGCAGCCGCGCCTTCACCACATCCATGGGCGTGGCACAAGCCCAGGTCACCACGCCCGCTACGCCACCCGCCATTAATATAGCAAACGTACCTGAGGACAGAAACAGAGAAGGTCGGAGGTTACAGCACAAACCCACCAAAAATCCTACCAACTATGTCATTTGGGGAGTGAGTTAAGCATAAACTTAGCATTACAGTTAGTTAATGCTTAGTTTATGTTTATTAAGCTGTCACTACGCATTTATCAACAGTAGGGTAATGCTTAATAAATGTTTATTAAGCCTCAATTAAGCATTCACTAACAGTTAATGGATGTACCCTTATTGAAAAGTGCTACCACAAATCTCATGGTAAATGATGAGATGGCAAGTCATAAGAAAGGCTTTGAAATTAAAACGACAAAGTAAATATCATGTGATCCCATTGGTGCTGATATATTTCAGTTAGTGTCTTTTTGATTAAGTACCCGTATTACTGTATTGCACATTACTGTCATGTTTGATCTCAGGATCTCAAACTTTTACTATAATATCTCACTGGATCATTTTGACAAGGCAAATGTTTGGCTTAGAATGTACTTATGTGTTTTACCACGACGAGTATACTTAACCATTGTTATTTCAAACATGTCATAAATTATATTTCATTTATTTATCAGACTACACCTTGCTTATATATTTACAGTACACTGCGGCCTGACCTGGCTGTTTGCCGCTCTCGGTCAGAGCCTTCCGTGTGACCTCATAAGGCAGGAAGTAGAGTCCATAGCAGGGCACGTCTCTGAGGGCCAGGGCCAGCCCTCCTCTGTACAGGCCTCTAAGCCCCTCCTGCTTCAGGATCAGAGCCACACAATGGATGGGCCCACGGTACCTGGCAACAGTTGTTTGGCCCTGCAGGCGCACCTTCACCAGGTCAATGGGTACATTGATACAGAGCTGAAAGCAAGGCAAAGGAAAGGGGTTGGTTAGTCCAAGCTGTGAGGACTTTTGTCTGTAAATGTAACTTTTTTGTTTAATGACATGAACCCTTTAAAAACATATCAACTTACATGATATGAATTGCATTTGTACTTCTAGATAAGCTTGGAAATGTTTTCTTTGTTTTCCCTTTTGTCTTTACAACTGTCAATACGTCCAATAGAAAGGCTGAAACCCAGGAAGAACCTGTTTCCTCTGTGTCCTCGTTAAGGAACTATTGCAAACACACCTTTGAGCCAAAGCTGTTTTTGTGTTCCCCTTGTTTTGTTGCCATTTGATCTTTTTATGCAGTGATGTCATCTGCAGGTACAATTAAAACATAAACCATCTCTCTCTCTTCTCTTCTCTCTCTCTCTCTCTCTCTCTCTCTCTCTCTCTTCTCTCTCTCTCTCTCTCTCTCTCTCTCTCTCCATTTGGTGAATCTGTCCATGTAGACTTTGATCTCATTAAATGTCATCTCTTCAGATTTTAGCCACGGTGGTCACACATGGACTTTATTTTCATGGATCGGTATTTGTTTGTCCTGCTTTTGTATTCAGGTATAGGAAGTTAAAGCTTCATCCTACACCTTTTCAGTTAAAGAATACAAGTCATTGACACTTTTGTTAATTATTTATTTATTAACTTAAATGTGTTTTCCTGATGGGAAACTGTTTATATGGACCAAAATAAATCACTACTGCTGCTACTACTATTATTTTCTATGAGGAATACACCTCGTAGAGTAGACCTGTATATCCACCAATCACTGTACACTATATAGTAACCTCAGTGATCTGATCTGTAGTTAAATGTGCTCTCAGCAGCTTTGTTAATAGGAGGAAATGTTGGTTTGGAGGCCTCCTGGTGGTTAGATTAACCACTGTGGGAAAACCATAGATAGTATACTGTATAAAACCCATGAAATTTGACTGTATATCTCCGGAAAAAAATTAGAGACCAGTCTGGATTTTTCTCAAATCTTCATCTCTATACAGCTAATTGAAAATGCTCTCAATGACAAAAAATGTATTTGAATTTGGTAGAAATGTCAGTAGTTTATATTATAAAACCAAAATGTTCATTCTACTCAAACATATGCCTATAAATAGGAAAAACTAGAGACACTGAACATTTGAGTGGTCTCTTATTTTTTCCAGAGCTGTATATCTCCCATGACACTGTATGTCAAAGACAGATTTCACATAGATTGCTCTTAAAGTAGGTATTCATGTCTCTTTTCATCTAGTATTACATGTTGACAGAGATTTTTTTTTATCAATCCAACAGCCTTGGTTTGCCATAAGCAGCAGGTTACATTTCCACTTGAACAAAAGACATACCCAAATGCCCATGGTTGATTGCTACACTTGTAGTTTTCATGAACTAAACACTATGGATGAAGGGAACATTGCGACCTCTAGGGGGCCCAGTAGCACTTGCACTCTGATTTCTCAACCACCTATGCCCTGCGTTCCAAATCGCATAATCTTTCTTTTTACTATCAACATACTACATCTGACCATAAAAAGTATGTAGTTTGCATGCAATAGGTATACAATGGAGACATACTTTAACTTATGTATTTCATCATAACCTCGCACCTTAACTTTGTCTCCTGCTTATATATCCGTCGCCCTGGTTGTTTTCACACATAGGCTCCGTCGTTGTGATGTCACTTCCTGTGCGCAGTGGATTGTGGGTCAGAATCGCCAATAAAAGCATGCTGATTTCCACACTAAAAATCCCAACCGGATGTGGTGGGCATCTAGGTATTTTTAAGCATGCTGCATCTTAACGACATGTACAATAAGGGTACAATAATTAGATGTTAATTACAACTTAGTAAACTCATACTGTTGGAGCCATTATGCTACTCTTTTGTTTGTTTTATTTTGTTACCTGTAGTTCTGTGTTTTGACCACTGGGTGGAGTTTTGGGCTCTAAAGAAGGCATAAAGGTAACCACCTGGCACGGCCCGGTGTGTGTACTTTGGGAAGAGCAAACAGTTTTGTACCGTGTCAGCGTGTCACCATACTTGTTTGATCTGTACTAAAATGATGGAAGTTACTGAACTATACCTTACCTGAATGACACTGGAATATGTGCTACGGTGAGAATGCACCGACAACACAAATAAATGGGTCACAGCACTCAAAGAGAAGTTTGTATCGGACATTGATTATTGGCATCACAGAACACGCGTACGGCCGAGTTCTCCCACACCACACCAACCTAATGCAGAGCCGGTTAAAAGGCTCTACACATACTAAACATTAACTCATCATTAACTAATTGTTAATACACTTCAGGTAATGCTTAATAAGCATTAACTAACTTCTATGTTTAATTGATGCTTAACTAAGCATGACTTAACCAAGTTTAGTAAATGCCTAACTAACCATTAACTAACCATTAATAACTAAACAATAATTGTTAGTAAATGCCTAATAAGCATTAACCAAACGTTAATAGCATTAAGTATTAATTAACAGTTAATTAATGTACACTTATTGTAAAGTGTTTATTTTTTATACAATATGGGGATTGGAACGCAGCTATGAATTCTTCTTGGAGTTCTTCATCTTGTCCTGCCTTATAGCAGGTGGGGAACAACACACACACTACACAGGACTATAAATAATATGCTATTACAGTCTTTCACAGCGCTTGTGGTCCTTTCACAGGTGGAGTCAGCGATTCTGGAGAAAGCTTGTTGTCAAAATCAGTGAATATCTCTCTTTGTTGACATACCCTTTTGTTTACATACCCGTTCACAGAGCAAAGGGTGTGTTTTAACCAGTGGCAATTTCAGCATCAGCACCCCTAAAAAAAATATTGTAAAAAAATATATAATAATATCTGTGTTTGAGAAGCTCCCCCAAGTTCATTTTTTGAGCCAAAGCAGATATTTTGGTATTACCTGAAAATGCACATCCGATTTCAACTTTAAAGGCATGTTATGACCCCATCCACGCAGGCTAAGAATAACTGGATTGACACATACCTGTTCCACTGGATTGTGGCTCATAAACCACCTCTGGGGCTAATCTATTGAGAGCTGAGGAGCCATGCTAATCACAGCCAGCCTCATGGACCTTTAGACCTAGAATCAAGAGACCTTTCAGAAAGACATTCTGAGCCATTTTCAGAAAAATTATGCTTGTCATCCATTAGTCAATTGCAGAAATCTCCAATTGTCTTAATGTATTGAATGTATTCTTCATAGAGTGATATCCAATTGTAAAAAAAATAACGATAAAATGGTATTGAAGTTCAAAGGGAGCCAGGGACCACTACAGCTCTGATCCCAGAAACCTGGTTCTTCTAACACCACATTGCTTCTCAGTGCACACACAGTACGGACAGGTAGGGGATCGTGGGCACATATTCACTGATTTTGACAACAAGCGTCCTCCAAAAATCACTGACTCCACCTTTAACCCCTAATAACAGTCATCTTCATGCGAGTTCTAATCTGCAGCTCTGGTTGCTCCTGCATAGTTCTTTTGATGAAAGCATCCAGTGACGGCCAGGCCTTTTTCTTACCTGTGCCAGGCCTGAGAAGCAGCCGGCAGTGAAGACATGTGCAGCAGAGGCTGGCTTGCCTTGGCTACGGTCAGTGCGCCCAGACTGAGTGAGGACATCTAAGGCATTACTGTAAGAGCCAAAGACCACGGAGTTGGTGATGCCTGTGGTCAGCACTGGAAATGTCATGCCCTTGAAGAATCCACGGAGCTGACATAATAAGATGCAGAATAAAATGGATAAATAGGAGTCCATCAATTCAGGGGGCCATTCACACATTGATATAAAGAATTAAGGAGGACATCATGATACACCTACCCCTTCCCTTGAGTATGTTTTAGACACACAGTGGAAAATCCCTTTATACATGGACTGGGCCTGTAGTCGCACCTACAAATGAAAAGGTTGGGTGTCAGAAAACTAGCTAGTTGTATGGGTTTGGTCATGTTTATTGGTGTCAATGCGTCGGTCAACCTTCACTGTGTCTATTGGATGTCCAACGGCCAGTCCTAATGCACCTGCAGGAACCAACATGGACATGTTACTCCTCTGCATGTACATACAAATGAATGATAGAAGGTAAAAAAAAATCTGTTTTCATACCTGAGATGCTCCCAGCTACGAATTCCAAAAAAGGCATGATTTACAGATTGGCAAGTTGATTAACCAACCTGCAAAGAAAACTATGTTTTACTTGGTGGACCGTGTGACACACAAATACCTGACAATGGAACTTTACAGCTGCTATAAAGAAAAATGACTAGGCCTATGGTCTGGCAGCCAGCCAACTTATAGGTAACGTTAGGGTGTCAATGTTCAATGAAATTTAAAAAGATCACGTGAAATGAGAGCCTAATGGCTTTGTCACAGGCTTAGTATTGCTACAATAATTTCACCATGCCTCTAGTGTAGAGGATTTTACACCTTATGACTGATAGTCGGGGGGCCAAAGTCTCAAAAGCTCTTTAAAATGGGTTGGACCTGACATGGTCTGTTATACTTTTTATTTGTGTTTTTTCTGTTAACTTTGATCCTAAGAAACAATAATTGGAGGGTCTGCTCTGCCGGAAATATCGCGGAGAAAAATGTTGGCGCTATTTTAGTGTATGTATCCATAATTTTTTTATAGAAAATTAAAATTTTCCTCAAATCCTCAGTGGGTTGGGTAAGCTGTCAATAAATGCATTCCAGGTGTAAAGAACACATGTGGTGACAAAATCCTGTGAAAAAATTACTTTTAAAACATTTCTGCATGATTTTGCATCAATTTAATGCAAAAAAATTAGGCGTTTTCTCACTTTTTTCCAATATTTTCCTCTATACTTCTTTGGCAATCAACTATTCACCCAAGTTATGACATCAGTCAATAGGACTAATAGGCCTACTACTCCAGCAGATATGTGAAAGCATTGTGCTTTGATGATACAAACATGAGCATTGGCACACTGTTAGGGCATGCCCTAAGGAAGATTTTTGTCCAAAAAGCCATCACTATTTTATCCTATGGCACCAGTGGAGGCCATTTTAAAAATAGCCGCCGACAGTTGTTATTTTACATGTAGCTTAGGTTCTAGACCAACTAGGATCTTGGTTATGGTGGCTAATCCTACATTTTTAAGGATGAGGAAGACAGTGGCACTATTCAAAACATGATAGAAACTACTTAAGTACATATATCTGGCATTCAGTGAACAAAATAATAGCAAAACCATCAAATATTAGTCGAATTTTACATATTTTACAGTACCATGCAAGATAAGTTGCAAGCAGTAACTTTTAGTCACATAAAGTTGAATGAAACACCCTAAATACATTTGCATTAACATCAATTGAAAATTAAAAATGGACCTCATCCTGCTTTTACAAGAATGAGGAATGCAGAAGTACTATTGACAACATGCTGTTTACTACATACAAACAAATATCTGGAATTCAGGGAATTCAATAACTATACAATAATTAACAAATGTATAATTATTTCTGAAAAAACAGCCCATGACTGGCAGAGGGCATTGCACTGTCCACTGCCCCCTTTATGCATCCACTGCAGAGGAGTTCACAACAGGCCTGGATCGATCCTGGTAGTGCGGCCCAGTGAAGTTCCCATCCACTTGTGGCCTTCCACTTCCCCTCCCAGTCACCTGGTGATGGGAGTTCAGGGGCTGCAACCATAATCTGTCCCAAGCTTTGGCTAGCTTGGTAGGCAGTGGCAGCCCTCTTTCTGTGTTGAATCAGTGCTGCTTGTGTTGGGGAGGGGGGCTTAATTGTTGTACCTTTCTGGTTGAGAGCTGATTGCGTGCCTGATTGACTGATTCCTGGCTGCTAGTGTTATGGTTACGATGCTGGACCCAAGAGCAGACAGAGACGAAGTAGGTTTTATATAAAAAGGTTTATTTATATATGGTGTGGGGAAGCAGGTAGTGGGTGAGGGAGCCAGGGGGAGACCAAGCCGGGAAGCTGGAGAGAGTGATCCGGATACTGCAGGCAGAGGAAAAACAAAAAGTTAGGTTGTGGTCAACAGCTACAGGCAACAGGAAGCAAGAGGCGAGTAAGCGAGAGCGAGGGAACAGTAAACTGGAGCCAGGTACGTAATAGTTACCACGGTAGCGCAAAGGACGATCTGGCGCCAACAGCAAGGAATCCACGGGTTATGAAGGGGAGTTGATTGGAGGTGAAGACCAGGTGAGCGTGATTGCAGATGAGGATCAGGTGCGACGTGAGACAGACAGGGGGAGTGGCAGATACAGACGAGGAAAACACCGCGGGCTGCTGTGACCACAACAGTACCCTCCCCTCAATGGACGCCTCCAGGCGGCCTAGGCTTCTCTGGATGAGCCAGATGGAAATCCCGGATGAGGGAGGGGTCGAGAATGAGACCCCGCGAAACCCAGCTCCTTTCCTCAGGACCGTAACCCTCCCAATCCACGAGGTACTGATGCCCTCTGCCCCGACGCCGAATGTCCATCAACCGCCGGACGGTGTAAGCTGGGTGGTTGTCAATCACCCGGGGAGGAGGGGGGGCAACGGCCGGGGGGGAGAGAGGGCTGGTGGAGACTGGCTTTAAACGAGAGACATGGAAAGTTGGGTGGACGTGCATGGCTGAGGGCAGCTTGAGTGTGACCGCAGAGGGGTTGATGACAGAGACAATAGGGAAGGGCCCCACAAAACGAGGGGTTAACTTCTTAGAGCCAGTCTGTAAGGGCAGGTCTTTGGAGGACAACCACACCTGCTGACCCACCCGATAGGCAGGAGCGGGAGCCCGGTGGCGATCCGCCGTGCGCCGGTTCTGCTCAGCGGAGCGCAGCAGAGCGGTGCGCGCGCCCTTCCACACCCTGCGGCAGCGGCGGAGATGGTGCTGTACTGAGGGAACGGAGATGTCGTCCTCCTGAGCAGGAAACAAGGGCGGTTGGTACCCCAGGGAACATTCAAACGGGGACATGCCGGTGGCTGCACAGGACATGGAGTTGTGGGCATACTCGATCCAAGAGAGATGGTCGCTCCAGGCAGAGGGGTTGCGGGCAGCCACACAACGCAGCGCGGTTCCAAGGTCCTGATTCGCTCTCTCCGCCTGCCCATTAGTCTGCGGCTGGTACCCTGATGACAGGCTGACAGAGGCCCCCAGCGCACGGCAGAAGGCTTTCCACACCTGGGAGATGAATTGGGGTCCGCGGTCGGAGACGAGGTCCGCGGGAATCCCGTGGAGGCGGAACACATGCTGCACGAGCAGCTGGGCAGTCTCGGTGGCAGAGGGGAGCTTTGGGAGGGCAATGAAATGAACAGCCTTAGAGAACCTATCCACCACTGTGAGGATGACTGTATGGCCATTAGAGGGGGGAAGACCAGTGACGAAATCCAGGCCAATGTGAGACCAGGGCCGACCAGGAACAGGAAGCGGGCGAAGCAGGCCAGCAGGGGGTTGATGGGAGGACTTGGCCCGAGCACACACCGTGCAGGCCAGCACGAAAGCCCGGGTGTCAGCGTCCATCGCTGGCCACCAAAAGTACCTCTTGAGGAGTGACAGGGTGCGACCCACGCCAGGGTGACAGGCAAAACGCGATGTGTGACCCCACACCAGAACCTGGGAGCGCACCGAACTGGGGACAAAGAGGCGGTTAGGAGGGCCGTTGCCCGGGTCTGGTTCAGTGATTTGGGCCTCCCGGATGAGGGACTCTATCTCCCAGGTAACAGCAGCCACCCTGAGACAGGAAGGAGAGAGGATGGTGTCAGGGGGACCCGGTGTGTCCACAGTGCCAAACTGGCGGGAGAGGGCGTCTGGTTTGACGTTACGGGAACCGGGCCGGTAGGTGAGGGAGAAATTGAAACGCCCAAAAAATAGGGCCCACCGGGCTTGGCGGGAATTCAATCGCTTGGCTGTCTGGATGTAAGACAAATTCTTGTGGTCAGTCCATACCACGAACGGCTGTTCTGACCCCTCAAGCCAGTGCCGCCATTCCTCCAAGGCCAGTTTCACCGCCAGCAGCTCTCTGTTACCCACATCATAATTCCGCTCAGCAGGAACCAGCCGGCGAGAGAAAAAAGCGCAGGGGTGAATCTTCTCATCAGAGGCCGAGCGCTGGGACAGGACCGCCCCCACCCCAGTGTCAGATGCATCAACCTCCACAATGAACTGCCTGGAGGGATCCGGTTGGATGAGAATAGGAGCAGACGAAAAAAGCTCCTTAAGCCTAGAGAAGGCAGCCTCCGCTTCAGGCGTCCAGGCAAAAGGGCGGGCAGGGGAGGTGAGATGAGTGAGAGGGGCTGCCACCCTGCTGTAGTCACGGATGAACCTTCGGTAAAAATTGGCAAACCCCAGAAACTGCTGCAGTTTCTTGCGGGAATCGGGGATGGGCCAGTCAGTCACTGCACTGACCTTCTCGGGGCAGGTCCTCACTTGCCCGCTCTCAATGATGAACCCCAGGAAGGAAACAGAGGCGACACTGAACTCACACTTCTCGGCCTTCACATATAGCTTGTTCTCCAACAGCCGTTGAAGAACTTGTCGGACATGCTGGACGTGTTCCTTCTGATTGCGGGAAAAAATCAGGATGTCGTCTAGATAGACAAAAACTGAGCGGTTGAGAAAGTCCCGGAGGACGTCGTTAACCAGGTTCTGGAACACAGCAGGGGCATTAGTTAGGCCGAAAGGCATGACGAGATACTCAAAATGGCCGAGGGGGGTGTTAAAGGCCGTCTTCCACTCATCGCCTTCACGGATGCGCACCAGATGATAGGCATTACGTAGGTCCAATTTGGAGAAGACTGTGGCGCCCTGCAGTGGCTCGAATGCGGAACTGATGAGGGGCAACGCATACTTGTTCTTCACTGTAATGTTATTAAGACCCCTGAAATCAATGCATGGGCGAAGTGACTTGTCCTTTTTGGCCACAAAAAAGAAACCTGCACCAACAGGAGAAGAGGAGGGTCTCATGAGACCAGCCGAAAGAGAATCTTTAATGTACTTCTCCATGGCCTCCCTCTCAGGACGGGACAAGTTGAAAAGGCGACTACTGGGCAAAGGGGCGCCGGGGAGGAGATCAATGGCACAGTCATAGGGGCGATGAGGAGGCAGGGTGAGCGCACGACACTTACTAAATACCTCTCCCAGGTCATGATAAATTTGGGGAACCAAGGAGAGGTCGGGAGGTTCCTTGGGCAAGGGAACATCTCCCACTGCCGGAGACAGGGCAGACTGTAAGCAGGTGGAATGACAAAACGTACTCCAACTCACCACCTTGCCAGAAGACCAGTCAAATTGGGGATTGTGAAGCTTGAGCCAGGGGTACCCCAGCACCAGGGGAGTGAGGGGAGACAGGATGACATGAAACTGCAGTATCTCGTGGTGATTACCAGAAACAATTAACTCAAGGGGCTTAGTACGGTGGGTAATAAGGGCCAGGTGACGGCCGTCTAAGGCGTTAGCATTTAAGGGAGAGGGTAATTGTTCCAATTTAATGCCAACCTGAGACGCGAAGCCCGCATCAATGAAGTTCTCATCCGCTCCAGAATCCACCAGAGCTGACACAGGAAAGGAATGCCCGAGGGACAGGAGAGTGGCATCCAGCAGTGAGCGAGAACAGTGAGAATCGGGGACGGAGGGGGCGTGGCTCAGCAGGGCCCCGAGCCTCACTGCCGAGCCCTGTCTTTTGGCAGTGACGGACAGGTGGAGATGAGATGCCCGGGCAGCGCACAGTACAGACACACTCCGGTCTTAATCCGATGAAGCCGCTCTGCCTGGGTGAGACGTGTGCGGCCCAGCTGCATGGGCTCCTCTTCAGTGGCACCATGCGTCACGGGGGCAGAGAGGGTAGGCTTAGGAAAGAGTGGGGAACAGGAAGCAGCGAAACCCGGAGGCACGGAGCTGCCCGCCTTCTCCCTACGCCGCTCGCGTAGGCGATTATCCAGCCGGATAGAGAGGGAAATGATTTCATCGAGAGTGTCAGCTTCCTCCCTAGTAGCCAGCTCATCCTTGATTGTCTCACTGAGACCGGAAAGGAAAAGCCCACGTAGTGACTTGTCGTTCCAGCCTGACCTGGCTGCATAGGTCCTGAACTCAACAGAGAACTCAGCTACACTGCGGGAGCCCTGACGTAAGGAAATAAGCCGCTTGGCGGCGTCCCCTCCCTCTACTGGATGGTCAAACACCTTCCTCATCTCTGCTACAAAAAGGTCAAACTTGTCATTAGCTGGGGAATCACTGTCCCATAATGCTGAAGCCCACGCTAGTGCGTTACCCTTAAGTGACCCCATAACGTAAGCGATCTTAGCCTTTTCTGTGGGATAGGTGAGAGGCTGCTGACTGAACACTAAAAAACACTGAATCAAAAAGTCTCTGCACGTACCCATGTCCCCAGCATAGCGCTCTGGCGCAGGAATAAATGGCTCACGAGCTCGTGGCAGGTGTAACGGGGAAGTGAGAGCAGGCGGGGGTGCCGCTGGTGGTGGAGGCGCTGTGGTGGGAGGTACCAGCAAGTCCAATTGGTCACCCATCTGTGTGACTCGGGTAGCGAGATTCTTAAAAGCCTCCATAGCGTCCCGGAGAGCTTGTCTGTGCTCCGCCACCTGAGTGCCTTGGGCGGCGAGAGCTCCACGAATGTTTCCGATGTCCGCTGGGTCCATCTTGGCCAGATCGTTCTGTTATGGTTACGATGCTGGACCCAAGAGCAGACAGAGACGAAGTAGGTTTTATATAAAAAGGTTTATTTATATATGGTGTGGGGAAGCAGGTAGTGGGTGAGGGAGCCAGGGGGAGACCAAGCCGGGAAGCTGGAGAGAGTGATCCGGATACTGCAGGCAGAGGAAAAACAAAAAGTTAGGTTGTGGTCAACAGCTACAGGCAACAGGAAGCAAGAGGCGAGTAAGCGAGAGCGAGGGAACAGTAAACTGGAGCCAGGTACGTAATAGTTACCACGGTAGCGCAAAGGACGATCTGGCGCCAACAGCAAGGAATCCACGGGTTATGAAGGGGAGTTGATTGGAGGTGAAGACCAGGTGAGCGTGATTGCAGATGAGGATCAGGTGCGACGTGAGACAGACAGGGGGAGTGGCAGATACAGACGAGGAAAACACCGCGGGCTGCTGTGACCACAACAGCTAGTGCAGTCATACAGCAATAACACACATGATCACACACAATGCTTTCACATATCTGCTGGAGTAGTAGGCCTATTAGTCCTTTGGAACTTTGAGAGTAGCCTAAAATTCTATTGAGGTTCTGAGCCTGTTGATCGCCAACTAGTTGTGAAATCATCACAGATCCATTGATGTTGGATTTTTATGATTTTTTCTGTGGAGTGAGTCTACTGTTTGGTGAAAAGAATGACATATTGACTGATGTCATAACTTGGGGGAATAGTTGATTGCCAAAGAAGTATAGAGGAAAATATTGGAAAAAAGTGAGAAAACGAATTTTTTTGTTGCATTAAATAGATGCAAAATCATGCAGAAAAGTGTTTTAAGAGTTATTTCTGCAGTGGATGTTGTCACCACATGTGTTCTTTGCACCTGGAATGCATTTATTGACAGCTTACTCAACCCACTGAGGATTTGAGGAAATTTTTAATTTTCCAAAAAAATGTATCAAAAGATGATGGATAGCATACATACACTAAAATAGCCACAATTTTTTTTCGCGATATTTCCGGCAGAGCAGACCCTCCAATTATTGTTTATTAGGATCAAAGTTAACAGAAAAAAAAACACAAATAAAAAGTATAACAGACCATGTCAGGTCCAACCCATTGTTTAGACTTTGGCCCCCCGACTATGATGTCATTTGGTTTTCGGAGTATCCTTCCACAGCTCAACTGACAAGTGTTAATAGGGTTAGACTCACTGCCTTATACTGTGAAGCGTAGTTACATAACGCGAGTAAAAACATTAAATGGCAAATGCAACTAGGTTTTTCAGCCAAGCAGGTATTATTAAAATACATATTTGAATATAAATATTATCAGCAAAGCTTTGTTAAACTAGACCGCGCTGCCTACCTTTTCTAAGCGTCACATCATTGTAAGAATATCTCCAACATAATCTTGCTCGGTGTAAACTTCATCACCTTTCTCCTGCGGTATTTTCAGCTAATGAATGGCCAGTCAGGCTGCCGGCTGCAGGCTGCAGGCATACAGTCTATTACAGCACGTCCTGCTTGAGACAGGGCGATATTTTCAAAATAAAAGCGGCAATAGGCTACTGGGCCGTGTACTGGAATTGTTGCCAACTAATTACACTATCTAGGATCAGCTTTAGGAGTGCTTGGCTTGTACATTTTTAACATAAATTAAATTCGAGATAAAGGTAACACACTTTACAATAAGGTTCACAGAATTGTAGGTGGTTGCTGAGGAATGAATGAAAAACGAATGAGTAACTGGCTTCGACATAGTTATTAAGTAACTACTACATAAGCCTAGGTACGATTCAATCACTATTGAATTGTTACTGATACACAGACTAGGAGTTACTGTTACAGTGAAATATTAGGAAATGGTATTTGCTGAGGAGCGAATGTAGGCCTAACTAACTATAGCCTATAGTTATTGAAACATTCCTGTGTGACTGGGATTCAAGCACTAATCATAGTTACTAACACAGACTCAGAGTGAAATATTAGACAATAAAAAGGAAGTGGTGGTAACATGCCTTCAAAGTAGGCAGAGCTATAGCCTATTTCATACAGAAGTGTCAAGTTAATTTCAAAATATAAAAAAAAAATCCTTATTGTTTACCGTGAGGCCATGGCATCACATAGGCCTATGAATGCCATTTGGGCTTTTAAAGGTTATAGCTTTATTCAATTTGTACAATGGCAATACTCTTAGGTTGACTAACACAGTGTGCATACAAAGGGAAGCGGAAAGGCAATGATTAATATTTACAAATGATCACTATTTCAATCATTATTATTTTCACTTGATGCAGAACTGTGAGCCTAACGTTATAGGCTAAAGCTAATTGACATGTGACATGCTGAGGCACCTTTAAAGGGGGCTTAAAGCTTAAATCGCCCATGCTTCAGTCTCTTCATGTCCTCCATCTACAAATAATTTTATTTTGAAGGTAAATTAGCATGGTTTCCGCTAGCATCATTGCAATTGGTTTGCCTTTGCTTTCTGTCCGATTGTTAAATCTAACAAAATGTACAGGATCGATTTATTCCCTGACATAAACAAATAAAAATAAAAATATATTCTGTTGGCTCTGTAGGCTACTTCAGGGCGTTCGATTTGAAATGATCCCTTTCAATCTTTTCTTTATATGTCCATGCTTTTAATGCATTGCAAGGGCTGCTCTGCAGCCATCTTATTCTTGAAAGTTTGTGCCACTTTTTGCCTTTTGTCTGGTGTTCAGAGTTGGACTGGTGTCAGGTTACTGACGTCATTCCACTGTTAGAATTACTTGCTGTGCTGTCGAGGATCTTTATCCAGCTGCATTGGATGCTGCATTTTATCCTCACATGTAATATAATGGAGAGGAGCCATATAACAGAAATGCATGTCACTGTCCAATGCTTATGGACTGCACTGTCTGTCTGTCATTTTGCATACTGGGCAACAGTTTCAGAGAAAGAGGGAGATAGAAGCCTACTACACAAAATAAAATAGGCTAGTACATTGGCCCTTAAATCACAGCAATGACTTCATGTGTGTAAAAAAAAAGTTTTAAAATCATATGACTTGTTTATAAAGCGCTATTTGGTCTTGGACGCAAACACTACTCTGATTTAGTGGTATGTATGTTATGCATATGCTGTGTCTTTTCTATAAATGACATACGTAACTTACTTCCAATCGCCTAACAATTAATTGGCTTACTTGTTTTTATTGTTTTTTTAATGCTTTTACTTTCATTTGTAACTCTTCCTCTGTTTTTGCCTTCTGTTTGGATTTTCTCTTATTTGCAAATTCAATGTTTTCTTATTGTCTTATTTGAATGTATTTGTAGACCCCTGTAAAGCACTTTGACTGGATAGTGCTATACAGTATAAACTTGCCTTTCCATAATGAACAATGGGTTGCCACATAAAACGTAGTACATTTATTTTTGTTTTTTAGACTTGCAATTTTTAATACATTATAATAATACATTTTAATACATTTTTTTTTGCCATTATCTTGTTCTTTCATTTGTTGTACCTGATGAATTGCATTTTTCTTTTTATTGTTGAATTGTTTTATCCTCTATGATTTGGCAGTATTGTTCTCATAACATAATGCCAAGGTGTCTAGCTATTCACAAATATCCACAGCCAGTGGCATTTGTTCTTAAAACAGTCACGAAAATACCATGGAAAATACTATGGCATAGAGCAGGGTGTCCAAACTTTTTTCACTGAGGGCCACATACAGAAAAATCTACGAAGGGCCGGGCCACTTTGCAAAAATAACACATTTATCAGGACATGTAGCTGCTCTGATGTTTAGTTTCATAGTGTTTTCATAAATTGTAATCCTTCTTCACGGCAACACTTTACTTGCACATTAAACAGATACATCCCCCCTCTTGTTAAATGCATTGATTTAAACACCCAGTGTTTTCTGCTTTTGCGTCCAATGTCCAGCTGGGTGAAAATAGTAGCAGCCGAGATCCCGACCCTCCAAGGGGGGTCCGGGGGTATGCCCCCGGGAGATTTTTTAAGTTTTTAAAGTGAAATGCATGAATCTGGTGCACTTTGAGAGGGAAATTAAGAGGCTAAAGCTGAAGAATTTTGTATGAAAAAAAATGGAGACACTGTGTCAGATGAATTAGAAGCTATTGGAGAAGGACACATGGATTTTCATAATGATATTAATTTAAAAAAAATGTTATGCAGGGTCCTCTGGGATGGCTTGGAGCTCTTTTTCTTTTTTGGGACATATTTCTCTGTAATATAATGAGTGCATTTAAATAATTAAAAAATTAAAAGGGCCATATTACATTATATTTTAAAAAATGTGCCAGGGCAATCAATCAGTTTTGACAACCTGCACTAGTGGGTTAACTAAGAAATGCAAAAAAAAAAAATTTTTTTTTTTTTTTTTTTTTTTTTCTTCAAAGGGCCATATTCATTATGTCTTTCAAATCGGCCGCGGGCAATAAAAGCGGCCGCGGGCCGCAGTTGGCCCGCGGGCCGTAGTTTGGACACCCTGGCATAGAGGCAAGCCAAGTAACAGTATCTACGTCATCACTAGTCGACGGTGAGCGGCTTGTAAACAATGCACGTCAATGTTAGGCGCTTCAGTAACGGAGGAAAATGCCGCGGTTGTTCGGACCGTGAAATCTCTCATTTCGTTTAAAAAACTAGCTGCCTCTGCGGTTTTTATAATCTTCCGTTAATCTTTGTAGAAAGAGGCATTTCGAGCGGCCTCCTGAAGATGGTAAATATCCGCAAACTGGTGACTATAAACAACTGACAACAGCCTCAACGCAGTGAAAGGCTGACGGACCGCCACTTTGCTACGTTAGCTTGCCGGGAAATTACCTATATTACCTAACATTTTCTATCGCTTTTTGGAAGAGAGAATATGACAACTCTAACCAGGCAAGACCTCAACTTCGGACAAGGTGAGACAACCAAACTTTGAAGTGGCAGGACACGTCCCCGACCGTCCTTTCATAGCAGCCGATGTGTTGATATGTTTGCTAATTTGGTCATTTGAACCTTAACTACAGTTGATTAGCAGAGTATTTCTGTACATTCTTCCTAATAATTGTTGTCGACTCGTGTCGTGTTGCGTTTCATTACATATGAAGAGACCACAAATGTCCTGGTATTTTACATTGAGTTTGGTGGTACTTTCTAACAGCACAAGAAAGAACCAATACAGTCCATGATAGGTCTTACTAACCAGTGAATTCCCTTTTACCCCAGTGGTTGCTGACATCCTGTGTGAGTTCCTGGAGGTCGCTATTCATCTCATCCTGTATGTCCGTGAAGTGTATCCCTCTGGAATATTTCAGAAGAGAAAGAAATACAATGTTCCGGTCCAGGTATAGGCCTACAGAATCACACATGGTGCAATAACTCAACTCTTACAGTGTTCAGGAAGGCTTTACCTATTGATATGTCCAATACCGGTCTTCTGTTTTTTTCTGTTGCGTTTCTCTCCAGATGTCATGTCACCCAGAGCTGAATCGGTATATCCAAGATACTCTTCATTGTGTAAAGCCGCTCATCGAGAAGGTAAGAAAAGACATGATGCTGAGATTAAAGGTGGAGTCTGCGATTCTGGATAATGCTTGTTGTCATAGTCGCTTTTTGTCAAAATCGGTGAATATTTCTGTGTGCTGAAAAGAAAGTTGGTGTCAATAAAACTTAACTGGTAATACAAACAACGGTTTTCTGAACAAAGGGGGGACACCGTAGCTAGCTACAGGCCACTTCACAGAGCCTAGGCTGTGTATTACCACTGGATTTCCCCTCTCCCTTCCCAGAACGATGCAGAGAAGGTGGTTGTGGTCATCATGGACAAAGAGCATCATCCAGTAGAGAGATTTGTCTTTGAGATGTCCCAGCCTACACTGCTGTCCATCAGGTTTGTCCCCTCTTCTCTTCTTCTCATTATTTTATTTCAACAGCTGAGAATAACAAACAACGTTCATATTTTGTGATACATTTTTAAAGGGTGAACCTGGTCACACTTGTGGTTTTGTTTTGTTGCAGCTCCGACACATTACTGTCACACGTGGAGCAGCTGCTGAGGGCCTTCATTCTGAAGATCAGTGTGTGTGATGCTGTTTTAAACACTAACCCACCAGGTAAGGTCCCTGATGATCAGCTAAAGAGAGGAAGAAAAAACATGATGGTTCCCTCTTCCTATCACTTTTATATTCCTTAAACTTAATAAATTAAAAAAAAATATATATATATATATGATTTCCTCTTATCCCTGCCGTAGATTAGTCCAGTATTAGCAGCTTTATAAACTGTTGTCTACACCACTGGTCCAGTTATTACTTTGTATAACAACATGGCATCCTGGTGTTATTAATGTAATGCTTTAGTTTGCATTTGGCTATGGTCAGGGCCAGGCTTTGGTTGGTAAAGATGCAGCAGTCCCTCTCTACTGCTTAAAGTCCCTAGCAGTCCGACTACCCGAAAATGGAGACTGCTGATTCAGGGAGCTACAGTCTTCCCGTTGCGGCCGAAAAAGTGCAAAGAACACACCAAACTGACTGCTGACTTTCCGTACGCTCTGCGCTTGCGCGGGACGTAATGTCTCCATAACAGCAGGCGGCGCTAATCTGTATTGTGCCCCGAAAAAATACGGAAGCCGGAAATGATGGGACGGCTCTCTAGACCATAAACATAGATAGAAATACGTATTTATATTATGGACCATAAAGAGCACCATTTTTAGCAGAGAGTGTCGAGCATGGTGTCGAGCAGTCAACAAGGGTTGATGCATGTGAGTACTCGCTGAACCAAACAAACAAACACATTAAAACGATGGCTAACTGTTGTTAGGTGTTTGTGCTACCCGCCTCACTTCCGGGCTTCACTGATTCGCTAGCCTTCCACAAATCAAATTGCTCCAACTGAAAGAAGCCCGACGACATCTACGACGACCGATTTCACGGCACACACCAAACAGATTCGTGTCCCCGCCCCCTCCCGACTCTACGACGGCGATTATCGGGCTGGTGTGTCCTGGCCTTAAGGCATAGTTCAGGGCTCTGATACAGCTCTTCAGATGCAACATCCTCAGTGCAAATACAGTTGTTTCTTATGAACAAGCAAACACGAATATAAATGACTTCTACTTCTTTGAGCTATTTAGGCTGACCTGTTGTTTTCTTCTGTCTTTTTTCCTGTATTATTCTTCTTTTTTACAGGGTGTTCATTTTCAGTACTTGTACACACCAGAGACGCTGCCACCCGCAACATGGAGAAGGTTCAAGTCATCAAGGTGAAGTTTTAGAATAATGCAAACGGATCAACTTGTGACGTACAGCTACTTAAACTGGCCGCTTTGATCCATGTCTTTTATCATATTTGTTTATTTCCTTCTTCAGGATTTCCCCTGGATAGTTGCGGATGAGCAGGAGGTCCACATGCAGGAGCCTCGCCTCATCCCGCTGAAGACCATGACGTCAGACATAGTTAAAGTGAGCACAGACTCCTCTCATCAGTTGAAACACTTTGACATACACTATGTTGACCCATTCCCTAATTGTTTTGATGATTGTTCATCCCATTAGTATCCAGCTGCAGCCCCAGAGACAAACACCCTGATGTGACAACAACACCCAGGCGGGACGGAAGTACTGTGGTGTGACGGACGTTACCTGTAGATTTTATTTTTGCAACGTCATAAACTTCTAAATTGTAAACAACTAAGTTTTTGTTATTTATATTGTTTTGGTGATTAGGTTCAGGCATCACAGCTGGGTGGTTAGGGTTAGGGCAAGGGGACAGGGAGAGGTTAGAATATATATAGATAGTACATTAGATTAGCCACGGCGCAATTGAGCTCCACTCGGCTGACAGAACACCGCAGCGGCCATCTTGAGTAGGTCACGTCAAACAATAAAAAGACTGCAGAGTCAGACCGATAGGCTACTAAGTTTGTGTTATTTATATTGTTTTGAGGATTAGGTTCAGGCATCACAGCTGGGTGGTTAGGGTTAGGGCAAATGAGTGACGTAGCAGACATGTCATGGAAGCTAAATAGTCAAAAACCACGTCCGTCACAACACAGTACTTCCGTCACGCCTGGGTGTTGTTGTCACGCCAGGGTGTTTGTCTCCGGGGCTGCAGCTGGACTCTACTCTTTCATCCTGCCGTGTTCAAATCTTTTCCCATTGGCTCTTTTCTGATGTTCAGTTGTTCTCTTGTCTTTTAACAGATGCAGCTCTATGTGGAAGAGAGAGCCCAGAAAACGTAGCAGAAAAATAAATAAGCGCTACTGCTGCGTGGGCCCATTCTATGAGGATGTTGAAACGTGTGTGAGGTATTTCACACAGCTTATCAGGGCTGGAACTGTCAGAAAGAAACTTGAGCTTTTTGTTGAACAAGTGGTGATTGTCAGGAGACAGATGTGGAATGTGTTTTGTAAAGAGTGTACATTATGCTGCAGTCAGTGTTACCTGCACCCTGCTGACATTTCATTGAGAATCAAATGAGGGCCACGACTCTTTGCCATCGGCCTGAGATTTGATCGCATGCCACACAAATATCTATGCATGAACGTGTGGTTATGTTATCGTCATGTGTTGTGTCCAAACGCTTTTATTGCAGATCTTCAGTGGAACATGAGGATTGAAATGTAGGTGCTGTGGCAATGAAATTCAGGGGAAATTGGTAGAGCAGTACAAAACTACCAGACATCAACACTAATGTTTACCACCAGCAGCTCCTACAAAGTCTAACCCTTAGCTGTGTTGTATCTTCACTGTAATAATCTTCACTCTTTGTAAATACTTGTTGTGTCACCTCGGTCAGAGGTGAGCTCATCTTGCTCTGTGGGATCCCATGGAATTAAAGGATCTGGGTGTGTTTATTTACGCACATTTGCAACCAGTGGTAATGTTCGCTCCCATCGTTATGTGACAAACCCAAACTCTTAACGTTGTAACAATGGAACAGTTGTATTTTTTCTGCTAAAAACAATGTGAAAATTGTGAAATTAAATTTCAATAAAACCTTTTTTCTTAAAGTGCCAGCACTGGGAATCTCCGTTTGTAAGCAAAAGTTTTCTAGAAGAACCCACTAGACTTTAATAAGACAGACCAAGGTCTCCGACCCAAAATTGTACTCCACTGCTGGTCCGGTGAGTTTTCATTATTAGTCAATTCTACATTGAAATTTGTAATTTCACATATCCCTTCTCAAGTTACCACACTTTGGAGGGGGTCAGAGCGCACGATCAGCCATAGCACAGGAGTGGAGCAGTTTGGGGTTAAGTGTCTTGCTCAAGGACACAATGGTAGAGATGGTGGGCTCCATACATCTAATACCAGCCACCACTAGTTTTACAAATAACACCCTCCTGTCTGGTGCCGGGGATTGAACCAGCGACCTCATGGCTACCGGTTGGTGCCTCTTCCTTTAGGGCGGCCATCCTAGTGCCTGGTAAAACTAAAGCTACCTAGAATGTTTTCAGATTTAACCTTGAATCACCTCACATGTTTGTCTCAACCAAGATAAAATACTGACAGTTACTATCGGTGAATCCAGAGGCATCACACTTTTGCTTCCAATTAGTAGAAAAATACAAGGTCTAATGTGTTTGTACATGTCTAATAAATCATACAAATCAGTGTTGTTCTTGCTGAAGCAAAAATAAGAGCATCCATCCAAGTTTCGGAGACTTAAATCAGACTGAGGGTTGACACTTTAATAAGACGGCCAATTCTGAATAGAATGTCTATTTCTATATTAACTTTTATATCTTCAATCTCATGTTTAAAAAAAATTATCACATACGTCAGGTTGATGAAGGAAAGAAAATCCCAGCAGGAGAAGATGTTTTGATATGATTTAATGATGAATCTATATGTCCTTTATATAAATAGAAATAAATACAATACAGCTGATTGGCATAAGAAGGCTTCACTGAGCATAAAAATGTTTTAATTTTATTTAAAATACATTTTTTCATTATATAATAATCCAAGAGCCACCATCAGCACCTATGGATGTAGTATCCTGTGGTGTATCCTATGATGTACATGGACACCAGAGCAGACAAAGCTCCTGCTCCCTTCACTGCCATTCCAGTGCTGCCGGTACAAACTCTGTTGTAGATCCTGTGAATGTTAAGAGGGAGGCACACACAGTCACACCAGTTTGTAAATGCTGCCATACTGAAAGATACAGAGTGTGTTTTGTGGAGCCAATTAACTTTGCGTCAACTTATTTGGCAATGGCTTAAATGTAACCGATATTCATTTACAGGAAAAACGTACGCACTATAGCTTTAACCATATTTGATTTCTAAAGAAAGTCCTACATCAAATCCATCAAATAAATTAGTTTAGTCCATGGTCTTACCTCATCTGCATCTTCTTTCAACTCTATATCCTTATGAAAACTTTAGATTGTTATCTTAATGTCAGGCGTGACTGTGGCTCACCTCATCATAGTAGACTGTGAGGCCTCTACGTTCATGTTGATGTTGTCCTCGTTCCAGCGGTCATACTGCACGCTGCCGGCTCTGTTAGGCTCCATGTGGGAAGTCCTTCCTTTCCTCTGAGGTTTGTCTGATGGATGAATAACTGCTTCACTGCTCAGCCTGGACACAGTCACTCTCACAGTGAGGATGGAGAGAAACTACATGGTGACAACTCCAATGTCCATTAAGCATTAGAACTATCCTCGCTACATTAAAGGTAGGGTATAGTAAGTGATTCTGAAGAACGCTTGTTGTCAAAATCACTTTTTTTGTCAAAATCAGTGAATATATCATCTCGATTCGTTACCTGTAGTTACTGTGTGTGTGCAAGTGCTGTGTTATTAAAAAGCCTAGGCTCTGTAAACAAGTATGTAAATAAAGGGTATGTAAACATAGGGGGTCCACTGTAGCTGGCAACATGCACATTTACAGAGTCTAGGCTTTGAATTAATCCCAGATTTTACTTTTGCGCACACACAGTACATATAGTCAGCAAATCATGAGGAGATACTCATTAAGACAAAGTGATTTTGAAGACATGCGTTCCCCAGATTAGCTGACTCCTCCTTTAATATAATATAATGCACTTAAAGTGAAGTGTGAATATGTTTTACGTTAAAATCACTTTTAAAATTAGCAATAGGTGCCAATGAATCACAATAGTATAGTGTATATACTACAATACTATGGCTGTCAAGCGATTAAAAAAATAATCTAATTAATTACAGGCTCTGTGATTAATTAATCTAAATTAATCGCATACTTTTATGACACTTTTATACCTGTTTATAAATGGCTGTATAGCCTCCTACAGTTTGTTTCTCTCTCTCTCTCTCTCACTCTCCGTCTCTCGTAACTTCTTTCTCCACAACAGACAGCGCTGCACTGCCACAGATGCCTATGCCGATTCATTCACCATCGTCGTACTCATAGGCAAAAATATTGACACACACACACGGGGCGGGTGTCCGTTTACGCGGGAGACGAGACAGCTAGCAAACAAAATTGAGACACACGGAGGAAGATTGAGAGATACTGTTTTGAACCTATACATTGTTGCACCCACTAAATCAATAATGCACAGACACTGCGGAGAATAAAGTAAGATGTCTTCCTACCTTCATGCTTATTTGCCCGAAGCATCCCATAAACCGTCCATAGAGCCCTCGGCCCCGCCTTTCCCCTGCTTCTCTCTTTACTTTTCTCCCTTTTACCCGTGCGGGCTGTGTAAGCAAGCTACAGGTGCAGCTGCGCACCACTTTTGCACCGGGTCAAAGGGCATTATAGAAGTGCGATTAATCTGCGTTAATTTTTTTAATCGAGTTAATTTTTCTGTGATTAATTAATCGAAATTAACGCGTTAATTTGACAGCCCTAGTATATACATTATTTAACAAGCACAGGAGTCAAATCAGACCACGTGACTGAAATAACCTGATTTAAAAGCAGTGATTTGATGATTGTCACTGAAAGCAGAAGTCAGTGTACGTCCCCACATTCAGATTAACGTCATGAGTGCTCACCTGTATGAGTCTGAAACAGTCCACAACCGGCAGAGAAAGCTCTGCTTGTTAAAGCCACGTCTGAGACTGTCTCCAGAGTCTTGCCCTCCTGCCCACTATCACTATGAGACCTCGGCCATAGTTCATGTGTTCACCAAGGCCAGCCTGCCATAAACCATAGATTTTTATTGCAGCTTTTGTAGATCCCCTACTTATATGACTCTCTCTCTGTGATAAAGGCCACTTTAAACGCCGTGTGGCTCTGGTTTCATCACATCCTGTCTAGATAGTGGACTGCAAAGTTCAAAACTTTATGTTGTAGATATGAATCATAGTCCGTTCCCCTACAAGGAAATGTGATATGGTTGAATACAATACCACTTTTTTTTCAAATATCTTTTGTTTGGCTCTACTGAAGAGAATAATCTTGTGCTCTGTTTCTTGTAGAACAGCGCACTCTTGTGGTCTTAGATGTATAGCACTTGAAACAATCTCAGCTATCAGTCACTTTATTACCGAAATTTTTAATTTTAATGTCTCGAATCCAGTGATTTTAACTGCATATGGCATGTTTTTTTGTAAGTGTTGTATTTGCATGGGGTCAGACAATGACAAGTACTGTTCTAACTAATATGGATTTTCATGTTGATCGTATAATAGAACATTTCGTTGAACAAGACGTTGTTTCTGCAGATATCATTTTACCCAAATATATACAGAATTTGAGTTCCCTGTCCTCAAATAAAGGGGAAAATCATTTTCTTTTGTCCATTTACTATAATAAAAATTCCTCTCCAAATACTTTTAAACTTTGCTTGAAACCAATTGAAATGAATATATTTGATCATTTTTCATTTCCTTAAGATTGTATTTGTCTGTATTTGTCTAGACTGTTTTTCCATAATGCTGACATGGCAACAAACTGTTTCTTTCTATTACACCTGTTTTCTCTGTGTGTTTCTATTCAACTAAACTATACAGCCTTCTTAGATTTCTGGCTATATATTTAAATAACCTTGACTTAACCTGTGATATTTCCATGTGCAAAAACAGGATTTTTCAAAATGGGTCTGCACGAGACGAAGAGGTCAATTTTAGAGAAATGCTTATGCAGTAGCTTGTAGACACCTTGAGAGAACAGCCTGCCATCAGTATAGAATGTAAAGTCCTTCCCCTGGTGCCTGTGCATCTTTTATCTTGTTATGAGTCAGGCTGCCGAGGGCCTCTGCTCTAGCGACACTCAGGTGACCTTTGATACAGGACACACTTGTGAATGAGCAAAGCTCAACACTGACGCAGATAAACAGTAGAGCTAGGCAGATACTACACGTCCTTGTAACCCGATCTGGAATAACCACTAAATATAGTTCACAAGTGTGTGATTGTCAAGTTCAGATTTAGTCCCATGCGGTTTTGTAAAAGCCGTGACGTGTAATTGACATTTTATTCTTTTGGGTCAAAGGTAGCACAATGTTTTCATTTTTCACGTCGTTCATTCCGACTTCCTACTTCCTACCAGGGTGGTTGACTCTAGATACAAATCCAGTGGATTGTTTGCTTCAAGGTGAGCTCCTCGTCTCTGCCCTCCACATTGCTACAGGCTGTTTCTTAACTGTAAATAAGTGTCTGAAGTGTGTTATTGGTATCCAACTCAGTATTATGTGACCTGCAGGACTGGTAGGTGCATGTGGGATCTCTGTGCTATGCTCCCTGATCAGAGTGCACTTATTTTTAGAGGAGAGGTGAGAAAAAGACCTTGTAATAAGCGTGTGCATGAATATGAATTTAGTGTTAAAGGGGGAGTCAGTGATTATGGAGAACTATTGTTGATCAAAATAGATTTTTGTCAAAATCAGTGAATCTGCACAGGATCCGCTACCTGTCCGTATACTGTGTGTGCAATGAAAATAAATCTGGTGTTTACACACAGCCTAGTTTCTGCAAATGGGTATGTAAACAAACGATTTATGAACAAAGTGGGCCCACCGTAGCAACATGCTGTTTACAGAGCCTAGGTTTTGTTTTAACACTGCATGTTTTTTCACTGCCCATACAGCGGCTTGTGAAGATATATTCACTGATGTGGAACAAAATGACAAAAAGCATTCTCTATAATTACTGAGTCAGCCTTTAAGTTGCATAACCATACTTTTGCATGATTTTAAGTTTTCACTGTACTCATCAAAAATGTTGTGTGTTGATACGGATCCTTTATAGATTACTTTTCTTACTCTGTTTTGTCCCCCTCAACCAACAGCGCAAATGATAAAAATGATAAAGATACATCAACCCAGAGGACAAGTCACCAAAGGAGCACTGGAAGTGGCCTCACTGGGATGCTCCATTTTATATTTGTGACTGGGATGCTGGCTGTAGTGGGCTCCCGTGTGGCCTCCCTGTGGTTCTAGAGTTTTGTCTTCGAGCAATCTCTGGATGGGCTACAGCTGGACCAGTAAGAATGAAATTGTGTGAAATGAATATTCCTGATAATCAACTGAATCACTTGAAGGTGGAGTCAGCGATTCAAGCCAACGCTTGTTGTCAAAATCCCTTCATATCAAAATCTCTGAATATTTCCAAACACTAAGCTACCTGTCTGTTATGATGTGTGTGCACTGATAAAAAAATCTGGTATTAATACACTAGGCCCTGTAAAGGGAATGGTAATAAAGGATATGTAAACAAAGGGCACCCGTTGCTAAAAACCTGACGGTTTACAGAGCCTAGGCTGTGTATTATTATCACTGTATACATTCTGTAAACATCAGCATGGACCCACTTTGTTTACTGACCCTTTGTTAATGTTTACATACCCTATTGTTTACAGAGCTGAGAGCTTAGGCTGTATATTAACACCATATTTTTTTCAGCGCACGCACAGGTGGCAGATCGTGAAGACATAAACTGATTGACAAAAAGTGATTTTGACACCAAGCATCCTCAAGAATCGCTGACTCCATCTTTAATTTTCTTGCTGCTCCCACTGCTACATGTTGCTGTTTAATTTCTGAGTTGTATCGTGCCATTATGACTCATGATCTGTTCTAATTCATCCATCGGTTCTGTTCATACGCTCTTTGTATTCCCCAGGAGGAGTCCAGCAAATGTCTGCGGCAGCTGTTGGTTCAGAGCCAGTTCTCTCTGGGCTGTGCCCTAAGCTGCAGTTTGTACTTTCTCCACGAGGGGGCCTCCCAGCGCTGGCTGTGCCTTCTCCTGGCAGCGGCACTCAGCTGGTTCCTGGCTAAACAGGCCACACTCCTGCAGCACCATGTCACGGCTCTGTATAAGCTCCACAGCTCACAGCGCTACTGCGGCATTTGCATCTGCCTCCTCACATCAGGCCGCAGTGTGCTGCCCGGGCTGTGCAGGGCTATGATCATTACTTTTTCTGTGGCTGTGGTGGCCGCCATATCAATCATCAATAAACACTTCCTCTCTGCAACAGACGCCCTCAGGTTTTGGACGCCACTGACTATCTGCTACACACTGTTGGTTGTGTACATGCAGGGTGAGAATTGAGAAAACAAAGAAAGAAGGAAAAAGCAACGATTCATGTCAGATTGTGGTGCATTGCTCATTAGACACTGATTAATCTGGGCAGGACCTTGATTACTGCGACAGCCTTTAACAGTGTGATTGTATTGGACCCCTCTCAAGACTAAAGAAAGCAATTACTGATTCTAGTTCCATGCCTCCATGTCTGGTGTTGTCTGACTACTAATGAATCCATCATTCATTAGAGCATGCTGATGATTGATCACCTCTACAGGCATGTCCTAAATTGCATCTATTTTCAGACAGTACAGGTGCATCTCAAAAAGATTTGAATATCATGAAGAAGAAAAAGAAAATATATATTTCAAGCTTTTCTTATGTTAGTTTTAATTTGGATGATTACGACTCATGGAAATCTAAAATCCAGCGTCCCAAAATATTAGAATATTCCTTTCTTTGATTGGTCTTATCTTATTTTCTAATAATTAAACATGCTGGATATTTTCACGAGCTGTAAGCTGTTTAAAATCTCCACTTTATGTGTAATGAATCTAGAATATATGAAAGTTTCTCTTTTTGAATTAAAACTACAGAGGATAAATTGCATTTCTATGATATTCTTGATATTGTATTCATGATTTAATTATTATACACTAATGCGTGTATTTTGTTTGTGCAGAGGAGCAGCATCGTCAGGCCAGCAGCCAGGCTGTCCTGAACACAGTGGTGGTGCGTCTGGGAGGTTTGATGGTGCTGATGCTGACTGTTGGACGCTGGGCCGACGTGCTCCACATCCTAATGTGTTTCCTGGGTGAGGCCAGCTGTCTATTCCCCACTATGGATCTACTGGATGCAGCGTCCTCACAGGTCAGTCAGTCAGTCTCCCAGGAAGCAGCACACACAGGGCCTAAATCTCTTCTGTCCACAGGGGGACTTCAAAAAAAACTGGGGCAGAATATCAATGTGTTCATTACACTTGGTCCCAGGTTGAAACCAAACTTCTCAAACTTGTATCCCAGGTGGAGAAGGTTTAAGATCCCTGAGACAGATTCAGGTCACAGGATCCAGAGTATACCGAGATTACTTTTCCCTTTTCACTGAGCCTGATAAAATAAAAAGTACACACTGGAAATATACATATTTAAAAAAAATATATGTATAAAATAGTTGCATTTTTGCATCATCATGAGTTCAACAATGCATATTTGTAAGCATATTGAAACCCCAGACAAAGATATTAAATATCCAATGTAGACCTATGATTCCAGTGTGAGAAATTATGACTATAACATAGGGAATATTCGGACTGTCTATACACTACCGTCTCTGCTCTTCGTGGCCAGCAGCCTTTCACAATACACACTTTTTCTTTCATCTTATGTTATGTATTTGATATTTGTTGTGTAGGAGGACGTGGATCATATGGACTACATAAAAAGAGAGCGTCGGCGAAGACCAGTGGCGCAAGAGAAGGATCATCAGACATAGCCACTCGTGGAATTTAAAAGAGGGACATTTCTTTTTAATTGCACTTATTAGTGTAAATCATACAAGGGCTAAACGTGAATGTTTTTGTATTTAGAATGTGATATTTTTTCATTAAAAACTACCCGATGGAAAATAAATGTTGTAAAAAAAAATCATTTACCAACTCTTGAACCACAATTTACAGAAATAGATAAACCAAGAACCATTGCCCTCGTGTGGAACAGTAATAAGACCCCCAGTATAATCTGCCCAACACGACTTTCTTCTAGAGGTCTAGGGTTCATTTAGCATTTTCAAACATTTCTTTTTGCCTGTTGTTGTCTTTTAAAATTACATTTTCTCTGTAGACTGTCATCAACACTAACTCAGGTTACACATGTGCGTTAGTATGTTATTAAATGAGTCTGTGTGATGTATTGTATGAATTAATACTGTTATCTTAAGAGACATTTTAGCACACTATGTATTCCTGGGGAGAGTCATTGTTCAACCTTTTTCTACATGGGGCCCCAGAGCCTGAGGGGCGTTTTAACCTTTACCACTTCTGATGGATGGGGGTCAAAATAAGAGGGGGTTTATGATCTGTCGGCCTATGTTATGTTTGAATAATCAAGCCTATAGCCTAGTTGTCAATATAGCCTACTGATTCTAAGTAGGCCTATTCCACGAATTGGTTGTATTTAAGGATGGAGCGAAAAATAATAGCGCAAGAATGTATTTTGTTTCCTTGAATTTTTCACAAAGGCATTTTCTCTTGACCTTTAATTAGCCTACTATGACACACGAAAATGATTTAAGACATAGGCCCATCACAAATTACGCAATTTAGAGAGGGTATTTTATGAGACTATATTACACACAGCTCACAAGGTTTACTATTAAAACCCGTATTAAATCATATTGCACACACAGCTCGACAATTTTCACTTGTGACCATAGATAGTAGCCTACTATATTAAACTTGTGACGCAGCAAATGACAGCTGCAAACGTAATTACACATGCAGACATTAACACCGTTCCAAAAAAGCGTAGGCAATGGGTTAGTTTGTTAATTTTTATTATTGTCGACGTTTAGCTAGCCTACATTCCTATCGACCTGTGAATATCATTCAGCTGTAGTGTCGCCTCCAGAGATTGTCTGGTTGAGAAGAAAAGGCAAAATGGCTGACGACAACGGTAGTGCTGTAAAGTCACACAAAATGGCGTGAGACAAAGGAAGGGCTAAGTCACTTTGTGATTTTGGTCGGACTATCACTCCGTCACATTAACTTGCGGATATAGACGAAATAAGGTCTAAAGAAAAAACTAAACAACCCACATTCATGAGCACATTTTGCTTACTGAAACCGAATACAAACACATCCCATTTTATTACGAGACATGTTCCTCTTCTTATCGCCTTTAAAACCGACTATATGCTACATTGTCTCTAATAGCCTACGTTAAAACTTGACTTCTGGGGACAATTAAATGTTCTCTGACAGCCATAGGCCTATCAAATTAAATCCATGCTTTGACGCCGGTATTATGCCCATAAGATGTGTCTTTATTGAGACCTGTGGACTTTCAGAAACATATTCCATGAGAAGGTTTTTGTTATACAAGTCCCATCATTCCATGTCAAAAAAAGGCGTGTGAAATTATAGTGGGCACATTAGCCTGACGGTCCAGTTCCCGAGATAATCCAGGTCTGAGAAATCACTGAAGAGGAATTTTAGTTTTTGTGTGCAGTCGACCGACCACAATAGGAAATTGTACTCCCGTAGGTTTATTAGATTTTTGACTGAATAAGATTCCACATCAGCAAGAACTCGGTAGACACGGAGGACGTTCTCCATGAGCACCCGAATTTGGTGAAAATGCCCACTGAAATGACTGAGCACTAGCTGTTACCTCCTCTGGAGAGTTCCAGACCTTTTTCTGTTCTCATCTGATAGGCACGCTAGACGCATGCGCAGAGCAGACATGCCTGTCCCCTGTTACCGCATTTCAGCGCAAGCGCACTTTGGCTTTCATATGCCGTGCTTAATATAGTAAAAAGGAAAGCAGAATAATGCTGCTGCGTAGTAACAGTGCTGTTCTGTAAATCAATCGCCATGTACTGTTGGTTAAACCTTACATTCAGCTCCAGCTTGGGTATAGGCTAAATGTTGGCCTACTGAGGAGTAGGCTACATTTCCTCAGTTCACCCACCATTTTATCGACAATAGTGTTTACCCCTGGATTAGGTTAATGTTTTTTTAAATTATTTTATTACAAGTAATCTCAACATTAGGCAAGTGTCAAACGTAACAACACGGATACTCTCGAGAAAAAATGCACCAAATATTGTGCATTTTATTTTATTTTCCCCTCATCAGTGCTTATCACCACTGGTCTCTGGACCTTTGGACAGGAGCCAAATTGGTCTTGTTACTCATTAGCTTCCAACAGAGCTCAGGCCAGGTCAAGGTTCGTCACTTAATAGCTGCGATGACATATTGTAACTCACTAGTAGTAGTAGGCTGTGTAAAATTATTTCAAGTTTAATTTGTCCAGATGGTCGGCAGTTGCGCTCGGATATGATTTTTTTTTTGTTCAGAGATGATTGGTTTCAATGGAGCGTCAGTTTTACATGTTTTGGCAAATAAAGACTTCTGATTCATTCAGTTAGCTTACAGCTAGCAGCCCTCTTTTATAAACGTCTATTTTAGCCAACAGCATGCCTTCAGTGTGGGACTTCTATCATTTTACACTGCATTGGACAGTAGGCTATTAGACCCAGCCATACCATGCATCTTCAGAGAGGGTGTGTTCAGTATGGCTAGAAAGATAATGACAGAGATTGAAATGAGGATGGACAACTCTACCCTTTGCTCACTCCTTTCCTGCTTTGAATTTCACAGGACAGGCGCACCTATACGTTCCCTCGAGGACGGTGCTACAGGCTGCAAGGCATTGCACTTTTAACTACAATTAGCAATATTCAAATATTAAATAAAAGTTTAAGACATAACATTTATGTTTCAATTTACTTTTTTTTGTTATTTTCATTGTTTTAAAGTCACAAGAATGCGGGAAACAATGTATTTAAAGCTCAAATTGTCTATACAGACAGCATATTGTTTTACTGGAGCTCATCACAGACTCATTTTGTAATTATTAACATTCAGAGTCGCCTACAATAGGATTGTAGTTTCTTGTTTCCGCAGGCTTGTAGCTACATATCTTCAACACAACCTTGGACCCTGTTTGGACTTTAAATAGAGGTGGTCATCTGTTTTAATTATGGAAACGTTTAACCTCAGTACACAGACCAAGCAGTTACAGTTGAGTGGTCCACAACATAAAGCACTTATGAGTCCATCCTCTTATTTTTCTAGCATTAGTATTGAGTCTGAGTGATAAATGATAGAAATACCTAAATAAGCTCATCAGCCTATGGGCAGCAATCCCAAATGTTCCTTCTGCTGTTTTTAATTGTGGGCCATTGGGTCACTTTCATCATTTGGGGGGGGGGGGGGGGGGGGGGGTGTTCTGTGCATTCATAAAAATAGCTTGCAACTTATTACAAAACAGCTACAACAACAAACAAAAAACCAACACACTCGCGCTCATGTCATTTGACTGTATGCAAAATGCCTCAACTTGCCATACCCAGGTAGCACTGATGAGATCCTCCAGTGAGGCAAAGCTGCTCAGATGTCAAAGCACCTTCATTCATCCAGGGGTTTTCTCACGCATGCGCAGGGGTGGAGGACTATCTCATCAGGGAGGGAAAAAAAAGAAGTTCACACACAAAGCCACGCCTGCGCGGTGTGCCTCTCATAACAAGCGAAGTTGCTGCATCTTTTTAGGAAGCTACATGCTTTCTTTCGACACCCAAAGGTCGCATGGTGTCAGGGACGCGCCTAGTCACGGGAACAGTCCGGAGCGCGTTCATGAGGTGCAAGCAAGATCGCGCTTTAACAGTGAAGAGTATCAAACAGCGTGCGGGGGATCCAACCTAATGCTTTACATCGGGTCACAGCGACCAGTCAATGATTTGCACCGAGACATTTTTTTCCCTCCCTGTCCTGCATTTATTTTGCAAACCTTTTTCTATTTTGCACGGGAAGAAACTGACATAGAAAAGTCATCTGTATGATAGGGGACCAGGAGCACACAGTATGGTCCGGGAAACCAGACATTTATGGGTGGGAAATTTACCCGAAAATGTACGAGAAGAGAAAATCATTGAGCACTTCAAGCGGTGAGTAGAAACCCCTAATGAACGGTGTTGTGTGTGTGCGACTGTGCGTGTGTTCGTAGTGTAACGACGAGTGCATGGCCAGCATCTCTCTGTGTTGTGTCATTTTAGTGAAGTCGGGATGAAGCAGGAGGTTCCCCTGTAGCAAAGTCCCGTTTGGCAACTGTGCTGTCAGCTCTGCATAGGCAACAACACTGTGCTGCATTTCAACTGACATAAAAGAGAACACGGCTAGCACGCTTCAACCCAGCAGCTAGCGGACATATGGTTTTGCCATTTTGTCACGGTTACAAACTTGCAGGCTAGGTGATAACTTTACTTGTCCTTTAATGTTGTGTTGCTGAGCATTCTCACCAGGTATCAGGTTGACTTTTAAGAGACCTACCATTTCACCTGGAGACCGTAAAGAAATCAAACATGTTCTGTAACGTAGACGCTTACAGCATTGCTGTCCAGTGTAAACAAACTTCTGCCTACCTGGCGAGCGGCTAGCATTGACAAGCCATGTATTTATCAGTCTGCATCTTTGGCACCCAGTCTGAAGTCTATTGCCGTATTTTTTTTCTGGTGTTAAATTAGGGACCCGGGCTTTCACTTGACTTTCTGTGAGTTCGTCAGTTCACTGCCTCCTACGGGACTTGTGCAATAAGTTTGGATAATTAGCACGCTATATAGCCTACTTATCTATCAGAGTGCGCTGTTGCAAGAATCACATCTAGCATACTAAATCTAACACAAGTCAGTGAAAACTAAAAGGTGACGCGACATCACGCCGCCATCCACGCTGCAACAGTAGTGTTGCAAGCTGCCCGTGATTGAACAAGGTGCTCTGTGTTAACTGATATGCAACATTGTAACGTTTTAGCAGGCTACGGTTGTTTACTTTGTGTGTGTATGAACACAGAAATGGCAATTTTTGCTCAATTATGACCGCGGTGCTTCCCCCAGCTGCTGACTCGCATAGCCTCCAGCGTTATTTGATTTCAGGAAAATCGAACACATCGATATATTAATTATGATATTCTAATTGCGCTCAATTTGAGCTTTTTGTTTGGGCTATCGGAGCAGATCAACCCTTGCACCATGTATGGGCTTTTAGCCCTTTGTTGTCTTTCTCAGACGAAGAAAAAATGTAAATAGCCTGTGATGTTGCGTGTGCGTGTGTGTGTGTGTGTGTGTGTGTGTGTGTGTGTGTGTGTGTGTGTGTGTGTGTGTGTGTGTGTGTGTGTGTGTGCGCGTGTGTGTGTGTGTGTGTTGATCTCACGGCTGTCTGCGCGCTCTCTCCTCGGCTGTCAAGGAAATAGCAGCCCGCCTCTCTGTCCATATGTGCTGGAGAGCAGACTGCTGAAAAATACCATAGTCTTACTATACTAGCAGCGTTGCCCGCTTTTCTGTGCAGACGCAATATCGGACGAAAGCGGCCAAATGACCCAACATAAATGTATAGCCTACATGTATTTTTAACAAAATTGTAACCGAAAGACTCGTCTGTCCCACAGTAGGATATAGCCTCAACATACGACTGCGTAAAAATATAAAAACGTATTGTAGGCTATCAATGTGCAGCTTCGCACTCACTCTGTCTTATTATTTACCTTAGACTGATGCAGTGAGCGAACTGCACATATGGTCGTGTCTGATTCGTGCAGCCGTACAGAACGTATAATAATGGGTAACCTATGCCGTTTTATTACATGCTATGGTGTGCGAAACGTTATTTTAGGGGGATGGTGCCAGGCTGTATGTTATTGCAATAGCGGAGGAGAAAGTGTCTCGGCGAGTCGTTCTTAGCATTCTGCCTCAGCCCCAGCGTTAACCCAGAGGTAGTCACAGTATGCAGGTGCATGACAGCAGCCCAATGTGTGATAGAAGTCATTGAAGATGGGGGACGGCAGAATGAGTAAGCAGTGTGAACAGCTTTTCTAAAATGGCGTCGGAGGCTGTTCGATGTTGGGAACTGGCATGCCAATAAATTTATGGGCACCCTACTGTCTCTGTCAGACAGCTAAAATGCACTCCCGAAAGATTCATGTGGGGGGGGGGGGGGGGGAACTCAACGCATAATGATGATAGCAGGCTTTGAAGGCTAATCCCAGGCTGGGATGTAAATATTTCTTTTTTATAGACTACCCATCAGTCAATTTAACCATAATATAACGATGTATTTACGGATTTAATTACAAGAAAAACTATTGAATGCATACCCTCATATACATCCATCCTTTTTTGAATGGGGGTTGTTATGCACCAAAAGGTCTTTGCCTGTTGTGAAACAGGTGGTAGCCTATAGAATATATTCATTATTAAATCACATTACATATCTAATCAGGATGCAAATCAGAAAATGTCATGTCTGACATTTCCTCCTAAAATGCTTATGTTAGAAAACATATGCATTTATTAAATGAACTGGGCTACTGTGTCCTCGTAGGAAATTACCCCAGAAGATAAGTAAATAACTCCAAGCCCTTTACAGACATCATAAGGGAAATGCCATTATTTTAACGAAGAATCCATATTGAACACCCTTTTATAAAAAATGATTCAACATAATTGGCTTCAGATCCCAGTGATAACCTTGTTTTTCCATTGTTTTCTCCTCAGCTATGGACGTGTGGAGAGTGTCAAGGTGCTGCCTAAGCGGGGTTCAGAAGGTGGAGTCGCAGCCTTTGTGGATTTTGTGGACATTAAAAGTGCTCAGAAGGCTCACAACGCTATCAACAAGATGGGGGACAGAGACCTGCGCACTGATTACAATGAACCAGGCACAATTCCGAGTGCTGCAAGGGGGCTGGACGATAGTCTGCCCTTAGGCTCTCGTGCCCGGGATGTATCAGGGTTCACAAGAGCGGCAGGGGGGGCCGTGTATGGGCCCCCCACGTCGCTCCACAGCAGAGAGGGACGCTATGAACGCAGACTAGACGGGTAAGTGGACAACGTTTCTCTGAAGGCAGGGGGAACCGTGCTTTCTGGTAAAACACCTTACCTCCAGGCATCTTCCCACCATCTATTCATTTACTTGTTTTGGGGGGAGAGAGGAGAGAAAAAAAAAGTTACCTTATAGGGAACCCCTCTAAAGTCCTCAGAGTGTGGCCATCGCTCCTGGATTCATATTCACAGGTAGAAAGATATTCTATAAGTGAGAGCATGTTTGTACACAAGTGTATCTATTGCTTAAATGAATAGTCAATAGTAGCTTAGATATCTCTGTGAGGTGGATTTATCATTTCCGGGAAATGCTGGGGCAAAGATTGGATATCCTAAAATTTCTCAGGATTATTGGAGATTGCTGGAGAGAGAAAGGGAGAAAGAGAGAGGGAGAGAGAGAGTGGTCCAGCGGCCATCCCTTGGATTCCCCTAATCTGGAGTTACGTGCCCTGCTTGGTGGATTAAAGTCACCCTTTTTTCCTCATGTAACCAAACAAAGAGCACACATTATAGGTCTAAGACACCATTGTTTCGGATAAGTCTAATTTGGTTTCAGTAAATCATGCACGCCTCATGAAGGTGTTCTTTTCTCTCGTGGTCTGGAGTAACGTGGATAACCTACACAGGATATTTGTTCCCCTCTATTGGATTAACACTGGCCAGACACCTTAAGGATATGCTATCATGCTAAAGGTATGGGTTGCTTTCTTGGTTCTTTTTTTTTTTTTCGTTTTTGTTTTATTTGGGATTTGATCTTAAATTAGGCCATTACACTTTGATTGCTGGGGAGACCTCTACTTGTGATCCAACTCAGTACAGATATCAAGAACAAGTGAGCAAATGACCTTTTTTCCCTACCTTATTTTTTGTGGAGATTATTTTTTTAAAACTTTTTAATGACTCAGACTCGCAGAATGAAATGACCAACAACATGGACTATATTTGGATTGTACAATTAAAAGAAGAATGCTGGATGCTTGAGACTGGAAAAGTTGCTGGTGGAGATACACCTACCTCATGTCTGTGGATTACCTGCTCCTTTCCTGAATGTGGAACTATAACTAAGCCTTGGATACAATCACATACTGAAGGAGAGAAGTAGGTTGCATCCACCAGCTGCGATTTTCACTGACTAATCCCGGTCTGGACTGCATGCAAGCTCTCCTGCTGGTAAAGGAGATAGACGTCAGACATGAACATCCAGCTACAAAACCGTTATGAAGGGTCTCCATCCTGGGAAATGAATACAGCTACAATGAGCAAGATTCTAGAGACACACTCCTTCTTCTTGATCTGTCATGACCAGATGTCCATCCCCTTGCTAAAGGAATTTGAAATCTTAACGGCTGTGCACCGAGTGATGGAAATGGAGAGTGCAGGACTTCACCAATGAAGATGCAAGATCTCATTTTTTGATCATTTTCATCATTGTTGTTGGGGAATCAATGTTGCTCTACCTACTGAAGACTCCTGGATATGTATTTATTTCTTTATTTTACTGGACTCGAGTGCAATGCAGACCCTTCCTCGTGGATATTTGGACTTAAATGGTCCTTTTCCATCATACAAAACATCTTAACCGGGATTTGTACAAGGCCAAGATTGTTTCCATCATTTTAATTAAAATGGACACTCATCTAAGTGCATGATGTCCCCGGGCCCTGAAGATGAGGATTACATTTTCTAATGAGAACAATTTTTTGCTTCAATTTGTCCCCCACTCCACTCAACATTTTTGCCCATTTTTTTTCTGCTCACAAAGTTCTGTCTCCCTAGATTGTATTTGGAATTATAGGTCAAGTTACCACTCTCTCAAAAGGTTGGTATGTTCTGCCCTGTGTATTTTAGCTGTCCTCTCTAACCCCCTAGTATGAACCCTTGTCTCTCTCCATTTTTCCCACTAACCGAAGTAGCTGGAACATAGACTTTTATTACTGCCTGTGTGTCTATATGCAGAAATATCTGTGCCTTACCTTGTATTGTTTCCCTTTCTCTTCCCTTTACCTGACCCCATACCCAGCTCCTGCCCTCTCTTATCCTTATGATGACAAAATCGATATTTAGCTGTTATTCATGAATTGTGGCCAAAGCAAAACATTTCCCTTTTTAATATTCAACACTGTCTTAGGGGCACTTTACACGGTGAAAACGTGAGTTTTCCCGTTTTTGGTTTAAAAAAAAAAAACCCGTTCAGACACAATTTATCTGACATCTTCACCCGTACACAAAGTTTTCAGAGGAAACGGGCCGAAATCGCTGAAGTAGCAGCCATGCCAAGCCAATAGTCAGCGGTGACACAGCCTAGTAGATAGCTCTTCCGGTACAATTTGATGCATAAAACCTTACTCTAACCGAAAATTAATGCCACTAACGTTCATAAAGCGGTTGGTGTAAGCTTGGGGTTACAAATATTGTAAAAGACAAGCTTATTTCACCGCATTGAACTCGGAAAAACAGCAGACTTGCTGATAGTGAAGGGGCTTCGTGAGCAGATATCTTCCTGTTAGGCGTACTTCAAAATAAAAGTCAACTCACGTGTGTCCAGTGAAATGCTATTAATGTTTAGCCAGTGCTTTTACTGTGAAGCCGTAGCCTTAATGCTCCTTTTGTTGAACAGTAGCCTAACTTAACCGCTGCACGCTGATAGTGTTTTTTTAATGTAGAGAGAGCCGTGTCCCTGGCATATAGAAGTGACACACGTTTATTTAGCTAGAAAAACAGGCAGAGCACAACTCTTTCCCTATTTGCTTGTAGGAGCGATTGGTGGCACGATAACAAATTCATCAGCAACAGCACAACGTCCATGAGCACAATGAATACAGCTCGGTGATCCGCCATTGTTGTTGTTGTTTTCCAACTGGCGCACATGGACCTACAAAGACGGCGCATGCCTATTTATATCCAAACGCAATGCGCATGTGTGAGGGTGGAGCCGTGACGTCAGCGTTATCAGGGGAAATGGTTTCGGTGTTTACAGGAAACCAAAACCGTTAAGTTTTCCAAAAAATCCTCCCTCGGAGGTGATCTCAAAAATCTGCGGTTCATGCCTGCGTTTGCGTTTGCGTTTGCTGTTTTCCTGTAAATGATATAGTGCAACCGCAGAAATTTTTCTGCGTATGCACCGTTTTGTGTGGCCGTGTAAAGTGCCCCTTAATTAGTGGTTGACCGATTTTGGCTTTTCAATGACCCATGCAGATATTTAGAGAGCAGGTTGGCCCATGGCTGATATATAATGCCAATATCACCTTGTTGTTGGTAAAATACAACAATTTGAAAATAACAAATGAGAAACAATATTTAACTTAAATTAACATTTATTAAATAAATAAAGTATTTGAAAATAAAAAGCTTACATTGTCACACTTGGCCCTCCCTTGTGTTGGCTCTGTAAATTATTGCCATAAGGGACTTCTTTTCTTATTAAAAAAGAAATGGTCATAATTGAGTTAAAAATTAAAATAGTGCGTATATTGCCACGCTGCCATTAATCGGTCTACATATAGTCTCAATATAACACAAAGATTGAGCTATGGAACCTTATAAGTATTAATACTTTTTTTAAAGATTTGTAAAAAAAACTAAACAATAAGGATCCAATTTCCAAGGTAAAGAAATGTATGCATGTAGTGTTTATTTCTCTCAAAACAAGACAAACAAGTGAGATCAAAAGAAATAATTATTAATTTAACATATTACATTTCTTCTCGTTCAAGCTTTATTGTGGTCACAGGTTAATATTGCTATCGTTGACTGTTAAAATGCTAATTTAGTAATCATTAACAGAAAACAAATCAAGAATATTGTTTTTATTTCATGATTCAAGTCTGGTCAAGCAAAAATAGCAAACTTTTTTTTCTCTTCTGTTTGTTTTAAATATGATTCTGAATGACCTATCTTGTGTGATGTTGATGGTTGGACCTCTGGTCGGACAAAACAACATTTTAATTTTCAAAAAAACAGCGAGAAAGCACATTCTAAACTAAATTATTGTTTGGTTAATCAAAAAATCTGCATCAATAATGAAAACATATCTTAAACTCCACCCCTAGTATCTTTTGTTCTTACCTTGGTTTCAGTTTTTAAATGTTCCCAGCTTCCGTTTTATTGGAAAAATGCTGAATATGAAAATAGTATAACCTGTCACATGGTGCAGACTCAAAATTTGATTTGTAACATAAACCGTTAAAAATATTTTCTAGCAATTTACTCCTTAGAGAGAGTTATTAGGGAGTTGACCAAAGTCCATGTAGCGTTGGCCCACAAAGCATTATTTGCTGTGAGATGGTAGAAATGTGCCAATGGTGAGAGATTTCGCTTGCCGTTTTTACTGTGGTAACTATGTATCTTTAAATGTCTGGTTGTATTGCACTACCGCAGGCAATGTTGCAGTACGGCTTCATACTGTTGTGGCTCTACAGGATTATCGCTTCAGTTTGATGGATAACCTTGATTTGTTGGGTATTTATAACACTGGATCAACCAAACTCAGACATTCCAAATTTGGTTATTTTGATTCTATTGATTTTCCAGAAAATGTACTTTATTAGAGTATTATGTTATTATCCTGACATAAATTGGTTTTATTCACATGATTCAACCTAAGCTTAGTAGTTTGGGCTATAGCAAGGACAACCGAGCACTCCACAGCTGTACAGTGTTACTGTTAGTTTGCAGGGCAGAAGGATACGAACAAAAACATAGTATTTATTAAAAAAAAAAAGAAAAAAAAAAATTAAATTAATATGCATGCATTGACCCCTCCTGACTGAGCCTTCACAAAAAATGAATTTTTACCATGTTCCTGGAATGCATCCTAATAATTAGGCTGTTAATCCTAAATCAGTTGTTGTGCTTAGCATGCATCAGGGCAGACTAATAATCAAACAAAGTGAAATTCTGCAAAATAAAAATCTAACTTAAATATTTTTAAACTCCATGAATAAGGTAGACAGTCATACTATCTATGGGTGGAACCAGTTTTGTCTAAAGTGAAATTGAAGGCTTTCCATTGGACCGTGAGCCTGCGCCACCAAATTAGCATTTTCGAGAGCATTTAAGGGTCAAGGTAATCCATCAATTTCACAGCAGACAACGCTATGCCATAGATGTTATTCATGAATCCAGCACAGATGATTACATCAAATGAGCTGAAACAGAATTTGCCCCTGACCCGCTGTACTTTGCGTATAGTGCTAGTCTCCTAAACCAATCTATCCTTAACATCCTGGAAACAATGTGCAGGCAGCCTTTTGTTCTTGTGTCCCGTGACAAAAGCCTTTTGTGAAAGACTTAATGAAAGACTTATGACTTTAAACCTATAGCCTACATTTATGTCAATGTTGTACACTGAGGTTTCTGATTTCCTGAGTGGCTATATCATATACAACATAGTATCAAAACCTACCCTGCATATCTATATATATACATATACATATACACTCACCGGCCACTTTATTAGGTACACCTGTTCAATGGCAAATAAAAACAAATAGCTTATCAGCCAATCACATGGCAGCAACTCAATGCATTTAGGCATGTAGATGTGGTCAAGACAATGTGCTGAAGTGAAACCGAGCATCAGAATGGTGAAGAAAGGAGGTTTGAGTGACTTTGAACGTGGCATGGTTGATGGTGCATGGCAGGATGGATCCATACTTTCATGTTGTTTACGCCAAATTCTGACCCTACCATCTGAATGTCGCAACCTAAATCGAGACTCATTAGACCAGGCATGATTTTTCCAATCTTCTATTGTCCAATTTTGGTGATCCTGTGCGAATTGTAGCCTCGGTTTCCTGTTTTTAGCTGACAGGAGTGGCACCCGGTGGGGTCTTCTGCTGCTGTAGCCCATCTGCTTCAAAGTTGGTCATGTTGTGCGTTCAGAGATGGTATTCTGCATACCTTGGTTTTAATGAGTGGTTATTAAGTACTGGCCCTGGCCCGTAACTTATTGTTATCCATACTTTTTCTTATTTCTTCCGCCACGTTTTCTAGGTCTATCTCCTCCCACACCGTTGCACTTAGAAACGCAAACATTTCACAGAATGTCCGTCCCCACTCCACGGGGTGTGCTATTATTCAGTTTTTTGAATTTCCACTAGGGGCGCTGTTATTTTTGGATTTTCTTTTAAAAGATATTTTTAAGCTCAGACTGAAAAGGCCACGCCCCGCACACCGTAACCCCGATTCACTTGAAATTTCTCACACAAGTGTACGTTAGGGTGCTCTGAAAAACAGGGTTTTAACCACAACTTTGGTTGTGGTTAAAAAAATTGTACTCTATCAACACCAAATTTCTCACGAAGCCTCGGGGACTACGATGTACATTTCCGTAAAATATTAGTAGGATAGCTTGAAAAAGATGGCCGCAATTGACCAAAACGTTTACGCAGGGGCGGGGCTTATTAACAAATTGGCCATAATTCATTGAGCATAGGTCCTATCATCATAAAACTTGCTGGATATGTGCAGAATACATTTGGTAGCATGTCCTCTAAACTTGTCGAGATTAACCCATAGGGGGCGCCACAAATGCGAAAACCATAATTAAAAAATGCAATGTTTGACAGGCCACGCCCCTTTCCCACTCACTCTGATTGACTTGAAATGTCTTACACATGTAGGCTACAGCTCATGGTGCTCTACAATAAAGCCTCTTGGAGCATAGGGGTCAGCCATGATTTGTTTTTCTTCCCTAATTTACATGACCTGAAATACAGTCAAGTGACATCTACTTCGTGGATTTCCAACCTATCATCACCAAATTGTGTACACAGCATTAGGGGTTCAACATACACATGTGTATAAAGTTTTAGCGAGATTGCTCAAAAAACATGGCCGCCCTTAACGAAAACGACTTCGCTAGAGAGGCCATTTTTCTGCAGATTTGCCACGATTGCAACTTTCAATTGGCCACAACTTGGGACTGGAGTTTGGAAAGCGTGCAGCGGCGGTTCGCAGAAGCGTTTGAGCCGGTAGGGGCGCCACCGATGCAGGGCTGGCGGTCGCAGGGGGGCCCATACTTTTAAAATCTCTGCTGGATTTTCTAGTTTGAGTTACTGTTGCCTTTCTATCATCTCAAACCAGTCTGCCCATCCTCCTCTGACCTCTGACTTCAACAAGGCAATTTATTCCACACAACTGCCGCTCACTAGACATTTTTCCTTTTTCAGATCATTCTCTGTAAACCCTAGAGATGGTTGTTAGTGAAAATCTCAGTAGATCAGCAGTTTCTGAAAAACTTAGACCAGGCCTTCTGGCACCCTCTAGACTTGCCCTTGCAAGCGATGAAAATTAAAATTTTGGCTGTGGAAAGAATTCAGTTGGTATAATTGAGTTCTTGAGTCCTCAAGTATGGAAGTAAAAAAAATGTTGTGAGGTGTAAATGTCAAGTAGGACATTTTAAAAAGCTTATGTTACGGATAATTTATCAAAACATAATTGGGCATCAGTGATGCAGAGGAAGAAGTTTGTGTCATTTATCTTCAGAGAGATGGCAGCAGCCTCCTGTTCGCATCTGGAAACCATGTTACTTTGGTTTGTAAAGCTCAGACTTAGATGCAGGCAGCTCATTTCAGTAATTGGTAGTTATGTTAATCATGGGAATTCACATCCAGTATGTGGCTCCTCAAATATGTTTTGCGAGTACGAGTTGCCTTTTCAAGTCGTATCAGTTTTCATACGATCCAGAAACAACCGATAGAACTTCACTACTGTGCACATTTTCAAAATTGGAATGCTCAAGCATGGTGTAAAATTGTAGAATCGCAAAACAATGCAAAAGCCAACACAATTTGCATTGTGTTGAATAAGGTACCGATTCCAAAGATTTACTTGGTTTAAAAAAATTACAACAATATGCTCATTTTCCCTGTCATTAATAAAATACTAAAGCCTGCTGCTAACGCCCTCTGTTATTGGGATGAACAGTTTCACGAGTTGTTGATGCTGCAAATGTTTTATTTAATTTCTACTTGATCTCATACAGTTGAATTCAAAAGATCTATTATTGCCCAAATCAATCAAACATCTGTATATACACTGCCTCGCCAAAGAAAAAGCCAAACACTGTAACATTTTGTTGGACCACCTTTAGCTTTTGATTACAGCACACATTTGCTGTGGCTTCAATTTGATAAGCTTTTTCTGGCACATAACGTTGCTGAATTTAGACCACCTGACCAACTGAAGCATCCCCAGATCATATTGTACACTGCTTGCTCAAGAGTCTAACCTTCATGCTCCCTTGTCAATTGAAGCCCTTTTTTCAAATTTGCCCCACTGATAAGTGGTTATCTTAAGGCTGCGCATCTGTTAGTCCCACTTCCTTGAGCCCTCTTTGCATTGTGCATTTGGAAATGCTTGTACTTTCCCTATTTAACAGAAAACGTGAGTTCTACTGTTGTCTGATTTGTTTTCTGACCACATTTCTTCCTTGACGGTTATGGTTCACCACTATCTTTCCAGGTTTTAATAATGAGTTGGTCAGTTCTCAACCCAATTTTAGTAGTTTCAGCAATATATAATATAGTTGTTTAACAGACGCAATAATTTGACCCTTCTGAAACTGAGACACATCTTTTCCAAGACCACAGGATATGTCTTTGAACATGGTTGTTTAAAAATAAGAAGCTATTCACTGCATCAGTAAAGCCTGATTTATACTTGTGCGGCTTTGCGCCTCTGCGTTCTCTGCGGACAGCGAACGTTCTCATGAACCGTTGGTAGTAGTTTCGCCCGTGTCGCAGATTGCACACTGCACTTTTTATGTTATCGGCGAAATCCGTTGCTAAACAAATGAAAACTGGAAGATTTTGAGTTTGATGACAATGAGGAAGAGCTCCTGTGCTGTTGAAATCCCTCCTTGTTGCTCTGATGCCCAACCAAACCTCTGCGGCGTCTGCGGCATCTGGCGCGTAGTCACAATTTTCAGTTGGTACGCGGCGGGGTCTGAGGCCACCGCACAGGCTCTCTGCGGCTCCGCGGAGGCTCTGCGCACGCGGTACCGCACAAGTATAAATCAGGCTTAAGGGTTAAATAACTTGTTGGCAACTGAAATCTAATGGAAGGCCCTTATCTATTTGCTTAGTTTTTGCCAGGCACTGAAGATGCCTTTACCAGTTCTCAGCAAATTTACACATTTGTAAATCCTATCTAGAGAGTTGGTTTGACTTGATCTCATATTTGATATTATAAGCTTCATTTCATCCTAGGATCAGAGTATATCATTTTGTTTAAACTAGGGATCTACCGATCTAGTTATGTGACACTTTAACACCCAATGGACAGCTGTTTCCGCCATCTTTGTTTTTATTGGATATATGACCGTGGACAGGAAATATTGGGAATGGGAGAAGAAGTTAGTGAGGGTCTAAAAAGGTTCCAGGAGCAGGAACTAGGGACTCAAACCAAAGATGTAGGCCTAACAGTTCAATGATTCAGTCTTTAGAACACTTGTCTAACAGGATGCAGGGGTTTCCTCAACCCATGGACTGTATATCAACCACATCAGTTCCTGAGTTCAATACATTGAAGATTTCCATTTAGAAAGCATTTGATTTCTATGATTATATAGGCATATGTATATAGTATCATATACATTTTAATCCAATATACAAATCACATAGCAAAAACAACTGGATGTTTGAAATTGTTTATCTAAATTGATTTAGTAGCTTTGTGTGGATATTAAGACATTGTATGGTTTAGAAGTAAATACTACACATTTGTATAATAATTTAACAATGGTACTATGACATTTTTCACAATTTTGAAAGTTGAGGCCTGTTGGTCTTTAACATTGGGCTATGTCCTAAGTCTCAATGTTTTTCATTACCCATGTTTGAATGGGAAAAAGAATAAAACATGGTCTCCTATTTAAAGAACCAATATAATGAGGGTTAGTAACTGTAGATATATTAAACCATATTCCTCCCTGTGTTGGAACATCATGGCTAATTTGCTGATTATAATTTGATCTGAATTCAAACAGTGGTAATTGCGCTCCTGTCCCGCTCATTATGGGGAGTTGGGTAATACAACTGCTGTGACAAAGCAGTCGTAATACCAAATTTAATTCTGATTGCTTTATTCAGTAATATGTTCTGTTTCAGAATGTTCTTACCACTTTTGCTAATGTGCATCTTCTTAAAAGCTGCTTTTAAGACCTTGTGGGAGAACAAGTGGTGTCAAATTGTGTAACATTCTAAACCAAAGGCTTGTCATAAGTCATCTACAAAAATGCTTTAATATAGCCTTTCAGATAAATGATTAAACACCTCCAAAAATTGGCTTTTGTTTATAGTGCTAGTGTAAGCCCATAAAAACTTGACAGTCTTAAGACAGGAATTTCTCCATGTAATTCCTTTTTATAAGTCATTCTTGTGCAAGTACTTTAAATCTTGCAATTACACTTTGATATACGATGCTAGATTATCTCCTATTGAACACTGAATGCAAACTGAAGGTTTTTGCTAAGCAATTCTCTTGAATGTCCTATGTTGATTTTACTTTGATCTTAGGGCTGTCACAATCTCAAGTCTTACAATTGTCAGTCTCAAATCGATCGAAATGACGTCAGAATCTCGTCTTTTGAAATTTAGATCAGTTACCTTCGTCACGCATGCCAAGAGAGGAATTAAACACACCATCATGTTAGAGCCGGTGAATGTTACCTCATACATGCAGCTGCAGCCAAAAATACACCTTTCCAACTGCTGCAACGTCCATCACTTGTGTCAAAGTATTTTACATTCCTCATTAGTTCCTGCAAGCTATGCACTTGTGGCATACAGGCCCAAAATGTATTCAACATCTATTCACAATTGCATGTCCCCTGGTGGCAAACATGGATTTGCAGACTCATCCGGTGTTATGTCATTGTGTATTCAGCACCTTGCCGTGAAAAAGTGGTTTCATTGATTCTAAAAACAAAGGTCCACGCCAGTCTTGTAGCCGATTCTATGTAGAGCAGTGTTTCCTTCACCTCTCCTAGAGGACCACTTCTCCCGCCCGCTTCATTAGTTTAGAACAAGTTGATGATTTGAATCAGCTGTGTTGGAGAAGGATGACTGTCTATGACTTCTGTTCATTTGTATAAATCGTGTTTCCAAATGACTGGTAAAACAAGTAATATTATCATTGCAATCACACTAAATTGGTACTGACCACATGTTTGCGAAAGTTGCACGAGCCTCTGGCGAAATTTGGACCAACATTCGGCGGGAGTTTGTATAGATGTCGCCTGTTTTTTGGGGGCGAGCATCGCCAGACGTTTGTTCGATGTTCGCCCAACAATCGCCAACCCTTGCAAAGTTGTCTCACATTTCTCTCACATTCTGACCCATGGAAACTAAATTGCAAAGGGTTAAAGACGGGTTTGAGACACCGTACGATTATTTTGAGAGCACATTTGTCGCGCACATCTTTGTGGTAAATTGCAAATATTTAATTGTGGAGATTATATCACTCGTGACACCATGTAGACCATATTTTGAAATAAGAATAATTTTTTTTAAATAAATTATCATGGCATAAAACCAATGATACTAGACTAGACTAAAAGGCACAGCAATATGTGTTACAAAAATTATAATACAACATTTTTAATTGCGATAATTTGGAGAATCGTGACACCCCTATTCAATAATGTGTGTTGAATATTGCCAAAGGGTATACAACAGAAGAAGTTATGTCATAGGTTATACAACAGTAGTTATGTATCTCTTTGATGATTGAACTAGAAAACTATTGAATGAACTGGAAAACTATTGAATGAAAACACATCAGAGTTCAAAGAACAGACGTTTTAAAAAAATTCTTAAAAGCTTTAGTGTGAAAGGCTGTTACCTGACACGGCGCTTTTGTTTAAGAAATAAACGGTTTGGTGATCGCAAGAAGATCCCATATATTTAATCTAAAATTCGTAAATTGTTTGTCAGACAGAACAAGTAAGACCAGATGCTCAGTTGTCTCATCATTCAAATCACCTTGTAGTTCACTTTGTTGGCAGGATAATCATTTCTCTTTTTAGATGCTTAAAAAACGACCCTTCCCAAAACACTTAAGTGCCCCGCCTTCCCATGTGTCTAATTAAGGAAAACTCACTAGAGACGCCTGATAATTGTGTTTGTCTACTGTTTGATGCTAGCACCTTTCTTCCACATTTTCGGTGAAACTGTAATGTGATGTTGTTCTCTCTTCCTGTTTTTTTAGGACCGCTGAAAGTCGGGACCGGACGTACGATCACAGTGCCTACGGACATCACGAGCGTCCAGGTAGCAGTTTCGAACGGCAGCGGCACTATGAAACAGACTATTATCGGGAAGCAAGAGATAGGACTCTAAGCACAGCTGGGAGCGGGTCTGGTACCTCCAGTGGAAGTGGTACAACTGTGTCGCCAGGAGTTGTTGGAACTATCGTTAGCGCGGTTACTAGCAACACAGGTACAGGTGGATCAGCAGGGGCCACGGCGGGAGGAAGCGGGGGATCTACATCCAGTGCAGTGGGCTTCTACCGCTCCCACAGCACGAGCCCTTGTCGCTTTGAGACAACAGAGCCTCGCTATGAGTCTCGTCCCAGGGAACCCTTTACTTTGGCCAGTGTGGTTCACAGGGAACTTTACCGGGAGGACAGAGGTCGGCGCGGGGAGCGCTCGTACCGTCAGAGTCGAAGCCGCTCTCCACACTCAACACATTCGCGAAATCCCTCTCCTCAGAGACTGGCCAGTCAGGCTACCCTTCCTCCACGCTCCCACAGTGGCTCAGGCTCTCGCAGCCGCTCCTCCAGTTCAGACTCAGTCAGCAGTACTAGCAGCAGTACAAGTGGCAGGTGAGTGAAGCTGATCTGGCTGAAAATATTCCTATCCTTGTGCATGTCCATTGTTTACCTTTTTGTGCATCGTAAGTCACAAGTGCGGAACAGAGTAAATCGTATTTGATGAAAGAAATCTGCACAATAATGCTAAAACCAATTGAGAAGATAAATAATGGCATTAATCCATTATTATCTTCTGCTTACCTGACTTTATTTTTTGACAAAGCTAAAATAGCATTAATATTTTCTTCTTTTTAAATGCACAACACAAGATGTAAATGTGTAAACCTATTAGATACTATTAGGTGTGAACATTTCTACATTTTCCATTTTTGTATGATCATTAATGAATTAAAAAAAAGACAAATCGTTTTTTAGGGTTATTTGCTGAGCAGTTGATTGCGGGCAGACATCAACGACTGGAAAATGACCTTTGTTGCCTGTAACTGCTGTCCTGACAATATGTTGGTGCTGCAAAGATTTTATCTGGATTGATTTATTACCACCAATGTTTATACCTTGGATTAAGTTGAAGTCCACTTGGCTTCCTGCAAAATGTAAGCTTCTCTCCAGTACACCATGATAGGTTCACCAGATGTTTTCATACAACAGCCATAATAAATACTTTAATTGCACTTGTGTTATTAAGATGTTTTCCTGCTATGCTCTGGTTCGGTATGATTTCTGCTGTTATAACCACGTCTTGTCATCACAAACTGGTTGTCAATTTTGGTATGCCAGTAAATCTGGTCTAAGCTCTGTTATGACCTGCTAACTAAGCTGTTTTTGTGCATTGCTGCATTTGTTGTGATGATACTTTCATCCAAGTTCTTGTAAGAGCCTCTGATTAGTTGGTTTGTGTTTTTATGTCATTGTACAAGGAATGCATCAATAACAAATCGTTAGAATAATACATTGCTAGTAAGGTCTGCAGTTAGGGTTAGGGTTAGGGTTAGGGTTAGGGTTAAAAAACATGAGGATGTCCGTGGGATTTACTCCACTCCCCTCTCCAGTTGTTTCATTTTTTGGTTAACTGCATCACCTTTGGACACAAAGTCCAAAGCTTTGAACAGTATGTAGCGACACATGTGGTTTGAAGAGGTAGTGCTATGGGGGGATTTCAGGAGACGGCTGGTGTATTTTTCTCACTGCCTACCTCTATGTATGGGTAATGTCTCCCCCCCTCCGTGAGATCCAGTTGGAACTGGAAATTTCTGGCCATTTCTGGCTGCATGCCCACTCCCACAGGCCAGGCTCCGTCAGCAGCACTTCCGGGAGAGTCTGAGCACAGGAGGAGAAAGTGAGAAGGAAGCAAACAGAAAAAGACCTAGAAAGCTGAGACAGGCATGGGAATAGCTTGAGAAAAAACCGGTGCATGAGGCATCCATGAATTTGTCACTGATATGCAAATGTATCTTTTGATGTCCATAACAAGACAGTTTTTTGTCCTTTTCAGTTGAGACATTGTGGTTATTAAAAAGGAGAGACACACAAGTAGTGTATTGCATTAAATTTGCTTTTATTTTTTATCCATTTAATATTACATTTGCTGAAATAAGATTGCCTGTTGCCAATGTATAATCTAAGCCTCCCTCCCTCCTGTGACCATTTTGAGCCATTAAATCACAATTTGACTGCTATACTTGATTATGAATTTAATTACAGCTTTTAGCATTTATTATCCAATACATCAATGATTTCTCATATGAGGAGCATGTAGCATTGTAGAGCTTCCAAATGATACAACTCCTGAATCACAAATTATATATTTTCAATTTATTATTTTATTCAGGTAAAGGTATTTAGTATTTATATTATAAAGTATTTTTTGGCAGGCAGTGGCCACAACCAGTTAGTTACACAAACAAGCAATTTGTTTTATTGTAGATTTTGTAGATGATAGTTAGAGATACAACTGTAAGGCTTGCATCAACATCTAAGTCTATGTTCCTTTTTTGCCACAGTGATTCTAGCAGTAGTTCCAGTGATGACTCCCCGGCACGTTCAGTGCAGTCTGCTGCTGTTCCTGCACCCTCAGCACTTCCTTTATCCTCCCTTGACAATGATGAACCACGCAAAAGCTTTGGCATCAAGGTCCAAAATCTTCCTGTGCGCTCTACAGGTTAGTTATAAAGTACACCTGCATTATGTAAGCACATAGACATTGTTATGCAGAAATAGTGGGGCATTTTGTTTCCAAATCATTACCAATAGTTCATTCAATAACATATTCATTTATATTTCTATGACATACTTTATAAAAACAATTCTGTCTACTACAGATACGAGCCTGAAGGATGGTTTGTTCCATGAATTTAAGAAACATGGAAAGGTCACATCTGTACAAATCCATGGCGCTTCAGAGGATCGCTATGGACTTGTCTTTTTTCGCCAGCAAGAGGACCAAGAGAAAGCACTTGGAGCATCAAAGGGAAAGCTTTTTTTTGGCATGCAAATTGAGGTCACAGCTTGGAATGGCCCTGGTAAGAACAGATCTTTAACTGTATTGCTGCAAAATCATGAATATTGGCAAACCGCACAAGGTTCCAATGAGCACTTATTTTTCAGAGACAGAAAGTGAGAACGAATTTCGGCCCTTGGATGAGAGGATTGACGAGTTTCATCCAAAGGCTACAAGGACATTATTCATTGGAAACCTGGAGAAAACCACAGCTTACCATGACCTGCTCAACATCTTTCAACGCTTTGGAGAAATAGTGGTAGGTTAAAGTTTTTGGTTTAGAAATCAGGCTGTATGCAATGGTGACCGTGCTGTACCGATTGAGATGATCATGCTTACTGACAGCATGGTTCTATTTTAATTATCCCCATAGGATATTGACATAAAGAAGGTGAATGGAGCCCCGCAGTATGCCTTTCTACAATACTGCGACATCGCCAGTGTCTGTAAAGCCATAAAAAAGATGGATGGCGAGTACCTTGGTAACAATAGATTAAAGGTGAAAAAGATCTTGTTAATTGAATTTTAAATCTTGCACCATTACCACATTCTTGTCCTACACAACTATACTTGCTATGGTTTATTTGCATCATTTGTATTTGCAAATCGTTTTTTGGATGTTGGATAAAATAATTGCAGTCTGACATTTAATCCATCCTTTTTCAGCTGGGCTTTGGAAAGAGTATGCCTACGACGTGTGTTTGGTTGGATGGATTAGCATCAAACACAACTGAACAGTTTCTTACTCGTCATTTCTGCCGCTATGGACACGTTGTCAAGGTAAGTCTGTTTATTTTCTCCCTCAAAGCTGCCCATTGTTTACTTTCTGGCACCATGGGACTCTAGCTTCCTCTGTCTTCCGCAGGTTGTATTTGACAGAATGAAAGGAATGGCCCTCATCCTGTACAACAACATTGAATATGCACAAGCTGCAGTCAAAGACACAAAGGGGTGGAAGATAGGGGGCAGTAAAATCAAGGTAAGTGAAACAAAACTTTACTGTGTAAATCTGATCAATGATATAGTGCGTTTTCAATGGCTAGCGGGCTCTACAAATTAAAATTTCTTCTTTTTTTCCTCAGGTGGATTTTGCCAATCAGGAAAGTCAGATGGCTTTCTATCGTTCAATGCAGGCATCTGGCCAGGACATTCGAGACTTTTATGAATTACTCACTGAAAGAAGGTTTGTATAGTTTGTGTAAGGAATAATAATTTGATGCCATAGTATGCCACAGTATGATGAAATTATAACTTGCCCCTTTGTATTGTTTTCATTACAGGGATGATCGACGAACTCAATATGAGTTTCCAGCAGCAGAAAGACAATATTTTGAAAATGTACGAACACCAGGAACATATTCTGAAGATCCACGTCGTAAATACCCCACCAGAAGTCGGGAGTTCTACACTGAATGGGACCCATATCAGGGAGATTACTACGATCCACAATATTTGAAGATCCCCGGGAATATCGTGAATTCAGAGCAGACCCTTATGAGCAGGACATTCGCAAATACAGCTATTTGCAACGTGAACGTGAACGAGAAAGGGAACGCTTTGAAACAGATCGTGGACGTGATCATGGGAGGAGGACCATCGAGCGCAGCCAAAGCCCATCTCACATAGCCTCTCGTCGTCCTTCTAGCCCTACTGCATCTTCTTTGCTTTCTGAAAGGATCCCAAGTGATTCCGATCGCCGCATTTGTTGCCAATCTTCTGAACGAAGTGGTAGCTGCAGTTCCATCTCCCCACCTAGATTTGAAAAACTTGAAAAGGCACGAATTGAGAGGTATAATATAACTGACAAACTTGAGAAGGATCGTGTCTTTGAAGTTGAAAGAGGGAATTTGGTGGAAAAGGAGAAGCGGGCTGGACGTAAAGATCGAGGAGACAAGGACAAAAGTGAGAAACAGAGACTCAAGAAGCTCAAAGTTGCATCACCTATTATCCAAGCATGTGAGATGGAACTTGAAAATGAAAGAGATGTAAGCCCTGAGTCTGCCCTGCGAAATAAAAACATAAACATTTCAAAGGAAGGCTCGAGCAAGGGAAGGTTAGACCTCCTGCCTTGTGTTGTGCAGTTAACACGTGTTAAAGAAAAAGAAGGAAAATTAATTGGTCATTCTGTCCAGGAAAAAACGATACAGAGGGGTGGGAGCGACAGTCCTAGATTAGCATCACCTTCAGCCGACCAGAGGAGTCCACCATTCCGCACAGAATCATCAAAAATCGATACCTCTAAACATGGAAAGGTGCCCAGAGACAAAACTATGCACAGTTTAGTGGAGGTTATTGACAAGGAGGCTAAAATAAAATCCAAAAAACATGGGAAATCTGAAATAGGATTTGACACTGCTATTTCTGTGGATATTGCACGTTTAGCTGCAAGGAAAAGGCGTTTTGAAGACTGTGGGAAAACTGAAAGACAGAAGAGAACTAATGAGGAGGATCTTGTTAGACCTGGTCTTCACAAAATATGGAACAATGCTAAGGAGACAGATTTGGATAAGACCCATTTAACAAAAGGGACACATAAAAAGGAGCACCACAAGGATAAATGTGTACGAATGGTTTCAGTTAACAGTCCTAAAGATGTACAGGACTTTGAAAGCTATTCCGTAGGGCTTTCTCTGGAGAGGCAATTACGGTTAGGAGAGCTGCCTGAAGATTCAACAGATCAGTTAGATTCACCCTACCTTAAAATAGATTCAGAAGTCTCAAAAAGTGAAAACGTCTCAAGTCTCACAAAGTTGGCAGAAGGCAGCCTTGATTTGGATGAATTAAAAGAACAGCAGAAACAGGTTTTGTCTGAAAACGAACAAGGGGGGGAGAAATGCAGAGATTCGATGACGGAGATGAACAATTTGTTCACATTGTCCAAAATAATGTATCCTCGAAACAAATCGAACAGAATCGATGGCTCCGACCAAATCTTGGTGATCCTAACAAGTTAGTCAAGTTTGAAAACCTAGCAACTATTGAGACTTCTGACTTTGATAAGGATTATATCCTGCATGATGTTGAAAAAACAATTCAGGATGTAGCTAATGATGACTTCTCTTCATCTAAACGAAAGAAATTAGAGAATTTTGACTTTGAAATAATCACTGCAAAAAGGGAGCAGAACTTTGCAAGTTCCCAAAAGTTGAATGAAGACATTTATCAGAGTATCACGTCCTCAATAGGACATGGTCACTTTTCTGCAAATGAGGAAGATGAAACTGCCCATTTTTCTTTGTCAGTTATAAACAAGCAAAGAAAATCTCCAACAACAGGTGATACATTTTCGCACGCAGAATCATTCAAAAACAGTTTGGGCCTGACAACCACACATTGTCAGGCTTCTGACACTGAGGTCCCAAAGCTCAAGAACAACTTGCTTAACTGTGATGAGGAGTTGATGCAACATTGGGAAAGGCGAATTAAGTCTGATGCACTTAGAATGGAAATGACTTTCCCAAGTGATATTTCAACTCATGAAATCAATCGCAAACGACTTGACCAGGATTTGGAACCTGGAGAAGTGCAGTCTGATTCAGATGATGATGTAGAAAATAAACAAATCTCTCCTAAGTCCAACAGTTCCTTGTCTTACATTCTCAGGGAACGGGATGAGAGGATGACCGACCTGAAGCTTTCAGGCTCTTTGGAAAAGAATAAGTTTTATTCTTTTGCATTAGATAAAACTATTACTCCAGACACAAAAGCACTCCTTGAAAGAGCCAAAACACTGTATTCCTCCAGGGAAGATAATTGGTCATTTCTGCCCTCTCGCTTTCCCACCTCCCACAGCTGTTCAGATAAGGACAAGGTGGAGCTAGCACCTCGACCTATTCCTTCTTGGTATATGAAAAAGAAAAAGATTCGTACTGGTTCTGATGCAAAGCTGCATGATAAAAAGGAGGAACTTAAGCCACAGGACCAAGAGCGCCAGGACCTGTTTGCCTCTCGCTTCCTCCACAGTTCGATCTTTGAACAGGATTCCCGCCGTTTGCAGCATCTTGAACGTAAAGACCAAGATTTAGAAGCTGGATGTGGTAAGCCTTTTGCTAAGCCAGGTGTTACTGTGGCAAAGCCTGAATCTGGAATAGGGGACATTGTAAAAGAGCCTATAGTACTTTTCCATAGTCGTTTTTTGGAACTTCAACAACAGAAGGAGAAAGACCATCTCCCACATGATACTGAGAATGATTCCATAGAGGTGGAGATTAATAGAAATGAAGTGCAGCATTGTGATGATGTGGTATGTGATAAGGAATTTGAGCCAGTACTGAAGCTTGATGACAAATCAGCCAGTCCCTCAATAACCTTGTCAGTTTCACCATTTGTTCCTTCCCCGAAAGAATTGTCTTCACCAGAAAAGAAAGATAATTTAATTCAACCCTCTGATCAACCTGTGTCATCTGTCAAAGAGGAAACATTAGAGACAGTTCTTGAGGTATTCCCATCCCATTCTCTTCCTATGGAGGATTTTAAACCACTTGCTCCTAAGCTTACCATTACCCCTCCACGTGTTGTTCTGGAGAAAGAAAATGAAATTGAAACAAAGGTGGCGTTAACAGAACCCAAAGCTAAATTTGGAAATAAATTGGCAGTGGAACATAATTCTCTTGTGGAAGATAAGCCTCCCACTCCTGGTGCTTCCCTCGGTGGTTTTGAGAGAGAGACTACAGAATTCACTTACTCTGACTATCCAAGGATTGAAGAAAGAAATGAAATTACTAAAACGGAACCTAAATTAGAAAGTGAGGAAACGAAACATTTTGAGGAATCTCAGAAAAGTGAGACTGATGGTGAGGTGTGTATGCCAGAGCTGGAGCCCGAAATAAAACCATTACCAAACCGCAGACAACCTAAGAGTAAAAGGGCAAAACCAATGTCAGTACTACGCACTTCACAACCTTCACAAATTGTTACCATTGAGAAACCTGCAACACGAAAGAGTGAACGGATTGACAAAGAGAAACTCAAAAGGGCATCATCTCCTCGTGCAGAAGTACCCAAAATAACATTTGAGTGTAAAACCACTTCAAAGTCACCAATTCATGCATCAGATTCTGAGCAAAACCTTGAGTCAAGTTTGATTCATGGCAGAACGCGCCGCAGGAATGTAAGGTCAGTCTACGCCACACAACACGAAGACGACCAAGCTGGTAAAGAGGTGGTTGAGTCACCACGCTCCATGCGCAAACGTGGTGCTGATAAAGAACCAATACAACAAGATGTTCAAATTCCATCTGGCAATACAAGGCGAGGACGCCCACCCAAAAGAGGTGTCAAACGAAGTGAGGATGTATCACCAGTTAAGGGAGATCAGCAGAAAACAATAGAAGATGCAGACGTCAAAGAGTCCTCAACTACTGTAGAGTTTGTGAACGCCTCTGAGGGATGGCGTTCACCCCGAACCCAGAAAGTGCAACAAACACAACTCTTATCCCCTGCTCCAGTTAACAAGAAAGGCGGAGGAATTGACAAACAGCCTGGGAACACTACAGTGCTAGCTGAACAGGCCGATGTCGCTAGTCCTGATGAGTCAGAGATTAAGCCTATAGCTGATTCCGAACTGTTTGGAAAGTTATCAGAAAATGTGGAAAATGCAAACTCACCTGTCCACAGAAAAGAAAAAGACTGTGATTGTGGTGGAAATAAATCTACTGATTTGGATATTGAAATGGTAGACAGTAGCTGCTCTGAAAGAAGACAACAGCATGAAAAGAGTGTTAAACTGAAAACAGCCAGACTGAAAAAAATGACCAAGCAGGTCATTGAAGATAAATCACACAACTTAAAAAATCTTGAGATCCGAGTTTGTGTTGATGACGTAAAGGGTTTGATTCGTTCAGAAGATGATGAGTCAATTGAAGCTCCTACTATTCCAAAAGCCAAGACAGTAGTACAAGAGAATAATGAAACGAAGATCATAGGCTTCCCAAAAGAATCGGAAGAACCTGGCGCACTGGAAAAGGAAGACACCTTATCAGAACCGGAACTCCCTGCTGATCCAGCTGCAGCTCTCTTAGCACGGCAGATGGAACTTGAGCAGGCAGTTGAGAATATTGCTAAACTCACAGTTGAGCAACCTACCCGACCATATAAGGAACCACCTTCAGAGCAACCTGCCATACTGCCTCCAGTCATAGTGGAGCCAGAAAGTGAGGTTGAGGAGGTGGAGGAGAAGCAAGCTAATCCTGCAAGCGAAACTGAACTTGCGGCTGCTATTGATTCCATTACGGCTGAAGAAGGAGATGCAGATGGCTTTACAGCTCCTCCTACTTACACAGCTCTCATACCTGCTCCTGAATCCTTGATATCCCCCCCCTCTAATGAGATTATGGAACCTGAAACACAAATGGTGATCAACAATGTTCTTGCGGCGGACTCGGATGAAGGTACGCTGACTCCCAGCCCAAAGCGGATAATGGCAGAGTCTAAGACAGCTGAGGATACCCATCGACTTGAAACCCCCAAGAAAACGGGTAAAGTTAGAGCCAAAAGCCCCAGAAAGTCAAAGAGTCGTAAAGGCGCAGCTATCAAAAAATGGGATACTGCAGAAGAGTTTACACAACCAGAGTCCTCCCCAGTCAAGTTGCCAGAGTCGATCCCAGAAGATCCAGAAACCATTCATTCAAAAGCAGTTACTGTTACAGCTGGGGCAACTGCAGCCTCTGTCGTCACTGCCGTTGCAACTTGTAGGCGTGATGTTACAAGTGCTATAACTGTAGACACGCCCAAAGAGGCGGAACAGCCTGAAGTTGAACAGCCTGTACCCAAAGAATCTGCCTTTCATTCAGGCACAAGCAACATATCCAGTTCTAAAAAGCATCCCCAAGCTGAGCCTTCTAGTCTTAATCTTCCCCATGCTACTGCCCACTCACAACATGTATCCCAGATAAGTGTGCCCCTGGTGCGGCCTGCCAAAATGCCTCTTTCGCCAGACTGGCTTACAAGAAATGAAGAAAGTAGGATCTATGTTGCTCCTTCCTGTCACATTAAAGTGGTAACTCCTGCACCAACATCAACTACACTCGGAACCCCTTCACCAAATCCCCCAATGCCTCCTGACACCAAGGCCTCGGATATTGATTCTAGTTCCAGTACCCTAAGAAAAATCTTAATGGAACCTAAATATGTGTCTGCTTCAAACAGCAATTCTATACCAACAACTAAGGTGACTTCTGCACTGTCAGATTCTTCACGGATGTCAGAGAATGAAAATCCCTCTAATACAATGGTTTCAAGGCAGTCACATCCTGAAGAGAGACCACCTTCATCCACCCAGCCTATACACCACAAACCTTTTCCACTGACAGAATCCCAACAGAACTGTGGAGAGAAGACCCAGCATACAGTTATTTCTCCAGCTACCTCAGTAATAAGTCGTATTCCAATGCCCTATGATACGGAGGAAACTCCACGAATTTCACTGAGCAACCGAAGCATTGGACTATCTATTCCCAAGCAAAAAATCAGATCAAATTCTAATGAGAATAATCGCTACCAGGGCATGGATATGGTAGAAGATGGTACTAGGGGGCGTACTGCTGTTGCTACCACTCCATACAATACAGCCTCCAGTCCTGGCCTAAGGGTCAATACATCAGAGGGTGTTGTTGTTCTGAGTTATTCGGGTCAGAAAACAGAAGGACCTCACAGGATGAGAGCCAAAATTAGTCAAATTCCTCAAGCCAGTGTTGGTGATATAGAGTTTCAGCAATCTGTGTCCAAATCTTCTATAAAACAAGACTCACTCATCACATCATCCCATTCCCCTACCCCAAAAGTTGCCCCAACTACTACAGCTTATGGGCACACAGGGGTTCTTTTGGCAGGACAATCCTATAACTCTCAACCTGTCATTTCCAGTACCAAGCAGGAGATTCTTCGATTTGACAAATCTGAAGCTCCGTATCACATAGCCTCTCAGGGTGGTGTGGTAAAGATGTACCAACAGCCAGTTAGTTCTCCTCAAGTCTTGATGTACAACCAAGCTGTGATACAACAGCAGCATGGCAAGAGAGGACAGGGGACAGAATCTTTACAAAAAAAGATGGACATTGGAAAAGTTGTTCAGCACTCTAACCTCAGCCCGGTGATGAGTCCACACCACCCATCACTAGCTGGAACCCGAATGAGTCCCAGCCCAGGCATCCCAACTGATCGGTCAGCTCTACACCTAAAGCAAGAACCCCAGTCCCCACGAACAGCTGTTAACTCCCCTTTACCTTTTGTAAAAACCTGTCCACAAAGCAGTTCTCCTAGAGGAACGTCTGTCGTTCTGGGTCATGGCATGCCGCCAATGCCTACATATCATTCTAGCATGCATCACCCACACTCAGAACAGTCCTCCGTCATAATGCAACCTCACAGTGTCACTCAGTCAATGGCTCACGAACGCAGGATGATCACCCCACCAATGACTGGGATTAACTATGGAAGGCGAGCAGACACCCTGTCTTCTCCCCACACAGGGCCTCCACAGCGCTCAAACACACCCCAGCCAAATGCCATCCGAGATATGGTACTGCAGTCTCACGTCTCAAGCCCTCAAGGGACATTATCAGGTGGTGGCAGCAATGTAAATGAAGAAGACCCCATACAATTTAATCAAGCCCTTAGCAGACCTTCTGTGCCTAAACACCAATCGGATGTAATAAGGATTCACAGTGATCACAGAGGGCTCCACCCTAGCATACGCATGGACCAGTACAGAGACATGCACCAGCGCATGCTCATGCACCAGCAACTAGGTGAGCAGAATACTGTAGACGCCAGACAGTCACGTATCTCAGAGACAGGAACCACGTCTTTGAGCAACATCTCTGGGCATTCAAAAAGTCTTATGGTGGGGAAGAGCATTGAACTTTCTGCAAAAGAATCTCTCAAACCACTAGAAGGAAAGTTAATACACCCACCCTCCAACGAAAGTAGAATCAGAGTCCATGCATCTAGTCCTGTCGTGATGTCTCCTCACCATCATGGAGTTCAGCTGATGCATCCAGGAGGTACGGGCTCCTATCCAGTATATCGGGACATGTTGGGCTTCCCATCCCAGTTTCAAGGACACCCTTCATCGGGACACAACCTGACTAACCAAGGCATTACATCTCCACAGGTAAGTTTGTATTATGTCATTATTGACTTTGAGCAAATATTTAATTCTTTTTTAGATGTTTGCATAATAGTTTTTGTTCCAGTTATGGATGATTGCTCTATTGATGGGTATGTATTTTCTTTATCAGGTCCCTCCGGAACCTGAGATGTGTCACAGGGGTAAAATATCTCAGTCACATGGGGGAGGAAGTGATTCCAAGCCTGAGAGTTCCCATCTTCGCAATGCTACCTCTACGGACCTCTCACACATTTCCCGAATACCAGGGGATAGAGTCTCACCCTCATACCAGTCTCCCATAACGTCCCCTATAGGTTTTACTCACAAGCCAGATCTAACTCTACAGAAAGGCCCACCAGCCTTCCTGCCAACACCTCCGCCAGCATTCACCCCATCAAATTCATTGCAGCCACGGCCTGAAGCTAAGCTGGGACATTCAGGACATCGTTCCATCGACATGGTGCAGCTTTTGACGGTAGGAAGACATATCGACCAGCAATGTCATCATACTTGAATACTTTTTCAAGACAATTCTAAAGAGGACAATATGATTAAAACACATTTTTGTTTTTCTATGTACAGAAATATCCTATTGTATGGCAAGGCCTGTTGGCACTAAAGAACGACCAGGCTGCTGTCCAGCTGCACTTTGTTTCTGGCAACACAATGATGTCCCAGCGCTCCTTGCCACCACCAGAGGGAGGTGCTCTTCTCCGTATTGTCCAGAGGATGAGGCTTGAGGCTTCACAGTTGGACAGTGTGGCACGCAGAATGATGGTGAGCATTTTGTCTTTACTACCTCATGATTACCCAACTTAAGGAACCTCATGTTCTTTAATTTGGGTGAACCAATTTAATGAGATATTAATTTCAAATGGAGACTTGATTGCAAATTCAAAATTAATGCATTTTTATCAGTTCTAGTGTTGTGCTTTTTTTGGTTTACATTTCTGGTAAATACCTCCATTTCTCATTCATGGCAGGTGGAGAATGACTATTGCTTGCTACTGGCTCTACCCTGTGGTCGAGACCAAGAAGATGTCCATGGTCAAACCCAAGCCTTGACAAGTGGCTTCATAACTTACCTGCAAGCCAAACAGGCAGCTGGCATCATCAATGTGCCAAATCCTGGCTCTAATCAGGTATGTGATCCTTAAAACTTTTACTGTTCTTCTTTTTCTCTTTAAATTGCACCTTTTCTATACAGTGTAATATCATCAAGATTTAATTCCCTGTCCGATCATGTTTTTTTTACATTTTATTCACAGCCAGCTTATGTGGTGCAGATTTTCCCACCTTGTGAATTCTCTGAGAGCCACCTTTCGCGCCTGGCCCCGGACCTTCTTAACAGCATCTCCAGCATCTCCCCCACCTCATGATTGTCATTGCCTCTGTATAAAGACTTCCATTTTTCATGATCAAAGCCAACACCAGCTCTTTTGGACTCGTCCAGTTTTGTAAACTGGAATTGCCTCATATTTGATTTGATTTTTTTTTTGTTTTAGCATGCACTCACCTTTTTCTCCTTCACTTCACCAAGTCCTTAAGTCACTCAATTAAATTGAATTCCAAAAACTCTACCTTCACAGAGAGGATCTGAAGCGTCTAACAGGGATTTTTGGTGACCATTTTCAATTCCTTATTTAATTTTTGCCATTTTTGGAGGTGTTGTGCAGCCTTCTCTAATTCATAGCATTCGTAAAGCTATGGATTAAGACCTTCTTATGGGATTTGTTTTTACCTTCATAAGAGTGATTGTGAGGAGTTTTTTTTTTGTAAAGACAAACTATGTGAGAATTCATTGCACTATGTTAAGGAAAAATTGTGAACTCTGTACAGATTTGAGTATAAAGTGATACATGTGGAATTACTCTCATGATCAGCCATGCTTTTGCGGGATAAAGGAAAATCATTGCCTGGAAAATGATCAAGAATCATTTCAGCCTGATCAATCAAACTGCTTCGGCTCCTTCACCATCAGCTAACTTCTACGTCATTTCCGGACTGGACTCTATATCCTGGAGTGTTCCCTGCCCCTGGAACTCGTAAGGGGACATTTAGAGTCGTGAAGTTTACACTCAATGCCTCAACAGGGGACTATGTTAAGAATATTGAATTTGTCTTTTTGCATCTTCTTTGAGCTAAGGCTATTGGGGACAATTGTGAAACTGTAAATAATATGAATATTTGAAGACTGAAGCAATGTGGAGAGACCAAGTGAATTATTTCAAAAGACAGATCATCAAATTTCTTTTCTTTCTTTCTTTTTCTCTTTCTTCTTTCTTTCTTTCTTTTCTTTCTTTCTTTCTTTTTTCTTTCTTTCTTTCTTTCTTTCTTTCTTTCTTTCTTTTCTTTCTTTCTTTCTTTCTTTCTTTCTTTTTTCTTTCTTTCTTTCTTTCTTTCTTTCTTTCTTTCTTTTCTTTCTTTTCTTAAGGGCAGGGGCAAGAGGGGGCAGGGCAGGGAAGGATCTGTTCTGGATCCACTAGTGAAATTCTCAAAAAATAATATTTTTAAATTGATTGTGCCAAAATGTCTTTTGCAAATGCTTAACATACACATTGTATCTAAACCAGAAATTGACCAGAACCTATTTTCTTATGTGACTTTGTATTCTGCCACTCAGAGGGCAGACTTTATTCCTTTCTTTGGTATTGTTCATCAACCCAACTCTGTTACTACAGTGCTTTTACATTATGAAATTGTATCCTCATTTTGAAGGAACCATTTTATTGTAGGGGTTGCGTTTCTGTTTGTATTACTGTTTTCCTTCTCCCTGACGTGGTCCTCTACTTCCCCCTGCTGTCTGAAAATTGTCTTGCATATTAAGGACTGCATTCTGAGGTCATTTAAGCTGTGACTTCATGACAGTTGTGCTTGTACATGCTTTATTTTCATATTTTAAGGGGTATAGAAAAATCTTAGAGGCAAAGAATGTGACTTGAACTTGACATCATGCCGCTAATGGATGTGTTTGTCTGTCTCCATCCCTCCCCTTAACCGTCTCATTGAGCCAAGCTGTAAATAATAATGTCCTTAATATGTGCGCTTGTGTATTTTTCCCCTTTGCAAATTGTCTTTCTTCAGGGTCCTCATTTTTGTTTTGTGCAACAAAACAAAGCAGTCTGAAAGAGACAGGAGATGAGCTGTGTGTGTGTGAAACCGATGTTGAAAGTAAAACCATGCTTGTCAGTTTTGTGGTGTAAATATTTCTATGACTGCAGACTGAATACTCTCATGGTTATGTTTGAAGGCACTTATAATTTTTGATAAACAAAAATGAAGAAAATACAACAAAAAAAAACTTAAAAAGGTGATTAATATGAAAACTGTCTTTTGATCAATCTTCATTTTGAGTGTATTTTGCTGTTCCTCCATGAGGACATTTTAAACTGTAAAATAAATGGTTGTTTAACTTACTTCTGAAGATCATTAAATGGTCCGTCACTCTTGGTTCGTATTGTTTTGTGACTTGTCTTTAAGAAAACATACTTTGAAAATCCAGATGTGTAAGTAAAGAATGAAGACTTGCAGTGCTGTTAAATGTGCAAGATACAGTATCTGTTCACTTTTTGAAAATGTCACGTTGAATGCCTCTGCAACATGTTTCCACTGGTTGCAACAGTGAATATAGTCATCTGATATGGATATTACCTGAATACTTTACCGCATAAGAATCAGAAGCTGCAGTCCATTCGGCAGTCAGAAGATGTCAGTATCTGCTTAAACTATACGGTTGAGGTTTAAACTGTGACACCACTTTTGAGAACTGAATCAGGCTACCACAAAAGCGATTGTCTTTTCACTTCAACATGACAATTATTATTTGAGGTTTTGGCCCTGTCTTCATCTTGAGTATATGTGTTCCCTGGAGATAGAATTTACTTTTACTACATAATTTTAATTTAAATGTGTCAAAGGAAAATGGCAACTCTTGGAAGCAGAGAATGCTTCCTTAGACTTTAAAAATAGGCTACCTCTAAACAAAGTAAGAAAATTCGTCTTTGACTTGTATTGTTTTGTTTGCAGCCAGCGTGACCTGGGTTTAATTCTGGTTAGCCACAGAGGGAATTGTGGGGGATCATGTGTTCCTAAATATGTCTGTCTTGGTCAGGAAAGATTTCACATGGTAAGTAATAGAATGCATGGGTTTCCTGTCTCACTTTGTCTATGCTATAATGCACATGTGCACAAGATATCCCGGTCTCTTGTATTAAATAATGATGAAGTTGAAAATGCACACTACATCATATAAGAATAACAAATGCAGAAGAAAAAAACTGTCAGGATTATCTGGCTACTCACTGTTAAATGTTTACAAAATGACCAAAGTTCCAAGTCAATGACTGAGTCAGCATTTTAAGCAGTACTTGATAGCGAAAAATATATGAATATTATGGTGGGCAAAGCTGCAGTTCTCGAACCGTCCCCTTAGTCAAATAGCTCCATGGTTTTTGGGAATTTCAAGACCGAGGCTCGTACATTAGGGTTTCGGCTTCACCAGTCAAATTCAAAAATACACTCGCTCAGAGATTTCGCAGTGGGAGTCCTCTAGAGGATTTAGTGGTGATTAGAATTCTATTTGGAAACACTTGTTGATCAGCGAAGCAGGATCTTTTTTTTTTCTATTTTCAGAAGTATTCAAATTAATTACATTCAAATGCAGTCATCCTATGCAACTGTATGACTGTATGTATATATAGTTTATAATGGACTTCTTAATCTTCGTCATCAAAATATATTTTATGGAACAAAACAATTGCCTGTACAGTATCATAGACCATTATCTGTCATCTTTATCCCAAAAGCCTGATGCATTAGGTCAAGGCCTCCCGTTTAGATAACAAGGATGACACTGAGGAAACCCAGCTGCACGGGCATGAGCTGGTGATTGAGCACCGGAGCACTATAAACTGCTTTACTCATTTTCCAGAGTGACAGTGTGACCACACAGAACAAGTGAAGCATAAGTGATTTATAGTGCCCTGACAGGCCAAGACTTGGAATGATAATTGACGCCCTGTACGCAGCGTGAGAAGAAGCAGATCACATTGGGCCACTGCAGTAAAAAAATGAAAGACAAGGGGAGAGTGCGAGAGAAATTCAAGATACTTCCTCCTTGCACATTGTTCCACCTCCCCTGTCCAGAGTGGTAGTCCCTTCTAAGATTACAGGCTCTGTCTTTGAGCAGTGATGCAAAGTCGAGGTTGAAGTCATGTGCCCTTGCCCTAAAAAAGCAGACCTCAACCGAAAATTCTTTGCCACAAGATGACATTTTGAAAGCCCCAATTTTAGCGAGAAAATGAAAAGAATGTTGAACATTTAGAGGTTGCTTTTTTCTCAGACACTGATAAGTGCTTGTTTTCTTGTTTGTGTCTTTTAGGCATTGAGCTTCCAACATTCCTGGCTTGGGGTTTGGACAATTTGTCCCTTATAGAATACAACAGAATTAAACCCAGTAAAATGGTGACTTCTTCGTTGTGCATACATTTGAACCTGTAGCCAACCTTAGCATCTAACAGGTGATCCACACCAATGATAAAGTAAAAACAACAAACAAACAGGGATGATAATGATAATGTATTTTGGTGCACAGTTAGATTAAATGCAAGATGCGTCAACAACAGTCATGAGAGGAGCTCTAAAGAAAAATCTGTTTTGACAAGCACACACATGCATGCGTGTTGTTTAGGCATTCACTTGTTATGTAACAGTAACAATGTAAGCTACAGAAAGACATGTTAAACGTCATACAAAGGAAAGGAAGCTTTTAACTGTGAACTTCTGCTCAACAGATGGTTGCCAGGCTGCATTTTTTCTGTTGTTGCCATAATGGCCTTAACCTTTACAACCGAAGGCAGCGGTAATGTCACCTCTTCAAACGTCCTGGGGTCTTTCACCAGCCTATTTCTCTCTTGAGTCGTGAGCCTAAAGCTTGACATTCCCTGTGTTCCAAATCACATCCTTTTTCTTTTTACTACTAAAGTACAGAAGAGTTTTAGGGCCACAGGAGAGAGAAGAAAATCAGATAAGGAAGATTTTTTTTCACTATGTCGAGAAATGTCAAGGATAAAGACGAATACTGCTAAAAACGCTATTGGAGTGAGTGGGGCATTTATGTATTTTCAGCATACTACAATTGACCTGCATGTATTGGGACATCCTAAATCTTTTTCTGGGGCCTGTTTCAGGTAGCTGGTTTTACATACTCTGGGTTTAATCATACGCTCTGAGTTGGTTAACTCAGAGCGCAGGGTTGATAAGCAACTCTGGGTTTTCGGTTTCAGAACAGTGGATCAGCGTTGGGTTTATCAACTCTGAGCGTGTTCACTCTGGGTGGAGCGTGTGCATAAAAGCCATCGTCAATGGATCGCTGATAACATGATTCACCATGGAAACAGAAGAAACAAATGATTGATCCTCCCACTTCTCCACTTCTCAAAAAAGAAAAAAAGAAATCTCCGCTCCTCCCACTAGAGTTAGAAATATTAACGAATGAGCTTATGGTAGCCTATGGAGAAGAATTAACGGGATATTGTCTCATAACCTTGATCTAATCTCCTCGGCAATTCAGAAAAAAAACAGAGCAAACATTTTTTGTCAAGATAATCATTTCGCTTCCGTATGAGAAGCCATAGTCTATTTTAAAAAGTTACGCATATCAGCTGTAAAGTAATAAAGCTGGCGCGGCACAGCATTGCTTACAGTGCCTAAAGCCTACTGTGCAGTAAACAGAACAGACTGTCGCTTCTTTTAAATGGGGAGTGAAATACATTAACGTCAAGACACATTAGGTGACAGTTTCCATTGAAGAGCCTGATTGATTTATTACCAGATCCATTTTCCTCAAGTGATCACAGTTTAAATTATTATATCATTTTTATATTCATATTAGGCTATTTAACGAGGCTTGTCTGTGACTTTAGGATCGCACAAGTGAACTACAACGATCGCGTGCAGCCGCAGCGTTACATTAATCCACCTGACATAAATCTGTTCAGTGGCACAGACGTTAGAAAACATACAATAGGCTACAAATAGGTTTATTAATCTGAATGTAGAGCATGTCACGATGTGTAAGGTGGCCGCCTATATGAACGGACCGAGGGCTGAGAACAAGGCTACTGATCAGATAAATGATTTGTCAAACGTAAAATCATCAGGAAATGATAAAAAACATCCCGATGGAGATTTCTATAGAGTGATTTTGCTTCAAACTGTACAGGGACGCGTGTGACAGTGACACTCTTTCTTCAGTCGGAGCTGCAGCGTAAAGTGAAAACAAACTCGGGTAGGTCTAACCACCTCCCGAGCAGGTTAGACCCACGGCGTATGTTGCCGCAGTAACTGACTCTCGGTTGCATTGAACCTGCTACCTGAAACGGAAAACCCAGAGTTTCCACCAACTCAGAGCGAACAAACTCCGGGTTGCCTCAAAACCAGCTACCTGAAACAGGCCCCTGGCGTACTGAATAGTAGGAAAGTATGGGGATTGGAACGCAGGGTGTGTCTCTAGCTGCAGACTTCTATTGATTTGGCCTTATCTCTGCCTACAGCTGCGTGGGAGAACTTTGATTCAGAAGTGTTGTGATTGGTTCCAGGTCACAGACATTTTGGAATTTTGTGTGGGACTCTCTTATGCTCCCTCATGTGATGCTGGGGGGGAAGAGGGGGGGGGGGGGGTAATTGCAGTTGTTAGCTGAAGGAAATACAAATGAGTTCTGAGTGGTTACTTTTTTGTGTAATGCTTAATAAACCCCACAAACAACATTAAAAGCAAATGCAAAAAAAAAATGTAATACAATCTAAAAAGAGGAAAATTGAGACTGAACATTCTGATTCTCTTTGATTTGAAGGTGAATAACCACTTAGGCCTGGTATATATAATAAACTAATAATTCATTCTTTAAATAAATGTATTTTTTTAGATTGAATTATGGTGCCCAAGGGCTTGTAAGTGAAAAGGATATTTGTGTATATTAGTGGAACTCTTGATGTGTGGATTTTGAATTTTCAGTTATTGTTTGGGAACTAGGTATCTGGACACAAACGACAGAATAAAAGAACAACTTTTAAATACGAAAGCTTTTATCACTTTCAAAATACTGAGAGAGAGAGAGAGATAGAGAGAAAGATAAATTGAAAGAGAAAGAAGAGAGAGAGGGAGAGAGAGAGAAAGAGAGGAGAGAGAGAGTGAGCGAGAAAGAGAGAGAGAAAGAAAGAGCGAAAGAGAGAGGGAGAGAAAGAGAGTGAGAGGGAAAGAGAGAGAGAAAGAAATAGAGAGAGAGAAAGGGAGAGAGATACAAGTGTACCCGGGGTTCATCATCTGACTGCATTCTCACATAATTAGTATCTCCAAACAGGACTTGCCGTTGGAATTTTCAGCCTTTGAAGTTTAAACAATTCCTTTATTAGCAGTTAAATAACAGCCAGCACTCCCATTGAACATTTCTAAGCACTGCAATGCACGTACTGTATCATATATCAAAGTGACTATTACTGCCATAACCAAGATAATTGCATAATTAGGGGGCCAAGCCCGAGCAGGAGCTGGGACCGCGTTTTGCACAGCAACGCGGTTCCCAAGCCCTGCGGGGCAGGGAACCCTATTGTTTTAGTGGCGATTTTTTTTATTATTATTTGTAGTCATCTAAAACTGTGTCCACAGCCCAAACCGTAAAGGGTGCAGACATGCCAATTGCATGACTAGATCCAGGTCCGGGCCGTGTACGCATACAAAAAAATTCAGACATGCCGGCCACTAGGTGGCGCTACAACGAAGGAAAACGCGTTTGGGGTCATAACTCCCACACCGAACGTCCCACAGTCAAAAACTTTATATCCACAGATGCACTGGAGTCAGCTGCATCATTTGGCATAGGCCACGCCCATTTGCGATATTATAGATTTTTCGCAAAATCGCGAAAACTGAAAAACTGATTTTTCGCTACTCCTCCCACAATTTTTGGACAATTGACACCAGACTTTGCACAGAACATCTACCGACCCACACGGAAAAAAGTTATTCGAAAGAATTTTGATACGACCTTCGATAACGAAACGGTAACGTTTGAAATATTTGTTGATTAGCTACGTTTTACGTAGAAATTCATAAATCCAAAATCATAAGTCGGATCAAGTCCAAATTTTAGACATATGTTGGGGCTACCCTTAGTTGCGTTCAAAAAAAAATTCGGAAATTTTCGCCATAAGGGGCCGCCATAAACGAGGAAATTTTATATCTCCTAATTGGCCAAAGGAATTTTCTTAAAACGCTATGGAGACCAGCAAGGGGCATACCTGCTTCTATATATAAAATTTGGCCAAGAAATATTAATGTGGGCTGGACTTATTAAGAAAATTAGTTTTGCAGTTTTCGGCGGCAAATTTAAAAAGTCAAAAAAGACTCTCTTTACAGTAAATAGGCTGACAATCTGTTTTTGCTCATAACTCCCCAACCAAACATCGCACATTAAAAAACTTGACATCCACTTGTTCTGTAAATTGAGCTGCATTGTTCCAACATTCCAAGTTTTGCGAAATTCATCCATAAGGGGGCGCCAAAAGCACACAAAGTGTATATCTTGTAAACACCAATACCTATATAACTCCCACACCGAACGTCCCACAGTCAAAAACTTTATATCCACATATTCACTGGAGTCAGCTGCATCTTTTGGCATAGGCCACGCCCATTTGCGTATAATTAGATTTTTCGCAAAATCGCGAAAACTGAAAAACTTATTTTTCGCTACTCCTCCCACAATTTTCGCACAATTGACACAAACCTTTGCACAAAACATCTACCGACCCACACGGAAAAAACTTGTTCCAAAGAATTTTGATACGACCTTCGATGACGAAACGGTAGCGCTTTGAATATTTGAAAATGAGCTAACTTGTACTACCTTGTTCGTAAATATTCATAAATCCAAAACTGTACATCATATCGAGTCCAAATTTTAGACGTACGTTGGTGCTATCCTTATTAGCGTTCATAAAAAACATTGGAAAATCTCGCCATAAGGGGGCGCCAAAAACACAAAAAGTTTATATGTCCTCATCCACTATAGCCTATTTCTATGCTAGTTCTTTGCTTTTTGGTCTGTAACTCCCAAACTGAACATCCCACATTCAAAAACTTTACATCCCCTGTTTCCGTGAAGAGAGCGGACGACGCCGCCCGATCCCGAGTCGCGTGGGACGCTTGGCCCCCGGTCAAAACTGCTTGCAGTTCTAGTTGTTTTTGTCATTCAAACTTTTTTTTTTTATCTCTGTTCTAAAAAATGCTTTCACAGTCTGAGGCCTTGGATTGGGCCGGCCTCAGACTAGTCAAGCTGGAGGCATTTCATCGGCAACCGTCACAGGCTTGTGGAAATGTTGTTTATCGAAGGCCACTGAGCAGAGATATTCAATATACAAGGACACTACATAGTTGAGTTTATCACTGTCTCTAGACCAATTAGACGAATGGAGCATATCACATGACATGCTGTGAGGTTGAGGTGATGTCGGGGGTCGGGCAGAATTTAATTGAAGTAATCTGCAATATTACACATGTTGAAAACCAATCTGTTCACCAGACCATAATCCATCACCTCCCCGCTATTAGTCATACTTATTTCTGTATTTGCCTCATTTCTTTGCTGTTATTCCTGACTCTTAAAGGGCACTATATCAATAATACATATGATTATTATTATTGTTATGTTGAAGGGGTCTTCAGATATTGAATATTTTAGATCAGAACGAGAAGTTTTCTTTCCCTCCCCTCTCTATCACCAAGTCTAGATGTAGTGTAGGCCAAAGCTTTAAAGCTGTAGTGCTTAACTTATATTGCCCCCATGAGTAATTCATCATGCATGGATTTTTTTACATTCTGCTGTATTCATGTTGTATGTCCAGGATTTTTTCTTAGCAGTATAATCAATACATCTGGGCTCCTACACCAGTGTCTGGGGGATGGCACCAGTCTGTAAACACTGCCATACTGAGACACACAGAGAGAGCTTTGTGGAGCTGATAGGCTTTATCAACTGTGTGTCAACTGACAATCATACACATGAAAAATATACACACTATCTTTAAGGTACTCAGTAGCACAAGTATTCCACTAAGACTTAACACTTCTTTATTCTGGAGTCAGTGATTTTAGTGGTCTACTTGTGGTGTTATTGGGCAAGGTTATCATCAGATCAAACTCCCAGATAGGTCCTCTTCCCAGAAGCAGGAGCCAGTGAGACGTTGTTTCCACTGGCCCAAAGACAACAAACCCAGTGTAGCACTTTCTAATGAAACAACTGCTCTCATAAAGTATACACGCAGCTGATTTCCATGTCGGCACGATAAGTATGTTTGGGAGATAAACATTGTGCCTGGAGCCTGTGTTTAAACATTTTAATCAAGAGATTAAATGTGAATGTAAACTGCAGAGAAAGCAATGGACTGTGTTTGATAAGGTTCTGTTTTTGTGTGTCATCAGAGCATTACAACCAGGAAGCTCAAGGTGCATAGGTCCTGTAGATAAGTACTCAAAGGCTCCTTCAACTTATTTTAAAGGTTCAGTAAGCGGATGCCGGTTTGTAGCGTTCTCTCTTCTGATTGGTAATCAGTAGTGGGATCCCCGAAAAGTTTATTTGCAGATTACATGCAGAGCAGGTGACTAAGAGATCGGCTTTATGAAACGCACGTCGCACACACCATATAAGTGATCACTGTATGAATAAAGAGCGATTTAACACTTATATTAACATAAGAAGGACTTAAGAAGGCACTCTTTTCTCTTTCTATCATGCATTTTTAAACCCTCTAAAACACCTTAAATGTCCCTCCATCTCATAATGTTGTTAAAAGGTTGTCATGCAAACAATATGGTGACACATGTTGGACCTAATAATTCCTGTCCATGTATGGTAAAGTGAGAATACTTCTCCAGGGTGAATGTGAAAGGTCAGCGTCAGGCAAACACCACTGAATGAAATGCAATGCAATTATTGCTCCACTTTATAATAGACGGCAGTTAGAAATAGATCAAGTGACTGATGGGGTCACAGTACACATTGGGTGTGTTGGAGGCAATGCTAGAGCCTCACCCAGCTGACTCATCAACACAGCAACCTTCCTCTGCTATCACGGCTCTGTGTTCTAGTTACAATCTGATATACAGTATGCCATGTAGGGCTGGAGCTTTGATATTCTTCATATTCATATTCAGACCTGTTCCCATTTACACGTTATCATTCACACACACATTCACACACCGATAGCAGGCTAACTATCGACATTCACACGACATTTCATCAAAGCTTTATGCTGTTGTAAGAATGCACAAATATATATATATATATATTTTTTTTTTACCACAGCACTTACTAGTAAAAATCAGGCTACTGGCACTTTAGCACAATTGACTGGTGGTCACTCCTACGGTCCATATTTTCATTTGTATATTTTATTTGTATATTTTAGAAATCCTATCATTTCTTTTAACCAATTGACACGAGGAACCATTTTTTACAGCCACATCTTTAACTGTGAACCTGCACAACTGAGCTCAGATTGAGTAGACCGCTCATATGAAATAAAATGACTTCTCTGGCTTTGGGTCTTATTTTGATGGATATATTGATTTGTCTATACCACATTATTTGTATTGCTTATATACGTAATTGTGCTTAGCAAGTTTTGGTGCTGAGATCTAGGAGAAACATCAGCATTCACAGTCAGAGAGGTTGAAAACAAGTTAACAGCTGTTTGCTAATAGTTTGCCCTCTTATACACTAGTCCTATAGAGACACTTTTTCTAAAAAAGTCTGCCACAAGAACTGCCACATGAGCATGTGTGTGCAGGAACCAAAACAAAGTCCTCTTTGTAACAACATAGCTCTAAAGCGCTACTAGTGCTGAAAAAAACTCCACAGGGTTCCTTTAACCTGCCGTGTAAAATGTTATTATTACCAATGGGGATATTGGGAAAAGATAAGACCTAAGTTGTAATGATCCGTAACAACCCAGATGCATCAGTGCAGAATGTTCTTTTTTAGGTTTAACACAAATGCTTTTTAAAATAGGACAATCAAGGACACGTGTACAGTAGGGTTGAAAAGTGTCAATATTGTTTTTTACTATGGCATTCAAATGTAGTTGTATGTAGTGCCATGGTCCATATGCAGCATTACAGTAGGAGGACTGTGTGTGTGTGTGTGTGTATCTTGTTCCATTCCTTCATTGCCAGAGCGGTGGGGTTTTTTTGGGGTCGTGATCTGGCTCCAGGGAGATGAAGTTTGATTTGTGGTTCTTTCACTTTCACTGAAAATAAAAGTCACTTTTGTGTGTTGTTTCTCTTTCTATTTCAACCCACCGACTATTATGGGATTTAACCCCTCTGTCCGCCCACCAGAACCCAATCCGTCAGCCAGTGTGAAACTGTCATCTGGACTCTGACTCCGGTGGCAAAGGGCACTTTAGGTGGGTGTAAGGTTTTAAAAACGGTGTGTGCGAGTGGTGTGTGTGTGTGTGTGTGTGTGTAACTCATTGTGAAATAGGTTCCCAGTTGCGGGGGCGAAGGGAGTACAGAGAGCTATTATGCCAGTCAGGATGTGTGGATTGTTGGGCCGTGCCCGAGCTTGCCTGAGCACACTCTCGGGGAAAATGATGATGGGGTTGGAATTTTATGGAAGACTGGCAAATGGGAAGGAGGAATTAAAGATCAAACACACAAGGGAAGGCATTTTAACGAGGGACAGTCAGGATTCTTCAGCAGTGTTCTTTCCCATAGTTCCTGTGCTGCTGTGCTTGTGTATACACGGTATATTGGACAGCTAATTGTTCTGCTTGCTTGTTTTATTCGAATCTCGTCCACTAAGCATCCAGGACCACTAACATGCCATAAGATGTTTACAAGATCATCATTGGCGCGGGCGGCCCTCAAACCTCAGCCATGTTATGATTTATGGAAAAGCTGTGGGCTCACCAGAAGATTTAGGCAATTACCAAAAAGTCTAGTTTGCGCATGGATTTATGTGAGAGCCTCTGGAGCCTCTGACAATAGCAATACAGTGTTACTCTGCGTTCTCAGAGAAGGTTTGTTAAAGATAATCTTATTTTAGGGATTTAATTTAATTCCCTTTTATGAAATTTCCTTCAACATGCGTGCCTCAAGAATACACATTTCCCATTGTGAGAAGATTCTTGCTTTAATTTGATGCACATTTTCAAGTGAAAGGACCCTTTTGTAGCTGTAAGTGGCCTGGTAAATAACGAGCCACGGAGAGGTTGGACTTCCCATGTAAACAAAGAAACATTAAAGTGCACATTGACTTAAAAAAAAGGTAAAGACGTTTGATCATTTGTTAGGAATGTCTGTCGCCATAGAGGCTGGCACCACGAGAGGAACTTGGAACGTCAACACGCCCACTCTCTGAATGTCATTACAATAGAAAAGCAAAGGGACAGGAGAGGTGGATGATGTCATTTCTAGATGTGTGCACACATAGCTTTGTCTGGCCAGAGAGAGAGAGAGCTGATCATACCTGACACCTGGATTACATCTGGGCCAATCAAGCAGCCACCACCAATGGCCAAAACTCAAGTCAGTGCCGACTAGCCTCAAGGTCCAAGTAGAACTAATGGTAGCAGATGCTTGACTCTCTCATCTCTCACCATTTAAAACCAATTTTTTTTAAAGAAATATAATGTATTTATTTTTCCATATTAATGTTAAAGACTTTTCAGACTAGTTTTAAAGGACACTATCAGACAGGACAAGTATGCAGTTTGTTGTTGAAATATGGAGGTACAACAACTGAGTTAGCTTGGGTTTCTGGAGACAAGTGTCCTCTCGTTAGCCGTGTTACATTTTGGTATTGATTCAGCTGCCTGTATGGTTTCCTCACGTTGTGGACTTAATCCACAAAACAACTGGTTGAGAAAACCTTTTATAATAACAACAAGATCCCCCGATTCTCACACATACAAGAAATGTAGTTGATCAGATGAGAGAATTGGTAATATTGGCTTTGTACAATATGTTTTGTTATATATTGCAACTTTTTTATTATGTACACCCCATAAAAAACACAGAGCTCTGGATATGGATGACCTCAGTGGTGGGTATAGCTAATGTTTTTTTTTTTATCATGAAAGAAGATCATGAAAGACATGTTGCTGCTGAGTATATCAAATGCATTCTTCAATCACTGCAAATGCAAAGCCAGTTTAGCTCCATTGTATTTGAAAATCTAATCGTTGGATATCTCAAAACCTCGGCAGATAAAAAATAAAAACTATCTGCATGGCTACACCCCATACGGGTTTGTTATGAAATATGTCCGTGTTAGACTTCCCCTGGGAAACCTAAGGGCACATCAGTGTTGGTCTAGTCTTGTTCTTACGCAGCATATATGTACAAAGATTGGTGATCACCAAGGAATTAATGATTTTTGATGGTCTGGTGATCCCCCTAACGTTTCCTCCCCTATGAGCTTCACTGGCAAATATCCTGGCTACTATTGGATAGATTGCCATGACTTTTAATCCAGCTCATGTTAGCTAAGTTTCTCATGGATTATTGTATAAAAATAAACATCCCCTGATTTTTTAATGAGTCTCATTGTCAGCTCAAAATGTCTTGCACTTGTAAAATGACAATATACTGTACAATTGCCATCAAACCCAAATTGTATTTAGTGCTACTGATAGCATCTACCACTCCAGATTAAGTGTGGAATGGGGCAAATTTACTGCTCAACATCAGCGAGTCCATATTGTCATTAGAGCATATTTGCATAATTAGCATTTAGCTTAAAGCCCATAACTATAGCCTCACAGAGCCAACCTGAGGCAGCAGCAGACTCCTGTTCTTGACTCTTCAGGAAAAATATTGAGACTTTGCAGTCTATACATACACTCAGGAAACCAGGTATTACGATTATGCAAATAATCCCAAATGTCTCTATACTCTGGTATGGGGCATGGGGTTATGGGAAATGGCTGGACAAACCCCCCTCAGGTAAGCATACAGTACATGTGTGGGCTGGAGACACAGAGAACAGAAATATGCACCTCAAAAATGCACAGTCATTACAAAGCTTATTTTCTCTTTTATTCCCGTCTCACGCCCGTGCTAGCAGGCAGACCTCAGCAGCCCTGCAGGTGCACAGAGAGACTCGCCGTGGTATTTGGTGATTGTTGACAGAGATCAACAAGCGAGCACAGGCCCTCGGCGGTGCAGTGCTCCTGACAGACAGGCACTTAAATGAGCTGCCATTCCACTAACAGCTATGATATGCATCCCTCTGCCCAAAACAACTTCACCACAAGAGCCAGGCAGAGGAGGATACACAGTTAGGCAAAGGTAGACCATTACCTCGGTCCCAAAGCTCCCATGAAATAACTCATAAACGTGTAAAGTTAATTTTTTAATTTTTTTGCCAAAACATTTTGTATTTTTAGAAACACACACACACACACACACACACACACACACACACACACACACACACACACACACACACACACACACACACACACACACACACACACACACACACACACACACACACACACACACACACACACACACACACACACACACACACACACACACACACACACACACACACACACACACACACACACACACACACACACACACACACCACACACACACCCTTTCATTCCCACACTTGAATCTATGGATGTAACAGCTGCGAGAAGGCTGTCTAAACACTGCAAGCCACAACCTATTCTGACAGTGCTGCAAGTGAAAGCAGAGTGTGTTTTTAGTCATCTGCCATCTGGAAGGTGATCTCAGGTGTGTTTGTGATGGCAAAAGGTTAAAAGGAAGTATTATGCCTACGGTACAGACAGTGGTTGCATGGCACCACCTAGGTTCCCTGCAGACAAAGAAGCACAGTGATAGCATCTCTTGGGCTGGCATTTAAGATCTGCCCACACACAAACTTGCTTCGCCTTGCATATAATCTCACATCTCCATCATCATCTTATCATCTGATTTGCAGTTTTTCTTTTCAACAATTATGTCATTCTCACTGGCACACCCATGCAATGTGTTGCAGCTTGTGAGGCATTTTATTATTTTTTTTAAATTACTATTATTATGACAAAAATACAACTAAACAAAATAAGTATTACATTTGTTTGAAAGCACCTGCACAATAAAATACAAAATTATTGCAACAAATACCACAACTACTATTGCCAGTTCTGCATCTCTACTACTGCTGCTGCAGTGCCACAGTGGAACTTCCCGAGAATGATGTAATATCTGTCAGATGTATTTATACCAGTCATCAGTGGAATGTGTATTGGAGGCTTTAAAAGTGTTTACTTAGCCTTAGGAGCACCACAACAAGATGAGACACTGACATATTATCACCTTACACATTTTTATATGGGAAACAGGTCGGGAAAGGAAGCTCCTTTTTAGGCCATTGTATTACACCCCGCCTCTCCCTGTCACCTGCTATAACTTTGGTTTAAGTCATAGCAGGCAGTGCCAGCTCTCCAGATGGTTTCCATAATGTTTTGTACAGTGTCTTAAAGCCATTTGTGTGTATTGGTCTATTATAGCACGAACATTAGGGAAGGATTCAGTAAGCCAGCATGAACAAAGGAAGTTCAAATACAGTGTTCAGCAACACTTGGTAATATAATAAGTTACGTGTAGTCAGTGTAGTTATTTTGATGACTAATGTACATTACAACCTTTGTTATTGTTATACGGTCATATTGTTTTGTTGACACAATGTCACACAGACTTGATAAACCTTTAGTCTTCTTTGTATTCCTTTTAGTGTCTGTTATGTTGAAATTTGCTTTTTGTTGTTGTTGTTATTCATATTTCACTTTTTCTTCTTCTTCTCTCTTCTTCTTCTTCTTCTTCTTCTTCTTCTTCTTCTTTCTTCTTCTTTATTATTATCTGTAGTCGTTCGAAATAAGGACTCATTCATTCATTGTTCTTAAAAGCTGTGATTAACATTGCTGCGAAGACATTATGAAGATAACGGATTCAAGTGTACTTTTATTGGCTGTATCACCAATCCATTGCATGCACACATTGGTTTATCAAAATAAAAACTAAAAAAATAACATTATTGTGAGTTTGGCATAAGGTTTACAATGCAAATGCTGCCTTGTACAGTAATAAGAGTCACACGCACACACGCGCGACACACACACCGCCGCGCACACACACACACACACACACACACACACACACACACACAACACACACACACACACACACACACACACACACACACACACACACACACACACACACACACACACACACACACACACACACACACACACACACACACACACACACACACACACACACACACACACACACACACACACACACAGCTGTCCCAACACTTTCATTGGCATAACAGCCCTTGGTGTGTTGGAGTCAGGAGTTAGAAATGCCGGACGTGCCTACCTCAGCAAACCACAAGCCAGACTGTGGGGAGAGGTGGGCTCCAGCCACCAGGGCAGGTGCTGCTGATGTGACATCACTGCATAGTGTGGGGGTAGAATGGTAGAGGGGTAGGGTAGGGGGAGGGGGTAGGGGGAGGGACTGAAAAAAATCTCCATCCATGTCCAGGACCAAGCACTGATGACAGCTGCAACTGTGAGATAATGTGGATATAACAATAAAGAGAGTGTGACCAACAGTGGAAGTGCCAGCACTGCTGTTGTATCTTTAGATTAAAAAACGTAGACTGGAAGCTTTCAACAGCAGCCATTAAACAGATTTATGAGTAACGCAGCACTTCATGTGATCTCAAAGACAGGAAATGATGCATGAATCATCCTCCACTGAAGTCAAGACTGCATTGCTTTCACATTTAAAAAATAGTATTGGCTTACCAACTGTTTAAATAACCTGTAACTTCAAGCTGAGCTTGCACTTCTCACGTGCAAGTGTCACAAGTTGATATTTGGTTTGAGCCAGGCGAAGGTAATTACCATGTTGTGTGAAGATAAATAAGCAGCTTTATATGTCAGAATGTCTTGGCAGAGTTGAGCATCCTCTTGTTTGCTCAAGAAGTAAGTTGTGTCGCTTGGGCAATTTGACCAAATTGGATCAACATTGAAGCATGAAAGCAGTGTTCTGTGTGTGTCAATCACCTGTTTCTAAATGCCAGTGGCAGGCAGAGTGGAAGGAGGAGGGGAACGGAAAGTACAAGTGTTTATCTTACTGTTGATCTTTAAACTTACCTACCGCAGCATCAACATCTGAGGCGCCTTCCTTCTTCATGTTCCTCAGGTCGACTGCAGATTGCATTTAGTCAGCTGGACTAGGCAGAGCAATTTAAGATTTAGTTAGCCTCATAGCATAATTGCCTAAATCATATTTACTCTACTCTACTTTTACTCTACATCTAATGTATTCTACATCTACTCTACATTTACATCTACTTTTCGTTAGCCTAATAGCATAATTGCCTAAGTCATATTTTAAGGGTTATAGAGTAGGGTAAAGTAATGTAGAGCTGAGTAGATGTAGAATAGAGTAGATGTAGAGTAAAAGTAGAGTAGTGTAAATAAGATTTAGGCAATTATGCTATGAGGCTAACGATTTGGTCTTGTGAAGTTGAAAGACTTTTCTCTGAAAGTGTTCCCTGCTAACTATGGAGGAGTGTTATTTTGTAGAGGATGTGACCAGGGGAGGGTAAGATTGGAGCGCTAGGTTGAAGGCTCTCCGATTACCATTTGATCTACAACCCAACCCTTGCCTGTGGTCATGAGCGTTGGGTTGGGTAATTACCAAAATAATGATATTGTGGTTTTAATCAGTTTCATTTGCAGGGTGAGTGGGCGAGGGATGGTGAGGACCGCAAGGTTTCGGTAGGAGCTCTTTAGTTTCAATATTACAATCATTTGAGGTGTTTGTTTTTTGTCGTCAGAACAGCATGCCTCCTGGGATGGACACCTTTCTCATCCAGACACATTAAAACAAAGAGGAGGCCAGAACCAGAACATGCTGAAGGGATGTCACATCATATATAGATATATACTGTGTATGTGTTGCTTTGCTTTCTGCCACTTGGCCTGGGTTTAAGTGAGAGACAATAGAAATATGGATGGGTGTTATACAGTACTAGCCAAGGGACAGCAGATATGAAGGAAATCAAAATAGAACCCTATGGAATGCCCGAATGGAAGAAAATGTGAAATCAACCTGTGATCTGTGTGTAAGAGCCGACCTGTGTGGATGTGAAGCAGATGGATCATCACCATCACATCAGATGGTCTTGGCACCGTGCGTAAAGCGTCAAAGCTCACGCTGCTGCCTGAGACCTGTTACTGCCAAACATTGTGGGGGCGTGTCAGCGCCAGTATCCATAGTGCAAATTCCATAGTGTAAACGGCGCTTAAACGGAGCAGATTGCGGGCGCTATTTCGCCACAATTCATGGAGCTATTAGCGTGTGCAATCCATTCTTAGTTGATGTGGCCCTAAGTCTGGTGTTTTGTTTAATCATATGCTTTATTCTTTCATTGGCCATATTTTTTCTTTCATGTCCAACAGACTATAGAGTAAGGGCCCCGGACTCAAAAGCAATAGGGTTTGCGCGGATAAACACTTCTACACAAGAGCTCATTTTCACCCACTCCTCATCCAAACACACCTCTCAGTTTCCTCTCCATCCCAACTGATATCAGCGAGCCCAGTAGGGTCATGTGGAACTGAATCAACAGGTTGGCTTTCAATGGAGGCTCTCAGCTCCCAGCAGCCCCGGGGCCCCTATAGTCAGAGCCCATAGGACGTCCTTCCTCCTTTGGTCCCTCACAGGAATCCATTTCCACTTATCCACAAGCTCTGTCTCTCTTTGCTCTGTCCTCTGCGCTTCCTTAAACGTCCACAAAGGCCTTTAGGTTGACAGTCACTCGATATGGAAGGAGGAGAGGAAGGAGGTGCCCGAAGGAGCAGGTCATTCTATGTGGGTGAGCAGATAGGAGCATCTGCCACTCACACTTTGACCCGTGTCTCCAAGAAAAGAAAGAAAAAAAACCAAAACATGGGAGGCGTCGTCTGAGAATATAAGCATGTTCCAGCTCAGGGCATCGGAATGCTGAGATAATGTTGTGATAAGGAGTTTGAATGAATGGTACGGTGCATCCATTCAGCCCTTCTCCCCTGCAGGGTTGATCAGTACTTTCCAAGGACAGTTAGCTGCTATGGGAAGGAGAGGGAGGAGAGAACTGAAGAGGAGTTTTTTTTGCAAAATAGTTGCAAGGTTGAGTCATGGTTTGATTTCAAGGTTAGGTATGTTTGAAATGATGGGGGATGCTGCTGTGAAGGGGGAAGTTTTTCATTTAAAAAAAAATATATATGGACAAAGGGAGGGCCCTGTGTGATTGATGACCGATAGAACACTGATAAACATATCCAATCATTTGAAGATAAAGGTGCAGCGCAAATACGCTTGAATTGAATATGAGGATTGCAAGGCTGGCTTACTGTGATGAAAAAGTTCTTACTTACTCGTACGAGATACAAGATACTCGAGATGCTCAATATGAGTATTTCTAGCTAACTTCAAGACATATCTCATCTTAAAATGCTAAAATATAATTTAATAATCTTACTTCAAGTATGTGATTATGCTAAATCTAGAACAGTGCAGCTGTGTATTGCATCTTATTTATTTAAGAAATCTTAACAAATGGATTTTCACTTGTTCCATTGGCAGATTTGAAGAAGTGAAATAAACCTTGTATTGCTCTGTTTGGTTTTTATACTTATTTTTGTGGGGCATTTTCTTCCAGTGTGATGCTTTAATAAGGCATCTGGTTAAGCATATGCTCAACACGTGCATTGTTGTCCTGTCTGATAATGCATTGATTATAACAATTATACGGAGTTAGAAAAGAACAAAGCCATCACTCTTTTCAAGTCAGTGAAAATGTATTCTTTAGCGGTTATTAACAGCTGAAGATGTTAAGTTGAAGGCATATGTAGCATTGGCTCTGAAGCTGGAGAAGTCTTGTGCGGCAGCCATCATGAACATAGTTAACGTTGGTATATATTTGGTCTATTTTTTCACAGGTTATAAGCATTGCATTGGAATTTTACCTCAACATACTACACTACAGTTATACTTTGAAACTTTCTCAAAGTAGAGTGGCTTAGTCAAGTTTACCCTTCAGAGAATGTTTACCACATTTAAAAAACCCACTGGAGATAAATGGTTTAAGGGTTGTGGCCAGTAATGTCAGATGCCAAAATATTTTTTGTCTTGGCTTACAGAAATGATCACAAATGGACCATTACATTGCATTACATGTAACCATATTTCTATCAAAGAAGAAGCATTCTTTACACATGAAAGGCGGTTTGCTAGTCATGAGGAGAAGCCTGCTGTGAACACTACTGTATAATGTCTTCTGTGGCTTGGTAAAGGCAGTTAGGAATAAGAAGAGGTTTCAACTTGGGAGCATTCCTGCAGTATGCAGAGATAGTTAGCCCTGTTGCTAGCCTGGCATTTACTCTATACAACATAAATATTAAGGCTAAATTACATTTTTATTTTATCATGCAACATATTTAATGATTTTGATCATATTAAATCAATTGCAGTACAGTTCAAATGAATACGCTAGTGGAAAAGGAAGGTTTTGAGTGAATATTTAAGTTGGTATTGGTTCATTTACAAGTGAAACCAGTTAAATCCAGATATTTAACATGAATAGACTGTGTTTTTATTATAATAGGATTTTGGTGATGTAACTGCCAGACATGGTGGCTTTAACAAACATTTTGCAACCTTTTTTCAGACAGTTCTGTATTTTTTCACCAAACATAGCTGTCAGGAATTGCTTACTTAGTGTACTTATAATTACAAGGAGGCTAACATGAACATGTTTTTGCAACTTGACTTGACTTGGTAATATACCACCCAGCGTCTTTTGGAGCTTGACCAATGCTAGGGAGGGACTACAACTCATATCTTCAACCTGGTCTTAGTGAAAGTTAGCTGTTTCACAATAGTATAATGGTACAATGCATTCTTTTCTAGAAGCCAAAAGGAAACATTTCCCTACAATGTGGCTAGTGCTTGTACACAAAAACATACACTCATGTCAAAATGTTCTCTATTTTAAAAATGACAGAGGGATTGTTTTATCTTTCAAAGTGACAAAAAGCATACAACGTTGAAAGGACTAACAAAACGTGAAAAGTTGACCATGAAAGGCGTTACAGGCTCAACTCTGAAAGTACCGGAGATTAGTCTGAGCATCAGCTGTCCCTGAATGTTTCCCTACAGCGTGGTGGGCCTCTTTAGCTGTTTGAAATACAAATGACCACAGTGAAACCAACCACACATGGTTGGTTTACATTACAACTCAACACGTAGGTCACACATGCCCTCGAGCTTCCCAATGCTTCTCACCTCAATACACACACACCAGGGCCGCATTACCACCAACATTTGCTCATTACCACATACACACATTCGTATGCATAATATATACAACTTACAGATGTCCCACTTGTATGTTGATTCGGGGGAAATCCAACATGCCGTGTGTATGTGTGGCTTCTACAGTGACTGATGAAAAGTATTAGCACTAGTGTGGTTTCAGGCTGTTTGAGGATAAGGGTTGTTCAAAGTAGCATAACGGGAATATTCATAGTGATGCTAATCTTTCCCTAGAACTGCAACCGTACAGCTTCCACAGGTCATTTGCCATTTACCGCACAAAGAGCTTGATGTAAAGTTCTTAAAGGTGGAGCGATTCTGGAGAATGTGTTGTAGTCAAAATCACTTACTGTCAAAATCAATGAATATCCTCTCATGAGGTAATGTGTGTGCGCTGAAAAAAAAACATTGTGTTTATACACACACATCCTAGCTCTGCAAACTGGTATGTAAACAAAGGGTATGTAAAAAAAAGGGGGGGGGGCACAGTATACTAGCAACATACCCGTTTACAAAGATACGGCCATGTATTAACACTGGATTCATGTTTTCACTGCACACACAGTGCGGACAGGTAGCAGATCATGAGGAAAAATGTAAGTGCAACTTATAGTTAACTTACAGTTAGTTGAATACATGTTACTTATCTGTTGAGATAGTTCTGTTGAATATCAACTCATTCACTGTTGAAATGCAAATGCATATCTACTGATGGCTTGTTGAGTGTCAACAGTGGACTATCAAACTAAAGTGTTACCAAATGTAATGATTTTGACAATAAAAATGTTGACAACAAGAATGACTGACTCCACCTTTAATCCCCCTCACCAGCAGCCTAATCAGGTAGCAGTGAATCTGACCAGGCACATGGAACTACTTTCTCATGACAGGTCCTGAACATAGCTGGATCAACAGGGTCAGGTGTTGTTGTTTTTGTGAGGGGGTTATTTGCATGAGATGGAAGCGCCCGGGCTATATACCTAATCAGACTAACAGATGAGCCAATATCCTGTTCTCACAACATATGCTGGCCTGAGCCACACTCGCTCTATGCGTTGTGTGTGTATAGGCTATGTGTGGGAACAATGGCCCTGCTGTTTGCCCATCCACCACTGCTGCTGTAGTAGTTGCCTTACACCTGTGCTTGGCAGCCCCCCAGCACTCAAATCAACCCCCCCTACCCTACCCTAAACACACACACACACACACACACACCCACACCACACACACACACACACACACACACACACACACACACACACACAACGGCCGACCCCAATCTACCCCCCCCCCCCACACCCCACACTCCCAGCCCTCAGCCCCACACTCCCCAATCCACTTTAGTTCTCAGTTTACATCCTGCGTTAGCCTTACAAAGAACAATGCATATTCAACAGGCTTACGAGGCCGGATAATGTACATGTGGGCCCCTCAGCCACGTCTTATTGTTTCATATGAAAATGGAAATCGGGACGATATCAAAGGATTTCTTCATTCCGCCTCCACCATAACTGAATTCAGGACTGAGTAGACCCCACACACCCACACACACACACACACACACACACACACACACACACACACACACACACACACACACACACACACACACACACACACACACACACACACACACACACACACACACACACACACACACACACACACACACACACACACACACACTACCCTGCTCGTAACTGAGGATGAGGTGTGAGAAGTGAGAGATTGAAGGGAATGGGGAGGATGGCTGTGGAGTGGGCGGGTGAGCTGTTGGATTTTACGGGTTCACAATCTCACAGAGAGCCGTGGCGTCCTTCTGTGGTTTTTGAGGGGGCCTTTGTGAAACTGGAGCCCCCTGAAGGCATGAGAAGGGGGGGGGGGGGTACAGGGAGGGTTCACAGCCCCATAGCCCAGCAGTAAAGGTCCACCTCTTTTCCTGCAGTGTCAGCGTCACAGGTGTGTGAGTGACAATACATGTGTGTGTGTGTGTGTGTGTGTGTGTTTGAGAGCGAGAACCGTGTCCAATCAATGGACACACTGTATTGTAATCATCTATTGTGGGGGAATAGGCTGGTGCTCGAAGGTAAACACTGTAGGGAATAATACACTCTTTGGGATCAGGTATGACCCTCAGGCTAGAGCTCTGCATTCACACAAGCAGGCCAGAGAAAGATGTTGAGCCACAACACCTCCTCTTGGTTGCCATAGCAGTTGCTCAACATTTTGCTATGCAACGCTGGGCAACAAACAATGAAAGTAAGGTCAGATAAAGCTTGACAGTGAATTCCACGCCGCACCAGTTGCTAGGTAAAGGACTTTTCTTAATTCTCCATATTCATACAGGACTCCCCCAACTCCCACTCCCACACACCCTCCTCCTGAGACTGTAAAGCAGATTAAACTTGTTTTTTTGTTCATAACTTGACCACTTTCTATCTCCTAGGCTGGCAGGGTGCAACATTTTTGGGATATTTCCCATAAATTATGACGGGCTATCAGTAGGCCAGCTGTACTCTTGCATTCTGGTATTCAATCTGCTATTATGCTTATATGAATACATCTCTCTCCGCCTGTCACAATGATTCCAACGCTGTACGCGGGGATGCTCAGAATAAAGGGACTTCAAGTAATGCGGCTCCCGCTCCTTTCCCCTCCCCAGGCCCATTCAATGCAGCAAACTCTTCTTCAATATCTCCATGCAAATGATTCTGTTGCCCTGTAAGCTGCTTGATAGCCAGGTAGGCACCATAGTAACTAGGGTGCCTTCAAGTGCACCCTGTTAACTCTACTTCTTTATGGTTTAAGGAGGGATCTATCTCAAAGTGTGCAATTAGTGAGTATGTACTAAAGTACTTCTGCTTTATGCTGCTTTATGCTTCTACTCCGCTACATTTCATCTGGAAATATTGTATACAGGTACATATATATATTTTTTTACTTCATTACATTTGTCTGACGACTAAAGCTACTACTTATTTTTAAATTTAAGATTTTATACACAAAAGTGGGTTGTATCAGTTATATAAATATGATGAAGATGACCTATCAATACACATTATATAAAGCAGTTGAAATCTGCTTCTCCTCCACAATTTATTGCTCACATAAATACAACCATGATAAGGATTCATCAATAGTATTTAGTCATAATAAAAAGTCCTCATAGTGAGCACTTTTTGATAGTTTAAAGTAGCTACGAGGAACTTTAATTTTCGGTTGATTCTAGCGCCCTCTTTGGACAAAATGCAGTAGTGTTTTTTTTACAACACCACCGCTTGCTGTCCTAAATATCTTGGCTAGTGCATGCTGGCGGCACGTGCACTTATTTAGGAAGCTAGTGAGAGAGAGCAGCAGGGTGCATGGGGATGCGGTAATGTATTTATATGTGACTATGTCAGATTAATAATGGTAATATGACCATGGTGAAGCGAAGTAAACCTTAATTTAGTACCATTCATCAACATTCTGTCTGGGTTCCCGGGGAAATCGGACTTGTGCAAAAGCATTAATAATTATATAACATTAGCGTTGTTTTCGCTGATAGTCTCGTTTGCTGTAACAGGTCATTTATGATCTTCAGAGGAAAAATTTGACTGTTTCATAAACATTTAACAGTTCCTACTAGGTAAGTACAATTTGCTGATAGTACCTCAGAATGGGGGGGGGGGGGGGGCAGACGCAGGTTCGAATCTCGGGTATAATACAAAATTAAGGGACACCTGTTATTTAGAATTTTTACACTGTTTTGTTGGTACTTTCAGTATACTTGACTAGAAGATACTGGTACTTCTACTCCTTATTTCAGTGAACCCACATCATAATGTGTATATTGTTACATAAGGCCAAGGACAAAAAGAGCAAGAAACAAAGACAATCAACAGCAGTATATTTTGAGGTATGTAGCCTATATTAAAAAAATATATGACGTAAAAAGGGTTAATTTCATCAGTGGCAGCGCTCTATGTAGTTTGTTGATCATTTAAAGGTCAACACTTTCTTCATAACATTATCCGGACCCAACAGCTTTTTATTTTTCCCCCAGAAATTGAGCTCAACTCCACTTTCAGATTTTGCTTATGTGCCACAAATTGCAAAAGTTCCGACAGTCCCTTAAAGTTGCAATAGTTTCTCACCACCCACCCCACCTCCCCACACACACACGCGCACACCACGCGTGCGCACACACACACACACACACACACACACACACACACCACACACACACACACACACACACACACACACACACACACACACACACACACACACACACACACACACACACACACACACACACACACACACACACACACACACACACACACACAGCGCAGGAACACACATTCCAGCAGGCGGAGTCTGTGACGCGCAGGCCAGTTGTGAATGAGCTGCAGAGAGTAGCGCTTACCTCTCAGAGCGGAGTCCCAGTCAGAGCAGGAGCGGACTAAAAGTTGGAAGGAAAAGTTTTCAAAAATGGATTTCTTTGCGGGACTGAGACCTTTATTATTTTCATATGTACTCATCAACGGTATTCTAATAACGCTGCAGACTAAAGAAGGTGAGTGTCTTTTTTTAAATGAATCCCACACAAGTGAATTACCTTCAACCTTCTAAAGTTTATTGCAGGGCGCATGCCATGCGGGGAAACTCCTTAACGGGACTTTTAAACCAGGAAACACGCTTTCTTAATATTGTCTTGACAGTTCTAAATCGTATGTTTTTTTTCTGGTTGAAGATACATTCATTGTATTTGTATATTTAATTGATAATAGTAAATAGAGTTGAGCGTGTACGCTGCATGTGCGCTATTCTTAACTTTGTAGCTAGCACCAGCAGGTGAATTCTAGTTTGTTGAGTCAAATTCGTTTTGAATTTTTTTTCACATCACATTGTAATCATTTTGTTCTCGTTTCTTTTGTATGTACTTATTTTATATGTTGTATGTAGGCCTACGCATTGTTTTTTTTATAACCGTTAGTCTGAGATTCAGATAGCCTACTGGCCTGGATACTTTTTTTATTTTATTTATTTATTACTAAAACGTGTTATTTTTTGATTGATTAGATTGGTAATAAGTTATAACACGACCTGTGTTTATTATAAAGCACATTTAAAATCGCTGACATTTGTAAATGTATTTTTGGGGTGTGGGAGTTAGATGATTCCTACTAATTCAGAGTCAAAATTAGTTTTTTTCTAGTGAGTTAAAAACAAAGTTGTATTCCCATGTATTGACTGTGTCTCATGTCTCCACAGAGGTGCTTCTGGATATGAAGGCAATAGGAGGTGAACTGGGCTGGTTGACATGGCCCTTAGATCAGGGAGACAAGCCCGGGGTGAGTATCTCTGCTGCCTCTCCTCCAGCTCACACGTTTTGCCTTGGAATTTGCCTTAGGATAAATCTGCACCGAGTAAAAAACAAAAATGCTCAGGAAAAGGCCTGGCTGAACTGAGAGCCTCCGGTGCACAAATATTTGACCATTTGACTTGTGTGGTTAGCAGCTCAGTGTGTATACATGTCAGGTTTCTATAAAAATGGGGCAGTTGGAGCCTAATGGGGGGACTTGAGTATGGATATGAGAAGGAGGGCTGGAGGATCCTACCAGGAGCGGCCTGCACAGCATGTCTGGGCTACAACACCAAAGCTTAGGCAGACAGAATAGCTGCTAGCTCCCAACTGAGAATACTTGTGGCTTCTTGTGGTTTCAAGGCTTTAGCTCCAGAATTGCATGTTACAGAGCAATTAACTTTTAAAGTTTGCAGCATGTGGTACCTCTTTTTAGAGGGGGAGGGGTTTAAGATGGAGCCTATCAGTCAGAGCTACCTTTTTGACTACTCAAACTCGGGTTAAAATGTGTGCGTTATAGAGAAGCGCCTGGAGAATATAGCTACATTATTACAGTCAAATGTTGTGGTTATCTCTTGCCAGTATATGGGAAGCCTGTGCGACTTCTTCCATTTAGAGGTTTCACAGTAATTGAGCTCATGCAAATTCCCAGTAAATAGCTTGGGTGACTGTGCTGCTGATGACTCAAAGGCATGTGCAGGCGCGCTGTTCGCAATGGCTCATCCACATTCTGTAATAAAATGGCTTCACTGGTTAATAATCACTGAAGTTTCACTTTTTTTTAAACTCTCATGCATCATGTGCGGTTACTTTTGTTAGTGTTTTTTTGTGTTTTTTTAACTGTGCAACTTTTCCTATGGAAATACCGAAACTTATGATGATTATGTTTTTGCGTTTTAAAGGGTTCTGCAGCTTTTTTAATAGAGGTGTTGTTTCTGCTGTTGTACATTAAGTTTATATGCAGAGCCACACACTCAGCCAACAAAGCACATTCCTTTAATTAACAGCACAGTGGCTACAGGCAGAGAGCACACCACAGCTTCTGCCCTGTGGGGGCCACTTGTTCCTCAAGAGCCGAGGTCATTAAACAAATGCTGTCAATTTTTCGGAAATATTTGTGGCAGCATTTTTATATACGAGCTGCAAAACTGTTTGGGAAAGATGCCAACAGTAGCGACGGCATGTGAAAGGCTGAATTGTGAATAACTTTGTGTCTGTGCCATGTCAGAAAATGCTCGCTCACACAAACTCCTTGAGGTTTGCTACATGGTCATGCAGTAAAGGCTTGTAAAGTGGAGTTCTCTATGTTGCATAAATGTTATGTCTGTGAAGGATTGTTAAAATATTTAGGGGAGTAAATAGCAATGTGTAGAGCCCTGGGTTCCCACACACACAGTCTTAGTTTGTTTCCAGGTTCAGATTACAGTGGTAGAACCTCATGTGAAGTGCTATCGTTCACTTTTATTTGTGCCCCACCTTCCCAATATGCTTAAGGGCGCCTCAGGGCCTTGTGTTCTAACCTTGTTGCTTTGTGTGCTTTTGTTCCAGTGGGAGGTGGTCCAGAGGACCCTGAATGGCACTCAGCTCTACACCTACTCCGTCTGCAACATTGGGGAGAGGGAGCAGGACAACTGGCTGCGCACTACTTTCATCCAGAGGCGCCCATCGGCCTCACGGGTTTTTGTTGAACTCCAGTTTATCGTACGCGACTGCAACTCTTTCAATGTCACCTCGCTGACCTGCAAGGAAACCTTCAACCTCTACATCTCAGAGTCAGACGCAGATGTGGGCACTATGTTCCGCAAGGGCCAGTTTAAGAAGGTGGCCACCATCGCGCCGGACGAGATCACCAGCAAGAAAGAAATGCGCATCAACATTGAGACTAGAGTGCTGGAAAACCTTTCACGTAAAGGCTTCTACTTGGCTTTTCAAGACATCGGAGCCTGCATCGCCCTCCTGTCCACCAAGGTCTACTACAAAACCTGCCCGGAGACAGTGACCAATCTAGCTCTGTTCCCAGAGACTGTGGCTGGAAGTGAGAACCAGGCGCTGAGGGAAGTGACCGGGCTGTGTGTGGATAACGCCATGGTGGAGGAAACGCCTCGCATCTACTGCACTGTGGACGGCCAGTGGGTGGTACCAGTCGGACAGTGCCGGTGCAAACCAGGCTATGAAGAAGTCAAAGACACATGTCAAGGTAAGGCAGCACTCGGAATCTTTGGTATTTCTGAAGGTCTTTGTGGCCCCCAGGCACTTCACCCATGTCTGGGTGTACACCCAGGTGCAGGTCCCAGGAGTGTGTTTTCAAGCGAACCATTTGGCATCACTCACCATTTACCTTTACTGCAATTGCTGCAGGTTGTAAAACAAGTCCATATGGCAGACTGCAGATATAGTCATCATAGGTGTTATTATCAATGTGCAGTGGAATTCTCCCCTTGGCTAACACGGCTGTTCTGAAATGGAAGGAATGCTCAGCCCTTCTTGTACATGTCCTGGCATCATCCTTAACCTTGAACCGATACCGAAAATATTAGGAAATGTGCTGGTGGCGTTTCGGCTATTATTCTAATAGCTAGTGGAAGAGTTTGTACACGCCATGATCAATAGCTTGTGATATAAAATGATATGCCCCTTGTGTTGGGCAATTCAATCAGTTTTCAGTCTGAATGTGCTTAGAGTTCACATTCATGTTACAGGTTTAAAACTGAATTGAAACTTAACCATGTCATTCTGAGAGGTTTGAATTATTCTAAAACACTGCGTAGAAATGTGCTTTGTGCAGTTAGACTTACATTCACCACTCACTTTGAAACCACATATTAAAAAAAGGTGTTTAATGATTGTTGAAATCATGCCCGAAACACTTCAACCTTTAACAAGACTCTTAGTTTATAACTTACTGTTGCGTCAGGTGAGTTCCTGCTCTCTCATTATCATCTGTGCTGTTATCTTTCTATGGCTAGTCCAACCATGACTCAGGCCTTTGACTTTGGAGCTATGGCGTGGTTGTGTTTTAAGTCCTGCAGAGAAGGCTGTCACTGTTGTGGCTGTTGGAGTGACTGAAAGTGATCAAAGAAGCCAGAGGGGCTACTGTACTGTGATGGATTAGCATCTTCAAGGCTAGTGGGGGGGGGGGGGGGGTAGGGGTGCTGGAGGAAGCTCTTGAGCGTTACTCTGTCTTTGTTCATTTCAAGCATCACAGAGAGCAGAGGCCCTCCTCCTCTTGTGAGCGGCATGCCACCTACATGACATGCATGTCTCTATCTGATCTTCCCCCCTGTGTTTTTGTAAATGCACCTACCCTTAGCTTTGGGGTGTATTGGGTGACTTCAGTAAGTGTATGGGAACACAGGCTAGCATGCAAGGGCCTGTTGGGATCTGTCTCCTATGACAGAAGGCCTTAAGCCTCCCAAGTACACCACCCGCCCCCTTCCATGCTGCTCTACCTGAAACACACAAACGCAGGTATTCATAGCGGTAATCACACTATAGCCTTGTTTCCACTGAGTAGTGTGGTTCGGTTTGGTGCGGCTCGGTTTATTGTGTGGAGTTTTTCCTCTTCATTGAGTTAATCAGTTGATTCCACTGTGTCCCGCTGCTATGATGTCACCATAAGTACAGTAGCTAGGGCTCCGACACATTGACTGTATATACTCTGACAGTGGCTACCACAGTCTGGCTTAAGCCATGCCCTGCCGAACCGTGCCGAACCGTGCTGCTCAGAGGACTCCAGGCATTGGGAACACACACCTCGGAGCACAGTTGTAAATCCACACGAAGCCTCAATAAACAAATTTGCTTTCCCACTTACATTCTCTCCTCATTGGCAACGGGCCGAGGAAAAAAGAAGTGCTGAAGTTTTCTGTCAGTGCATCATTTTTAGCTGCGGGGAAAAGTGGCAGGCTAAGATGATTGGGGCGGAGGAGGAGAGGCAGGAAAGAGAGAAATAATGAAAGAGAAGTAAGTCATACAAAAGCGATGGAGAGCTTGTGTTTAGTGGAGGGGTGTGATTTTTGAAACAGAGAGAGGTGAGGAATGGAATGCAAAGGTAGGAGAACAATGGAGCGCTGTGTTTTCCCTTAGCGAGGCCGGAGCAGCCCACCTCCACCTCCTCTTTCCCCGTTGGTTGGTACATTCCTGATCAGTTTGCTGAGGAGGAGCCTTCAGGAACATTACTCAAGACCTGTGGAATTCCCAGGTGGGGGGGGGGGAGAGCAGCTCCGGGTCAAGCCACCCCCCCCCCTCCCTCCCCTACACACCCCACACAAAAAAACTACCCAGATGAAGTCAAATGACAGGTCCGAAAGACGCATGAGGGCAATTGTAGATGAAGGTGGAAATGAATCACAGGGTGTGCAGTGTGCAGTACAAGATGAATGGTGCCAAGGGCTTTAAGTGGAATCCTATACAGACACACAGTCAATCGTTCTTTCTCTCTCCCCCACTTCTTTCCTGTACTGCTTGCTGCGAGGCCATTTGGGGAGAAACCACCAAAAACTTCAAATGTGTTTTTTTTTCTTTCTTTCTTGCTAAGGTTGAAAGTTTCCATGTTCGGCGGTTCGATGTGTTCACTCAGTTTAATGGCTCCTGTGCCCAGTGGGACCTGTTAAAGTCAAAAATCTGTGACTTTATCTGCTTTTTGTCCTTGTGTCTCCTCATCAAGCGCTTACCACTTTGGTGTTTTTGGCTGAGATCTCTGGTCCGTCAAACTTGCTTGCTTCCAGGATTTTTTTCCCCACTTTAACTCCCTGTTGAGGTTTTTTTCCGTTAGGTGCCGTGTGGCTATATCTGCTCTCTCTCTCTCTCTCTCGGTGCAGGCCGTCATCATTGCTCATGTTACAGACCCACTCTGTCACTTTTTGGTCAAACAAACTCTCAACATGAAACACATATCAAGTCCCCCCGTGCAGCAGACAATTGACCACAGTGTTTAGAGTAGCAAATGTAGAAGCTTTCTTGGACTGGTTGTAAACAGATCAATCAGCAGTAGCCAGGCACAACGAGGGCTTTTGTGTGTTTAAAGAAGAAAGCATCACAGACTGTAAAGAGAAATAGTTTGGCTCTCAAAGCATAATCTCATAAGCGGCAGTTATTTAAAAGTATACTAAACGGACACAGTCTAAGATGCTCCCAGCATTTCATTTGGTTGCTTTTCACTTGACAATGGAGACTGTGTTTTATGTCACATGAATTATTTTTCCTCTCCCATACACTCTTTTTTATTGCTTTACCTGTTTTACAGAATTTAGTATTTTGTTAATTTTGGTTGAAAAAGTATTCTAACTTTTTATCAGTAAATTATCAAAGGATTATAAAGTATTGGCAAAAGTAAATCTTCTCATGATGATGCACAGTGGTTCTAGCAGAGTGAATAATATAATAACAATAATCTGCATTTGTATTGCACATTTTATATAAGAAACGCAGCTCAAAGTGCTTTGTTATGTGAAAATGACATGCAGCGAGTGCCTCACACATAAATAAACATAGAATGAACAATAAAGGCAAGGCAAGGCAAGTTTATTTATATAGCACAATTCAGACACAAGGCCACTCAAAGTGCTTTACAGGGGCAAGATTAGAATACATAAAACACATTATAAAACATTTAAAAGCGAATAAATGAAGCAAATAAAATAAAAATTACAGGTTAAAATGGAAACAAAAAAGTCTTCAGACTCGATTTAAAAGAACTGAGAGTTGCAGCAGACCTCAAGTTCTCTGGGAGTTTGTTCCAGATTTTTGGTGCATAATAACTAAAAGCTGCTTCTCCTTGTCTAGTCTTAACTCTAGGGACTGTAAGTAGACCTGTCCAGACGACCTAAGGGCTCTGGACGGTTCGTAACGTATCAGCAGATCAGTAATGTATTTTGGCCCTAAACCATTTAGTGCTTTATAAACCAACATCAGTATTTTGAAATCAATTATTTGAGTGACAGGAAGCCAGTGTAAAGACCTCAGAACTGGGGTAATGTGATCCACTTTTTTGGTCCTAGTGAGGACTCGAGCAGCAGCGTTCTGAATTAGCTGAAGCTGTCTAATTGATTTATTTGGAAGGCCTGCAATACACTTTACAGTAGTCAAGTCTACTAAAGATAAATGCATGGGCAAGTTTTTCTAAATCTTGCTGAGACATAAGCCCTTTAATTCTTGATATGTTTTTTAGGTGGTAGTAGGCTGATTTATTAATTGATTTAATGTGTTTCCTGAAATTGAAGTCGGAGTAGAAAGCAGGGATAGAATGCCATAATTAATGGAGAGTAAGAATGACAATAAAACCCTTACTTGACAATAAAATCTAATGGAAAACAAAAGTGACTTGATAATGAAGCAAACAGTAGAACAGTAGTACAGCAGCTTCCAGTGTGGGAACTAGTTGTTTCATTGGGTGAGAAAATGCATTAAAAATTGTGGTTGTGGCTTTTATATCGATAGCAGCAGAGTATGGGTTTCCACTTATGACTCATTGTTGACATTGACACAGTTTTCTTTTCGTTCCCTTATCACGCCCTTCCTTACCCATAATCCTCCCTGGCACAGCATACCGTGTGTCACCCCTTACAAAGGAGCACGGGGCTGCCCTGGCTAGTCCTTAAAGTCGGGTTTGTGTTTAACCCTGCAGCAGGCCCACACCTCTCTAAAGCCTCAACAAATAAGGCCTAATCCCATATCATGGTTTCCCACAAGGCCCTGCTTTAAAAAAAAACTGAGACAACATTTTTGTGGAACATTTGAACTGCTGAGGGCAGTTTTTGGTGAACAAAAAAATGGCGTCTTGGTGGAACAACTGTCCACCGAGTTCCAGTAAAAAGTCATTACTGCTGTCGCCAACCAGCTTCCAGTAAAGCATTCTCTCTCTCTTTCCCCCTCCTTTCCTCTCCTGTGTCCATGTCTCCATACTCATCCCCAGCTGATGTAATAAACAGTTGGTGACAACGATGTAGCCGTGTGACTGAGTGCTGTGGCGAGTGATTTGTATGGGTAGTAATTGACTTGGGTGTGTTTGTGCTTTTTAAGTGAAGTAACTACTGGTTCTGCGTGCTTTTCTGCCTTTTGTGCAGACTCTTTGTGCCGTCTCCCCTATACCTCTCTCTCTCTCTCCTCTCCTCTCCCTCTCTCTCTCCCTCTCCCTCTCTCTCTCTCCCTCTCTCTCTCTCTCCTCTCTCTCCCTCTCTCTCTCTCACCACATCCTGCCTGTCCTGAAGAGTCTTTTCTATTTTAGCCTCAATTTTCCGCCTCTCTTCTTGCATTTATTTGATAGTTTCTCTAGTCTAAACACATAACTAGCGTCCCGTTTTTACGGTTCTTAGAGCCATTTACTCGAGATGCGCATGCTGTCCCAAGTACAACAAACTGACTAAATTAAAAAAAAATTCTCCTACATAAGTTGTGTTCTTGTTGTCCGTGAAATCACAGAGCGACTGTTATTTTTGGCCGTCGGTGCGGGTCATGAATATGACACCAATTGAGTTTAAACATCCCGTTTCACACGGCCCTGATGGGACTATTTAGACTGTGCACAGTTCTTTCTCTCACTGGTAAATAAATACATTTGTCCACCGCTGCCTCGTAAAGATAAATAGAGGCTAAATTTGAACAATGCTGCAGAGCGGAGAGAGTTTTTTTAGTGGCGAGGGAGAGAAAAACAACTGGCCCGGTTCACATCTGTGGTTAAGGCATAAACATTTTTTAAGTGAAGGTGAAATGTAAACCTTAGCTGTCAGTTTCTGTTGTAGTCAGGGAACTTTATAATGGAGGCAAAGATTTGAAATACTGATTGTTCACTTCGAAAATCCGTTCTACAGAAAGACAGAGATCAAGTGCTTCATGACCTGTACGTCTCTGAATGTGCTCATACCATGAGTCAACCGGTTCATCTTAATTACCTCCCAAACCTTTAAGAGCAGCGTTCTGGTGCAGTTGTAACTTATCTAATGTGTGGAGAACACAAAGAGACATGAGGGCAGCACCACACCTCAGGATCTCAGGGCTTTGGATTAAGTTGGTTTACGATGGATTTCACATGATTAAATCATGGTATTCCTGCAGGATAATCCCCCTCATTGAAATGTTCTGCTCCATCAGATATCCTTGGCTCTTGATCCTTTTTACACAGGCTCAAAAAAAAACTAAAATAATGAAAAAAAAAACTCTTAATTCAACGACTAATAGGACAACGCTGCTCATTTACATGCATCGTCTGGATGCAACTCTTCCTTCCTCGGCTCTTGAAAGCCACAGTGATTATTTCTTTGAATGGGAGAAGAGAGTTCCTGTGATCTGGTGCCAAGGTAACGTCTGCCTCGCGGGCTGAACTTTAGGGAGTTGGTTAAGATAATGGGGGTGACTCTTGACGGCACTTTCAAGTGTTGTCATGCGCCGTCTTGTTGGGCCAGGTTTTTGAAGTCCACAAGAACCCTGGCAGTTATTACTGCGAAACAAGATGAGAGGAAATGTAGCAGAGAGGAGATGGGGTGCCCCCTATCACTCTTTAATGTGGATGAGACCAAATAGTTCTGTAAGGAGTTTAAAAAAGTGTGATCAGTTCAAGAGTTGGGCCTTTTGAAGTGTCGTCATTTACAGTGCAGACAGACATGTGAACGGATACGGCCAGACAACTCTGTGAAAAGCTGCATCCATGATTTACCTATCCAATGTATTTTTAGCTGCTCGACCACACAACTTCTTCGATATCGCGACCTAATGAAGTTGATATGGTCAACAGAGTTTACACATTTAGCAGACACAAGGCAACATACACCTCTTTTTTGGTCGCTTGACGAACATACTGTAAGTCCAATATTTCCTTTGCTATCGGATCATGGTTTGGCCTCCATCAAACATTTCTGGGTCTCTAGCTTCTTCGAAATTTGTTCAGCTAGCCGCTAATGTTGTGGATGGCAATGGGGTTAGAGGTCTGGAAAACTGAAGGAATGATTGAAAGGAGGCTAGAAGTTCCATAGAGTTTAGGGGAACTGCTTATTTTGTGGGTTCATCATTACGAGCAACATCTTTCACATTACACACAGTCATTTGATCTGTTAAAAAAAAGAAGAAAAAAGGATGCTTAGTGCTAATAGTGCAACTGTAAACTGCTGTTGGGGTTTCTTCTGATTTTACAGCACAAGGGGACTATTTAGTTTATCAAGCGATAAATTGAGTTTAAATGTAGTTTCTTAATTAAGTTGTTAGTCAATGTTTGCCATTAGCCAAATAACTGAGCCTCAGCACTTCTTGGCTCAGTGTGTGTGTGTTGCTTGTGGTGGGGAAGTTGGGACATATTTCCTCTTGGTGACATTCCTGAGCCTGGAGGCGTGTGTGCGTGCGTGCGTGCGTGGTGCGTGCGTATGTGTGTGTGTGTGTGTGTGTTTGTGTGTGTGTGAGAGAGAGAGAATATGTGTGTGTACTTATACAACTATTTAAATGGGAACCAATTTGAGTTTTAGACTAGAAGTCAGGACATTTTTTGGAAAGTTTGGACATTTAGGCTGTTTCTCACTTTGGGACAGGCCTTTAAAGGGCTGTTCGAGGTTTATGTTAGGGTTAGTGTATGGGTTGGGGTTAGGCATGTAGATGTGATGGTAGGGTTTAGGGGTAAAGGGCCAGGGAATGCATTATGTCAATGAATGTACTCACAAGTATAGCCGTACAAACGTGTGGGTGTGTGTGTTTTGCTGGGGGAGCTCGGAGCAATGTGTGAAGCACATTGTATTGTACTGCTGGTGTGTGAGGTCAGCACTTTCCTTCCCCTATGTCAGTCAGTTACCCCCCCCCCCCCACCCAAAACACACACACAACTCTCCCCCCCCCCCCCACACACACCCAGCACTCCCCCCCACCCCACACCGCTAACAGGACGGGCCCGCAGCGGAAACCGGAGGTCACCTAATCCCTGGGTGACTCCAGCAACCCGTCGGCTCAGGGCTTTCCATTGTGGCTGGGCGCTGTGCGGCCCTCGCTCAGCCACTTTCCATTTTGTTGTCCTGCTGCCCTGATAAGTCACTTTGTTTATTGGTGCATTTTGGTTCCAATATCCCCTCCACACACACACACACACACACACACACACACACACACCACACACACACACACACACACACACACACACACACACACACACACACACACACACACACACACACACACACACACACACACACACACACACACACACCACACACTCCCAAAACCAGGAAGCAGACGGTGGACGGCTTCCAGAGAGGGAGACCTGTTGGCCCTCGGGACGGGTGTAGTAAAGTGGTGTAATGTTTGCCACCTGGCTGTCTGGATCCGACCATGCAACACGCAGACATGTGGCCAAATGGACCGTGGCTGTGGTCCAAACTGAGGCCCTCAGGAAGCATATTTGGGACTTTCATGTCTTCTAAAGTGTCTGCTTTACTTCGACTGACGTTTTTTCGGAGAAAGGAGGTTGTGTGCCTCCTTGACTGCACTCTCCACTCCCCGTATATAACCTCCTCCTGTCGGGTGAGCCTGGAGTGGACAGAGGGAGTGAGAGAGAGAGAGAGAGAGAGAGAGAGAGAGAGAGAGGAGAGAGAAAGGGAGAGGGGAATTTATTGTGTTAGTTAACAACCCCTAGATGAAAGCCTGAGTGCAATTGTAAAACAGATGTAATGCCCTTACAGCTGCTCCATCGGTCAGCTAATCCTTTTGACTAATGCCCTACTCACCCCCTCCACACACGCACACACACTTTTCATCAGCCCCTACACCTTTACTGCCCCCCCCTCTCTCCTCCCTCCCTCCCTCCCTCCCCACCTCTACCTCCGTGACCCCTGGCTCATGTTACCGACCTCACCTCCCCCTCATCAGAGAGCCCCATTGTTCCACCGCAAACCACCCCCCCCCATCCCCCCACCCTCTCAAAATGCTAATGATATGTTGTCACCTTGCATACAAATAAAATGACATGACATATTGCAATCAGGGGTCTGACCAACTCTGGAATGGAAGTAGGGGGGTTGGGGAGGAGAAGTGAGGTTAATGGAGGTACAGACAAAGAAAGTTTTTTTTTTACTTGCCTCCATATATATTTTGGAAGATGCCCGGTGTTGCCAAGTTACCAAATCTTTTTCTATAAGCAACTTTGGGCTTGTTTTGATGTCAAGTCGCTCACAAATAATGGTTGTCGCGGGTTGCGGTTTAAGTGCAGTCGCTTATTTGGGCTTGAGGCCATGCGTTAAATAAAGTTTGAGTGAGCTCTATCGAAATACTTGGGTTTTGATTGGCTATGTTATTCAAACGTCTTCGTCGTCGATTCATTTATTTTCTAGTGTTATTTTAAAAACTACATACATAAACAAAGCTGAGTTTCAAAAGTGAATGGCATAAATCAAAATAACAAGATACCAGATACATCCCCACTAATCTTTCTTATCTTTATTTGTTATTTTACAAGATCACTTTAGTGATAATAAAAAATCCTTTTACAACACAAACAAAGGATGCTTAGTCATTTCACCTATTGCCACAATGAATATGATTAAGGGAAGTCAAACTATTTAGGCCACATTAAAAAACTTGTGATTTCAGAAGTGAGAATGTAATGTTGTTGATATAGTGGATGCTAGTGATTTATAGTTACAAGTTGTTTTTCTGTTCCCTGGCCATACTTCTGGATTAAACCTCCTTCCTCATGAGACAAGCCTTGGTCTGCTGCTGTAGCTCTCTCTCCCTCCTCCTCCTCTTCACTGTGAGCACGTGTTTGTTTTAGTTGGCCACTGGCTCCCTGTAAGACATGCACAGTTTAACTCACAACTACCCTGAGGCAGACATGACCTTTCTGCCTTTTAAAATCCCAGCGCCGGACCCCCCTCCCCCCCAGCCCCCCTTACCACTTACTCCTCCGGTCCTGAGGGTGATTTCTGTTGTCAAGCCACCATATTACCCCATTCATCCATCTATCCCACCCTGCATTCATCACTGTCGCCCATCTCATCCATCTTAACTTCTGTCGACAAACCGGGGTTTTGGGGGCCCCTTGGGGGTTCCACACTCCATAGCCACTCGGGCTCACAGAGAGAATGTAACAGGCCTCTGCACTCACCCTCAATAAACAAACACACAGAGTCACTCAAGGCGCACGGGGCCTCTCAAATGACCAACAGTCCTTCTTTGCTTTATAGCAATGGGAAGAGAAAAAAAAAGAAATGTCCGGCCTAAGTTGGTCTGATGCTTCAACGCAGAAGAGGCTGAGGGACTTTTGTTTATGAGAGCCAAATGGTTCATGTAATGGTTCATGTAAGGACCCCCTCCTTGGGTTCAGTGCCCATGACGTTCATGTCGGGTCAAGACATTCTGCTTTCCTTTACGGGTATTATCCTGTCTCTGGATGGTAATGCTGTAGTCTCAGAGCTGGCTCTTGGTTCTGGTCACGCTCCCCTGTGTTTCCATGCTTTGATTGGCTGCTTAGGAAGGAAGGCTGCATCAGCCTCACACTTCCTGCTTCCTGTTGTGTCCAGCAACAATTCAACCCCTCCATGGAACCAACAGGGTTTCCTCTGGCCGGACGTCACTCTATTGTCGAGGAATCCTCTTGTTAAATCCCTCAGCAGAGAGAGAGTCATCTACTTTCATTTACTGTCACTGTGACTCATATGTTTAAGATACACAAACATTCCCTTCAAGGTTTATAATGGGGAGCTGGGGCTGAATGTGAAGCCGTAGCTAAAGGCGCCCTGCTTACAGGCCCTCCTGTTGGGTGGTGTGCGCTGGTATGCGTCTTGATTATAGAGGCGGCTCGCAGCGTAAGGCCATCGTCTCCACAGAGCCGACCACGACGCATTGCAAGGCTGCACTGTAGCGCCAAAAAGAGGCTAGTCCTCCTCTATTCAGTTGCCATGTGGCATTTTGGCTATTCCCATCTGCAATGCTTGTGTGTGTGGGTATGTTTTTTTTTTCTCTCTCCTCTTCTTCTTTCAGCACTTGAATGGCATGGCATTCTCCTCGCCTGCTGGTCAGCGGTGAATAGCAATGTTAATGGGTTAGCTGGGCGCCTTTTTAAGTGAGCACTGGGGAGGAGAGAAAGGAGGGTAGGAAGGAATTTGGGGATTACGAGGAGAGGAGAGGTAGGGGTATGAATTGGGGTTTGAGACAGCAGCTGTTGCCCCTTCTCAATGGAGGAGTTTGCCCTGGCCCTGTCTCTTTTCTTTCTCCCCTGCTTTTCTTCAGCCCCCTCAGCAGGATACAGTATTTCTCTCTCTGTCTCTCTTTCTTGAACCTTCTGTTCCTTCATTTCAACCTCTCTTGTGCCCGGCCCAACCTATGCCTGGCCGGTGTTAATGAGTAGCAGTAGCTGTTTAGTGAAACAGCTGGCCCAAGACAGAGAGGAGATGCTGTCTTTGAAGGGAGGATTGAGCAACATGCTAGCAAGCTTATTGGACAAACTTCACATGCTGTGTGTGTTTTTCTGTTAACCGTTGATTACCATTGTTATCATGCTCTTCAGTCAATACACACCACTTAACGGCAGCTGTGGTGCAACTAGGTGAACTGCAATGATACAAAATCTGAATTGAGTCGAAGAACAAACTCGTGGTGTATGGTGTAAATCCCCACGATATAACTTAAACGAAGCCGGATCTGTGTGCTTTCCCTCTTGTGTGTGTGTGGTCACTTGCGGCTTCCAAATGAACTTTATTCAAGTGAACCGCAGTGAAAGGCAGCCATAGAGGCCGTATGACTAAGTCAATCATATTGTCTCTCCCTTTGCTGTGCTTTCTCAACTTGCCGCTGTTGGAATCTCAAATCCAAACTATGTTTGCCTTTGACTTAATGTTTAATTGTATTTGCCTGCGGACCGGTCACTGGCATACACTTCAATCCCTCTCACACGCCTCATTCCATTGGACTATCATGACTCTCTCTGTCTAACTCTTCCCATCTTTCTCTTGCAAACCGCACTACATATCCATGTCTTACTTCCTTTTCTCCTCTGTTGTCCTTTGGCCTACATTGGCTCTCCTTTGCATTGTCAACATCTTAAGACTTCTGTCTCAACCTATTTAAACACTGCAGGCAAATGGAAGGAAGCAAATGTGTGTGTGTAGGTACTTGTATGTGTGTGTGTGGTGTGTGTGTGTGTGTGTGTGTGTGTGTGTGTGTGTGTGTGTGTGTGTGTGTGTGTGTGTGTGTGTGTGTGTGTGTGTGTGTGTGTGTGTGTGGTGTGTGTGTGTGTGTGTGTGTGTGTGTGTGTGTGGTGTGTGTGTGTGGTCGCTGAATGGACTTGGCAGAAGGACACGAACAGGTGACAGGAGGTGGACATAATCCCTCTTCTGATGTCAGACTTACCCATGTGTCCACTGGTGTGCTTTGCATACATGTATGTGTATTTTGTGCATACACATTCGGGTGTGGGTGCGTGTGTGCAGTGCATGCACCGACATGTGTGCGCGTGTTTGCGGATGTATGTGTGATGTTGTGTGAGGACTTGAGCAGCCGTTGGAATGCTCTTGCAGACTTAAAGGGGGGGCGGGGGGGGCTTCTCATTTTCACTCTCCTTTATGGCGCGCCTCCATCCAGATTTCACACTGTGTTTAGTTCATATTTCACCACCGCCACGCCACAGCTGGATACCCTACCTGTAGTTCTCTATTTGGAGTGGGACGTGTGAAATTAGGCGTCATCTTATCCTCAGCGATACAGTTTCAAAGGTCTACATGTGGGTTTCAATAAAAAATATATACACAATAGACTTCTGAGTGGAAATATTTTCTCTCGCTTTGGGGCCCTTTCACTACCATTTTCTCTGCACTTTTTGTCAGATTTTCGTTTGTCTTTATTTGTGACTGCCTTACTGTCTCGGAATGTGGGGCGACTGGTTGTGTTTGTTGAGAGGCATAGTGGCAGTGAGAAAGCAGGCTCAAAGGTGGGGGTGGGGGGGAACAGCACAGGGTTAGTAGTGCTGTCTTGGCCGGGAGTCTTCTGTTTCTGTTTTAGGGTTGGGCTCATGTGAGCAGTGTCTTTAGCTGGAATGGACGGTGTTTTTTAATGAGTAGAGTCAACACTGCAGAGACCTTGCCTCTGTTTTCCCTCCCATATCTCAAGTCACTTGGCCTGACCTTTAGCCTGGACATAATGCCCGTGTCCACTCAACCTGTGCTGTGTTGCACGCAAGGTAAACGGTTCCCAGCATTGTTACAGGTAGATCCTCCTTCTATAGAAAGTTGCCTTGAAAATTATTTTAGATGTTCAAGAGATGGAAAAAGACCGACCTTCTTATTGAGATTGCATGTATGGAATATTTATTGGAATAGACCATGTGGTTGTTGATTTGTCCAACCAATCCTCTCCTCTTCCAATCTGACCTGCATGCTTCTGACTTGATGTTTGACTTAGAAGACTTAGAAGAAGAAATGAATTAAAACTATTTTGTGCTCAATTGAAGCCCACTCTTATATTCCAGAATATTGTACATTTTATGATGAATGAATGCAACAGTGCCTGGCTAAGATGTTCTGTTTTGTAAGCATTAAAATGTGTGTCAGACAAGTGTAAAAAAAAGAAAAAGAAAAAAAGGTTCCCAGCATTCCTAATCTTTTAAAAAGCCCTTTAAGATCTGGTAGAACTGGCTCTGCACTGTGTCATATGGGACGTTGCCTGAAGTCACTATTGTCCTTGATCACCTGCTCATGCAAATGTCTTTTTTTGTGTGTGTTTGCAGAATGTCAGCCTGGCTTCTTCAAAGCAGCAGCATCCGGTGAGAAGTGTGCGCCCTGCCCTGCCAACACCCTGGGGCTGGACTCTGGGGCTCTGCTCTGTCCCTGTGTGGGAGGCTTCTACCGGGCTCCAAACGACCCCCCCACTGGACCCTGCTCAGGTAACCAGTCCCCGATCTGTAAAAATAAAGCCTTGTAATCATAAACTTAGAAGAAAATTGCTGACAATGAGCTACCAAGTAAAGACCTTTCCACACAGTACTTTATGTGGTTGTGCTCTTTCAGAAAGAGACTTGTGTTTGAATCCTACAGGATGTGCAGGGATAAATATAGTTCTGTAGTTCCTAGTCCCTGCACACATTTGCATGAGGTTTGAATAAAGAATTATAGTATTGAATAAAGGACACCCATTCAACCTTAAAGGTCATCTGTTATGCAAAATAAACTTTTTCATGGTTTTCAACATGACTATGGTGTGTCTACAGACTCCTAAAGTTGTAGAAAATACAACAGTCTTTCTTTTTCTAAATCTCCATCTTTCTGAAAACCAGTTGTTCAAAAACCTCAGTCAGATTTCCCTCCCTCATATGACGTTGTATCTAAGGGAAGAGGCCCCGCCTCAATTACCTTTGCAAGTACTACCTCCACCTGTAATAAGCCCACCCCCAGGTCCCCCTGAATTTAACTGGCAGTTAGTTTCTAACCAGCATTTAGATTCAGGAAACAGTCACAGTAGATTGGGCTTTTTTTTTAAAAGAGGCTCTAAAACGGAGCGTGTCAGGCAGAGGCTGAAATGAGGAGAATCCACAATGGCCCTGTGAGAAATACAAAGGTTTTTTTTCCGACAGTATACCAAGAAAACAGTTTAAAGTAGAATCCCAAACTGCAATTTTCAATCTGAAATGAGTATAATATGTGTGACCTTTAAAACAGAACTTATTTGGGGGATGTTCTGTCATGTCAGAGAGGAATCCCCCATAGCTTGCCTTCTATGGTCCTCTAGATCCTGGTTTCTATCTTCTATCTTTTCTAACACACCACATACTTTCTAAACCTGTGTTGATCAGGCCTGCCCTCTGCTCCGACAAACCTGCTGGCCACCATCACGCAGCTGTCTGCGGGAAAGCTCCTCCTGTCATGGAGCCCGCCTGAAGACAGTGGAGGTCGGTCTGACATCACCTACAGCGTTGAGTGCCAGCGCTGTGAGGGCTTGGTGTGCCAGTCCTGTGGGGAGAAGGTCCGCTACGAGCCAGCCAGCACGGGCCTGACCGACACCAAGGTGTCAGTGAGCGAACTGGACGCTTACCTCAACTACACCTTCACCGTGGAAGCACACAGCGGCGTGTCCGTGTTCGCCGGTCAGGCGCCAATGCCACGGGCTAAAAAACCCCATCCACCAGCGCTCTGACTACATCTCTGCACTACACAGGTGAGGCCTGCTGATATGAGGAAGTGGACTGATGCTATCTGTGCTGCAGTAATGACTGATGTTATCCGGGAGGCGGTGACAGTTGTGCAAATCGAATCGTGCAGAGTGAGATGAACTCTCAGATTATCAGTAGAATGTGAAACCATATATATACTGTATACAGTACGTATATATATATTTTTAGATTTCACATCCCAGTAATACTGAAGTATTCTATTCCTTCTGGCCTTCAGATCCCCCAAAGATCACCACGATGCGACTGGTGGAGAAAAACCCCACCAGCCTGTCCTCTCCTGGGATGTGTCCCCTCGTCCACGGGCCCAACCCCGGCCCATCCGCTATGAACTGACCTACCGCAAGAAGGTAGGACACTCTTGTTTTTGCTTCAGCTGTGTGTTGGAAGGAAAGAGCTAATGTGATACATTATTCCTCATTTACCACTGCACAAGTTTAAAATGAGACAACATTTTTAACTTATATATCATTATGAAACGATCAACAGGTTTCAAACGTTAGGTTATAAACGTGTCAATGTATCCGCACTAACTTAAATGCTTACACTGAGTCTGTAGCCTCCATCTTTCAGTGGCATAACACTGGTTCTTCTCACTGAATTTCCAGGACGATAACATGGACGTGACCTCCTACACCGTGCTCAAACTGGAGAAGAACCTTGTGCTGATCAGTGAGCTGTCCCCGGGCACGGCCTACCTGTTCAGGGTGCAGGCCCTCAGCGGTGACGGCAGCTCCAGAGGCTCCAGCATGGAGGAACAGTTTGAGACCTCGCAGGAGGCCACAGAGGTCAACACTGCAGCCATCCTCGGAGCAGCAGTCGGAGGGGCGGCCATGCTGTTCATAGTGATCGTGGTCCTGTTCGTACGCAGAAGGTCAGTAAACAGTTGACAGTGGAAATGCAAAGAAATGCTGTGCCGAACCGAACCGTACCGCTCAGTGGAAACAAGGCTTTTGTCTTTTACTTGTCTGTCTGTCTGTCCTGTTATTCAGTCAGAATGTGCTCTCCTTCGCTGGTTTCCTCTCTCATTCTTCTCCCTTTCCTTTGTGGGGCCCTCCAAATGGCCTTTGCATTCACTCTCTCCTCACCTCTCTCTTTTCTCTCTTCCTTTAGCCAACTTTCCCTTTCTCTTAATCTGGATCTGTGTCCCCGGCGCTCACTTGGGAGGAATTTGCGTTGAATGCGGTTATATTCTAGAGAGTGTCGGGGCCTTTGAAAGGAAATTGGTGCAGGGTGGCACATTGTTGGTGATAAGAGGCGCTTGGTTCCTTTCTGCACCAGACTTTGTAGAGGTGACCCGGTCATGTACTGTAGCAGAGCGTAGCCCGTCTGTCCACCTCCCTCCCGCCTGCCTGTCTGTCTTTCAGTCTTTAAATCAGCTCGGCAAACACAGACTATTGACAGCCTTTATCAAAGGGCTGCTTTTGTGTGAATGGACTCACTGCACTAGAGTCCGTTTGAAAGCCCAAGAACGTCTTAAAAATGGTTTCTATTTGCTATTGATATTAAAGGATCTAAAGATCTAAAGAAAGTCCATTTGCTCTTTGAAAGTGGGACATGAATGCAAATGGGTTTTGTCTTTTTCTACAGGAGAAGAAACTCTCACAGTAGACAAGGACCAGAGGACACCTACTTCTCCAGCTCAGGTAGAGAGAAAATACTTCACATTTTTTTTTATTTCATTGAATTCAATGTTTAAATCCATTAGTCGACGTATAGCAATATATTTTTTTCTTTGTCACAGAACAATTGAAGCCTCTGAAGACCTACGTGGACCCACATACATACGAGGACCCAAACACGGCCGTCATGAAGTTTGCCACTGAAATCCATCCCAGCCACATAACCAAACAGAAAGTCATCGGAGCCGGTGAGTGACGGGCCAATCTGCTGTGAGGCTTAACTCGGGGGATGTTGAAAGATGTTTTTCCAATCCCCAAATTCGCTTGTTTATACTGTGTGTTTTGCACAGCTTAGCGGGGCTGACTGACAGTGGTTACTTTAGTGAGATTACCATCTCTCTGGCTGGAGTTCTCACACAACAAGTCGGGACAGTTTGTTGTGTGGCAACAACTTGGCTGTGGGATCCAATGTGTCAAGTTGGCTCAGGTTGACAGGAGCAATTACACAAAAGAGAAGTGTTGCAGAAGCGGCACTTTTGTAAGGATATCAGAGCACCTCTCCGAGCCCTGCCCAGATCTTTTAATGATACATGGATTCAAGTGTAATCATCTTTACCCTTGGAACTGTACCTACCTTTGCATTCCAATAATCCAAACTCTCGCCAGTTCCCACGGCAGTAACCCCCCCTTCCCAAAACACTCTCCCCTTCTCCTCATGTGACAGCTGATTCCGCACCACAGGGCATCCCAACATTTACGCAACACCGGCCCTCTCTCAACACCCAGCCCCAACACACCTCTGTGAAATAGCCCCAGGCAAAACAGCCAAGGAGACATCCTTATTTTCACACTTCTGCAGAGCACAAACCCCCGCGGCTACCAACCTAAGAAAACGTATAAAGTGTTTATTTATCTGAATTTCGTTTTAGTCACCTAAGAGCAATAGTTGCCTATTTTCATATAAAGGAATGTCGGTCACATTCAAACCATCGCCAGACAAGTTGACACAAAGTTGATTAAGCCTATCAGCTCCACAAGACTGTCTTTGTATTTCTCAGTATTGCAGCGTTTACAAACTGGTGTTTGCTCCCAGACACTGGTGCAGGAGCTCAGAAAAATCCCGGCCAAGAAATAATTCAGTTGTTGATTCCACTGCTAAGAAAAAACCTGGACAGAAGGATTAAAATCCATGCGCAATCACAGAAGGCTTACCTCATGTAGATGCACTGACAGTGTTGTTGTAATTACTCATACAGTATCTCACAAAAGTGAGTACACCCCTCACATTTCTTCACATTTTTCTTTATATCTTTCCATGGGACAACACTGAATAAATGACACTTTGATACAATGTCAAGTAGTCAGTGTACAGCTTGTATAACAGTGTAAATTTACTGTCCCCTCAAAATAACTCGACACACAGCCATTAATGTCTAAACTCCTGGCAACAAAAGTGAGTACACCCCTTAGAAACAATTTACAAATTGGGCCCAAAGTGTAAATATTTTGTGTGGCCACCATTATTTTCCAGCACTGCCTTAACCCTCTTGGGCATGTAGTTCACTAGAGCTTCACAGGTTGCAACTGGAACCCTCTTCCACCCATTTATGACAGCATCACAGAGCTGGTGGATATTAAAGACCTTACGCTCCTCCACCTTCTGTTTGAGGATGCCCCAAAGATGCTCAATAGGGTTTAGGTCTGGAGACAGGCTTGGCCAGGCCATAACCTTTAGCCTCAGCTTTTTTAGCAAGGCAGTGGTCGTTTGGAGGGGTGTTTGGGGTCGTTATCATGTTGCAATACCACCCTGCGGCCCAGTTTACGAAGGTTGAGTGCACGTGGTCAGCGTCGTACACAGAGGTTGGCTTTGGAAAATAGACGTATGAGTGCTGCTAGCATTGCTGAAGGGCTTGAAGGGGTGGGGGGTCAACCTGTCAGTGCTCAGACCATACGCCACACTCTGCATCATACTGGTCTGCATGGCTGTCATCCCAGAAGAAAACCTATTCTAAAGATGATGCACAAGAAACCCCACAAAAAGTTTGCTGAAGACAAACAGACTACGGACATGGATTACTGCGACCATGTCCTGTGGTCTGATGAGACCAAAATACATTTATTTGGTTCAGATGGTGTTAAGAGTGTGGAGCGGCAACCAGGTGAGGAGTACAAAGACAAGTGTGTCTTGCCTAGAGTCAAGCATCGTGGTTGGAGTGTCATGGTCTGGGGCTAAATGAGTGCTGCCAGCACTGGGGATCTACAGTTCATTGAATTCTAACATGTACTGTGACATACTGAAGCAGAGCATGATCCCCTCCCTTCATAAACTGGGCCGCAGGGCAGTACTGCAACATGATAACGACCCCAAACACTCCTCCGAACGACAACTGGCTTGCTAAAGAAGCTGAGGGTAAAGGTTATGGACTGGCCAAGCATGTCTCCAGTCTTAAACCCTATTGAGCATCTTTGGGGCATCCTCAAACGGGAGATGGAGGAGCGCAAGGACTCTAATATCCACCAGCTCCTTGATGTCGTCATGAATGGGTAGAAGAGGGTTCCAGTTGCAACCTGTGAAGCTCTAGTGAACTACATGCCCAAGAGGGTTAAGGCAGTGCTAGAAAATAATGATGGCAAAACAAAATATTGACACTTTGGGCCCAATTTGGAAAAAAATTCTTAGGGGTGTACTCACTTTTGTTGCCAACAGTTTAGACATTAATGTCTAAACTGTTAATGACATTAATTTTGAGGGGACAGTAAATTTACACTGTTATACAAGCTGTACACTGACTACTTGACATTGTATCAAAGTGTCATTTATTCAGTGTTGTCCCATGAAAAGATATAATGAAATATTTGAAGAAATGTTAGGGGTGTACTCACTTATGTGAGATACTGTACTTCTTCATGGGAGCGACATAAGTTACGCTTTAAATCATTTGTCCCATTTATTTTTCTTGCAGGTGAGTTTGGTGAGGTGTACCGGGGTATTCTGAAGGTGCCGGGCAGGAAAGAAGTGGCGGTGGCCATTAAGACTCTGAAGCCGGGCTACATGGAGAAACAGAGGCAGGACTTTCTCAGCGAGGCCTCCATCATGGGCCAGTTCGCCCACCAGAACATCATTCGCCTGGAGGGGGTGGTGACCAAATGTAAGGACTTCTGTGAGTTTTGGTTCAACCCTTTTTTTACTTCTTCTTTTTTCACAAATTGTAAATGCTATATTGGTCTTGTTCTGGCACATTGTTTGATGTTTTTCTGCGTATTTGTGTGTGTACAGTCAAACATGCCATGATCGTGACTGAATACATGGAGAATGGAGCACTGGACAGGTACCTCAAAGTAAGTCCGCCACTTGACATTTTTAATTGGCACAGTGGTGTTACACAATTCTTGCAAACTGGAAAACTGGCCCAACTTCTAAACTTCTACATAGATTTCTGAGCCATGATATTTTAAATATTGTTTTGGTATTTATGTATTAAACTGAGTCCTTGCTTGATTTCTCAGGACCACGACGGTGAGTTTGCGTCCTTCCAGCTGGTGGGCATGATGCGTGGCATCGCGGCCGGCATGAAGTACCTCTCTGACATGAGCTACGTCCACCGAGACCTGGCCGCTCGCAACATCCTGGTCAACAACAACCTGGAGTGTAAAGTGTCAGACTTTGGCCTGTCCCGGGTGCTGGAGGACGATCCTGAAGGGACGTACACCACAAGCGTAAGTAGACATTGGGACTGAATTTATATGCACTTTTCATGTTTTTTTAAACATACAACCTTTTCTACACCTCCACCTTTAAAAAAATGTATCTCCTCATATGATGTCATAAGGGAAGAAACCACGCCCTCTCATAACCAATCTCACTTTTCACCACCTCCACCTGTGATAAGCACAGAACCCGATCCTCCTAACTGGCAGTTAGATTCAAACTGGCAGTTACATTCCTGGCCAATCAGAGCAGACTTGTCTTATTGGAAGGCGGGGTTTAAAGAGACAGGCTCTGAAACAGGAAATTTGACACATATAAAGGTTTTTCTGGACACTGCACCATAAAAGCAGTTTCTAGTAAAGACCCAAATTAGAAATTTGAACCTAAAAATATGCATAATATGTGACCTTTAAGAAAAAAAAAATTGACTCAGTCACATCACAACAAAGATGTTTTTTTAGATTCTCAGTCACTCACTTGAAGTTGTCTTCCTGACCAGGGAGGGAAGATCCCCATTCGGTGGACGGCTCCAGAGGCGATAGCATACAGGAAGTTCACCTCAGCTAGCGATGTGTGGAGCTTTGGCATCGTCATGTGGGAGGTCATGGCATTTGGAGAAAGGCCTTACTGGGACATGAGCAACCATGAGGTACATTTCCATGTTTAGAGCAAGTTTACAGATTTACCAAATCTACAAATATTTGAAGAAAGGGACCTTATTAGTCTCCTGATAAACTTCTTGCAGGTGATGAAGGCGATCAATGAGGCATTCAGGCTGCCGGCCCCGATGGACTGTCCCTCGGCCGTCTACCAGCTGATGCTCCAGTGCTGGCTCCAGGATCGCTCCAAGAGGCCACGCTTTGGAGACATCGTCAGCCTGCTGGACAAGCTGCTGCGGAGCCCGGACTCCCTCAAGACCATCGCAGACTTTGACCCACGGTAAGATTTATTTACACACCAGACTAAGGGCTCCACATGGATATTCTTTCAGGGCTGGCTCCTCGGTATCTGCCACCATCAGCAACCAGTTTATTGGAAACTAAAACATTTGCAAATCCTTCTAATTCCATTCTTCTTTTAACTCCTTCAAACTCCTTCCTGAATGATCTTCTCTTCTGTAAAAAATAAACCCTGATAATAAGCACCTATCGACGTGGTCCACTCTAAGAAGAAAAACGTTTCTCGACTTAAGAAAGTAGAACTGTATAAACAGCTGTATTTGTTATAGTGGCCACATTCTGCTCTGCTGCAGCCAGAGCAGTGGTCTTAAGTCAAAAAATTAACACAAAGAAGAATTGCCTGTTGTAAGAGTCTGAGTTAAGACTTGACGGAAAACACATCAAGTCGTATGTTTGCATGGAAAAATCCTGGAGCAATAAAAATGAAATAAGAAGGAGGCATACTTTATAATTCCCCCGGGGGAAATTCAATTTTCGCACTGTTATTTTTACTTGACACACACAGGCCCAAAACACAGACATGCATACAGGAGCTATATACATGTCAGAGCAGGCTGCCTGTCTAAAAAAAACGACTTTCTGAGTAGTTTAGGGGTTCGGTCCCTGGCTCAATGGCCATTTCGGCAGTGCCCAGGACTACCAATCCACACGCCAAGACCATTCTGGACTTGGACCAGCATCCCTCCAGTCCCCAGACTGAAGGCCTTGTAGCTACATTATTATGAGGAATGCAATTTTTTAAACATACTGTAGCTGTTAATAAAAATTTAATAATGTTCAAATGCAAAATGTCATTTATCATATCATAGTCCAAATTCCAATTTCCTTTTGTATTTTTGAGACAATAAACAAGAGGATAGAGTTTTGACATGCAGGCTTGAATCAAAAAATTTAACATTGTAAAAACTAGTATTGTCTCTTTACCACCCCCGGCTCACATTTTACTTGAGAATTAAGATAAGTCTTATGAAACCTGGCTCGACTTGTCTTGAGACTTGGCCTGGACCTGCTTCACTCCACTTCGGCACAGCTCTGGCAGAAGCTCCACCATTTACTGTTGTTAATAAGCGGCTGGTTAGGGGTAGTTTGGGGAAGAAAATGGGAATAGCTTAAAGATGTTCTACTTAACAAACCATTAAACAGACATACTGACACCTTTGCATGCCTGGGCTAATGAAATAAATGTGTGAACGCTCCCGGCACCGGATCACAGAAGCTCTGTTTGTGTGTGATTTATGTGTCCACGGTGAATGCATATTTTCCCATTTTGTGGCGGCGAGCATGAGAGCCAAAAAACGGTGAGAGAGGACAAAAGGGGCCGTCGTGCTTATTTCTTAATCGGGTCTCGCCCTGACTGCTCCGACTGGTTTTTTTATCACCAACTGGTTTCCTGCGCCGTAATTACAGCCCTCAGTCATCTGGCTTTGTTGTGGGAAAAGCAAGCCTGTTGATTATTATCGTTGAGATCTACTTTTCTCTCTTTGCTTGCAGCGTATCCATCCGCCTGCCCAGCACCAGCGGCTCAGACGGTTCCCCTTTCCGCTCGGTGTCCGAGTGGCTGGAGTCCATCAAGATGAGCCAGTACAGTGAGAACTTCACCATGGCCGGGGTGGTCACCATGGACCAGGTCCTGCAGATGAAGAACGAGTGAGTGGCATTGCAGATTTGGTGAACACAACAACGTTTAGATTTAATCATTCTGTTTTCTCTAATACTAGTGGTCTCCTTGACAAAAAAAATTCCATAGTACAATCTGATTGGTCGAATCTTGCCTATAGTCGACTAATCCTTCGAATCAAGTTTTTTTTCCCCTGCATATCCATATTCTCATTTGTGATGTTGGCTTCCATTTTCTTTTCAAGCAAGACAAAGGGGCTGAAACACCCAATAACAGTTTGTCTTCTTGACTTTGCATAACAATATTGTGACTCAGTCTACCATTGAGATCGATTAAAAGTACACGAGTTAGTTTAATATGTATTTGACATAAAAGGCTACTATTTATACCACAATAGGCAATGTATCATGATTTATTGGGAGGAAGCAAGCAATTCCATGTAAAGTCAAATCAGACATTCAGTGCCCCCATATAGTCAGAATAGAACAACCCTTGTTTCATAACCAGATTTGGCGACTATTCGACTGTGAGATTGGCAGTCCAATCAGGCCCCTTTGATTAAATCATCAAACTTTTCGGGGTCACCCCTACTCATTACGTTTTTTTTTGGAAAGAATAGAATAGAATCTTGCCCCAAGCTAAAACCATTGTATTGCACAATGGTGTTTTCCCCACCCAATATGACGTCTATTATGAACTTCACTTCCACGCGGTTAATGTATGTTTTCCTAAGAATGTCGCCTTTTAACAGCCAACAGTATAGTAGTGTGCGCACAATATAATCTCTAAACCTCAGTTACAACTTGAGAAAAATGTTTGAGACGGGAAAAAAAGTAATGGAGGGCAGGAGAAGGAGTGGGATCATTTGTGGTGGGCCCGTGGTGGTGGCTTGTGGTTTGCTGCAGGCCTTATTCTTCTCTCCTCACTCCATTCTTTCTCTCATCCCTCCCTTCACCCACACACTAGAGCTGCCCTGGGAGGCGCTTTCTGCTCCAGCCTCCAAAACCACTGGTTGTGCCTGTTAAGGGGCAAAGGCCTTTTGTGGCTTCTCTTTCGAACGTTAAAGAAAGAGGTTGAGGAGAGAAGCGCCCGGAAAGCAACTATAGAGGAGATTAAGGAAAACTGAAATAGATGGACGAGATTTGAAGCCCTTGCGTTGCCTGCAAGTCTGTACTTTGAGGAAAAAGATTGAAGAGGGTGCACTCGCAATGTACCCGGGACTGAACTTATCCCCAGGCTAGTTTAATGCAATCTGATCCTCTCAGATAATGTAGGAGTGCGAAGGGGGCAATTTAATGATATGGACCCAACCTTTAGGGGGAAAAAAGGGCTTAGTGAAGCACATAATGTATGGCTGTTTTGGGGGGCAATAATGAAGGCCAGAGCTTTTCCTAACCACAACGGCCAGCCAAATGGAACCCTCCCTCCCCATAATACTTTGGGATACGTATCTCAGTCGCTCGTGATTTGAGAAGATGAGGCACAGACTGTAAAAGCAGACGACGACACACTTCCTTTTGAAGTGTTTGTCATCCAGAATGGTGTGATTCCATTGCCCCTGTGTTTCCATTCAGGGGCATCTGGTAGCACTCTTTGGAAAAAAGCAGCAGTTATTTACGACGCGCCCTATGGTTGCCAGACAAAGTGATTCATGGTCAACAGGGAGAATCCTCGTTAAGTAATTAAGGCTGTAATTAAGGCTTTGGGCTTTTGGGAACTGTTGCAGCCGGGCTTTCTGCAGGTTTGCATCATGCGCTCGTGAATAGCATATAACCCCCCACCCTCCCTCCCATCTATACTCCCTTTAATGTCGGAGATAAATGGAAACCTCAGGAGATGACTTGGAACACACCCCACCTTGCTGCCGCTGCGCTAGCAAAGCCATCAAGCTAGACACGAATAGAGTCAGCTGGCATTTTAGAGGGATCGTTTTTTTTAGAGTGCGGAATGATGTGCATGAAACATGTTGGAACAAGGCCCATAGTGTTAAATCTTTCCTTATATATTCTGTCTTTTCCTCTCCTCTACAGGGATATTAAGAACATCGGAGTGAGGCTGCCCGGACATCTGAAAAGAATTGCGTACAGCATCTTGGGCTTAAAGGACCAGACCAGCACCCTGAGCGTGTTCGCAGTGTGATTCTGAAAGCCATGAAAAAAGGGAAATTTGAAAATGCAGGCACTGAAGCAGGCAAGCCCCTTTGAACTCTTAAAGCTGAGCTGGAAGGGACACTGCTAGGGACGGCTATGGATCGGCAGGACCAAGAGAACTGTGCCGGCCTGAATCAGACTGACTTACTGTACATTTTTCTTTTTGATTTACTTCATCTTATCAACACGGGAAATTTGAGCAAATATACAACAATGTGTGTATCAAGATGTATCAAGCAAGACTATATATTTAGATATCTATTTTTCATTATCCATGTCTTCTGTGCTAGATACAATTCGTTCCCGTGCCATTTTTTTTTTCACCCATCATCATTTTGCATTCCTGCTTCATAAAAAAGTCAACAATCAAGCCAGTTCTGGGAACAACTTAAAAAAGAAATTGCCCCCTCATCATCTTGTCACACCCAGTGTCAAATGTACAGGGGTTGGTGTGAGCAGTGGAGTCCGACCATTGGCTCAGCTGGTGCTGATGTCACAACGTCTCCCTTCTTTAATTGGCACTTTAGTTCATTTCCTGCTGTTCCACCAATGAGGATGGAGCGTTTTGTAGAGGGCTTCAATGAGCTTGAGCTGGCCCAGAATTAAAGAGACGGTGTTGCTTATAGGCGTATATATAAACACACATGAACTTGTGTATTGGTTTGTTGTGTCTGGCTTTTTCGCTGGCTCTTTGAAGATTGCAAATGAAGCTGTAATAATATAAGTGATGTTATATGAAAAGAAAAAGAGAGAATATATATAAGGTACTCTGTGTGTACAGATTGACCGTAATGTTTCTTTGTGTTTGGGCCGTTCGCTGAAAAACATTGGGATTTAAAACTTAATAATGTAGCACTTGGATCAACAAATCTCATTTATTTGGATGGTCTCAGAATGGCAAGAAATGGGCGATTACTCACCATGACCTATATAAAAAAAAAGGAAATGGTATCGAAGTGATACATTTTGTGAATGAACCAAGTTTGAATTAGATTGTTTGTAGCTATATGCCAGTAATGAAGAGGGAGAGGGTGACGTTTTTTCAAAAATGCCTCTTGCAAAAAAAAAAAAAGTCTTGTTGTGGTTGAGATGATTTCATACTTAATAATAGTTTAGTTTGCAATGTCTCATTTAGTTTTCTTAGAAGCTATAAAGAAAATATTCATATTTCTGTCGGTTTGAGTAACGTGTTGACGGGATAAAAACTATACGCTTTAGTGCTCAAACTCCTTCCAGACATTCAAAGACATTCTTAAAGTGCCTGTCTGCTGGACATCAGCGGGACATTGCTTCTGTCTGGGTTTTGAATGAAGCAGTGTATATAGTGGACAGTCCCCCCCCCCCTCCCCCCAGTGCTCTTAATTGATGACTGCAAACTATTGTGTTACTGATGTACACCTTCCTTTACTTGAATTTTTACTGTACTCTTATTTTTTCAAATTGTATCTACGATTCTATTGTAGCTGATAGATCCATCTTTGGAAAAGGGATTTTTTTTTTTTGGTTATTACTCTGGTTTTACTGGTTGCAATTACATTTTGTTGTACATTGTTGTTTATGATTTCACCATTTCACCATATTACCAAACTGATTATTTTTCTGTAGGTTTATCCCATCACTCTCAATCAAAGCAATGTCTCCTTCCTCTTGGCTGCCTTTCCAAACATTTTGAGAGTGCCTTCATCAAAGAGCGCAACACTCCCTCCTTTTTTTGCCTGTTGTTTTATACTGTATTTAATAGCCTATTTATTTTTTACTTTTTATTTATTTATGCTGATAAACACTGAGCTGGGATTATAATTGAATTGAAGGTTGTTCTCTCATTCTCAAAAAATAAAATCAAAAAAATGCTCTTATGTCCGTCTCTTGTCGCTGAATCAAACGTGAGATTGGCCTTTTCTCTGTTGTATATGACTGACACAAAACAGAGCCTTTGGAATGCTTTTATTTGTTTGAAACGGTGCCAGGATGTTTATGCTTCTACCTGGATGTCCTGATAAATGCTGTCAGAGCTGGAACATTGAATAAACACACATGCACGCACATACACACACACACACACACACACACACACACACACACACACACACACACCACACACACACACACACACACACACACACACACACACACACACACACAGAAATATACTAAACAAAACACACACAACTCCCCACAAATCTCTCCTGAGAACATTTTATTTTATTTATTTTCTCGAATCGACCCGATATTAAGCCGTGAGCTCTGATGTTTGTATGTCTTAAACAGAGTTCCTGCTGTGATCTGCCCTTTGATTACTCTTGCCTTGGGAATTGACCCTTCTGCGTCACACTGCATTTCCCTCTCCCTCCAACTCCACTTTTGCATTTCAGTCAAATTCTGATTTCCCGAAATTCTAACCCACTGCTTAGTAAAATACAGTGGGATGGCCCTTTGCATTGGATTTCTGAGTAAGGGCAAAAGCAATGTTAAATTGACAAGTTACCTTACATCATGGCCTAATCACACACCACTTAGATAGCATACACTCATGTAATGTTTGTGCCCAGTTCTCATGTGCATAGAGGGATTTGTTACTGTTTTTTAGATTTCTTAGCTAAACTCTCAGCCTTTCGTCAGTTGATTTTCTGTTTCCCGTGTTGTCAAACTTCAATATATTTAGTGATTTCAGCATGTTACCAGATCCTAACCAGAACCTTGGTTGAGTGCAGTGTGTAATCATCACAGATATGAATGATGATGATAAAAAAGCTCCACAAATGTTGGATTATTCTGGAATGATCCACAACCTACCAACCAATATCATAATAATACCAGTGGATTCCCACTAGAGTATATATGGGATGTGTGGGCACAGTCCTCCTGACCCAGATCCCTTTAAACCCCACCACAGAGTGAACACATAAATAAACTTAATTGACATTTGAGTCGTTTTATATTCTCCCTCAACCCCAAACCAAAAGGTCAGAGGTCAGACATTTTATTTTTGGGAACTTACAATGTGTGACCTTGATGGGAATGCTGCAGGAAAAGCACGTCGTAAATGTCAACGTTAAATGATGCCTTGCTCACTGGCCCCTATACGCTTCTCAGATTGCAAGAGTCACACCTGCTTGAGGACCAGGAGAAAAAATGGGAATACATTGTAATAAATTGCCCAGGTTTGAGTCATGGATATTCAGCGTGTCCTAACAAGACGCCTATAGTCTGTGTATATGCTCCACCTTGACGGTTTCCCACTTGGCCTTATCTCACTCACTCTGACCTTGCATTGGAAGGTCCCTGCTGCTGGCGCCTTGTGCATTCTGAGAAAATTATCAGCTTTTTTCATTTGATTGATGTAAGTGACAAAGCCTTAAAATGCATTCCTCAGATAACAGCAGCACACACTGAGGAAAAAAGAGAATGTCAATATTTAGGTATTGAATTAATCTGCTGGTCGTCAGAGTAAATAAAGACCTAAGCTGGCTATTGGGAGCATGGGAAACTTAGAAGTGACACTCAGTCCCCCTCGTGAGTCTTTGTCCTTGACTTCCAGATGGCTTTGTGTGTTCCTATAGGCCTACCACTGGCTGTTAAACCAATGGGATGCCTCGAAATAGTCCAGTCAACGTTTGTGTGGCGACAGTAAACTGAGAAAGCTGACCACTATTTTCCATCTTCAGCCATCCGTTGCCTCAGTGTTTGACAGCGTGGTGGATTTCTCTCTCTCTCTCACTCTCTGGTGTCTCTCTCTCCCTCTCTGTCTCTCTGTCTCTCTGTCTCTGTCTCTCTTTCCTTCCAAAATGGCAAAAAGAGGAGCAGAGAGAGCCACACTGTTTAAGCTTACCGCTGACTGTGCTGTTTGGAATTATGCAAATTCCCCGTCAGACACTGCAGCAGCCCAAGCTGACTGACTGGTGGAGCAGGAGGCCTGGTGGTTTGGTTTATGTCTTGGGCTGCAATGTGATTATCCTCGCTCCGCGGGGGTTTGAGTGTGTGGAAGTTTTTGTGTCTTGTCATTAGGACTGTAAATGACAGGGACGCATGGGGAGACAGAGAAAGCACAGAGGGAGAGGGAGAGGGGGAGTGAGGCCTGGTTGTGTGTGTGTGTGTGTGTGTGTGTGTGGTGGGGGGGGGGGGGGGGGGTTGAGCTGCTGGAGTTTTTTGAGCCGTAGCAGGGCTTTACTGCATGGCCACAATAGCATGTGTGTGATTGTGTTGAAGGCTTGGCGTCCGGGGAACTGCCCCCCCTACCCCATCCACCCAATGTAGACTGTTGTGTGTGTGTGTGTGTGTGTGTGTGTGTTGTGTGTGTGTGTGTGTGTGTGTGTGTGTTGTGTGTGTGTGTGTGTGTGTGTGTGTGTGTGTGTGTGTGTGTGTGTGTGTGTGTGTATGTGGGGGCCGCAGCTTTCCCTTTTAGCGCTTGTGCTTTGCCCCGCCTTTCTTGTGGCCTGTTAGATGTCTTTGTTCCTCGGGGCCAAGGTCAATTTGAAAAGAAATGGAGGAAAGAAGGAAAAACATTAGCATGGCACTGTTCATGTAGCCTATGTAGCCTACTGTATGTATGAGCTCTCCCTATAGCCCCCGCCCTTCTATTTTTCATTTCTGTTTTGTGTTGTTTGTGTTGTATGTTCTCCCGGCAGCGCTCAGTGTCATGAAATAAAAAAAATAGAAAAGAAACAGCAACGCAGAGGAATTTACATCCTCGCTAATTTTAGCAATGGGTTCCTGACCAGAAAACACATCCTCCAATTTCTGTCTATATTGGTCTGCCTGCGTCTTTCCGCTGCTGTTTCTCGCCCCAGACGTCCAGGTTTTTTGTTGTTGTAGATTGTTCTGCTCCCTCAATCTTCTCCAAGCCATTCTCTCATTTTCCCTGTCAGAGGCGGATTACTGATTTACTCATTGTCGGGGCCTGAGGCAAACACAGGCATGGGGCCCGCCACGTCGCACCTTCTACCCCTCTCTTCCTCGGGCACTTATTAATCTAAGATCGACGACATGTCATTTATTTTTATTCAATTTCACATTCAAACGGCTTAAACAGGTTTGCAAAGCATCAAAGTACAATGTGTCCAATGTCACAGTTCACATTAATATTGTGTTCAACAAACATTTAAAATTTTAAGATGAATATTTATTAATATGCCCTCTGTTTTGTTTTTGTCGCCAATAGCCGCGACATTACATAAAGCTGGAGCTTCAGTAGTTTTGATCAAAACTTTTGGTTTTCCTCACACTTTTCCTCCTCTTTCTAGCGATGTGAGCTTCTCTTCATTTGTTTGTTACTAATGTCTGCTGCTGAATTATTATGACGTACAATCGTGGAGAAGTCCAATGTAGTTAATACTGGGGCTGAGACATTAATTAATACAAGCTTGTTTAATCAATTATGGATATTTGCAAAGACATGCAAAATTAGCATAAAGTAAAACTTTTTTTTTTAATAACCAAAATATTATCAGACCCATAGAAGCTTGGGCCCCAACCATAACCCTATACCAATGGTAAATCGGCTTCTGTTCTCAACTAAAAGATTGTATATGTCCTCATCCAAGATTGCCCTCTGAATGCTGCCAGAACTCCTCTCCATGTCTAATCCATGTCAAAACAAACCAAGCGGTTGGAGCTTAATGCTTTAGAGGACTTCTTGTATAAGATAGTGAGGACACTGAGCAGCAAATAATTATTACCAGCATCTAGCAGTAACTGTGCTGCTGTGATCTGTTTGATGTCAGCACCAGTACACGTGAGAGGGGGACAGACAGACAGACAGACAGCAGAGCAGAAACTAGAGCCACTGTTGACACAAGCCTTGTCTCTCTGCAAACCCCTTTGTATATTTGGAAACGGCCAGCCCTAATTCACTCCATATTCGCCCCATAATGACACCGCTGATGTCACTCAACACATTTAAAAATGTCTCCCTGATCCGTCTTTTTTTTACAAGAGCCTGTAAAGCTGTCGGTGGTGTTGACCCAGAGGTGCTTTGTGTGGTGGCATGGCTGAGGTTATGAAGATGATCGCGGATGGAGAGAATCATCAAACGATTAAAGATGTTTTACACAAAAGCCCAGCCTGGCTGTCAGTGTGTTTGTCGTCAAGGTCTGCTCCCAAACCTGACGTGGCCAGGGTTAAAAGGGGCAAGGGAATGAGAGAGGTCATGTGGCTTCACATTTCACTGGGGTATTGAGGGGAGAAGATATATGCTGATGCTTTTTCTTGGTCTTCAGGAGGTGAAGTTCCACAGAGTGTGTAATTTGAGTTTTAACAACGTATTTTATGGAATCTAATTTTTTATTTGACTCAACTTTTATGTAGACTCAGTAGGTTATCTAAACACCATCCATGCTAGCCTGGTCCTACCAGACCATCGTACTTCATTTAAAATTGACAAATGTAAACTCACTTGAAGGCGGGTGTCTGTTGAAGTTTAAAACTATTGGATCTGCCCAGTGCCACTTGGATCTGCCAACCAATCGCATAACGTTTGGTCGTGACGTATGTCATGCGCCGGCTTCTAAGCCACTCCCTCTGTTCGCTGATTGGACTGCCAAAAATCTGGCCGCAGAAAAGCAAAGAATATACCGCAACCCAGTTTGACTACTGAAGGGAAATGAAAATTGAGCAGAAGTAGGTAGGCGGGCGGTGCCTGGCTACATCCATGCTGTCCTTTGCAGCAAAAGTTACTGATAAATAAAGGAGGGCATAATGGGAAAATACATGGATGCAGGCTCCACTAGATCACTGAACATAGTCTGTGTAACCGCAAACATCCACGTCGCACAGTTTGTGCACAAAACACTGCAATGTGAAACTGACATTCATAGGAAGTATTATGTTTCTTTTAGTGGAAAAATAAATCTAAAGTTTTGTTATTATGTAAGGATAATTAGCCACATTTACCTCAAGTATGAGAGGTAAATGTACTAATTCTGCAGAAGAATTGTCCCTTTCAGTAGTTGCTACAGATGCATTATTGTGTACAGTATGTACAATTTTAATGTTGAAGTAGTTTCAGGTTGTGCTGATTAACGTTAACAACCTTACATAATGTTATATATATTTAGTTTGTCATTTAAACTACGGCATAATTGAAATTCTAAATCGCCACATGTTGAGATGTGTGAAGAGTGTCTACCATCTTGATCAGATAAATGTAGTGGAGCAACATTTGTCAAATTGGAGCAGAAGAAGAAAGTTGCAAAGTACAGTACAGTATTCCACCATTGTATTTCCCATGCTTATTGTCTGTTGACTTCTAGGCTATAAATACCAGCGGTTGTTCTGTCTTTCAGTCGAGGAAAGTCACACAAGCGCTCCCATATAAAATGCATTGGTGTGTATTGTGTGAACATAGTTTCCTGCTCAGTGCCAGTGTTGACAGCTACCAGAGCCAGACAATCCACATTTGATTGCAGAGGAGGAAGCCTGGGTTAGGGTGGACCAATAGAGTGGCAGCCATTCTGATAGGCCCAGACACCTGTCCTTTATAGGAAGACATATCCCTTAATCATCAGAGTCACCTACTGGCCAAGTGTGTTGACACATACCAGGAATTTCACTTGAGTTGTCAGTAGCACGTACACGTTCACACCACACCACACACACACACAACACACACACACACACACACACACACACACACACACACAACACACACACACACACACACACACACACACACACACACACACACACACACACACACACACACACACACACACACACACACACACACACACACACACACACACACACACACACACACACACACACACTGTGTCTGATCCTGTGTTTTACAAGCAGTACAGAGTGTGTTGATCTTAAAATAAATATATGAATAAATACATTGAGTGTCATGCATAGCACTACATATAGAATAAGTTGTTATGCAGTTATAGAGAGATAGAATAGATAGTTATAGAAAAGAGTGCAGTGCATTTATGCCCAATCTGCTTTCAGTGCTTTCCTTGTCAGGTTTTCCCCAGTAACTCAGGCAAAGCGATTTACAGCAGGCAGTCTGGAAAAGCCTGTGTTTATAAACAGTACTAAATCAAAGTTGACTTTGCTTCACCATTGTCATATTATCATAATTAATCTGACATAGTCACATATAAATACATGACCTCATAACAATCCATCCTGCAGTCATTATTTTACTCACTTCATCAACAGAGTCAAGCGCTGGCAGCCTGCCCTAGCAAACCATACAGCAGGCGCTGGTGTCAAACGATAATTATTAAATCATTTGAGAAGAAATAATAAGCACAATTATAAGCAGACGGATCATCCTAGGTTCATTTCACTATCTTCACTTTAACATAGGCAGGAAAATCAATTACTGCATCGAAATAGTTTTTACTGTGAAACTTAACTCATTTAGCTTGTAAAACTCTGTGGTGGGTGCTGCTATGTTGAGGTTTTTTCGGGGGAATCGTGAAACTCACTCTTTACCTTTTAACTGCATGGGTGGTATGTCCTGTAGGTCCATATTATACTGTATATACACAGCTTATTCCATGTTTCAAACAGAAGAACCAGACCCATGAAGTAGTATTTTAACAGCAGCGAAATTCTCATACGGACAAATTAAAACAAACACTAAAGCGCTGTGTCATTATTCTGTTTCCCTAACCCCGGCAGCATGTGTGAGCTTCTCCTCGTCTCCCCCCTCTCTCCCTCCCTCTCCCTCTCTTCATTTCCTCCTGTCTGCATATGTTTTGGAGGCCATTAATCGTCCCCCCTGCACAACATGCACCCCAGCAGATAATTACCCTCATTAAAACAATTAGGGAGCACATGGAGAGGCTTCACTTAGGCCCCAGGCCTCTCACTCCCGTTCTCCTCTCTTTAGGACGGCCGAGGTGGTCCTCTGAAAGCCCTGGCAAAGCCCTGAATAAAGAAGGGAGGGAGGATTACTCAAACCCCGGTGCTGGATTAATGCAATTTCCTGTTGGTGTAGCCTTGAGAGACCTTGCCAACTTCGCTGCAGGCCAAGTAACCGACGAGTCATTAGCCCAGAAAAAAAATCCTCCCCAATTTTCATATCTTTTTTTTTTGTCTAGCGAAGCATCCATTTAGGTTGGTGTCATCAAAATATGTTTCCTCTCAAGGCTTAGAGCCGCTCTATTTCTGGTTTGCTTTTTTTGGCAAAACGTAGAAAAAAGAAGAAAAAGAGATGAGAAGTGGCAGGAAAGGGAGGGGAGAGTGGTCAATCTGCAGACAGTGGTTTTCAACATGCTCAGTCCATCATGTGCAGCTAGAGCTAATATTGTGGTTTCATTGTGCCTCGGAGCACAGTGGGAGTTCCTGGCACAACAAGCCCATAACACACAATTCATACAACTATGATTACCAACTTATTGAGACAAATGTTAGTGAGACTTCCAGTCACCGTCCACATGTGCGGGCAAAGCCACAGAAAGTCCCTCAAACCTCCTCATCTCATATGGGTAAGTCATGTCGGACAGAAAACTTGCCCGGCTTGTTTCGGGAGGTATTTCCAAGCATTCCTCTGTTTTGCTTGGCGCGTGTGTCTCTGAACTCTGCATGAGAAAGCAAAAGGAAGAGCCGGAGGAACAAGGGGCTCCATACAGGTTTGTTATGCACTAACAATATATGAATGATAAGTTAAAGTGAACTGTAGACTTGTAATGATTCCAGAATACATAAACCAAACCAGAAAAATATAAAAACCTGCAGGTTGAAGATACTATCACGGCAAGCACATTAGGTTTCAAACAATGCTCCAGCCAGCACATCAATCCAAATATTGATAAATGGTCTGAGCTTGATTCACAAACATTGGAACATCAGAAAACTGGTATAAGAAAATATGAAAACATGAAACATGAGGAACTTTTTTATCAAATCTGGAATGTACAGTACAGGTGCCTTTCAACATGTAGGGGAAATACAGCTATTCAATTTCTTTCGTTTAGATGTATAACCACTCTCGCGATGTTGTCAAGTGCAAAGCCACCACAGCCGGGAGGTGATTAGCCTAGCTTAGCATGACGTCTGAAAGCAGGGGTAGACAGTTAGCTTGTCTTCAGAAAATGCCCCCACACTAGAGCTCACTAATTAACACATCGAATCATGTTTTTTGACTTACAAAAACAGTAATAAAAATGTCAATTTGTAAATGCCATGTGGACAAACTTGTCAGATTTGAATTGACTCCAATGTTTACGTTGACGTGGGCTAAATGCCTCCGTACTACTGCTACATAGGACTACTCAATGCAGAAACATGACAGCATTGACTGTCTCTTCTAACTTTCAAAGACAGAGACTGTCACTCCTTGTTTGCTTGTATTTTTGGCTTTGTGTCACAACCATGCATGTCATGGCAGGCCAAGCACAGGTATAATTGGAAACAATTAAAAACAAAACGTTGCATTCCATTCAGGTGAGGTGTAGCTCAGCCCCTTACATTGTGCAAGCTGGCTCTCCATCCACCATCATGTCTTTCTGGGACACGTGAATCTGCATGAGTCACTGCTGACTGACTGAAACCTGCTTCACCTGTGTGTTTCTCATGCTGTGAAACCAAAGTTCAATAGGCCACAGAATGGACTCTTGTGGCCTTGTTGAATTGAGATGTCTGAATGGAGTCAACTTCATTTCTCACCCGACTTGCACTTTTAATGTTTATATTGAGCAATAATAATTCAATTCTCCTTTTTTTTTGTTCAGTTAACATTACTCTTATTGCACAATTTGAATTACAAAACTATGACCATTGTCTTTATTTCATTATGATGTGGCTATGTTGCATATTAACCAGAATCGCTGCATTTCAAAGTCTCATAGTACATTGTACTGTGTATTTCCAAGGCATTTTTGCTATTTGCCAAAACAAAGAAGCCTTCATCAGAGGCTCATCTGGGCTGATTTTGTTATTGTATGTGATTCTGAAACAACCTCAAGTATATAGCGCTACTGCGGCCAAAACCATGTTGAGTTTTTGGTATAATATCTTTAACTGTTGTTCTCCTCGAAGCAGCTGCATTTTCTCCCAGCTCTCCCTCTGTCCGACAGTGGAGGGGTGTAGTAGTGGCAGCTCCAAGTGTGAAATATGGAACTGGGTTGGGTCTATAAAAAGCATGGTGGTCCGTCAGCCTGACCTTGTGAAAAGGTTTTAAAAATAGTCCTGGTAGAAGGTCCTGTTTTCCATCATATATATTGTAGGAAAACCCCCACATTCACACAGACAAAGACACATTAAAAGTCCCTAGATAGAAGCTCAATCGTTACTCGAAGCAATTTAGCCATGAATTTAACCTTGTTTTTATTCCTATCACAAGCTCACAGTATAGAATGAGCACACGGTTTCATATGATGTGCATATAAATGACAATAATTGAGAATCATCCAGTACTGAAAGGCATCCAACCCTCTCCTTTGCCTCAAGGGACCACAGACATGATTGTTGCTGAATGTCTGTGGCTTCCCCGCGAGGAGCACTACAGTGTGTGTGTGTGTGTGTGTGTGTGTGTGTGTGTGTGTGTGTGTGTGTGTGTGTGTGTGTGTGTGTGTGTGTGTGTGTGTGTGTGTGTGTGTGTGTGTGTGTGTGTGTGTGTGTGTGTGTGTGGAAGCTAAAAATTCCTCCTGCTCCCCTTCAACTACTGGGCAAAAAACCCACACTCTCTTCCAATCACATTCAAGATGCATTTTGTTTGATGGAACATCTAAACAGACACTTTTATAGGGGCAGTGGATGTAATAATTGCACACAGGGACGGAAAAAAAAATCATGCACAACTAACCAAGGGTCAAGACATGTTGGATTGTAAAGTGGAGATTTGGAAAGTTAAAAAAGCATAGTTGAGGAATGGACTTTTCTGGACATTTTTCGGACTTGTTCCATACTAGATTGATTAGAGATGGAACACTACATTTTCTCTTTAATCTCACAGACCCGCTTCCTGCTTTGCTACATAAACAAGGAGTTCACAGAAACAATTACTCTGAAACAGAATACGTGCTTTACAAGAAATACTACAGTACATACAGCGTAGTGTGATGATAGAAATGGTTGCACTTTGGCTTTTTTACCACAAGAGGTCAGACTTCTCCCATCCAGCCATCTCTGTCCTGATGAGGAGTGGGTCTCAATGTGAGGTTCAGGGACCTTAAAGAGTCTTGGAAAAGGTTCCAGTCAGAGGTGGAATGTAACTTGATTTTACTCAATTACTTTACTCATGGACAATTTTAAGGCACTTGTACTTGTACATGTATCTGGTAATTAAATGTATGAGTTACTTTACCAATTAAGATATGTGCACACAACGCATTGGAAGAGTTAATACACTATCCTATTGTACTGTATACTACCCAACAGTTAGCTGTAGGCCTACAATCACAAATGATCAATCATAATAAATCGATGGCTTGATTGACGTATGTACGTTTCTACAGAATATTTTGATAATAGTAATTTTGAATGGAAATGTGCCAAGAAAGTCATGGTTCCAAACTCAATATATTATTATTATATTATCTATAAGTCTATCAGCTGCTCTTTACACTGCTGGTTCAAGAGACCACTAACCAAGTTCCTTGAGCTTTTCCATGGGTTTTGGTGGACTTTAAGGCCCCAAAAGGTGCTCGGTTGTTCCAGGGTCATTCTTGATGGTGCTCTCTAGGCTTTATTTGGTGTGATTTAGGATTACTTAAAGGTGATGTAAGCGGAATGGTTCTTTTAGCTAACTTCCTGTCAGTTACTGCAGTTAGCAGTCCCCTCGCTCGTCCCCTACGTTACCACATTAATGTATTGCGGTCTTCAAGCAGTGAGTTATCTAGCATCATCTCAGATCCATAAGTGTGATAAAACATGATAAAAACCATCAAAACAGACATTGGGAAGGAGTTTTACCTGCTCCGCCATTGTAGGCGCATACACATTCACCCATCTGTTGCTCTGGCGTGCACCGGCAGTGAGACCATGGAGTTTATGATTGAGACGTGTGTTGGTTTGGTTCTCTCTTCTGATTGGATCAAAATTTCGGGATACTACAATAAGTTTATTTACCGATTACATGCAAAGCAGCTGACTGAGAGATCGGCTTTATGAAACGGGCACATTATGTAAGTGATCACTGTATGAATAAATAGCGATTTTACACTTACATTAACATAAATTAACCGCTTACTTCACCTTTAACCCTCCTGTTATGTTCATTTGTCAGGAACAGCAATGGTGTTCGCGGGTCAATTTGACCCGGGGCATGTTTAAATCTCCAAAAGATGTCCTAAACCAAAAAGAATCCTAACAAGCAGTGTGCACATGTCATTACCAACTCCATTACTAACTATTCTATCAATATTTAGTGCAATGTGGTGTTCCATACCTCTAACAGGTAAAGGTTCAATAAGGATAATTCACTCGTTTTTCATTAAAAAATACATGTTCAAACTTTTTTTGTAATGTTTCACCACTTTATTACTTTTGGAACACTGGAGACAATGTGAAAAGTCTCCAGAGACATTGTGGCTTGAAATATAGCCCTGCCTGTCTCTGCATCCCACATACTGGCTGTCGATTCATCCTTCGACCCCAGCCAGGATGAGCAGCCCCAAATACGCATCTAAATGTGTTTTGTCCAGCTCCTTCCACTTTTCCCCCAAACCACACCTCCCTTCTAGATTAGTCATTTCCAGAATGATTTTTTGTATTGAATCTGGCATGACCAGCTCAAAAGCTGACTTGATGTCAGTCACACGAGTCAGTGCCATCCTCATGGGCCCTGGCACTGTCTTTAAGGTGAAACTCGAAAAATTAGAATATGCAAAAGTTCATTTATTTCAGTAATTTGACTCAAAAGGTGAAACTAATATAGTATATAGACCCATTACATGAAAGGTGAGATATTCAAAGCCTTTATTTGTTATAATTTAGATTATTATGGTTTACACAGCTTATGAAAACCCCAAATTTAAAATCTCAGAAAATTTTAATATTACATGAAATCAATAAAAAAAGGGATTTTTAATACAGAAATATCAGCCCTCTATAAAGTATAATCATGCATGTGTACTCAGTACTTGGTTTGGGTCCATTCTGCATGACTTCTTGCCTTAATTCCAATTCATTTTCAATGATATTCTAATTATATGAGTTTCACCTGTATGTTTTCTGCAGACGCATATTTGGGGATGAATTTCACAATTTGTTGACATGAATGTCTTGCTTGGAGGAATAGGAATAGCAATTCCCTCATCTGGTTCAAATTCAGAATCATTAGAATCAGAATTTAGCTCAAGATACATCCTCCTCTATATTTCACTAGCATGATCAATGATGACTTCTAGAGCCTCCTGGACTGTCATCCTTTTGCTTCTGCTTCTCATTTTGTAAAGGTCTGCCTGACAGAGTGTAATGTTGGTAGGACTCCCATGCAGAGAATATTTTATATGTTTTGCCCCTCCCCTGTTGAGTGTCCACTGAATGTGGGTCGAGTTTTCCCAAGGGAACATAAATGGTTCCCGTCAAAAGTCATAACACAGTGTGTGTGTGTGTGTGTGTGTGTGTGTGTGTGTTTTGTGTGTGTGTGTGTGTGTGTGTGTGTGTGTGTGTGTGTGTGTGTGTGTGTGTGTTGTGTGTGTGTGTGTGTGAGATTTGGGTGAAATATGTCTCACAGTTTTAAAGAAAGAAATAGTCTGACATTTCTGACACCCTTTTACCTCCAGTTTTACTGCCGGGTCAAATTGACCCGAACAGTATCTATGTGATATAAACATGCAGGGGGTAGTTGCAAATGTGTGAGATGAAATATTTTCATAGTATATGTTGATTACCCTAATTAAGGCAAGCAGAAGAAATTTCATACTGAAAAAATAATTTTAACTATTTTTCCTACATCTTCAAACTTTGAAACGGGTCAATTTGACCCGGAACATAACAGGAGGGTTAAGGAGCTTTCAGGAATCCATTGGAGAGACAGAATTTATGTTTTAAATGTTGATGGTAGCGTCTGACAGTGCTTTGCTAACTTTATCAGCACAGTGGTGTCCGTGTCCATCAAGCAGTGTCTCCTGTCCATCAAACAGTGTCTCCTGTCCATCAAGCAGTGTCTCCTGTCCATCCAGCAGTGTCTCCTGTCCATCCAGCAGTGTCTCCTGTCCATCCAGCAGTGTCTCGTGGCCTCTTCTGCTCTGGACAATTAGTCGTGTAAAAAGAGGCTGTAAGTAAAAATCATGGAGGTGCCCGGTTGTCACGGCAACAGTATTTTGTAGGAAAGGACGGGGCGATGTTTGAGGAGGGTGACGACTGACGAGATTTCAACAATGCCCATTATCTCATGCAGCATTCTCTCCAGGGGAACTCTGCTAACGAGCAGGGACAACTAGGAATAATGCATCTAAATGTTTCATTACAGCTGTGTGTTTGTGTGTGTGTGTGTGTGTGTGTGTGTGTGTGTGTGTGTGTGTGTGTGTGTGTGTGTGTGTGTGTAAAAGAGCCAAACAGGTCACAGGAGAGTCATGTGTGTAAATGAATGTGTTAACAAGTTTATATGTCTGCATAAAATTAACTGTAAATGTGTGAAGTTGGTATTTAAGATGAATGAAGTTAATGCACTCAGAATAATGTAAATCCAAAAGCATTTTAACTCTCTCCGTAAACTTCCTGTAACGTGTGTGATTTGATATAATGTAATGCAGTATATATGGCTGACTATCAGACATCAGCACTTAAATGTTTGTAGCACAGAGTAGCTAAGACAGAGAAAGTCGCCACACAGTTGCCAGGTCTTTTTGAGTATATATTCATTTTAAGTAGATATTGATTTCGAGGAGATAGTTTACAAAACTTGCTGCATACTCTAACTGTAATATGTATTATATAAAATGATAGCAAACACACAGTACTATGAGTTTCAAGAAAAGCGCTATAAAAATGCAATTCATTCTCATCATTAGAAAGCTATTGTAAAGCAAGGGACTCTTTTCATATGCAATATAGATCAAACATTTGGCATATAGCGACGTCATCAAGCCCTCCACTCACAGTGACAGTCTCTTACGTACACAGTAGCGTGGAGAGACAGAACGGAGTGGGAGGAGAATATGGCTCAAAATCGAGGGGAGGGGACCTAAAGTCGTCAGCAAACAAGACATTTATGCTTTCTCCCCAATTTCCTCTCTCTCTCTCTCTCCTCTCTCTCTGCCCCCCCTCCCCTCCCCACACTCTGTCTGTCTGTGTGGCTCTGTCACCTCTCTCTCCTCCTATACAGAGAAGTCAGCCGGTGCATCAGCCTCCAGCTCTTCGGGCATCCAGCTCTTACTAATTTTCCCCCCAAAGCCTCAGTCTCTACCTTCTGCCCACTACTGCTGCCTCCTCTTTTCTCTCCCCTTCCATCATCCCCCTTTTTTCCCTCTTCTTCTTCCCATCTTGTTTCTTCTCCGTCAGCCTCTCCTAACCCTCCTGCCACCATGGTGAGCAGATAACTGCCTGGTCACTTCTGAGACCATGGGTGTCTGCTTCTGCAAAGGTCACAAAGGTCAGTGCCCGAGTCCAATATGTGTGTGTCTAAGTGTCTGTGTGTCTGTTTAAGAAAGTTACATCAGTTACTGTATGAATGAGGTCCATCCAATTTGGGACCTGCGTGTTGTCTATTGCAGCGCCGCTTGTTGGTGGGCAAGTGTCACTGTTGCCGTTTGAAATGTGATGTACGCGCTTGTATCTGTTATCAGCCTGTAAGGTCGTTGTGAAAAGCATTACAGTTTAAAGGTGCAGTCAGTCATTTGAGAGTATGCCTGTAGTCAAAATAACTTTTGGTGGAAATAGGTGAATGTTTCCTCGTGATCTGTGAGGATCCGATCCGTGTGCACGGTGAAAATTAATCCAGTGTTTATACACATCCTAGGCTCTGTAAACTGGCACGCAAACAAAGGGTATGTTAACAAACGGGGGGCCCAACGTAGCTAGCAACATGGCCGCTTATAAGCCTAGGCTGTGTATTAACACTGGATTTATTTCTTAGCGCACACACAAGTGACCGTGAGGAGATATTAACTGATTTTGACGAAACCTTAATTTGACAACAAGCATTTTCCAGAATTGCTGATGTTTTTAATAAAAGCCCCCTCACCTTGACCTATCTTGACCAATGTGTAGCTGGAGACTTGGGAATGGCCCATGATTGTGGGCTGTGTGTTTGTTGCAGCAGTGAAGGAGATGTTTAATGTAATATTGATAAGCCCCACCCCTTTCTCTTATCTTGACCAATGTGCAGCTGTAGTTTCAGGTATGTGTGTAAACAAGTTGTTGTGCTTTTGGCGCCCCCTGGTAGGCAGCAGAGAGGGAGGGTCAATACAATCCTGGATGACATGTCGTGAGTTTTTTTTTTTGCATGATGTGAATCCATCAAAAAAATATAATTAACATTACACTGATGTTTGGCACAAATTCCACCTGTGTGCAAAGCATCCATCCCAAAAAAAAACTCTTTTTAACCTATCTTACACAGCTTATCTTGATCTAAATGTCAATCCAAAGACATTGCTTTAGTGACTTTTGGAGCTTGGCAGGTTGATGAGAGAGGAGATTGGGAGGCTAAGTGGAGGACAACAATGGCTTCAGGATATGACAGCTTCATACGCAGCTCATCTCCAACTTGTCGTGACTTGATAAATGTGACCGGGGTTGTCATTTTCTCCCTCAGCATTTGCTCTCCGTCGCGGCTTTTAGGTGGATAAAAAGGTAGTGTTGTGGTAACCATGTCTGGACTGGCTACAGGGCCTCCTTGCTCATTTGACTGTCAAAACAAAAAGATCTAATGAAATGAAAAAGTCCCTTTGAGTTGTACTGGCTTTCTGTGTTACCTCGCGATAACAATCTTCTTGTCATCTCTACTGTGCATCACATTCTCACGTTGTTTCCAGTCTTCATGTGTGATGCATTGAAAATCTTGATAATAGTATTATATATATATATATATTATATATATATATATATATATTATATATATATACTATGTTTCCTACTCTGTGAGGCAAAGTCTGCTGTTTGTAAGGAAGAGTCCCTCTTAAACAAGGTGGAGCGTATTGAGCGCTGTGCTTTCAAACTGCGAAGAAAGATGGAAGGCAGCTGTGATGCTCCAGTCAAACAGATAAGAGAACAGTTGGAGCTCTGTGTGTGTGTGTGTGTGTGTGTGTGTGTGTGTGTGTGTGTGTGTGTGTGTGTGTGTGTGTGTGTGTGTGTGTGTGTGTGTGTGTGTGTGTGTGTGTGTGTGTGTGTGTGTGGAGAAAGAGAAAGACAGAGTGAGTCAGGGTAGGATTTAACCCCACAAGGAGAGCAGATTGATTCAGGAATCATGATGGGTGTATTGACCTGCTAATAGCATCTGAGTCCTGAGACCCGAAACAGTCGTGCGCACAATGTGTGTGTGTGTGTGTGTGTGTGTGTGTGTGTGTGTGTGTGTGTGTGTGTGTGTGTGTGTGTGTGTGTGTGTGTGTGTGTGTGTGTGTGTGTGTGTGTGTGTGTGTGTGTGTGTGTGTGTGTGTGTGTGTGTTGTGTGTGTGTGTGTGTGTGTGTTGTGTGTGTGTGTGGTGTGGTGTGTGTGTGCTGGCGACCCTGTCTTAGGTAAATGGAAGAGTATTTCTTGCCCCCTGTTGCTGTAGTGTTTCCATAGCGACAGACAATTGACGACACCTCCCATGGGGAACCCCGATTGTGTGTTTGTGTGTTCCTGCCTGTTTTGGTGTATAATGTGTGTGTGTGTGTGTGTGTGTGTCCACTGACCTTTTTAATAATGCTAATTCTCCATCGCTCTGATACTGCCTTCATTTCCTTTTGTCGTTCAAAATGAACCTCATCACCATTAATTAGAAAGTGATTACGTAGAGAGGCACGAGGATTCAGCACTCTCGCTCACCCCGTCTCTCATCCATTTTCTATGAGCCTAGCTTGACCCTTGGCCATTGGAGGCAACTTGACAACTGTGTGTGTGTGTGTATGTGTGTGTGTTTGTATGTGTGTGTGTGTGTGTGTGTGTGTGTGTGTGTGTGTGTGTGTGTGTGTGTGTGTGTGTGTGTGTGTGTGTGTGTGTGTGTGTGGTGTGTGTGTGTGTGTGTGTGTGTGTGTGTGATTCCCCACAGAGCTCCACCAGCCTATGACAGTACTGCAGGACCAGACTGAGGAGGGCCAGCCATCCTCTGTCAAGGTAAAAGCACTCACCTGTACCTTGCATCTACCTCCCATATGTGTTCATGGGAATTCTCTTCTGGCAAAAAAGAATAGTCCTCTTGGAAACTTTGAATTGCACTTAGCCAGAGTACTAATAGTTTAAAGGTATATACATCAATTCTGGGGGACATGTCTTTTTAATTTTTTTTATTTGTCAAAATCAGAGAATATCCCAATATCAATCTGCTACCTGTACCTCTTAATACACAGTTTAGGCTCTGTAGGCACGTTGCTTGCTATGCTGTGAATCGCTGACCCAAACTTAAAGTGTTAACATTTACTGTGAGCTCCACACACAACATTCTGTTAAACAAAATTGTAAAGGGAAAAAAATCACAGAGACACGTATATCTCAAATTATGAAAAACAACCAAAAATAAAACATCAACCTCAAACACTCACCCCCTTCTTTGGATTGAATGAGAAAAAATTATCTGAATTTCTTGTAGAAGGTTTTACTAGTCCCCCATTTCGGTTTCCCTTCAAAATGATCTTGTATGCATATGCTTTGAACACAAACAGCACTGCTTGGATTTAGCTTGTCACTTATCTAATTATCTGCCTGTGATGTGTGTTGCACAGTGAGAGAGATAAGTCTAGCTGTAGGCAGTGAAGATCAGCTCCATAACGTTCTACATCACACCCTACACAGTACACACACACACTCAATGTCAAACAGTGTCTGCTTTTTACCAAGATGAAGTTCTCAGTTGATGTCTAAATAACTGAAGCTAGATGGAAAGCTATTATCAGAACAGAAAAACATGGATATATTGCTGCTACTTATACAGTTATAATACTTATTACTTCCACTGCTGGGTGACTTGCATTAACTCTCAACATTTTTATTTTACAACAGCTTACTTTTTTAAAGCATCAAAAATCCAATACAGGTGTAATACGCCGGACAATCTTCTTAGATTGATTATTTACTGGAACGGATTATTAACAGAAACTAATGAAACAAATAGAATGATATGAAACAACAATTGTAAAGCATGTATTGAAGGATATTTTTTTGTGTTTGGTACAAAAAAGTACTGTCTCAAATGGAAGGACCAAAGACTTTCAAAGGTCTCATTGGTTTTTGCAGTGACCACACATCGGCTTTCTGGCAATGCATTGATTTATTTGCTGTAGAGAAAGCCTGCTTCTCCCACTTTACTCATATCACATTCGAGTGAGTTTTATGCAGGATTTCATTTCATATATTGTCTCGGACTGGTTTTCCCATCCCTTTGAATTGGAGAAATCTTACTTGAAGAGTGCTTTCTCTAGCCACTTTGATTGCAGCTACTTGGGTGTGAATACCACCATGTGGTTTTGAGCCCTCCTATGGTCTTAGCTCCTGCAGTCTGAGTGTGTGTGAATGCCCCAGGATTTCCATAAATGCCGGCTGTTATTATCATTATCCACACTTTTCCTGGCAAGAAAAAATAAGTGTAAAACTAAACGTGTTTGAGTCATCACACATAGCACACGGGACTCCTTGCTAGTTTTGTGTGGTCCAAAATGTCTTTCAAATTTAACATATCTCTCTCACACATTCTCAAAAAACCATAGGACATCTCATAAAGGCAGTGTTGACAAGCTCTGTACATAGTTCCCTATGGAAGTACACTGCTCTTCAAGGCCGGATATTCCCCTATGTGTTGTGCGTTACATTGTGCAGGATGGCCAGAATACTTCAAACGGCAGTGTGGCGGAAAAAAGCAACGGCTATGACATCGGCGAGCTGGCCACTTCTTCTTTGATAGGTGAGACGCACGCACACACACACACACACACACACACACACACACACACACACACACACACACACACACACACACACACACACACACACACACACACACGCACGCATGCACGCACGCACACACACACACACACACACACAGGCATACATATACACACACACACACACACACACACACACACACACACACACACACACACACACAGGCAAACACACACACACACACACACACACACACACCACACACACACAACACACACACACACACACACACACACACACACACACACACACACACACACACACACACACACACACACACACACACACACACACACACACACACACACACACACACACACACACACACACACACAACACACACCACACACACACACACACATGCACTTTTGCTGGCGGGCTAGTTGTCCATCGATTTCTATGATGACGTCCACTTTTAACCTTATAGCAGATTTTGAGATAAAAAAAACACATACTTACTTGTTCCCTATATCCTACTTTTGCTATCAACACACACCCACACACACACACACACACACACACACACACACACACACACACACACACACACACACACACACACACACACACACACACACACATTACAAAGAAATTGTGTTTTCAGTTCATGTTATGTTTCATTATGAATTAATAACATGAGACTGGGGAAAAAAATACAGCCAGCTTGGAAATTAGATTCGTAACCATGGGAGGTTAGTAATGTCATTTTCCGCCCCATCCTTCGTGCTCTTCCTCTCTCACTCTCTGTAACGTCAATAAAACCCGGACAGACATACAGACATGAGTAAACAGATCAGGTACAAGTGCGCACTCTTTACCACAATTTCCTATCCATGTTGGTGCCTTGAATCATTGTTTTTCTGCCTTTTCCCCGTCCTGTGTCTGTCTGCCTCGTCTCCACTACATTATTTTCTCTGCGGGAGGTTACAGTTTTTTTCCGATTGTTTTGTGCATTGGTCACAACTGAAGTCTCATGTTGAAAAACTCTCCACCAATTCTACGTGGTCCAATCTGTGGTACATTTTTTATTCATTTCACACATAATACATTTACTGACATTACTAATCAAAATTCTAAGAGCTGTTTTCCTGTTCGTACGTGACAACCTGTAAAAACAATATGTATTCAAGGCAAATTTCTCAACTGCTAAGACATTGTTTTTTTTTAAAGCTCTTACTGTAAAATCACGTTAAAAAAATGATGAATTTCTGCATTCACCTTATGTGTGAAGAATGATATGTAAAATTAAATACACAGCGACAGTAATTACAATTTCAGCTAAAAGCACAAAACGTGTGCCAATGACAAGGACATCTCCTGTTTTTGTAGTTGTCTGGGTTAGAGCAAAAATGTCAGTGAGTGTGTTTTGTCTGGATGAATGTTTTGCCAACAAAATATACTTTTTTGCCTGATCATATAATTATGAATATGTTAGACAAATAGAGACACTTGGGCAGATGGCTGAGAGGCTGACACCTGCTTTGGGGAGTGACGGAAGTGGCCAAGTTATTAAAAAAAAATGTGTTGAGGCATTTAATCAGACTTGATCACTTTTCGTGTCTTCGCGTTAATTGGCAAAAGCAATTTATGTTGAGTCGGCCAGTCTCAAAGTGCATGTGATAAGCTGACAGCTCAAGTTAGATCTGTAGGCGCAAACTAAAATTGCAGTTCAAATATATTCAGGAGAATATCAAGCAGACATTATTACTGCTTTTATTTTTCTTATGATGCTGTTTGATAGATATATCAGACAAATGTGATATTATTCTTAGAAAACGGCTAATGCCCTGTTTGTGGCAGCTAAACTGAAATGCTAAGATAATCAACAGAGTTAACAACATACGTGCTAATAGACTTTAATATGAAAAACTATATTTAACAATACTTTGTTGAAAATGGCTCACTGTCTCCAAGCTTTTGAATGATGCACTCAAAACGGTGACATATGCCGGAGAAACCCTTTGCAAGGCATTTGTAAAAAGACGGTTTAACTCTGAGATATTCAAGTGATCTAGCTGCTATCATTATCATTTTGTTAAAGGTGCAGTGTGTAATATGACATCATCAAGAAAGTCTACAAAGTTCCAGAATGCAACACTCCCTGGGTAATCCAACCCTTTCGAATAATAACAGAAGCTACAGTGGCCTTCAAGGACAAGAACAATTCAAATTTTTAAACAATGCACCTTATGACATTCCAACTATGACACTGTCAAGATGGTGGCACTAGGCCTTGGTCCAAAATATGCAGAAATATGGACATATATGAGACCCTTTCTAAGGGAAAAATAAATAATTAAAACATTTTTTTCAGCTATTATGCACTAAATTAAATGTACTTATGGATATTATAATTACTTTCTACAAAATCTGCAAGGAAATAAAACCCAAAATTCTACACACTGCATAACTGATCACTATCAAACAAAGTGTGAAGCTCTGTTTTCTAATATCTCTGGTATGTGTGTGAAAGGCCTTATTTGGAGCGGCCACCTGATATTTGGTGTGGCGATATGCGAGCCTTTGAAGCATCCTGTCTGGATATTTCCTTTATGAAAAGTTGTTACTGTGCTTTGAGCATAACATCGCCACTGCTTTACATCAGCATAGTTGGCACGCCGCCGTTAGCATTTAGCTTAAAAAACTACGTCAAGTAGCCTTAAAGAACTGTATTGTGTCTTAGTTGTGTGTTGTCAAATCATGGTCATTTAATGGATACATCAGAGGTCTTGACACATTAACACTTGGAGGACAAACTATATAACTTCAGGAAAGAATAATTTTGGAATTATTGATTGTTATAACCTCATTTGTCATTTTTCACCACTGCAGCTTTAATTTGCCTATTTTCTTTCTCCCAATCACAAGCTGCTTGAAATCAACAGTAGTCGGCCACCAACTGGCAAATTACAGTAACAGTAATAATTCCCTGCTATTAGTGTGTGATTAAATGCTGTTTTCTACAATGATTCTCTAGTGAACAAAGCTCTGGACACAGCTCCTACACTGTCTGTTAATCCGCACGCTGTTCCTTCACAACACACAGCAGGGCGTCACCATTCACATAATGCAGGAGACTTATTCCTGACTGACTCTGGTTACTTTATTAATCTCAGAAACCCTGTGTTGACTGTAGCCGCAGCATGATAAATACATCTGAGAAAACCCAATCAATTCTCACAGCCACAGAGGGAGATTATGTGTGTGTCTGCTCTGCTCAGAAATATGGCTATGGCTGAACGCGTCGTCATGGTCATTGCCAGTGTTTGAAAAGCCCTACTAACGTCCTACTCATACTCATTTTGCCCGGATTAGTATTTACGTCCGGGACTTTTCCTTCTCAACCGCCCCACAATGCATTGCGTCTTTTCAAACGACATGGACGTGTTTTTTTAAATTCTTTATTGCTTCTGTATACTTCAGTGTAAACGGTCCAACGAACCACACATACACAATCGATCTTTAAGTAGACAGTATGTAGTATATACATATGTAGGAAGGAGCACGTTAGTAGGGCTTTTCCAACACAGCCACTGCCTGTCAAATCTCATTTTTGCACTTCCTTGTATCTCTTTTAATTCAACGTGTGTTAATGAATAATAAGATAGTCGCCTACAGTGGACACAGGAGATAAATAGTTACATTAAAGCAATTCTATTCGTACACATTTTAAAAAGCTTTTGGTAATCACAACTGAGTGTCTCTGTGTCCAACCCAGTCTCAGTGAAATGTGTAATAGCTGATGTGTAATAATGATTCTCTGTTTCTGGATGTGTGAATAGCAAGCTTGTCAACTTTATAACCCGATAATATACTATTGTTGTCTTAACAATATTTTTTCGCTACCATTTATTATGATTATGCTACCACCATCTAACTCAAATCAGACATTTTGAGATAAAAGTCATAAAGTTTTTCTCATAAAGAGCAAAAAAGGAATCCACATCATTTCTATTAAGCTATCATACAGAGACATCATACATAGTTCATAAATGGAGCTTTTAATGCGACATGAGTGCAGTTTGAAACACTGCAATGCGGACCGTAAACACCTGAACAACCAATTAGCAAAAGTGAGATTTTGCACACAACTTGTAAATAGATGTGATTATACATAGCTTCCTGCCTTTCTACAGTCAGCCAGAAGAACACAGCCTTATAATAGTTGTCACAGTGTGAACGCAGGGGGAGACAGTGGCACACAACAACACAGAGAAGAGTCTGGAGGTGTTGAAAATGAAAATAACTGGCATCTCAGTTTCAATGAGCAGAGGCTGCCAACCCCTTTTGGAGCCCTTCTTTTACTTAACAGTACAAATGTATCCCTTGTTTTTTCTCATGTTAAAGTTCTCACCTCAACCTTTCCTCCCCATCCTCTTTCTCTACCTTTCCTTTTTGGTCTGTTTCATTTACCTCAACTCTTTACCTTTTTTACCCTTTCCTTGTGCGATTCAAATGTATTTTTCCTTCTCTTTTGTTTTGCCTGGCATCTGTGATTCTATTTTTTAGGGTGGATTTTCTATCATACAATAGTGTAGAAGTGATGTCAGTAATAAACTGTAATACAAATTACAATTTCCCTTCAAACCATCGTGGATGCCCTGATTTCCAATCTACTCCAATTAGTTTTTTCTATCTTGGTCTAAACATCATAGAGCAGCGGCGGGAAAATGCCTTTTTCATGGTTGAAGTTATATGCAAATCAGGAGCGCATGCTAAACCTTCAAAGCTTAACATTTGGAATTTAGTATAACCATCTCATGATTCTCCTCCCTTCACATGTTACCATTTCCATTTATTTGTCCCTTATATGGTGGCATTTATTGCCCTTCTCTTACTTTTCTTCCCCTTTACTCTACACCATTTTATTTAGCCTACCTGTTTTGATGATAAATCAGGAGGGCTAGCTCAAGATGTATAAATAGCAGCCAAGAATGGTGCACCTATAAGAGTGCAAGGAATGAGGTGGCGGAGACGTAGCTTTCTTTTAGGCCATATTCCTTTTGCCGTATTTATTCAAATCCTCTGTACTGTCTTGCAGTTTTCTATAAAACAATAAAATAAAACACCATTAATTTTACAAAGCATAATAAATAAATAACTATTGGCTAAACATACAGTATAGCAGGCTGATATAACTAAACATTCATTATACAGGAAAAGGTCATACACAAATATACTCGGATAAGATAAACAGACTCTACATAACATGACCACGCCAAAGAGCAGACATGCGGCCAAGCGGCTACACTGCATGTGCAGGACATCTCCCTTTCACGTGATAAGCCAACTGCCATAGCAACCACACGACGCTGATTAACTTAGCTTAATAACAACGTCAAACTTGCACATACACATTATTAACACTCACAATAAAGGAACAAGGTAACGGGCACTTACATTTCACGAACTCAAAACAGGGGAATTAAACAAATAAAGCAGGTAAAAGAGAGACGATGAGCCACTTGCTGGTTGCGCTCGCATCAATCACTCTCTCGGACTAACTGGCCGAAAACGAAACTTAACTTCTACACTACAGACTAGGAGCAACTGCTCTTAAAGCGACAGTAACCATTAGTCTCAGAGCCTTTTATACAGCCGCCCCCAAATGTGCAAGGAACATTTGCATCAAATAAAAGGGCTTAACAGTCAGGTTCAGGGGGGCGGGGGATGAAGGTCGTCCTCCCCAGATGGGAGAGCTGGCAACATCACCAACCGGGCAACCGGTCGAGTGTACACCTGTCCTTTAATGTTCACATCAGCTGACCGGATGAATCCATCGTCGCTGCGGTGAATCCTGGTAACTCGTCCGATGGGCCACAGGGCCCGAGGCAGCTGAGGCTCCACCAACATGACGACTGCCTTATCCAGGAGGTCAGGGGGCGAAGAGTGCCACTTCTGTCTGGTCTGCAAGCTAGGTAAGTATTCCCTGATGAATCTAGACCAGAATTGGTCTGCGAGAATCTGCGAATGCCTCCAGCGTTTGCGGCTCAGGATCTCGGTCTCTGGGTAGACCACTTGGGGAAGCGATCCGTCAGGCCGCCCCATCAGCAGACAGTTTGGTGTTACAGGGTCAATATCTGCCATGTCAGCAGACACGTAGCCTAACAGCTTCGTATTGAGGATGGCTTCAACTTCCAGGAGCACTGTGAGGAGGACTTCTTCCGGGAGAGTTTGGGCCCCCACACTGGTGTAGAGTGCAGCCTTGACGGAGCGGACTTCTCTCTCCCACGCTCCGCCAAAGTGTGGGGCTGCTGGGGGGTTGAACCGGAACTTAATACATTGGCGGGCGAGTCGATCCTGTAAGGTAGGAACCATGCTTGCATATGCCTCTCGAAGTTCCCGTTCCCCTCCTTTAAAGTTGGTCCCATTGTCGGACCACAACTCCGCAGGGGTTCCTCTTCTGGCGATGAACCGCCTCAGAGCCATCAGGTAGGCATCCGTATCCATACTGTTGAGGAGATCTAAGTGGACAGCCCTTGTTGTTAGACACTTAAATATGATCCCCCAGCGTTTCTCATGACGTCTTCCCACCTTCACCAACATGGGACCAAAACAATCCACACCAGTAGAGTGGAAGGCAGGTTTGTGTAGTCTGAGACGGGCAGCAGGAAGATCAGCCATTTTGGGAATGGAAGGCCGCGCTCTCCAGCGTCGACATTCTGCACAGGTACTCTGGTGTCTGCGAATAGCCTCCCGTCCACGGATTATCCAGAATGACCTACGCAACTCGGCAAAGACCCGCTCGGGGCCAGGATGGTGCAGGTCATCATCGTACTTCCGGATGAGCAGACGTGTAGTTGGGTGAGAGGAATCCAAGACAACAGGGTGCAATGTTGAGTCCTCTTGGCCTTCCAGGCGTCGGAGCCGGCCGCCCACTCGAATGAGGTCCTTTGACTTGTCCATCTCAGGGGCCAGAGTAAGTAATCGGCTTCTCGATAAAACAGGTTTCCCTGACGCCAGAAGCTTGTAGTCTTCAGGAAAGGACTGTTGTTGGGCTCGCCGGAGAACCATCATCTCTGCGCAGCGATACTGATCAGCATTGGGCGGAGAACTGCCAGGGGTCTGCCCATGGAGTTCTTGAGCAGTAGCGTCCAAGAGCTCCTGCCAGGTGTTGTACTCCTTATCCTCAAGGCTGGTAGGGGAGGTGACTGTTACACCACAGAAGACAACTTTCCGGAGCTCTGTTTTGTCCTCGGAAGATTCTGTGATGAGGGTCTCTGGCCAGGTGTCTGGACCCTGGAGAAGGAAGGGAGGTCCCTGGGACCATCGGTTTGCCTCTATAAGGGATTCTAGGGTCTTTCCTCTTGTTAAATCATCCGCAGGGTTATTCGCTGAGTCGACATAACGCCAGGTGCACTTCTCCGTCAACTCCTGTATCTCGGCTACTCTAGCTCCCACGAAGACCTTGTAGCGGCAAGACTGAGAGTGTAGCCAGGTGAGAACGGTAGTGGAATCTGACCACAATACAATGCGATCCAGGGTCAAGGTAAGTTCCTTCTCAAGGACTTGAGCCAGCCGCGCCGCCACCAGAGCTGCACAAAGTTCCAGGCGTGGGATAGAATGCAGGCGTTTCGGGGCCACTCTTGAACGAGCGAAGATGAAGGAGAGGTGGATCTGACCTTCATCATCCTCGGTCCTCAGGTAGGCTACAGCTCCATAAGCTTGCTCGGATGCATCTGCAAAGATGTGACCCTCACGAGTAGCACCCTCAAGTTTAGCACCTGTAGGCACGTATGGACGTGGGAAAGTAAGGCGAGGTAGAGACTCCAGCTCGGACTCCCATGTGGACCAGGCTTGCAGGAGTTCTGAAGGTAGATTGGGGTCATCCCAACCACGTTGCTTGTCCCACAGCTGCCGAATGATGAGCTTTGCTCGGGTGGAGAAGGGTAACAGGTAACCCAAGGGGTCGTACTGAGAAGCTACGACTCTGTATATGTTCCTCAGAGTTAGGGTCTCGTAGGTCACCGGTCGGTGTTTGTAGCCAAAGGAGTCTGTTGCCCAATTCCAGCTGAGGCCAAGTGTTGACTCGAAAGGGTTGGACTTATCCTGTGCGAGCCATAGGTCCAGGCTCTCTGACCTGGCTTCATGAGGTAAGTGACTCAGTACGCTTGGATCATTGCAAGCCCATTGACGCAGCTCAAAGCCTGCCGAAGCCAGAAGATCTCTGAGCTGATCCACCAGCAACTTCGCTTCACCCGGTGTACGCACGCTTTGCAGGCAGTTATCGACATAGAAGCACTTCTCCACCGAGAATCTCAGGTCGTCGTCTGGCTGGCTGTGGTCGACGACGTGGTGCTGTAGAGCGTACGTAGCACAGCACGGACTGCAGGTTGTGCCGAAAGGCAGGACTTGCCACTCGAAGGTTTTGGGAGGTTCATCCACCTTCAGGTCACGCCACAGGAACCTTAACAGGGAGCAGTCATCAGGGAGAAGGCGTACCTGATGGAACATCCCCTTGATGTCTCCACTAACTGCAATAGGATGTTCACGAAATCTCAACAGGACTCCCAACAAAGAGGCGCCGAGGGTAGGGCCAGGTAGCAGGTACTGGTTCAGGGTCTGCCCAAGGTATTGATGAGAGCAGTTAAACACAAGGCGATTCTTTCCATTGTGGCTGACGAGGTGATGGGGTATGTACCAACATTCTTTAGGGGGGGTCTCCTGAGTCACTTCCCACACTGCACCTGAATTAGTAAGCTTCTGCATCTCAGCTTTGTAGGCGTCCGCTTGCTTGGGGTTCCTTTGGAGACGCCTCTCAGTGCTGCGTAGCATGGCCATAACTGACTCCTTAGGTGCGTGCAGCAGTGGCATGTTCGCATGACGTAGCAATGGTGTAGCATACCTGAAGGTTCCATCTACCTCGGTACGAACGCTCTTGGCTTCAAGCAGTGCTACAGCCTGCTGATCCTGCTTTGATCGAGTGACCTCTCTCTCAGGGCGGTAAGGGACAGTATCTGCTTGCCAAAGCCTTTCAACGTGCTTGTATAGCTCATCTGTTGGTGGGGAAGATGAGGTAAACAGACACTGCACAGAATGGGCTGGCCGCCCCATGCATTGGACGGGGCCTTGGAGGGTCCACCCAAGCCTGGTGTGGACTGCGGCTGGGCCACCAGGTGGGCCGAGCCTGACTGGCTCAACAGGTGTTATGAGATGGGGCTGATCGGAGCCGATAAGGAGTGATGGCTTGGCTCCCTTCAATGCAGGTATGGGAATGCCACGTAGGTGTTGGAACTTCCTTTGAAGGCGGTCCACCGGGTAGGTATGTTGCGCTAAGCTGAGGCGACTAGCTGTGAATGCACCATCGATGATGTAGCTAGTTTGAGGGTTAGCAGCTGAGGTGACACGGAAGGACACAGTGTGTCCATGGAGCACCTGAACATCCTGACGGACTGTGCGCAGTTGAAGATCTTCTGGAAGGCCCTTCATGCCCAGAGACCTAGCTGCTCCCGGTAGTAGCATGGTTCTCTCTGATCCATCGTCAAGGATTGCAAAGGTGTCTAATGTGCGCTCTCCATACTGTACAAGCACTGGCACAACCTTTAGCATGACCCGATTCCCAGCTCCATGTCGGTCGAGGTAGAGGGCGTCAGAGGCAGAGTTGGTTAGGCAGCTCTCTTCCCTAGCTGCATTACTGCTTTCTGCTCGAGTGTTTACCTCATGGAGAGCCAGCAGGTGTATTCCCTGACAAAGGTTGCAGGGTTTCTTCAATGTGCACTGGGCTGCTTGGTGCTTTCGTGCACAGCGCCAGCACCGTTTATTAGTGATGATCCACCCTTTGAGCTGGTCTTTGGAGAGCTTGGCCATCTCACTGCACTGACCAAGGTAATGCTCCGTGCTCTCGCAGTAGGCGCAGTAAGCTTTACTCTTGAATTTATTCTTCGCTGGACTCTGGGAGGCAGCTCCTGAAGGCTCTCCAGCACCATGCAGGACTGTGACTGTTTGTTTTCCCGAACGACCATCAGTCCTCACATTCTGCCTTTCTTTACTGTTTCTTGCAGTAGTTTGACTGTCGAAACCTTGACACCAAGACTCATAGCGGAGCCACTCTGACAACTCATACAGAGTGTGGGAAGCTCCAGGCTGCTTAAACTGATGTCGGCGGAAGTCAGCTCGCTGTTCAGGGGGAGCTTGATCAGCAGTCGAGCTACATGCGAGCCACAGTTCAGTTCGACTTCCCCTTCAGGTCCCAGGGTCTGCAGCAGGCCCACCAACGACTGTATTTGGAGGGAGAACCTCTGGAAAGCTGCAGCATCTCCACGCTTCACTTCAGGGGCTTCCAGGACTCTTGCTATCTTCTTTAAAGCAAGCTGATGAGGCTGACCAAACTTATCATGGAGGGCCGCCATAGTGTGAGTATAGGGGGTCGGTGAGTTTAAGTAGGCATCGGCTATGAGCTGGGCTTCTTCCAACTTCAGATGGTCCACAAGTATCTGATACTTGAAGAGCTCTGTAGCGTTAGGTGGGAGTAGGTTCTCTAGAGCTATGCGAAGCCTCGCAAACTCACTGGGGTCAGGGTGCAGGAACTTGGGGATGGTTGGTTTGGGGCCTCTATACACTTGTTCGGAAACAGGAGGTGGTATAGGGTTCGGTGGCAGCATTCCAGGCATGGCTCCAGTGGATGCTACAGGGGTCGAGGCTGCTACAGGCGCTGGGCGCGTCAAGCCTCCGTAGGCTGGAGTAGGGTGTGAGAGTGGTCGAGGGGGTCGCCATGAAGGGTAGGATGGGATCCCCGTACCAGGAGGAGGGTACAGGTGCTGAGGTTGCTGCAGCATCGGCGGTGGTGGCAGATATGCAGCCTCTGTAGGGGCGTAGTAGGATTGGCTACTAGTATGCCTTTCCAACTTAAGGTTAAGGACGGCACTTTGCAGGTCCTCTTCAGGTTCAGGCCATGGTGGAGGATCAGGCCAATCTTCTTCTGGTTCTGTATTAACAGGGTAACTCCTCGAGACTGCAGCGTTAGCTTGTTGAGGGTTAGGTGGGGTGTGTTTTGAGGCAGGGCTGGCAGCTTGACTCATATCTGCTTTCAGTGAGCGGGCTGCCTCAATTAGCTCTTTCATTTCACTACGTGCCTCATCAAGGGCCTTCAGTCCGGAGTGGAAGACCTGTTGTGACTGCATTAGCTTAGCATTCTCCTCTTGAATGGCTCTGATTTCTGCTTGGTAGCGTGAATCCTGGCACGGAATCACCTGGTATGAGGGGGCATGTTTAGGTAGGAAAGCACTGTCACGATCTCTCCATTGGTGGCGTTCTGGGGCTAGCTGAGGAATCTCTTGGTGAGCAGCATTCCCATGAAAGCTACCAGAGGGAGTCTGGTGTGACTGGAAGGGGGTCATCTGGACTGGATCCTCCCGCGGAATAGGCACCCTCTTCTCCATAGTAGAAGTTGGTGGGACCCATCGGTCTCTATAATGGGCTCCCTCATAGTCCATCACATAATCTCCAAGTCTGTCAGGTCGACGTATTTGCCGCCGGGGCCTCACAGCAGGGTACATCTCTTCATCCAACTCCATTTTGAATGCTATTATCCGGCTCGAAGGACCAAATGTTTTGATGATAAATCAGGAGGGCTAGCTCAAGATGTATAAATAGCAGCCAAGAATGGTGCACCTATAAGAGTGCAAGGAATGAGGTGGCGGAGACGTAGCTTTCTTTTAGGCCATATTCCTTTTGCCGTATTTATTCAAATCCTCTGTACTGTCTTGCAGTTTTCTATAAAACAATAAAATAAAACACCATTAATTTTACAAAGCATATAATAAAAATAACTATTGGCTAAACATACAGTATAGCAGGCTGATATAACTAAACATTCATTATACAGGAAAAGGTCATACACAAATATACTCGGATAAGATAAACAGACTCTACATAACATGACCACGCCAAAGAGCAGACATGCGGCCAAGCGGCTACACTGCATGTGCAGGACATCTCCCTTTCACGTGATAAGCCAACTGCCATAGCAACCACACGACGCTGATTAACTTAGCTTAATAACAACGTCAAACTTGCACATACACATTATTAACACTCACAATAAAGGAACAAGGTAACGGGCACTTACATTTCACGAACTCAAAACAGGGGAATTAAACAAATAAAGCAGGTAAAAGAGAGACGATGAGCCACTTGCTGGTTGCGCTCGCATCAATCACTCTCTCGGACTAACTGGCCGAAAACGAAACTTAACTTCTACACTACAGACTAGGAGCAACTGCTCTTAAAGCGACAGTAACCATTAGTCTCAGAGCCTTTTATACACTACCACTTAATCTTTTCCTTCAAATAATCTCCCTTGTTTCCATATACGACTACACATAATGTAAATCCCCCATGCCATCGGCCCAAGCCTGGTTTACATTTGATCTAATCCACTGTATCAAGACTTTCCCCCTTTCCCTTTATTTAGGTCTGGTGGCCACGATAAAGGAGCACATCACCAAGCCGACAGCCATGGCCCAGGGGCGCGTGGCTCACCTGATAGAGTGGAAGGGTTGGGGGGGTGGAGGAGCAGGAGGGGGGGAGGCCAGGGGAGGGGGGGGCATGGGGGACGAGCTGCACCAGGACCAACAGTTCTACTCTCAGATGACGGATGAGATCAAGGAGGCTCGCTTTGCCGCAGGTGAGAAAGACGTGGCTGGAACTGAATGAAAGAAAACACAAGACATGGTCGGAGGAGACGCTCAGGTCCCTCCGGCATCATGGTCTTATTTTGTTCCGTTTGCAAAGCGAGTGTCCTCAACAAAAATCAATAGCTCCCTTATGAAATCCCATGACAGTGACTCAATTCTAGAACGCTTATTCAATTTACCTTTTGTTTGTGACAGTGACTATGTACCGCAATTGGGTGGTGGCCTAAGTCATTTCATTTGAATTTTTCCTTTATTTAACCTCAAAAGATCAATTGAGGGGTGACCCTCATAGTGAAAATGTTATTATTACTCAGTAGTAGTGAAGTAGTAGATCAACCCTACATTCTGAAGTATTGTAATGTAAAGAAGAAAATTATAAAGAAGGAAATTGGTGAAAAATGTAGCTCGACACAAAATAAACTTCTGTATGACTTATGATTCCAGGCAACAAAGCAACAACAAATGAGGACAGAGTTATGATCTGAATCCCTGATAATAATCCCTGAATTTGGTTGCCGCACTCACTCAATCAGCCAGTCACTCAGTCACTCAATCAGTGACATTTGCAAGAGACAATGAAGTAATTTTTCCCCCCCTTTTCTTTAAAGGAGTAGCACAGCAGTTTGCCCTGGCGGATGCAGCCATGAACATGTGGTCCATGGAGGAAAGCATAGAGCAGCCCTCCACAAGCCTACAAGGTTGGTCTAGAAGAATCATGTATGTTCCCTGCAGCTTTTAGTCCAAATGTTCCTCAAAGGGACACACTGCAAACTTAGGAGTTCAATTGTGTCTCAATTAGGGCTGTCAAATTAACGCGTTAATTTCAATTAATTAATCACAGAAAAATGTACGCGATTAAAAAAATGAACGCAGATTAATCGCACTTCTATAATGCCCTTTGACCCGGTGCAAAAGTGGTGCACAGCTGCACCTGTAGCTTGCTTACACAGCCCGCACGGGTAAAAGGGAGAAAAGTAAAGAGAGAAGCAGAGGAAAGGGCGGGGCCGAGGGCTCTATGGACGGTTTATGGGATGCTTCGGGCAAATAAGCATGAAGGTAGGAAGACATCTTACTTTATTCTAAGTTAAGTTAAGTTAAGTTAAGTTAAGTTAAGTTAAGTTAAGTTAAGTTAAGTTAAGTTAAGTTAAGTTAAGTTAAGTTAAGTTAAGTTAAGTTAAGTTAAGTTAAGTTAAGTTAAGTTAAGTTATCTTTATTTGTCAGTTGTACACGAGGCACATTGAAATTTGTCTTTTCGCATATCCCCTCTCAAGTTACCACACTTCGGAGGGGGTCAGAGCGCAGGGTCAGCCGCAGTACAGCGCCCCTGGATCTTACTTTATTCTCCGCAGTGTCTGTGCATTATTGATTTAGTGGGTGCAACAATGTATAGGTTCAAAACAGTATCTTTCAATCTTCCTCAGTGTGTCTCAATTTTGTTTGCTAGCTGTCTTGTCTCCCGCGTAAACGGACACCCGCCCCGTGTGTGTGTGTGTCAATATTTTTGCCTATGAGTATGACGATGGTGAATGAATCGGCATAGGCATCTGTGGCAGTGCAGCGCTGTCTGTTGTTGAGAAAGAAGTTACGAGAGACGGGGAGCGAGAGAGAGAGAGAGAGAAACAAACTGTAGCAGGCTATACAGCCGTTTATAATCATGTATAAAAGTGTCATAAAAGTATGCGATTAATTTAGATGAATTAATCACAGAGCCTGTAATTAATTAGATTATTTTTTTTAATCGCTTGACAGCCCTAGTCTCAATACAAGTGAAGGGAAAGATTAATACATCAATGTCTGAAGGTATTCCTGCTGTGATAGTCTCTGCCTTGGTCTGGCTGATTACAATCTCAAAGTCCTTATTGTACCTTGAAGCCTTACCCTTAATGTTGATGATTTTAGACAAATGAGAAATGACAGAGATAACAGATGAATTATGTTTGATATGTCAAATCAAATACATGGATTTCATAATATGATTTACAAAATGTTCAATGAAATGATATTTAACTAGTCAAAGTCTCATGGCACCCCAATTTCGTTGCACTTTTTGTGCATTGACAATAAAGAGATTCTGATTCTAATCAGTCATTCTTCCTTGTAGCAGCTGGGTGAAAATAATGGCACAGTTTTTTTAATCCAATTCAAGCACTGTAGTATTGTTATAACAAGCCGCAGGTGAGAGCTGCAGCTTCTTAAATATCTACAGCCTGAGAAGACGTAAATCTCCCCATTTAATTTTTTTTTTTTCATGAAACAACCACTTTTATTGATACTGTTATTCTCCCTCCCTCAGCCGCACAAACCCACTTCCTTTCTCAGTTCCTGCTGGACGGTGGGAGTCTTAGCGTTCCCCAGCACCTGTACAGCATCCACGCCACCCAGGCTTATGACCATGGCATGGGGGCAGCCTACCTGGTCTCTCAACCAACCCTCCAGTCAGTTCCCATGACCTCCAGAGATCCTCCAATCCCAGACCGAAGCACTGAGTCTGCCGCCGTCCGACACGTGGACAGCAGTTCGCTCTCGGAGGATGACGTTTTCTATAACTAGGCTTTATAACGGGGAAAAGCAATCCGAAGGCAATCTCGAAGTATGATGAGGCCTCGCTCACTGACAGGACTTGAGTCTCAGCCTACCAGCAGAGGAAAAAGGGCAGACATCTGTGAGATATCTCAAGAGACAATTCCCTGATGGTTGGTCTGGAAAGTTGTAAGCGCCTGGTCTTATAAAGAATCCAAATTGTATTTTCCCCCTGGTTGAGACATGTACTTTTGTGAATGTACATAGTTCTGTCTGTTACATTTTTTTAGTCACTGTACATTGAACACGTTCATATTCGATGTCAAACTTAACTGTGAAGAGTCAAAACAATACTGGTGTAAATATGGTGTTATGAATCGTCAATTTTATACAGGTGTTGTATAAGGTTTACCAATTGTCTATTTTCTTGAACAAATGAATTTGGTTCAAGGGTGACAGCGTGAAGGCAGCCTGAGTGGAGAAAGTGCCATATTGTAACTGTGTCTTCTTTGAGGTTCCACATCTGAGTAGAAGGCCAAAGAAGTGTGTTGTGAAGACAGCTTGCACCCAATCCTCTGTCTGAGTCCCACCTATGATTCACTATTACTACCTGAGACAATATGAGTGTATGAAGAAAGATGGGGAGAAGGACACAGAAACAGTGTGTATTTGAAGCTATAGTGCATAATTTTTTCATATAAATAAATGGCGGTTACATTCTAGCCATCCGCAAACTTGTTGACACAAAGTTGATTAAAGCTATTATTTCCACAAAACTCTCTCTGTATTTCTCAGTATGCAGCGTTTACAAACTGGTGGCGCCCCCTGACACTGGCACAGGAGCTCAACAAGCGCCCAATAATGGTTTCTGTTGTTGATTCTACTGCTAAGAAAGCACCTGGACGTACAGCAGAAGGTATCAAATCCATACAGGATCATTGAAGGCTTACCTCATTTACGTAGATGCGCCAACAGTGCTGTTTTAATAACTCAGAATTCCTTATGGTGGCGACAAAAGTAACACACTATTGATTCCAACTAGATTAGATTCATGCAGAGCCCTGTTTCATATAGAGAATCTTAAAGTAACTACGAGGAACTTCCAGTTTGTGTTGATTCTAGTGCCCCTTGGGACAAAGGCGGTAGTGTTTCTACAACCCCAGGGCTTGCTGTCCTAAAGATCTTTGCTGGCACGTGGCAGCGGTGGGTGCATTTGTTCAAGAGGCGAGTGAAAGAGAGATGGGAGGATGCATCCTGATGAGGTTCTGCATTTACAGTGGATTATGTAAAATGAATAACGGTAATTTGACAATGGTGAAGCGGATTAAACTTTGATTTAGTACCGTTCATAAACACAGGAGAGTTTGTGGGAATCAAACCTGAGCAAAGGCATTCATAAAAACTAAATGAAAATAGCATTATTTTTGCTTATGGTCTCGTTTGATGGTGCAGGTAATTTATGATCATCATAGAAAAACTGAGACTGTTTGATAAACATTTAAAAGTTCCCTCGTAGGAGGTTTAAGGAATCAGTTGAAGTTCACTTCATATTTCCTGAGAAAATAAGCTGCACACATTTAAAATCAGTTATCTCCTTAGGTAATGTTCTCCCTCATGAGTGTGATTTAGCAAGAGAGACACACCAGCAGGTTAACATTGTGTTAAACGGTAAATTAACAGTTTTACAGGTTTTTTGTTTTCCACTGGATATTGTCAGTGAATGGGGTGAGCCTGTAATCTCCTCAGTGAACGAGACGCTGCTAATACAATATGAGGCAATAGACAACAGGCTCAGGATCAGATTAATGTTTATTATGCAACTAATGACCATTAAGGTTGTCTGCAAATATTGCTACGCTTGGGCAATGAAGAAGTGATATCATTAATCGAGCCAGTTTTGAGGTACAGGAAATCAGACAGAGATGGATTCATTATTGGACAAGGGACGTAGTAATTTCCTGTGTGGGGCTGCTCAGATTTCTTTGGCCAGGTCCTCTAACATTCTCTTCATCTGGAGGAGGAGATAGAGAGAGAAAAAGGGAGTGAGTGAAGGAAGGGAGGATTACGGAGGTGTATCAGGTCCACCAGAGAGAAAAAATTAATTTAATTTTTTTTCATTATGTCTCTTTTAGAATAAAGATAAAATAACGTGTTGGGAATAAACTCGCCGGTAAAGATGGCAGTACAGCTGGAAAGATATTGACAGATTTGAACTTCGGGAAATAAACATCTCCTAAGAAAAATCCTTTTGAAGACACAAACGAGACATCTTTGCCACAACCTAATATTTTACCGAAACAATAGATCCTCTAAGCTCCACTAATAATGAACTGCACTGCACTGTATGAGAGTGAAGGTATCGAATATTTTTCGCTAAGGTGTCGCGCTTAATAGACAGCGCTCTTGCCTCACAGCCTGCTGCACATAGAGATCAATATATTATTAGTCCAGCTTAGACAACGTCTGGTTTCGGTAAGAATAAAGTTGGTTGTAGCCCATTGTCAGCCTCATCACGGTAGCAGAGATGCATTGTTGTGGTTTGTGTTTTAATAACGTTTTACCTGTTAAAGTGAGTTATTTTGTCTTCATTCTCATATAATGAAAAAAAAACATCCTCCTCTATTTCTTTTTACCCCCCTCCCATGGCCCTGATACCCTGTCTGTTTAGGAGATACTGAGGCGAAAATAAAACATTGACAATTATCCCTGCGTTCCAAATCACATACTTTTTCTTTTTTCTACACTACATACTAAAGTACAGAAGAGTTTTAGGGCCACAGGAGAGAAAAAAAATCAGATTAGGAAGTTTTTTTTCATTATGTCGAGAAAGTATCAAGAATAAAGAAGAATACTCCAAAATATCTTAGGGAACTATGGGGATTGGAACGCAGGGTATATTTGTGAATGTAACACCCATTACCTCCGGCCATGTGATGAGCCCGAGCAGCCGTCCCCTCTCTACCACAAACAGGGTCTGTGCTCCCAGCAGACTCAAGGTGCTGTGGGCCTGTGAGAATGCAGAGAAAAATGGATTTAGTGACATACATATTCTTTAACAACTCCTCATCATTTTGGCTCATTTACTTATAATTCACTTTCTTTAGAGAGTTTGAAGAGAAGATAATACCAATATATTGTGTCGTCGAACCTGCAATAACATACAGCTCTGAAAAAAAATTAAGAGACCAGTCTGGATTTTTCTTCAATCTTCATCTCTATATTACTTAACGGAAATGCTCTTTATGACAATATTTTTGGGGGGAATTTGGTAGAAATGTTGTCGGTAGTTTATAGAATAAAACCAAAAGTTTATTTTACTCAAACAAATACCCAGAAATAGTCTAACAGAGACACTGAATATTTGGCCTCTTAATTTTTTCCAGAGCTGTACATTTTTAGCTTGGAGTCTTGAAAGAGTTTTTTTTCCCAAAAGGGTTGAAGTATTCCTTTGAGACATACAGTATGTACTAAAACGACATATCCCATAGTCTGCCTACCTCCTCCACGGTGTTGTGAGGCGACAGCAAGACAGAGGTAGGGTAAAGGCAGCACAGCTCATCCAGACTTTTATCAAGAGCCTGCACAGAACAGCACAACAACAACTGTATGAGTCTTCTGTCCCCTGTATGCTTGTAGTGCAGTATAGTGTTCATGATTATGATTCACTGTTGCTTCAAATGTCTGAAAAAGACTGAATATCTACTCACGATCCTGCACCTGACGGAAAAAACTGGTGTTACACAGCCTAGGCTCTGTAAAAGAGTATATAAACAAAGGGTATGTAAACAAAAGGCCGTATCTCACTGGGCTGCAACTGTTTGCGACATGTTGGAGACTGCATTCGCGAGGGAGTCTCTAAACTGTCTTGAAACGTTTGCGGGGGGAACTACATTTTTTTTTAAACATCCTTTACATCAACATACCTACCCTATAGTGTAACATTCGCCTTTGCTACAATCCCATGAATCTCTTTTTTGACGATATCTTTATAAGAAGATCTGTTATTGTCAAGTATTTTTCACTAGATGATGCCTGAAATGGTTTTCATCTGTCTTTTCTGAAGATGACATACAGTCTTGTCTGTACATCCTGCTCCCATCCTCTGACGTCAATGTCCAACAGGTTTTCTAAGACATGCCCTGCCTCTTAAACAGCACCTGACAGTTCACTCCTCTACCTTTTTCAGAACCCTGCTGCTACCTGTCAAGCACATCCTCACCCCCAACTCCTCAACATATTCACTCATGGTGAATCCTTTTGCGTCTCTATATAGATTTAGAAAGGTAGTTATTTTCCCTCATAGACCTCTTTAGTAATTCCCATAGTAAATCTATAGTAATTAAATAGATAAGAGTGGGAAATGATTAATTATGTAAGGATATGAACATTCTAGTGAGAAATATACATCATATATTTTTTATTACATTTCAGTCATTGAAAGTGTGTGATAACAACAACAATTCTGGAGGATGCTTGTTAACAAAACTTTTTGTCAAAATCAGTGAATATCTCCTCACGATCCTGTACCTGATGGAAAAAGCTGGTGTTTTATAACAGCCTAGGCTCTGTATAAACAAAGGGTATGTAAACAAAGGGGGGCCCACCGTAGCAGAAGCATGCCCATTGACAGAGCCCAGGCTATGTATTATAACACTGTATTTTTTTTCAGCGCATACACACAGTACGGACAGGCAGCGGATCGTGAGGGGACTTCAATGATTTTGAAAAAAAGAAAATTGACAACAAGCCTTCTCCAGAATAGCTATTCCACCTTTAAGACATTGTGGGAATTATAAAGAGGTATATTGGCTGATCGTTAGAAAATAACTGTATACTGTGTTCCAATACACATACAATACATACTAAAGTACAGAAGAGTTTTAGGGCCACAGGAGAGAATAAAAAAATCAGATAAGGAAGATTTTTTTTTCATTATGTCGGAAATGTCAAGAATAAAGACGATATCAAAATGCTTTGTATTAGTGGTTCAAGATTTCAGCATACTACAATTGATGTCATGTATTGGACATCCTAAATCTTTTTCTGGCATACTGAATAGTAGGGAAGTATGGGGATTGGAACGCAAGGTCAGTGTCTTATACTATATGCAGCCTTTTACCTCAGTCCCACAGCGATGCAGGCCCAGCAGCAGCTCTGATCGGAGGACAAACCCCAGCAGAACCTGGGACTCTTTCAACAGAAGAGAGGAGGAGATTAAATACATTTTGTCTTTGCCACAGTGTGTGCTACAGTCTACAGTAGAGTGTCTGCAGCTCTCCGGTATATGGGGCTGTGAGTCGTCTGTTGCTATAGAATAAAATTCATCCATGTGATTGAAAAGGCTCAGCTGGCCAATTTTACTGACTATTTTTCTCACTGTCGCACAGCTACTAGATCGAGACACTTTCAGGCCGCTCAATTGCTACAGCTTTCAAAACGGTTACAATTTTTCATCATCTCTCTCATCATTTTCCCTTTCAAGGCTTGGATGAGGTGTCATCATAACCGTGTGTTTGACCAGCAGCACTGTGTGTGAGGAGTTTTTTTTTAGTTCATGGATCCCGTTGACATTTTTTTGTCAATATTCCCATCTCCCAGAATACATTTGATGATTTGTGCGAAGGCTTAAATGAAGCATGATTCCTTTAGCCAGTAGATTGCGGTTGAATAACATCAATAAATAATATCTTGCTTTTGCACACCGAATGAGTCCACCACAGGGATGTGTGTGTGAGTGCTATTGTTGAGAGCCTTCTGGATCTCCATTGTCCGGGCTGCCTTCTGGAGCTGCACTGATCTGGCTCCCAAAACCTGTCCGACCGGTGTGGAGGAAATCCTGTTAAAGAGATGAACAATTACATTGCATGTCATTTTAGCAGACGCTTTTATCCGAAACGACTTACAACTGGAGCACACATTCATACACCGATAGCAGCAGATACCACGCAGGCTGCAGGCTAACTATCAGGAGACATTTAGGGTTCAGTGTCTTGCCCATGCAGGGACACTTGGACATGTGGCAGAGGGACCGGAGATCGAATCACTGACCTTCGACCACCGTACCCACTGAGCTGAGCTGGAAATGTTTGATTTAAAAACAATTTAAAGGGCATATATACATATACATATATATATACTGTATACGTATATATTACAAAATGCAATTTGTCATGGTTTCTCAACATTTATATGGCTCCCCGGTTTAACTACAATTCTCATGGGAGAAAAAACAACCATCTTTTTTTTTAACAAACCTCAACTTTCAGATATCGCTTCCCTTATGATGTCAAAAGGGGAGAAGCCACGCCCCCCAATACCAACGTTACTTAGCACTAGCTCCAAAGTTCCAAAGTCAATGGCACTGTGAGAAATATAAAGGTTTTTTTATGGCCACTACACAATGAAAACTGTTTATTTTTAGAAAACCTAATTTTGAACCTGAAAATGAAAATGAGCACCATATGTTACATTCAATATACTATCACCCCTTTTTACTGAGTTTTTCAAAACCATTCTCCAGGTCTTGAGGATTTGGGACATAAATGGTTTGATTTTTGAAAGGATCTGACTTGTTTGTCCCAAGGTAAAAAACAGAAGCAAATAACAGTAACACAGCAGTGCTCAGATTGCTACAGGGTGTTGTATAATGCATGCTGCCAGCTCTTGGAGTGCAGTTTTCTGCTGTCAACCAATTGTCAGAGCAGAGCTTCAAACAAAGCACTCAAACTGTTTATTTTCCCACAGAGACATTTCAGGTATACTTACCACCAGACACCTTAAACTATAGTTTTAGATGTCTGGCAATAGACAATAAGGTGAAATCACAAGTGGTCTGAGGCTGCCAAGCGAATATTTGATTCCTTTTCAGCCCGAGCGTCGGTAGGAAGCTGTGGGTAGCAACAACTCCATTTCCATACAACCCTATTTATTAGGGGCTGAAATGGAGTGAGGAGAGTGAGAAATAGTGAGGAGACTGCTGTGCTGAGAGAGAGGGTGTCGGGCATGTCATGCTTCATTATAGGTGGTGGCCTCTAGTAGAAAGACCGCAGCAGTTAACAAAAGAGTTGAATAGACGAAGAGTGGTGTATTATTCGTACCTGCCGATATACATTTCACATTAACATGTGGTAATGAAAAAAACAGAACGGTAATTGTAAGTGAACATCCTCCTAAATGCATTGGTGATGCTTTTTACTTTTACAAAGCTGTTCTCAATGCAGAAATGGCCACATACAATGTGACAGTGTGTGTTTTTCTGCACTTAGTCAGTAAGGAAGGGTTGTTATCTTCCATCAGAGCATAAAGAATAGAGAACAATAGACACACAGTTGGTTGATGGGGGTTTTTGATCAATAAAAATTACTACACTATCAGCTGGCTGCTGAGATTTCTAGCTCTTAAAAATCTAAATGCTCATCCTTCCATCTGTAGCGTTGCTATATGTCAGGGAAAAAAAGTTATAATAATAAGATTTAACAGTCAGTATCGTATGTTTGGCTCAACTCACCTATTTCTTACTCGTGCTTTAAAGGTCACATATGATGCTAATTTTTCAGGTTCAAAAGTGGAATTTGGGTTTAACTAGAAACTGTTTCATGGTGTAACGTCCCCAAAAAAATTATATTCATGCCTGGGAAATTGTAAATCTCAGATACCCAGATTATTTAGTGTTATTTTCTAGTTTCAGAGTTGCTGCTTGTTCCTACATCAGAACATTTGAATGAGCCTTTATCACTTCACATAGCGTATACACAAATGTTAATCATTCATATGCTTGAACACAGAGCTCACTCCTATTAGCATAGCTGAAGCATGACGCTATACTACAGACTGTGGGTGACCTGGGAAACATGGAAAATGTTTATGCATTTTATTATTATTATTATTATTTTTTTTTTTAAGATATTTTTTGGGCATTTTTATGTTTTATCGACAGTGTAGAGACAGAGTTGAAATGGGGCAGAGAGGGGAGTGACATGCAGAGAACGACCGCGGGCTGGAATCGAACCCGGGTCCACTGCTGGCTGAGGCCCATGGAGGGGACGCCTTACCAACTGAGCTAAAGGCACCCCCTATGCATTTATTATTTAACAGAAGACTTCCCTAACCCCTTTGTTTTCACTCACCAGGGGCATGCCTTCTTTAGAGAGGGCAGGTGTGGGAGCCTCTTGCTGATAGAGAGAGCATCGTAGAAAGATGGGCGGTGCCCCGAGCGAGCCACGCCATTGGCCAGCAGAGTGGCGAGGAGGATGGGCACAGCGTGGCTGAACTGGCCGGTCAACTCTAGAGCCAGGAGGGCAGGGGACAGGGTGTGTGTCACACCCCCGGACAAGGCTGCTGCACCTGTAACACACACACACACACACACACACACAACACACACACACACACCACACACCAATATAAGGGCACTACTAATGATGCTGGAAACTATTCTTAATAGGCAGCTTAGTTTGATCTGTATTCATCTATATTGGATCTAACATGTTATAGATATCAAGAAATCAACTGGCTATCAAGTGGAAAACTTGAAACCATGTCAAATGTAGTCCAACATTTCACATTTTAATAAAACATAATATAGTTTCATAGGGTTTTCTTTCACATCGTAAATTAATGAAATAAGTTAAAAATAAAAATTATCACATTTACTGTACAGATCTTTTATTGATAGTAGCATAAGATATTAGCTCTTGGCAGACTTGGCGCAAAAATATAAAGGGGCTTACAAACCTTAGACTGCTAGTTAGAGCAACATTCCGAATGAAAGCAGTTTAAATCAGGTAGGGGGTAAGTGAAGGGGATATACACATTGCAGATATAAAGGCCACGCTACGTGTGAGCACTATATCAACACCAAAGAGTGACTGATCTGTTTTTTTCCTACCAGCCAGTGCGTAGCCCCCAGGATTTATAGCCCACAGCTGGCCTGAAGTCAGTCCAGAGGAAGACACATACGCTACTCCTTCTCCAAGCAAACGGCCCAAAGCTGCCCCTGGAGAACAAGAATAAAATGAAAAAACACATGAGTAGAGTTTCTCTATTTTTGTATGTCAGTTAAGACTAGTTTTTCACAATCCTGCTGAGAAGATGTAGCGAGACAAATTCCTCATACTATAATTTAAAGCTAGAGTGCGTAACTTCTGTCGCCCCTTTGTGTAATTCTGAGGAATTAGAACAAGACTGTCACTGTATCTACATGAGGTAAGCCTTCTGCTGTACGTCCAGGTTTTTTTCTTAGCAGTAGAATCAACAACTGAAACAATCTTGGCCGTTGCTTAGGGCTTTCACTAAGCTGCTGCACCAGTGTCAGGGGGAGGACACCAGTTTTCTAAACGCTGCCATACTGAGAAATTTAGAGAGCGTTTTGTGGAGCCATCGCCAAATGAGTTGACAGTTTCTTAAAAGTACCTGACATCGATTTGTATGAAAAAGTTATGCACTATAACTTTAAACTTGCACCATTCTAGTAATGCTCAAATCAAACTGAATTGTCTTTTTCCCTTCCCACTCACCGTACACAAAGACGGGCATGAAGTATCCAGCTGGGATGGGCAGAGTGCAGGCCAGGACCAACATCCACATCTCACAAGCAACAACAGAGACACAGACGGTCAAATCTCTCTCACAATAGCTCTACAAGCACAGCAGAGCATGAGTCACTGTCAGTCTGTTTGCAGTGCTATCAAATCAACATTTGCACAAATGCGTTTTGAATCTGAAATATTGAATAGCCCCCCCCCCCCCCCCCCCCCCAGTGAGAGCTGAGGGGGGAGCTTGGAAAAGCTCAATGTGTTCACAGAGCTTGTAATGCATTAGTGATGCTTTACTTTGGAGTGCTATCCATAATGCAATGTCTTATTCCATGGTGAGCAAGGTTTTTCTCTCTGCTTGGAGTACAAATGAGAATAAAAGATAGGTGAGTGGTTGATGGGGGTTCTTGATCTTCAGCAGTGCCTGTGTCATAACCTGTCTGGCTGCTGAGACTTCTAGGCTGTTAACATTAACAAAACATTGAAAAGAACTTAAGCCTCCATCCTTCCACCTGCAGTGTTTCTCTGAGTGAGCATCGGGTATCGCAAGACATTTCGGCCCGAGAAAGGTTAAACTGACTTTAGCTGGCTTTATCTGCTATAAATGTCAATTCCTGAATGTCACTTATGGGCCACTGAGACCCAATGGTGTGTGTGTGTGTGTGTGTGTTGTGTGTGTGTGTGTGTGTGTGTGTGTGTGTGTGTGTTATTAGTGCAGAGATAAAAGCCTGCTTAAATTGTCTCGTTCCATGGTGAGTACCTTCATGAGCAAAAAGACGACCAGAGAAAGGTACACAGGACTGGCTGGTGAGCTCCACTCCAGCGATGGCTGCACAGATGCATTGTGGGATTGAGAGTTCCACTGTCCGCTGGCCAGTAAGGAGGTGAGGAGCTGCTTCATGGTGTGCTGAGGAAGGGAGAACACTGCTATTGAGATAACTATTAGAAAACAAGGCAAACTACAATAACAGTTTAAAGACTAAAGGTGGCATTATGGTACATTTTTCATATTGTCAACAAATCTTATTAAAAGCATGACAACTTATTAGTATTGTCTGTCTTTTAATACTTTACGACTCCCCAATCCCTTCCATGCTTTTAGCACCAATGCTTTTGTTCCTACTGTAAATCCAAAATAAGAATTATAAAAATTAAAAAGGAAAGAAGTTGGATTTTTTAATAAGACTATAAGCAGCTGTGCGATACTGAGGCCCAATGCTAATATGAGGATGGTAATTGCTAGCACGGCCATGTTTAGCAGATCATGTTTAAGATGTTTGGGATGGTGAAATAATACTGGGTGCAAAGCAAAAGTACGGCTGAGGCTGATGAAGATGAAATATTTCAGTCCGTTCTACAGTGGTGAAATCAACAAAACAGTTGGCTGCTGTAGATTGTAAGCCTTGCTCTGACCTCTGAATAAGATTCAGTATTTACCCACATCTCTCATTTTCTCAGCTTTTCAAATAATTTGACGATTAGTTCCTTTGTTGGAAAATTACTCAATTAGAGCTTTGTAGGCTGACCAAAGAAAGAAAAATGTTCCTGTGAAATAACAAGAAAAGGCTCAGTCCATCATGGATAATAGAGTAGCATTACTGCAAGTCGTTCTACAATATACTGTATAAGTGACATATTTATAAGTGACATATTTTTTGTATAAGTGTGACAATTGTCAAATGCTCTTGATGTTGCTCCTAGTAACCGCTAATGCAGCTTCCATGAACAATGAGTGTGGCGTTGCTAGGATGGATACACCACGCATTACTGATCAAAACAAATACATCTTCTCACTCAAGCAGAACATGGCTCAAATAAACACAGCACAGCATCACAGTCAAAGCTCATTAAGTCTGATGATTAGCATTTTCGTAGCAAATGAAAGCAAAGTAAATAGTACATTTGACTGGGGACTATTTTCAGCCATGGATTATTATTACAATGTGTTGTGCTAGGGAGTATTGTCCACCAGCAGGAGGGTATGAAGGATTAACACACGTTACAAGGTTCTCAGACTACAATAGAGCTCAATGCCACAGATGAAGAAGGTTTCAGTTTGTACCATGGTTGTTTATTATGGGATTTGCTCTCAATAAGAGCAATACATAATATCTCCAGCCTTAGCATCTCTAGACACAATCTAAGATCTGACCACATTACAGTACACAGCAACAGAATTAAAGTTATTCATTTTTGATCATTATGTAAAAAAAAAAGTTGGTTGATTCTTGTTCATTCCGACCTGGGAAGCCATATATTGACCAGCAGAGTGGGGAAAGGTCACGGATGCCAGGAGGAAAACCACCATAGCGGAGTATAGACTCTTCCTGCAGACAGTTCACATACACAGGCAACATTTTCTATTTGAAGTCAATGCAATTAAAATGATAAATCAGTTGACTGACAGTATCAGAATAAACACTAGACCTGCTCTCGTCTTTTTATAAATTTGTTAAAGTGTTAATGGACTTATATCCGTTTATGATATATCATAAAAGCTATAGCTAACTGCCAAATTAGAAATTGATATAGATTAGATTAGAACTAGGATTATGAAATCATTGAAATGTGGGTTGAACTGATACTTTAACAATCTGTTCTATACACATCAGACTCATCGCTGCATCACAATCATGACATTCACACGGTAAAGAGCGTCTCACTCTGTGGTCCAGTATCTTGATGAGGATGGGGTTGGTTTTGGTCAACTGCAGGACCCAGCGATGGCAGTAGAGATAGCAGCAGCTCACGGCTCCACAAAGCAGCCTGTTATCCAGACAGAAAAACAAAGGCTGGCTTATTTTAACCCTAGCGGAAAAAACAAGACTATCGGAAGTCATTAAACCCAAGGAGGCGATGGTCATGAGAAATGATTGGTATAGGGAAACTCTGAATGCTAATTGGAATAGCAAGTAAAAAAAAAAACAGCCCAGCTTGTCAATCACTGTGACTGACATGGATATAAATACCCAATGTCAGTTTGTATTTGTAGACACAGACAAATGGAGAGTATATGCACATGGCGTTAAAACAATATGGACTTACCCCAGGAAAGCAAAGAGCAGGATCTCCAGAGGGTAGAAAGGTAAAGCCGTGGGGAAATGAGTTTTGAACAACGCCTGAAGAGTGTCTGGATGTGGGAATAAAAACAAAGTGGACTCATCTGTTATTGGATTGGGCTCTTATTGAAATGTACTCTCAGTCAGTTTAAATGTATTTGCTCATTTTTTCACCAAGGCTGATTAATCTGTTCAGCTTCATGACAGATAATTCGATAGCTCTCAACATCACTGACAAGATAAAAGGACCAAATTATTACATTTACTTTGAAATCAAAAAAGTATGTTGTCAGTCTATACATTGAAATGTGACATGACATGAAAAGGCTTGAACCAAACTCAATTAACACATTTTACACGTTCATCTGACTATGCCTTATGGGATGGTCATGTGATTTACTGAAATTAAATACTGAGTGAAATACAATGTTTTACAATTTGTTAGGATGGTCTGATGCCTCCAAATGCTGCTTAAACTTTTCTGAATCCTCTTTCCACCAGACAGTAGAATTAGCTACCACGCCAAAACTCAAAGAAGCATCTTTATGTGCCTTGCTTTTTTTTTTACAAAGCACAGACATGTTGAAACATTTTGTTCCTTACCGAAATTGTTTTGGAATGCTAAAAATTTCTAAAATAACATCGCATTTTCTTAACATTAACATTATGAATTCCATTATTTTGAACAAAAAGGCTAAAACCATGAAAAGCCAGACCCCAAAAACCCAAAGTAAAATCAACACTTGTTAAATTCAATCTTTAGATCCCATAGGGTCAAGCCCTGTGTTCCAAATCACATACTTTTTCTTTTTCCTACACTACATACTAAAGTACAGAAGAGTATTAGGGCAACCGGAGAGAAAAAAAAAATAGGATATTTAGATAGGAATATTTTTTTTATGACGAGAAATGTCAAGAATAAAGAAGAATACTCCAAAATGCTATGGGAGTTACTGGGGGCATTTATGTATTTTCAGCATACCGCATTTGACATGCATGTATTGAGACATCCTAAATCTTTTTCTGGCATACTAAATAGTATGGAAGTATGGGTATTGGAACACAGGGAATGTGTCAGGGAATCTAAAGGGTAACCGTCCCCCTGTTGGACCATGAGGGGGCAGAGAGCTGACTGGTGGCTCCCTTACCTCCATCTCCGCTCCACACTGAGAGCAGGCGGAAGGTGAGCGCCCCGCACGCAGCAGAGAAGAAACACGGACAGTAATGCCTCAGGGCGAAGTGAGAACACATCACCTCCACACTGAACAACACACCTACAGGAGGAAAGGGATTAGACGACAGACCATGGTGCTGGGTGTGAGAGGAAGTTACTTAAGAAAATAAGAGCATACAACATAAACAACATTAGGTGCAACTTGACTATAGAGCTCTCAAAGCCTACCTGGTCTAAAAAAAAGTGAAGAAATCAATATGTGATATCAAAGTTGTGGGAGAAAATATGTGAGGCTTGGGAGAGGGTGTTCCAAGGTTGGAAACGTATGATCCGCACGAAAGGACGGATAAAAAAGAGCCAGCAAAGACATAGATCCTGGCCTCCTACAGAATGAAGAAGATTCAGAGGCTCTCTCACCACTGACTGGAGCTCCGAAGCAGCTTGCTACTCCGACTGCAGCAGCTACAACCAGCATTTCCCCAGCAGCATTATCCTACAAAAAAAAAGAACAATGCTGTAATGTGCAGTCATTTTAAAGACCTGTACAAATGTACTTTAGGATATATATGACAGAGGTCAAACGTTTTAAATAATTACACAACTAGAATATAAGTAAGGTGGCGGGCAAACTCTTCACCACCGTCCACAATGACTTTACTGTGGTTGTACCTTCTTATTGGTTTGGATGAGAGTGCACACGTTGCTCAAGTAGGCTCCAACCATGGTGGAGAGATGCACAAATGGACCCTGAAGGTGAAGGGACACATACTAGAAAACTGTCCCTGCGTTTCCAATATCCATACTATCTACTATTTAGTATGGTAGAAAAAGAATTAGGATGTCCCCATTCTTGTGGTCAGATGTCTACTACATCCGGCCCGAGATTTTTAGTGTTGAAAACGGCATGCTATTTCGGCGATTCTGACCCACAATCCAGTGCACACCGGAAGTGACGTCACATCGACGGAGCCTCCATATGAAAACAAACGGGGATGCGACGGATGTAAAAGCTGAGGCAAGATCAAGGCGCAATGTTATGATGAAATAAATAAGTAAAAGTATGTCCCAAGTGTATGACTACTGCATCCTAACTAGATTCTTTCTATGATCAGATGTATGTAGAATAGGAAAAACTAAAGAGTATGAGATTTGGAACGCAGGGTGTGTTTCACTACTAACACTAGGCAGACTGCACACACAGATTTAAAGAGACAGTGGTATATTTTGTATGACAAACAGGTGTTTTTCTAAGATGTTTTCCTCACCACTTTCCCCAGGAAGACGGTGCTGCCGGCTGCCAGTGTGCAGATGAGGCCCAGGAACTTGGCAAACATATTAGTGAGAGACAGGTAATGAGTCATTTCAATGCCTGACATCATGGTTCTCACCTCTGGTATCCCTGAGCCTGAGGAGGCAAAAAGCAATCAGGTTCTTCAAAAAGCTACTCTGAGTGATTTCAGAATAATTACAAAGGAGATGATGGGCTGGGAAGGTCAATCAGCAACAAACAGGTGATTTGAAAGTGATGCGTGCCATGTTGTCATGACCGCACAGTCTGTTTCATTTAAGGCTGTTTCATGTAGGGGTATCAAAGGGTGCCTCCATATCATATTACACCAAGCACTGCCTTCCACACCAGCACACACCAACATTAAAAAAATTTAATCAAATTAAAATTAAAAAGCAACGTCACACTTTTGAAGACTTTCTGTGAGACAGATAATATCATAGTGGACTCTTTCCTAACCTGTGTCTCCATTTACCACTCACTGAATTTCAAAGATACTATCACGCTTGACTTTTTCTCACTGGCATTTACTTTAGACAGGAGAGAAAGATGCTTTTCAAAGAATCCAAAGATATATACGTGTACACTACTACCAATGTTTACTTAGATTTGAATCATTTCCGTTTAGACTATCCAGATACCATTGCTTACTTGTATGGTTTAAAAGAAGATTCATTAAATTATAATATTTCACAGCAATAAAGTACTGTAAACCTTAACCCTGCATGAACTGATTTTTGTAGCCACTTGGGGGCAGTGAAAACAAGCTACAAACACAACTCTGACACATTATCACATTTGAACTCGATATGGCAAACTTATTAGAGCCTTGGTTAGTTGATGTATTCAGTTGCCGGATAAGTCCAAGCAATTCACACTTGACTGTTAACAAATATCATTCAGTAGTATAGTAACTTCTGGAAAATATGACTTCAAAACTAAAATTCCATTGTGAGAATCTGGACAAAGTGTTGGTGGACAGACCTGTGGAGAAGGGACAGATGTTATGGGAGAAGGATGAAGCCAGAGCACAGAGGCATGCTGGGTAAAGAGTCCAGCAGAAGAACTGCAGCAGAGTGTTGCCCTCCAGCTTCATGTACAACCACTGGTGAGCTACAAGTGTAGTGAGAGGAAAAACATTAGTGTGTGTGTGTGTGTGTGTGTGTGTGTGTGTGTGTGTGTGTGTGTGTGTGTGTGTGTGTGTGTGTGTGTGTGTGTGTGTGTGTGTGTGTGTGTGTGTGTGTGTGTGTGTGTGTGTGTGTGTGTGTGTGTGTGTGTGTGTGTGTGTGTGTGTGTGTGTGTGTGTGTGTGTGTGTGTGTGTGTGTGTGTCAGTGTGTGTGTCAGTGTCGGTGCCGGTGTCTGTGTGTGTGTGTGTGTCCACCTCTCAGCAGCTTTGTTACACTGAGGTCCATGAGGAAGCTGAGAATGGCAGTCATAATGCCAAGGGCAGCGTAGCCGTACCACTCCATCCCACACACTGTCCCCAAACAACACTGCAGCTTCAACAGCCCCTCTGTGGACACAGAGAAAAGGCTTTCATTTGTACTTTAAAAAAACAGGAAAAAAAGGTTTAACCTTTTGACTCAGTTAAGGCCAAAACATTTGCATTAAAATATACAACCATTTAGATTTAGATTGTCAGAACACAGAGGGACTTTCCGGGCTAGTGCTCATGTTAAAATACAAACGTTATTATTTATTATTATATTTTCCTTACACAAAAAAAATTACCAGAATATTACCAGTGCATCTCAAAATGCTCAAATAAGAACAATGGAGAACTCTTGCGGGACAGTAATAAGATATCCAGGCCCTCATTGGTATTTGTCCAAAAGTGATTTTGATAACAAGGGTTCTCCAGAGTGGCTGACTCCACCTTTAATAGAACAGAAATCTCTTGCTATACAGTCAAAATCTGTCTTTTACACATTTCAAAAGCTTTCTATATTATCACATCATCAAAGTCTCCTGGTGATTGTCCTGTCAACTCAACACCAGTCTATGACTTCCCATGTTAAGGTCAATGCATCTGATGTATTGATGGCATCCTAGACATGTTCCTCATCAATCTAACCTTTGACACTAGCCCGGGTCCGTTGGCATGGTTTCCATGGATGGCCGAGGAGCAGGCTCTCATTATGGGATGTCTCTGATTGATTCTCTGGCTCTGTGTTGTTGTTCACTGTGACGGTTGTCTCTCTAGCCAGGCTCTTCATTCTGTCTGTGTTTGTGTTACTGTCGGTTTAATACAATACACACATCGACAATAAAATAAATTATGAATGCACAGATACAGTCAGTAGTTGCTCTAGAAGGTCAATCAATCAATCAATCAATCAATCAATCAATCAATCAACTAAAAAAATGTATCAAGCCCTTTACAGCAACCAGCAGGTTACCAAAGAGTTTAACAATATATCAAGGATACAATCAAACGTAACAGTAGAATCAGAAAGGCTTACATAAAAGTCCTTTGAAAAGCTTACTTCAAGAGTCCAAAGCTTCAGGCTAGAGCAACTGCAAAAGTGCGATCACCCCACACAAAGGTTGTTACTTCGCCAAGAATTATAAAAGAAGTTGCTTAGAAGATGACCGTAATGCTCTGGGGCCGGTTCCCCAAAGCCTTCTTAGAGCCTTCTTAACGCTACGTCATTCGTAACCCCTACGTAGAGTTCCTACTTAACGTTTCGCCTGTTTCCCGAAACCTTCTTTGCTACGAATCTCTTTCGTACGTCATACGTTGGTAAGGTTGGTCTGGAGCGCCCTCAGAGCCTTCTTAGCTCTACCGTATGGATGTTTCAGCTCTCACTTGTGTAATTTAACTAATAAATCTGACTGTATTTCATATCAAACGGACACAGCGATGACTGTATTTAATAACAAACTGTTAAAAACGATCCAACTGTATAGTGTATATCACGTAGGCCTATATTTAAAGTAGGCTTAGGCTATTATATATTTTAGCAGAATGCCATTAACTCTGATTCACAAAGTGTTCAAAATATATGAACAAGTAGCCTACTTTTTAGTCGTCTAACTGACTTGACAATCAGCATTAACTGAATGGATGCGATGTCCGTCAATATGAAAATACCAATACGTGATACACTATAGCCTACAGTCGGATCGTTTTTATCAGTTTGTTATTAAATAGGCTACAGTCATCGCTGTATCCCTGTGATATGAAATACAGTCAGATTTATAAGTTTAATGACACAAGTGAAAGTCCCTGCGATCGCTGTGGCATCGCCAGAGATACAAACCCCCACATTTCCTTCTGTAAAGCACCATGCGTAAAACGGACATGAGTGACATCCCTGTTGCGCATGGAACTGCCACAAGTCATTCATGATGGAAATAATTGCTGTAACAATCTTCATCTCCTCCGCTGTTTCTATATTTTCTATATATTTTTTTTAATTGGTATAGGCTATGGTAGTATGTTCGACATGGTTAACACTAGAACCTCCGCACTGTGTTCCACACCGGCTCTCAGCTGTCAGCTGAGCCCGGGCAGAGTGCGTCGGATCCTCCGCCTCAAAACATGTAAACGTGCGAAAAAATGAATGAATAATCAATTAGAGCTTACCTTAAAATAAGTGTGCCATGTTACTGTTTATTGTATTTAGGATTTTAGCTCATTTGGACGCTGTTTGGGCCGTCTGTTTTTATTTATATAGGCTATTGGCGATATTATATCTACTTTCAGTTTCATTACTGACCCACCAAGTAACGTGATTAGTGTTCTTAAAGATACTTAGATTATAAAACAAGAGTTCCAAAACACAGATGATGATTCAACAAACTAATTCATGACTTTATATTACACTAGAAATGCACGGGTAGATTTGATTAGACAGCATACAGATGCAGCTGCGCATGAAATGAGCAAGAAATGGATAATCGAACTCGGAGCAACCGATTTCAGCAGTGTACGAACGACGTAAGGAGTGCTTCTCCTAAGACACGGTTCGGGAACCACGACTACAGAGGTAAACAACTTTGGTAAGTCATAACGTAGGAGTCTTCGTAGGAGTCTTCGTAGCGCTAAGAGATGACGTTATCGGGAAACCGGCCCCTGTTATGTTGGTAAAAAAAAGTGATTGAAACACAGCAGGTTGACTTACCTTCTAGTTGAGTGCTGTATCTGTGTGTGTAGGGTTTTTAGTGTGTTGGTGAACTGAACAGGTATTTTTTTGTACCACCACTGACCTCTGCTAGCCTATATTAGCATTTAGAAGTGATGGAGCCGTCATGGTTGAAAGGGTAGCTAATATTAACTCTTTGGAGGAACATTAGCGGGTGCCCTTCATTTGTCTTGGCTACATGATCATGCCTCTCAGTATTATAATAATAGTTTTTTTGTGTTTATATTATCAACCATACTGTGGAAATGAGTTAATCTCACAACAGCTGTTCCGGTCTAGTGAAATCCCATCCATGTAAACACACTATGAGCGATAACAGCTGGCACTGCTGCTGACGATTATGATCATCTGTGTGTTGGGACAAGGAAGTGAATGGTAAACGGTTTATTATGATGATTATAATGATTCAGTGTGATTAACATTTTTGATAGCTGATTTCCTGATCTGGTCGAATTCAAAACTGCCCAAACAATCTTCAAAGCCAGAAATGATTATGCTACCAAAAACATACAGGCAATGTTTTCTGAAAGGGAGGGACGTTATAAGGGACAGCTGAACTTCAAGGTCCACCCACACACGCACAACGAAAAAGAGCTTTTGTATCAGCATCTACAGAGTTAAATTGTGGAATAAGTTAAGTGTGGAAGTACAGAAAAGCCAAAACATAAGACAGTTCAAAAACAAATATAAAAACATCATCTTCACAAAGTACAGAAATGTAGAAAAGCCTTTGTAACATGGACATATGTAGACTGTAGTTGTGTAATATACATGGTATTTGTATTTATATTTATAATATTTATATATATAGTAACTTAAAATATACATTTATAGGTATTTGTAATGTAATATAAATTGTTTATAGTATATATATATATAATTGTTTATAATATTTGTATGTGATTATATTGATTATTTATAGATATATGTAGATATATGTATATATATATATATATATATAGATATATATATATATATGTATATATATATATATATATATATATATATATATATATACACAAAATTATTCGGTATTCATGTATATATGCATTATTATAGCTTTTTTATTATACTGACATGTTAATAACATAATCTATCCAAGCCAAATTTATCTGTTAAGGGGTAGGACTAGATACGTTTTTTTACTTCCTCCTACCCCCTTTCGAGCATGTGGAAAGTGTGTCCATTTTTTTAAAAGTCTATTTCTTTTTTGCTTTTTGTTGACTATCTATCTATCTATCACTATCTATCTATCTATCTATCTATCTATCTATCTATCTATCTATCTATCTATCTATCTATCTATCTATCTATCTATCTATCTATCTATCTATCTATCTATCTATCTATCTATCTATCTATCTATCTATCTATCTATCTATCTATCTATCTATCTATCTATCTATCTATCTATCTATCTATCTATCTATCTATCTATCTATCTATCTATCTATCTATCTATCTATCTATCTATCTATCTATCTATCTATCTATCTATCTATCTATCTATCTATCTATCTATCTATCTATCTATCTATCTATCTATCTATCTATCTATCTATCCATCCATCTATTTAGCTCAGTAATTGGCACTTCAAACGTCAAACTAATTTAATAATCTAAATGTCACTAAAACATGGTCGAAAAATCAATGTTTAATATTTGATTTTAAGTGGCCTGCTCCAGGTCAAGTTAATGATTGCTCAGATCCTGGAACACACACACACACACACACACACACACACACACACACACACACACACACACACACACACACACACACACACACACACACACACACACACACACACACACATACAAACAAAGGGAGAGAAAGAAAAATAAAGAGAGAGAGAGAGAGAGAGAGAGAGAGAGAGAGAGAGAGAGAGAGACTTTAAATCAGTGCTTGGTAAATGTTTATCGACCTTCCCCCTTCACATCAAGCACTTTATTATAGAGATTTCAAATCTGCATGCTTTGATTGTCAGTCACACACACACACACACACACACACCACACACACACACACACACACACACACACACACACACACACACACACACACACACACACACACACACACACCACACACACACACACACACACACACACACACACACACACACACACACACACACACACACACACACGCTGGAAATGTACATCCAAACTGGTTTTCTCTGGACTAAAAGGTGTTTCCATGGGAACAGAGCAGCGAAGTGACTACAGAGCCAGACATGAGGTTATTTCACTTTACTGAGAGGCAACAACAATCATCAGGCAAATCACATGAAATTATCTAACACAGGTTCCATATCCCTAAAGTCAATATGAACACATTCACATAGAAACACAGGGAAATGTCCTTCTTCTTTATTCAAATGAATGAGTCATTTTCAAGATACAACATTGACAAGAAGAGATTTAACACTAAAGTGATTTCGGAAAAACATTTCATTGAGCTGAGAGGGAAATATAAAGCAATATTTTAGAAAACCTGAAGATTTATTTTATAAATTAAACTTTGAAATAATAATTTGCCATTCAGATTAGCCTACCTCAAACTGAACATGCTGCTGTTGTATATTGCAGTTCAGTCTTGTATCATGTAGAAATTATTTTCTAATAAGAATTTGTTATGGAATATTTTAATTTAGGAGCGACTGATATAAATGTGCCTGATGTTAAATTGTACTCGGTATTGCCAGTATACATCCAATATATAATTTCCGACCATAAATGTTGCTCTCATGAACAGCAATTTTCAGCAGAAGGCAGCAGTTTTTAGTGGAATGGCTCGGATAAATCCACTGTTTAAGCCCAATCCCTCAGCATTAGACAGTCACACTTAACAAGGTCATCAGCAGGCCAGACACATCTCCAAATAAATGCAATGATTGCTCTATTTCTGCTGGATGTGTCAATTGGCAATATTTGCTTCCACGACTGCCACTTAAACCTGAGGTGATAATGGCTGTGTTCGAAACGGCCTACTAACGTCCCACTCATATTAATTTTGACGTCAATTTGAGTATGTTGTGGTTGTGTATACAAGTTTGTGTTGGCGAGAAATTACCAGTTTGCAAAACACTGCCATACTGAGAAATACAGAGAGAGTTTTGTGGAGCTGATAGGCTTAATCGACTTTGGGTCAACTTGTTTGGTGATTGCTTGAATTTAACCAACCATTTATTTGGAAAAAGTTACGCACTACAGCTTTAAATGAAATTGAATGCATAATGTTTCACAAATGGGTTTTTCCAGCAGCACTGTGGCTTATTACAGTTTTTTACGATCGCACAAACACTAAAATCAAAAGTATTACACAATTATCAAAACCTTAAACTCAAGAAGCAAACCATTGGCTATATGTGCACCACTATAAGCACAAAGTCAGCCTCACACTTTTTGCAAAACAATACACACAGTGATTTGCAAAACACTAAACACACTTAAACACATTAGACACAGGAGGATATCATGATGTCACCTCATTGCAATTCCAAAGCACTGACTGTCAAACTACCAAACACATGAGCCAGTCAGTAAACACAGCCATTAGGTGCGCAAACACATGATTGCTTTATTCTAAACACTCCAATCAGGTTCAAGCACTATACAAATGGAGCAGGTAAGTTCACCTGCCTTTACAGTAACCAAAATGGAAGGAGTCAGAAGAACAGTGAGAGTGAGGGTGAGAGGGGGAATCCACAGAGGTCCACAGATCCGTCATGCCAATATTAGCCCTTACAACACACCTCACATACTCACATTTTTAGACTGATTGCACAACATAGTCACAGCAGGAAACCAAATGCACCAGATGCAATACATTGTCATCTGGGACAATGTGTCATTCCATCGTGCTGCTCTGGTCCAAAACTGGTTTCAACACCATCCACAGTTCACAGTTCACAGTTCTATACCTTCCACCATACTCTCTGAAGGATGTGGATGAAATTATCTGGACAGATCCAGCTAGGCGAAGAGATACTACAATGTCTAGTATGTTCTATACTGTATTTTCTGTTTCCTTTATCAGATTTTTTTATTTATGTATTACAGTATCTGTAATTTGTAACCTGTACTGGATACAGTATGTTATGGGTGTTGTTGTTTCCTGGGATAACAGTGTTACTGTATGCAGACTACTGCACACATGTTTGGTTGTGATTTTCCATGTTGATTGATTTGGGTGTATGGAGAGAAATAAATGATATTTTCCTCAGTCTGCAGCATTGGTCTTGTCAAGTGTTTTGTGAACTTCTTGTATATTTGCACTTTCTCTGTGTACTTTATATACATTACTCAAATCACTGAGAAGTAGAATTACTAAAAGTGTTTAAGGTTAGCAACAGCAGTGTGTAACTGGTTCAGACAGAATTAAGTTATATGCAAAGTGTGTGTTTCATATGGCGACAAAATATGTTTTTTATAAAATAGTGTATAGTTTTGAAAAGAGTATTTCATTTTGCAAAGGGTCTGAGGTGTTTTGGTAATTGGGTGTTTAGTGTGCTAATTGTGTGTAGTGTTTTGAGAAATCGGGCCCTGTTTTCAAAATCGTGCTTAAGCAATCGAAAAAAACTGTATAGCAGTGGATTTTCAATAGGAAAGTCAGTGAAGCCAGTTGATGGAGCCTGAGTTCTTAGTGGGTTGTTATTCATGAATACCTGAATATCAACATGTATGCCTGTAACTTTATCAGCTGAGGCAGAAAACCAAAGTACAGATGGCGTGTGTGTGTGTGTGGTGTGTGTGTGTGTGTGTGTGTGTGTGTGTGTGTGTGTGTGTGTGTGTGTGTGTGTGTGTGTGTGTGTGTGTGTGTGTGTGTGTGTGTGTGTGTGTGTGTGTGTGTGTGTGTGTGTGTGTGTGTGTGTGTGTGTGTGTGTTGTGTGTGTGTGTGTGTGTGTGTGTGTGTGTGTGTGTGTGTGTGTGTGTGTGTGTGTGTGTGTGTGTTGGGGTTTGTGTTTGTGTTGTTGTGTGTGTGTGTGTGTGTGTGTGTGTGTGTGTGTGTGTGTGTGTGTGTGTGTGTGTGTGTGTGTGTGTGTGTGTGTGTGTGTGTGTGTGTGTGTGTGTATGATTGGAATGCACACACAAACACAGGTGTATAGAGGTGACCCAATGTCACAGATGAGAACACATGGATTACTGACTACTGTATCGTATTTCCCTCCCTTATATTTTGTCCTGTCACTCTGTTGGCCTGCTCCCCTATCTTTCTTCTCATTCCAAACCGTACTTTTTAAGTTTCATTTCAACTTCATTTCAGACAGTCACAATGTTGTTCTGTTTGGACATTGGATATTCCCAGGTGTCTTGAATGCAGCAAACATCACTGTTGGCTCTATACTGTGTTTTCAAACGCCTCAAAACCTTTTTTTTTCTCTGTGAATTCATCTTCAGTGTCTCTCTCTATCTCTCTCTCCTATCATCTGACACCATCTCATCTTGGTCCAACTCTTGTCATCTTGCCCAGCATTGCTCATACCATTCCCCCAGTGCACACACACACCCCTCTTTCACTCTCACCACGTCATTTCTCAGCAGTCTGGTCAGCCAGGGCTCAAGAGATGCCTAATTGAGGGTTATACAGTATATCAACACTGGTGCTGATTGAATAAAGCTATACATACAGTTTTACCATTATTATTCTAGTCTGCCATAGTTTACAATTAAAACAAGACAGATCGATTGATTGTGAATTTCTCTGGGGTCTGATATGATTTGATCCCTTGTCTAGTGCTACATAATGCTTACAGGTTTTTGCAATCGGTTCAACCAAAGACCGATTTGCAAATTTAATAATTATAATAACTTGAATGTTCTTTGAAAACCCAGAAGAGCCAATTTTAACCCACAGTTAAAATGGAAAAAAAAAGGAATTACATTTTTTTAATTTGAATCTCTTGACACGGAGAGCCTGACCTGTACGTTGGGAACCACTGATTTTGCTAAATTACTTTTATTTCCTTAATAAAAAGAGGTCAGTTTGGCCTTATGTGAAAAAAACGCCCAAAACATAAGAAAAAAATTAAGAAAAACAATTACTAAATAACTGACATTTCACAACACAATCTATAGACACACAAACATGTAAATACATAAGAATATAAGGCCAGCACCAGCCACCAGACAGGTATAACTGCTGTCAGGGGAGGCGGCTCTGTGTGCTTCGTAGGCAGGGAGCTGGTGAGTTGCCGGGCTGGATTTAGACCATCAGCGGGGGGCTTAGAGCCGTACACTGATAAGACTGGGAACACATTGCTCTGTGTGGAGTCATCTGTAATGCCGGGGTAACCTTTCAAACATGCCTCCAAAACAAAAGACTGCAACCTTTTTAAAGCACAAGTCAAACAGGTATCGTTAATGAGCCCATACATGGATTTTAATGGACTATCTAACAGAGTATATCAATGGGTGTTTTGCTAATCATGATGGCCTGTGCTTTCCCGTGCAGATATTAATAGCCACAAAGCAATGTCACTACTAAGTCCCCTGCCCTCTGCTGACGGCTTTGTTTTGGAGAACATTCTTTCCATCGTTGTTTTGCTCCCAACTTATCCTCTGAGATAAGAGGCGCCCAGTTCCTCTTCTTTACTTCCAGACCTGCCACTGGCCAGTCGGTCTGGGCACGATCCATCGAAGCTCATTAACTATGTCAGAAAATTCGGAGTTGCCAATCAAATGGTTCTATCTGATATGGGCGGTCCAGAGCCCTATGTATGGGGCTCTGGGGCGAACGTAACCGAATGACGACAGAGCTGTGCATTCGCCAGAAGCTGTGATGATAAATAACAAAGATGGCTGCGGATACGCTGTTTGAGTTTGAAACGGCTTTGGCCTCGACACTTAACGGTTTGGAAGACGGCACTCAAATCTTTCATTATCAAGAAAGAGGAATGTTCTGTTTTGCAGATAGACCACAGCAAAAGTTAAATTTACCAGTTAACCCTGCTGTTCTCATAATGAACGGGGCAGAAAACACAGGACACTGTGTCATTTAGATGGAGTCAGCTATTCTGGAGAAGGCTTGTATACATTTTCGTCAAAATCAGTGAATATCATTTCACAATCTGCTACCTGTTCATAGGCTACTGTGTGTGTGTGTGTGTGTGTGTGTGTTTGTGTGTGTGTGTGTGTGTGTGTGTGTGTGTGTGTGTGTGTGTGTGTGTGTGTGTGTGTGTGTGTGTGTGTGTGTGTGTGTGTGTGTGTGTGTGTGTGTGTGTGTGTGTGTGTGTGTGTGTGTGTGTGTGTGTGTGTGTGTGTGTGTGTGTGTGTGTGTGTGTGTGTGTGTGTGCGCACTGGAGAGAAACCCCCAGTGTAAATACACAGCCATAGGCTCTGTAAACCGGTATGTAAACAAAGAGAATTTTAGCTAGCAACATGCCCGTTTATGGAGCCTAGGCTGTGTACTAACACCGGATTTTCTTTTTCAACGCACACATATGCTGTGTCTCAATTCAGGGGTTGCATCCTTCTAAGGACGCGGTCTATGAATGCCACGCACATTTCCGGTTTGCGTAACAAGCCGTTACCTTGTGTGACGACTCGCCGCTCCTGTGCTGCCAAGCAACCCTGGTTGCTGCCAACGGAGACAGCCTTGTCAATGGAGGAAAAAATAAAAAGAAGTTACCTACCAGACGAAAAGAAAAAAAGTACAAGAAGAAAGAAGGTCAAGAAAAACAAAAGAAAAGACAAGAAAAAAAGAAAGGAATATAAAAGTTAAGAAGATGGAGCAACACTGCTGTTTTGTTATTTTTTATTTTATGTTATGCCATCTTGATAAAAACAGAATCAATTTTGGGATACGTTGGCCGTGAAGGATAGGATACATCTGCTGGATCCTTCAGATCCTTGAAACGAAGGCTGCATTTCTCGGCCGCATATGAAGGGGGAAATGGGACAGCCTCTGTGCGCCGCTATGACGAAAATCGGTCTTCAAATGCAGCCTTCGAAGGCTGCGACCCCTGAATTGAGACACAGCAAGTATACAGTACAGGTTACAGCCCATGAGGAGATATATTCACTGATTTTTCCCAAAAAATATTTTAAGAACAAACATTCCCTTTGAATCGCTGACTCCACCTTTAATGTCAGAACCAGCATGTGAGGATCTGATTTCAGGACAAAGGCATGGCACTGAATGAAGCAGAAGAGACAGTCGGGGGGAATTAAAGAGAGGAGAGGGGAAGCTATTTCAGGGATAGTGTGTCTGAAATGACAACTGTTGCACGTCCCCCCCTCCCCACCTCTCTTTATCAAATGCTGCTCTCTCTCTCTCTCTCTCTCTCTCTCTCTCTCTCTCCCCTCCTCCCTCTCTCTCTCTCTCTCTCTCTCTCTCTCCTGCTCTTAACCTCAGGGCTCTTCAATTGCCCAGAACTTTTCCAACCACAGACCCCTTAGCCTATTCTCCATCGCTGTATGCGTCTCACGATAAATATAGAACTACATTTTTCCAAATGAGCTCTGACACACGTGCCCCCTCCCTCCCCCCCATCATGCCTGGGACCCCATACAGTATATAAGAGGACCAGGAGACACTGTGTAGAGAGAGTGATAACAAGGGAACTGTACACACATAGAAAGGATATAGAAAAGAAAGGAAGACAGAAAGAAGAGCTGCTTGTGTTATTGTTGACATTTTAAACCCCTCTGGAAGACTCCCCAGGGCAGTCCACAAGGAAGAGACCCACCTCCCTCTCTCTCCCACCCACCCCTACACTCTCTCTCCTCCTCTGCCTCCTTTGACACTCTCAGCCATCCATGAGTGGGACCAACTCGTCTGCCTATCGATCGGAGCGTAAGTTTCACCAGACTTCTTCTTCATCGTCCTCTGGTAACCCTCACATGGAGAAGAGCCGCGGCCTGTTCACAGAAGACTTTGGCTCATTCATGAGGCCCGGGAGTGACGCCTTGGGCTTTTCCAGTAAGTTGGAAGCAATTTGATATATATAGGGGACAGTGTAACTCGTTTTGTAAACCAAAGCGCTGTGTAAATATAGTAGCAACAGGAGGTTGAAGGGACAGCTTTGGACCGTAAAATGGATTTATGTCTGAGGTGGGAAGTGGGGATTTGTTTAAAGTGTGGAGGGTTTTTTTTCTACATAAAGGGGTTATAAAACATGTTTGAGGTGACAGTATAAGAGAAGGGGAACAACAGAAGGACTCTGTAGCCATGGTGCTGTTTGATGAGGTAACTTAAAGGTGCACTATATGTCACTTTGGGTGTGCGAGAGAAGTGAATAGTTTCGAAAGTATATTCTCATCATTTATTAAAGGATAATTGGTTCTCTGGAGCACTGTTTGAAGTAAGAAAGCTGTACCGTAAACATAATAATTCTCTGTTGATGTTTAAAGAGGCAGGGCCCACCTTTTTGTTAACATATTCTAGTTGTAAGTTTAGCTCCATGTTCCTAAAAATAATTTTGTTCTGTTTTATGACGATAGAAATATTCAATACTAAGGAATACATGAAGAGGAAATCTGTTTTGTAAACTAACTGCAGGCTCTACAAATATAAACAAATCCCCATCCCTTAGTGCACCTTTAAGTTGAAAGAAAAATACATATAAATAGAATAGATGTACAAGACAAGGACACACATTAAGTTGGAGCAGTCATTTTGTAGAAAGGTTCTCCTCATATATGCGTATTCCACTTACACATTGAGGTCAGGGCTAATTTGACTGCACAGAGCTTCTATCTTCTGGCTCCTATAATGTGTGGAGCTGGTGTGAATTGTTCTGGTATGGTCTCACTGCTGGCGCACACTGACGTGTGAATGTTTGACACCTGAACTTTAATTGGACTCAGAGTCCATGTGGTCTGCACGTGTCAGGGGCAGACAAGAACCCTTCTTTAGAACTTTGTGTCCTATAGGTGCAGCTGAAGGGAAAGAGAGGCACACACACACACACACACACACACACACACACACACACACACACACACACACACACACACACACACACACAAGCGCGCCAGGGAATGCTGGACCGATTGCCAGCAGTATGACTTCACACACTGAGTATCCATCATGACGCTTGCATAAGGAATGACCAGATGGTTGCCCCTGGTGACACACTAAATACACACGCGCTTAGTTGGAATGATGTCACTGGATCAAAGTAACCTGCGTATGTGAAGTCAGAGCTATTATCACACACTCGCTCAATCATTTCCAATCTGGTGACATGTGTGATGTCATCAGTTGCCACGTAGTTTAGAACCACAGAGGACATCATTGGTCGCTGAGCGGACGGTTATCGTCATATATCGCGCTTGATGCTGCCATATACCCTGTTTTCCCATATTGGTCATTTAAACTGTGCTAATGATTATTTTTAATATTACCGATCTGTCTATGACTAAATGTAAAAGGTGTAACTCATATAATAAAGCCAGGGAGAATTATCTGTCCATTCTACCGTTGCCCTCAGCTTTAAGGCACATTTTTGCCATTTGTTGGATTTTTATTTGCTCTTCAGCAGTGAAGTTATAGTGACCAGGAAGAACGTTATCATCTAGTATTATCCATATTTCCTCATAAGTTAATGGACCAAATCAAGCTGAAATGATATAATAGCCTCAAAAAGATCAAGCCAAAGTTTGCGATGCTAGTCCCAACAATTGTATAATCTCAGAGAGCCTTACCATTAGATTATGAATGTTGTTCCACAACGTAAACATTCATAATTCTCATAACCAATTACTGACATAAATGACAAAAATCTACTAATAAATACGCTCACCAAGGTCAATAGTTTTTTACTCCTTATCTGAACAAAGCTGTAAATTTATTAAAGTAGGGTGCTGTAGCAAGCGGTAGGGCGGTCGGCCACTGGTTGCAGGGTCAGTGTTCGATCCCAGTCTCCACGCCCCATGTCGAAGCGTCCTTGGCAAGATATTGAACCCCGAATTGCTCCCGATAGTTAGCTTGCACCCTGCGTGGTAGCGCTATCGTGTATGAATGTGTGTGTGATTGGGTGAATGTGTACAAAACAATGTAAAGCACCTTGAGTCTGTAAAAAAACAGGAAAAGTGCTATATAAGTGCGTCCATTTATCAAGTTAAACAGGTTGTTGTTTATTAAGTTCTATGTTTCAATTTGGAAGTCAGAATTTGTCAAAGTATAAAAGGATACCCTGTGCTCAAGAGACCATTGCAGACCCTATAACTGTATTTTAGTCCAGACTCTCATGAATTGAAAAGGCAACCATTTAGACAATATCAACCACCTTCAGAACTATAGTATGGGTTGAGATTCAAAGACAGAATGGAGAGCCAATAGTTAATATGACTCAGGTCAAATAGCATGTAGTTTAAAATGCTAGACCATAATCACCTCTGTGCCTTCATTCAAAGAATGTGAATACGATACACTTAGAATGTAAATGCAAGAGCAACATCCCATCTCATGTTTTCAGTGAGGCGAAGGAAAAATAAACTCTGGGTACACAGCTTGATATATGACATCTTATCTGGAGTTGCTGTCATGTGAAAGTTATCAATCTTTAAGAAAACATGTTCACCTGTTGATGATGCTATTGGTTGGTGTTTACTCTAATCTACAGACAATAGAAGCCAATTTGACATTGTTATAGGTGATTTTGACAGCAGATATTTTGACTGGTCAGAATAATATTAGCAATGGCTCTCTTCAAGTAGATAGTGGGTCTAAGCTTCACAATACTAACACACTAAAAAAAATATTTGGATAATTGTGATAAAGGATTTTTAAGTTTTATAAACTGATTCCCACAAAGAGTTCACTGATCTTACAAATGGGTTGTCTTGCTAAATTGGATTAACAGGAAATACACACAGAGCCAGGTCAGGTATAAGTGGAAAAGAAAATGACGTCACAAGAAAATTCCTTCTGTGTCTTAACATCCTCTCTCATCTGGTGTGTTCAGGTGCAGCTGGGAATATCAAGGCTCTGGGGGATTCCTACCAGTTCACAGTTGACGTGCGAGACTTCTCCCCTGAGGATGTCATCGTCACCACGTCCAACAACCAGATTGAAGTTCATGCAGAAAAGGTGGGCAAGCCTTCTTCTAGAGCTGTTAAAATATGTTAGTCTTCCAATGATAGCGTCTTGGGACTTAAAGCGATAGTGCGTGACTTGAGGAATGATGAAATCTGAGAAAATAAAACGATGTCGGTGCATCTACAAGAGGTAGGCCTTTGGTGATCACAAATGAATTCTTATCTTCTTCTGTAAGTGGAGGTTTTTTCTTAACGGTTGAATCAACAACTGAAACATTTGTGTGGTGCTTCTTGGGGTTTTTCTGAGCTCCTGCGCCAGTGTCGGAGGGGCTACACCAGTTTGTAAACGCTGCCATACTGAGAAATACATAGAGAGTTTTGTGGTGCTGATAGGCTTAATCAACTTTGTGTCAACTCGTTTGGCGATGGCTCAAATCTAACTGAGATTCAGTCTAAAAAAGTTACACACTATAGCTTCAAATCTTATTCATTTGGTGCTCTTATAAGTGCATTAACGTCTATCTTCTGTCACAATGCATTACGTCATTACTTATATTCCGTATTTCGACAGCTGGCCCAGGATGGTTCGGTGATGAACACTTTCACGCACAAGTGCCAACTGCCCGAGGACGTTGACCCCACCTCTGTGACATCATCACTGGGCGCCGATGGGACCCTGACAGTGAAGGCACGGCGACACCCGGCCAAACACGAGCTAGCACAGACCTTCCGCACCGAGATCAAGATCTAGAGATGCTCCTCACAAAAACCTCTCCCTTTTGATTTGTGTATCTGTGCTACTTCCTCTGTGTCCCCTCTGCACTTAAAACCTTTAATCTCTAAACAATCAGAGAGTTGGCTCTGTGCTCTGTTAAACATGCCACGCCTCCCTCCCTGTGTACGCAACTAAGCCTGTCGCTGCTCATTTATATTCAGTTAGTTCACCATACACGCCAGCAGTAGGTCATAGCTGCACATATATTGATACTCAGAGGTTTTGACATATAGGCCTATAAAGCATTTGGACACACACTCAAACACAGACAGACAGACACACACACACACACACACACACACACACACACACACACACACACACACACACACACACACACACACACACACACACACACACACACACACACACACACACACACACACACACACACACACACACACACACACACACACACAACTTCACTCCTCTCGAATACTGTACTAAAAATGAAGACTCACCTCTTAAATGAATGGTTCCCAAGTTAATTCTAAGTTATTGTATATTATTGTTTGTGTGAATAAAATGATCCTGCTTTGACAATAAACATCTTGTATTGATGTGTTAACCATATTGATTGAGTAGTCTCATTTTGGGAAGAGAGTTGGTTTTATTAGCTTGCATGTTTTCATTTAATAATTCCATTGTGAAAGTACGCCTGTTATGACTTGGCCAACACCATTGTTTTATTCATAATGAACTTTTATATACTCTATGATCATGAATCCACATCAAAAGAAAAGAAAAAATATATAGGCTAGTCTGTGGAAGTGGGTCGGCAGGGTACAAACTATACTCCCAAAACCAATACCAGAGCAGCATTCAAGAAGGCTACTGTAGTGGACAGAAGGTGCTCCTATTCAGTCTTCAGCATCTGTTCTGCTTTCATGAAATAATTTCAAAGGAGTCCATCAAGCAAAAATAATAGGAGCCCTTTGTTGTCTGGCTCTAATGTTTCTCCACTATACCTGAGCCATGCTGTGGCAGTTTTAGTGTGCTTGAGGAAAGCCTCTTGATTAAAAACACACTACATGATTTATAGCTTATTGCAATGCACTGTAAGTAGCCATAAAATTGATGCTTTTTATGTGGTGATTTGGGAGTGTATCATTAGTCTATTCTTAAAAGACACAGACAGACCCCTCCTCACAATCCCCATTTGTTTTACTGTAGGCCTATAATGCTTTAATAAATAATTACAAGATGGCTTTAACAGGTTTATTACGGTTTAGGTGGATTCACAAAGACTCAGCTATAGGCTTAGACTTAGCCTACATCTGCTGTCATCTAGCCTATAGACTCCAGCCTATGTGTAAATCAGTTTAATAACTTTGTGTGTGTTGCTGTTGGTAGCTGTGGTGTCGTGTGCGCGTGTGTGTGTGTGTGTGTGTGTGTGTGTTTTGTGTTTGTGTGTGTGTGTGTGTGTGTGTGTGTGTGTGTGTGTGTGTGTGTGTGTGTCAGTGTCAGCCACACACAGAAAAACTTGATTATCTTTATTCTATAGCTCGTGCTTATGTCGCCACCACGCGGCCATTCTCCGCACAGCGCGTGCTCACACTGCGCATGCTACTGCGGAACATCCGGCCGGTCCCTATCAATCGATCAGCGAGAGGAAGATGGCGCTGGAAGGAGCAAGCAGGGCACGATCGATCACCGAAAAACTCGATTGGGTTTGTTTTTCCTAAACTGAGCCAAACACTCCATAACACCGCCCGGAGCAGCAGCACGAACCCGGGCAAACAGGAGACAACGAAGAGGTAATTCAGGCGCAAGTTTCTATTAAAATGGCGTTTCTGCGAAGCGTCCAAGAGCGAGCGAACTGGAAACAACAAGGGGCGAAGAGACAGGCCCACCCGACCGCCTCGTCGCTCCGCCATCTTGTCCCTTCGCTACATACATGTCAGGCACGCTAAATTAATCCCTGATAACAAAGCTGCAAGGATGGAGGAATTGTAATCGATGTAATGCACTGTCAAACTAAGCTGTCTGAACTTTTACAGAAGCTAAAGAAGCTGTCACAAAAAATATATTCACTGCTATTTTAAATGTTGTGCGTCTAGTTGCATGACCATCAGCTGGAGCTAAATTGTGGTGTCACTCTCCATTTCTTTATTTCAGCTTGGTATAGCTAGCCTACCTACTCCCAATTATTGCTTCCTCGTTGTTAAAATGTAGTTTATCTTGTCTCTGTTTCGGGTGTTTACTAGTGGTGTCCTGTAGGAAAAGAAGTGCCATTCACTAACATTAGTGAATGCACACAGCAGGCACTCTTTTTCACAAAATGACTAAAAGTAGTACATTTAACCTCATAGGTTATAAGGATGCATCAGTGTGATTACCCATCGACCTTATCTTAGTCATGGATTCAGTGAGTGAGTTGCAGGAAGTTGCATTATTGTCTTTCTATAAGTTTTGGGATACAGAATGAACTATTATGATTACTATATGATGTCACTGTGCTTAAATAGTGATAATATATGATACGATCAACATCAATAGTTTATCCAAAAATGTCTACTAATTTTAACATAGTGAACATTATCCAAGGTGGTGTTGTGTGTTGTGGTTTTTTAAAAGCTTTCCACTGCTGTGTGTTTGTTGCGGTCAGACCCCCCCCCCCCCCCCCCCCTCCCTGAGCCTTGAGGAGGATGGAGTTCCCCTGGCACAGTGGGAAGGTCCTGGAGCAGTTGAACCGCCAGCGCAAACAGGGCCTGCTGTGTGACTGCACCTTCGTAGTGGACGGGGTGGACTTCAAGGCCCACAAAGCTGTGCTGGCCGCCTGCAGCGCATACTTCCGCACCCTCTTCCTGGACCAGAAAGATGTGGTGCATCTGGACATCAGCAATGCAGCAGGTGGGTTCCAGTCAGCCTGTTGACACTTAACTCTGCATACTTTAAAATGAGGTGTATTAAAGGTGGAGTCAGTGATTCTGGGGAAAATCAGTGAATAACCCCTCATGATCCACTACTGTGTCCGTACTGTGTGTGCACTGAAAAAAAACCTGTGTTAATACACAGCCTAGGCTCTGTAAACTGATATGTAAACAAAGGGTATATTAACAAAGGAGGCGATGCTAGCAACAGGTCTGTTAGTGTTAACAGAGCATAGGCGGTGTATTAACTCTGGATTTTGTTTTCTACAGCACACATACAGTCCCGACAGGTAACGGGAGGAGATATTCACTGAGTTTGACAACAAGCATTCTCCAGAATGACTCCACCTTTTAATTTGAGTTGGTCATTGACCTCTCCTAGTGCTCTGACTTTGCATGATATTGCAATACTTCTATATAACGGCGCCTGTTTGGATTGATGATTATGGTTGCAGGTTTAGGTCAGGTCCTGGAGTTCATGTACACAGCTAAGCTGACTCTGAGTCCACAGAATGTGGAAGACGTGCTGGCTGTGGCCAACTTTCTACAGATGCAAGAAATTGTAAACGCCTGCTCTGCGTACCAGTCAATGGCAAATCCAGCTCCGTCCCTCATAACACTGGATTTCGCTGTTGGTAAGTCCCAGTTTTCACATAACTTTGTCGGCTTTTTCAATGTAGTGCTGCGATAAATATTCAAATACGGGTTGGAAATATTATCCTCAATTGAATCATTTATTCATCTGTGCCTTGGTGTTGAAACAGGCTAGTTACTGAATGTGTTAATAAGATTAAAAGCAAAGTTTTCCTCCGTTAGTGTTACCAGTGACACAGAGATATTTCCACTCTCCACAGCTGGTAGCAGTCATTACAGAAAGCATCTTTCATCTGCACTATAGGTCAAACCTTTAATTATTTTAAACTGGCATTTTCTAGCGTTCATATTTGTAGACTGATGCAAAGGTAAATTGCACCCCTTGGAGATTCTTCAAAAAAAAGCAATAAGAATTATATACCAAGCCAATTACAGGGCACACACTAATAACTTCTTTATTGAAGGTAGAATTCTCAAATTACGTGATGTGGAAATTACCCCACCGTACAAATGATTTACAAGGCTTCAAAAAAAAACCTTCCTAACAGTTTACAAGTAATGTTTGAAGAAAGAGGAGTTTCACATGATTTAAGAAGAAAAGGAAAATTCACGGAGAAAAATATACGGACAACACTTAGATCCTTTTCGATTTCTGTAAAGGGTATTAAAGCTGCAGTGTCTAATTTTTTCACTGTAATATTTGGCAAAACTGTCATAATAGCCATTCAGCTATATGTAGGTGAAGTAGTCTGAAAATATTTTTTCATCACTTTGCTCCCCCCTGCCTCTGTGTGCTGCCCCCAAAAATTGCCACCGCTCATGTTAATTTTGACCAATCAGAGCAGGCTCAGATACTCCGTTCTTATTGGCTGTGGGACTGTCCGTTCACTTGGCAACGACGTTGATGCGTCAGTTGCGTGAGCGTTCACGACCCTAGCAGTCTGAAACTACTGTTTGGTCCTACTACGGCAGACAGCGAATAGCAATCAGTGTTGCCAACTTAGCGATTTTGTCGCTAGATTTAGCGACTTTTCAGACCCCTTTGGCGACTTTTTTTCAAAAAAGCGACAAGCGACAAATCTAGCTTCTTTTCTGGAGTTATTGGTGACTTTTGGCGACTTTTTGAGGTGAAAACACGTATCGCCATGACTCTTCACAACGAGCAGCGGGTGCCTGCGCGGCCCGTCCCTTCTCCGTTTCCAAGCACTTACAGGCGGCCTCATTCCTCGCGCTGCAGTCCCTCCCAGCTGTCTCCTGTTAGCAGGTTAGCAGGAGCTAACAGGAGACGTTCATTAGCAATGTCTTCACCAACGAACTATCTATACTGTACTATCTATGCAACGAACCCTCAATTTACCATTCCCCGGATACCAACAACTAACACGGTGGGAGGACAGTGTGTACACAGAGACTGAGAAACACCGAGGAGGAAATGTAGTCGGGCGGCTGTTGCTGTATGAAGCCGCTCGGGGAAGACGTGTGGAAAGTGAGCCAGGAGAATGGGCTTCCTTTGGCTGTGCTTTAGCTGATAAACCAAGTTAGCACCGGTCGGATAGCATAAAGGCCAGGACACACCAGCCCGAAAATCGCCGTCGTAGAGTCGATAGGGGGTCGGGAGACGAATCTGTTTGGTGTGTGCCGTGACGTCGGCCGACGTAGAGGTCGTCGGGCTTGTTTTGAGCCTGTCGCCGCCGATTGAACATGTTCAATCGGCGGCGACAGGATTGCCGACCGTCTTTCATTTGGAGCAATTTGATTGGTGGAGGGCTAGCGAATCAGTGAAGCCCGGAAGTGAGGCGAGTAGCACAAACAGCTAACAACAGCTAGCCATCGTTTTAATGTGTTTGTTCGTTTCGTTTTGAGAGTACTCACATGCATCAACCCTTGTTGACTGCTCGACACCATGCTCGACACTCTCTGCTAAAAATTGTGCTCTTATGGTCCATAAATATAAATACGTATTTCTATCTATGTTTATGCTCTAGAGAGTTGTCCCATCATTTCCGGCTTTCGTATTTTTTCGGGCCACAATACAGATTAGCGCCGCCTGCTGTTATGGAGACATTACGTCCCGCGCAAGCAACAGAGCGCACGGAAAGTCAGCAGTCAGTTTGGTGTGTTCTCTGGCCGCGACGGGAAGCCTGGAGCTTCCTGAAACGACCAACACCATTTTTTTGCGTAGTCGGAACAAGTAGAAACAAGTCGGACTGGTGTGTCCTGGCCTTTAGTTAACTCACCCGGTTGTGTGCAGCCACCACCTCCATATAATGAACCGAAACATAACTGCTAAGTCCGGGGAACTTTCACGAAAAGTACAACGAAGCACCGGTGTTTATCTACGCCGCCTCCCTGCTACACCGCTACCCGACAGTGTTCACCTGCTGGCCGGCTAGACTGCTGCTAACCCCCGGCGCCGTCCAACTGGCTTCCCCGTCTCCAGCGAAGCTACAACCGGCACGCTCCACTCCGGTTGTGTGCAGCCACCACCTCCATAATGAACCGAAACATAACTGCTATGTCCGGGGAACGAAGCACCGGTGTATCTACGCCAGCCACGGTCCCGTCACAGCCAGGTAGGGTAATGTAGGATACTTGCCTTTATTTTGTACTGCCGTGCACACAATGGTGCTGTAAATGTGTTTGGTATGGTGCTCCCTTGCTGTTTGTGTGAATCTGCAATGCTGTTTTAAGGCTATTTGTTCCGTTTAGTTGCTGTTAATTTGTCTTTTGGCACAATTGTTGGCCGTGTTGTTGTTGTTTTTGTGCGGACATGATCGCTGTTGTGTCGGGTCGGCCAAGGTTGATTAGGGGAATAAATATATCGGGGATGGGGGGGAGACACTAGGTGCGTTGGGTGCAACATGAACGCGCTTAGCTGTCGTTCGGAGGGAGGAGCTGCAGCAGGTAGAGCGTTGCGAAAACAGCCGTTGGGATCCCAACGGCTCCCAACGGCTGAAATTAGACACTGCAGCTTTAAGCTATGGAATGAACTTGATGAAGATGTCAAAGGGAGTTGCAGTTTGCGCAATTTCAAAACAAATTATGTTTCAAAAATTATTGAAAATTACAGACTAATAAGCTGAGCACAATGTGAATGTCACTATCATAACAATATTGTAACAAATAATAGAGGTCAGCAGACAGACTAGTATGTTTTTGAATACTTTTGCAGATGTGTTTAGACTACCAGATAAGAAATTGAACAGGCCACATACAAGGCCACTACACACTTTGCATTGACACAGACAAACTGAACTGAGCTGAGAACTGCTAAGTTGGTCTCTAAGACCCTGTTTCCACCTGGCATTAATATGTGGTTTTTAGGATCCGATCGCGCTAACTACAGGTGGAAACACGCTCAATGCGCATTGAATGCGCATTGAAATTATCCACATTCGGAGGTGGTTTGAGACCACTTATCCACATACCCATTAACAGTGGAAATGCGTATGCGCATCTCATACACATTAGGCCCTGCCCACTCAACTGCGGCCGCCCAGTCACTCGCTATCCATACAGCGCGGGGAATTCGAATCCGGATCACAAACGCGCATAGAAGACGCATTGTTAAGCATATTACATTTACATATAACGATTGGATTCCTCAGAACCACATATTAATGCCAGGTGGAAACAGGGTCTACATGCCATTGACCGCGTGTTTTCAACACACGTCTGTTTTTTTTTTGTTTGTTTTTTTTTAATAATTTTTTGAAACAATATCTGTGTATCTAAATCCGAATCTGATGAAAATGGGGGCGAGACCTGATAAGCCTTTGGCTTCTTCCGTCACCCTTCGGACAACACAAAGTAAGATGTATGAAGATATGAAAGAGAAAATTGTATATTGGTGGAATTGTCCGAAAGAATAATAAATAAAAAAAAAAATGCTAAATTGAGTTATTCTGTGATATGATCATAAAAAGAAATGCATCGCAGTCCAACTTTAAAATACGGTGCCTGATGTCCAGTAACAGTATTTAATAAACCCTTTCATTTTGTATGACACTGAGCAGGTGAAGCAGAGCAGAAAGAAAGCCTGGAGAGTGAGCTGGCAGAAGTGGTGTCCCCGTCAGAGGAGAGTCCTCCTAGCACCACGACAGAAGATAACAAGCCCACACACGACCAGGAACCTGTAGAGGAAGACACCTCTACTGACCCACAGGCCACTGTCTCTCAGCCCAGCCCGGCCAAAGCCCTCTCAGGCCGGACAAGAGTCCCTAAATGCAGCCCCCCCTCTGCTCACAAGAAGGTGTCTGTGAAGAAGGAGGAAGAAAGCCCTGCAAAAGGCGCCCCTGGTTTTAAGGACGACCCCTCTGACACTGACTACACGCCCAGTAAGAACATATTGATAAATTGTCTTTTGGATTTCACATCTACAGTGTAGAGGAGCCAAATGGTGCATTACAGTGTCTATACCAACTTTCGATATACAGTAAAAAAACTTGTTCGACCAAATAATATTGGATATTTCAATTTAATTAATCTACTTTTTACTTTCTATTCTATTGTATATACACTGTTTTATATTGTACAAAAAATTCCTTGCACTCCTTAGTATTTAGAATGTATCTAATGTAAATACTGTTTATGTTCATCTTTATCTTATTCTACTCTATATTTTTTTATCGTTCCTATTGCACTGTGGGACAGAGATAAACACCATTTTGATTCTGATGTATGTCTTTTATATATCAGAACTGAGCTTGAAAAAAACTTTGACTTGACTATTTGATATCTTCTCTTTTGTCTATAGAATCCCAGTTGACAGCTGCCGGTGGCTCATCCTACATGAGCTCTCGCGGGAGAAGAATCAGGAAACGACCGCGACGAAACTTCCCAGCCGGTGAGTAAGGATGTGTTTGGTTTGTCCTGCAGATATTCACTGACTTTGACAACAATCCTTCTCCACTATCTCCTGACTCCCACCTTTTTAATTCTAAGGCTTTTGGACAGTCCCTGCGTTCCAAATAACATACTTTTTCTTTTTACTACACTACATACTAAAGTACACAAGAGTTTTAGGGCCACAGCCCACGGGAGAGAAAACAAATCAGATAAGGAAGTTTTTTTTTCATTATGTCAAGAAATGTCAAGAATAAAGACGAATTCTCCAAAAATGCTATTGGAGTTAGTGGGGCATTTATCTATTTTCAGCATACTACAATTGACATGCATGTATTGGGACATCCTAAATCTTTTTTCTAGCATACTAAATAGTAGGGAAGTATGGGTATTGGAACGCAGGGAGTGTGTCATTTTTCTATGTTATCCCTTTGTAGAAAATGACTCGGAGGACGAATGCCCATCTAGTACAAAACCTGGTAAGAAGGTGTCAGAGCCGGCAGAGGAGGAGGCCAGGGGACCAGAGGAAGACTGTGTGGAGAATGTAGATGATAGAGAGGCTGATGAAGACGTGGAGGAGGAGGAAGAGGATCAAGAAGAAGAAGAAGAAGAAGAAGAAGGGATTGAGGAGGAAGAGACAGAGATGGAAGATGGAGAGATGGAAGAGGGAGAGATGGAAGAACTAGATTCCAGCAGCGAGGCAGAAGACAGACACGGTCAGTCTGCGTCTATGGGCAGCCGCTCCGAGTCCAAGCCCTACAGCTCCGTGACACACAAGTGTGAGGTGAGGAAATGTCAGCGTGGAGGTGCAGGGGGAGTGAAATATAACTCATCATGTGTAAGACTTTGTTCGGACATTTGAGCTTTTCCATGGAAGTTAGTTTCAACTGTTTGCTCAAAGCTGTTGCCCCCCCCCCCATAGAGGCTCAGTCCTCTTCGCAGCAGACCTGGTTTGAATCTGGTGTTGGGTCGTTCTCTGCAAGGCATTCCTCTCTCTGCCCCGTATCACCTCTGTCTCTCCAAATCTGTCTAATACAATTAAATAAAAAAATGCCCCCCCCCCCCCAAAAAAAAAACTGGTTGAATAGCACTGCTCCTCACCGCCAAAGTAGCAGGCACACTGAGCTGGTTTTGCATGATGCAAATGCCGGGATGCTTAAATGTAAATATAGTTGGTTTGTATGTTGGCTAGAAGTCTGCATTTTGTCAGCTCACTTCACTTTTCATCAAATCAAACTCAATTTATTTAGCACTTTTCATACACAGTGAAGGCACTCCATTTAAATCCAAGGAACAATAGCCCCCCCCCCCCCCCCCCAACCACCATTCACAGAGCAAAACATAACTAGGTTATACAGACAGTAAAAGCATGGATCAGTAGAACAGTGAAACAGGAAGTTAGGAAACACAAGGGGGCGAACTTAACGCGGTTGAATTGTATAATGTTCGTTTAAAAGCCAGACTGAAAAGGTCTTTGAGTCTTCTTTGAAAAACAATTCTAACATATTTTTTCTTCATTCCAGGACTGTGGGAAGAAATTCACCCATACCGGTAATTTCAAGAGGCACATGCGTATTCACACCGGAGAGAAGCCGTTCAGCTGTCGGGACTGCAACAAGGCTTTCTCTGACCCCGCCGCCTGTAAAGCCCACGAGAAAACACACAGGTGACACGCATTAATAATAAAAAAATTGCTTTATTTGTTTAGTGTGATTTCACACTTGGTAAAATGTAGGGGTTAGAAAGTGAGACCAAAAAACACTCCTTTTCTCAGGCTAGGATGAAGCGATTTCTCAAATTTCTGCACATTTATACTACATAGGAATCTCAGAGTTCAATACACCTTCATATTTCCACCGGTGAAGTAGGTCTTTAAGCTGTTGTTGTTGCCTGCCCCCCCCCCCCCTCTTCCCCCCAGCCCTCTGAAGCCGTACTGCTGCTCCACCTGTGGGAAGAGCTACCGTCAGATCAGCCTGCTCAACCTGCACCGTAAGAGGCACACGGGCGAGGCGCGCTACAGCTGCGAGGTGTGCGGCAAGCTGTTCACCACCTCGGGCAACCTGAAGCGCCACCAGCTGGTGCACAGCGGGGAGAAGCCGTACCACTGTGACTTCTGTGACAAGGCCTTCTCCGACCCCACCGCCAAGATGAGACACCTGGAGACCCACGACGCAGACAAGGGCAACAAGTGTCCGCACTGCGACAAGCGCTTCAACCAGGTGACCAAGTGACTTTACTAAAGGTTTGACTCGTTCTGTGGGGAAAACAGCAGCTGTAACGGCATCCCTTATCTTTTAAAGCCACCTGTAAACTCCAAATCCAGAAAAATCCTTCTAACTATGTAATGTGGGGAGTTAGTTGCATTATAGTAAAGCATCTGAAAAGAGTGAGGCATACTTATCAATCCATTATTAAAGATATTGTCATTTAAGTTTGATCAACCTTACAGAAATTCGGTTAACATGAGGCAGGCTAAGCGCTGGTATTTATCACATATTATGTATTTTGGACAACCTGTTTTTCGATCAGAATTTTGTGCTATCTTATTGAGACGAACAACTTTGATATCATATATTGATTTTTAATATTTTCGACCAGGTTTACAGAGGCTTTGCAACAAGTAATACAAACATAATGCTCTGAATGCAGGTTTCTTAGACAAATGTTATTTTGTGCCGAGTTTGGTAGTCAGCCACATATACATACAGTATTATTTCAAGTGAAATGTTACTGAGCATTTAATGTTGATTGTGTTTAACTCATTGCCGGACTTTGTGTTTTTCTTAAGATGGGGAACCTAAAGGCTCACTTAAAAATCCATATCACAGACGGGCCTCTCAAGTGCAAGGAATGTGGCAAACAGTTTACCACTTCAGGTCAGAAGATTGTATTGAGCATGTTATGTATCAACCGTTCCAGACATTTCAATATTATGTAAAAGAAAGCCAAAAAGTACACAGTGACACCCACGGACGTAATTTGGGGGGGGGACACAGGGGACATGTCCCCTGCACTTTTTCAAAAGGCCGTTTTGGTCCCCTGCACTTTTTACCGTCCAAAAATAATGTTGCGCTATAGTAAACAGAGACATGTCAAGCACTAGGACCAAGCGGAAAACCGCCGCTCAAGCTGAAGCCTGTTTCCCTGAGTTTAGACCTCCCACAAGCTCCTCGATTGGCTCTGCCGTTTCTTGTGTGATTGGCCGTCCCCGCTGTCACTCCATCTTGCGTGCACACTCAGTACACCCAATACATCCATGATGAGTACACCAGTCTGCTAGTTGTCCAGAGGGGTATACTACGAAGCGAGATTAAGGGCTGAGCGAGGTCTGTTGAGTCTAAAGCCAGCATTTTCAGTATCACGAAAGGTTTATCAGTATTTTCCGCTGCTCTCAGTGTATAGCTCTTACCCCATGATATGAATATCAGAGGTTTCATTTACATTAATGTTTGAATCGTGTCCATGTGCGTGCGTGTGTGTGCGTGTATGTGCGCGTGCGTGCGTGTGTGTGTATGTGTGTTTGGTAATTAGGCGCCGACCATTAGAGTTTTATTAAAAATGTGTGTCCCCCCACTTCTGAAATCAAAATTTCGTCCTTGGTGACACCTATTAATCAGACTGCGTTTTTGACCACCTGCCCTGAAGCATAATTTTGCAGCTGTATTTGGCCTAACCGTTGTAGGATGGGTATCTTGCTTTGTAGGAAATCTAAAGAGACACCTGCGGGTTCACAGTGGGGAGAAGCCGTACATCTGTATGCACTGTCAGAGAGCTTTCAGTGACCCGGGAGCCCTACAGAGGCATGAACGCATCCACACAGGTAACTCCCATACATGACATTCAAGAATCCCATACATTCCAAGCTGGAATCAATATCTACTAGGCACCATGGTCAGTGTAGCTAGTGATCATTTGATATTCCCTTCACAAAAGGATATATATTCAAAAATAATAATAATTTAGATACAAAAAATGTAATTAAAATACATAGTTTCTTTTCTCTAGTGATTTTATTTTTAGGTTTTTAAAAATTGTTTTTTTTCTTCTTTAAGTTTAATTCATCCCTTTTTGACCCTGATAAAGAGAAACACCTTTTAATTACAGTTACATTTTAGCATTTTTAAAACAAAAATCAAATCTTCACTGTTTTTTTTGTTTTTTAATATTATTTCATATTCTTTTGTAAAAGGAAAATCGAGTAACTTAAAACCCTGACCCAACATTTTTCAAATTTGTCAACCTGAAACCCCACACAAATCATATGCCTACACCCCACCATGACGGGACTTTGGTGTTCCCCTTTGATCAGGAGAGAAGCCGTGCGTCTGTTCTATCTGTGGCAAGGCCTTCACCCAGGCCAGCTCGCTCATCGCTCACGTCCGCCAGCACACCGGAGAGAAGCCCTATTGTGTGTGACCGCTGTGGCAAGAGGTCAGTAAATCAATGCTGCAACAGAAGGCCCACTTTTCAAACTGACAAGGGGAGCGTATAACCTGAGATTCTCCCAACAAAGAGATTTGGAAATATGTGCAGAGAGAACAGAGAACCATGCACAGGGAATAGTGGGAGTCACAGACCACATGAATAGCCTAGCAGTTTTTATTTATTTTGGTCTACCATTCTAAAAGTAATATACTGGTCTGAAATCTCAAACAGAAACTTCCACGTAAAAAGTGAGAAGAGAAAAAATCGTTGGTACATTTTGAATAATTGTTTTTAAAGGTTTGTGAACTGTCCCTTTTAAAATGGGTGAGTGTTTTATATTGTTTCTCTCTCTGGACAGGTTTGTACAGTCCAGTCAACTAGCCAATCACATTCGGCATCACGACAACGTCCGGCCACACAAGTGTCAGATGTGCAACAAAGCGTTTGTTAATGTGGGAGACCTGTCCAAGCACATCATCATTCACACAGGTAAGGACACAGTGATTACCAAATCAGCAAACCTGCAGAGCTTACAGTTTTCCTCCTTAAAGACCCTGTAATTCCAAATCCACTAAATCCTTCTATGGCATTGGAAGAGTTAGTTGCATGACAGTAAGCATCTGAAAAGAGTTAGACTTATTTATCAATTCAAATTAAAGATATCATCATTTAAATTGGATAAACTTAACAGAAGTTCAGTTTAAATGAAGCGGGCTATGTTCTGCTTCATATTACACAGTAACTATTATGAACTAATCACGACAGTCCTCTGCACACACATTCTATTATAACTGTTGCCATAGAGACCGTTTGATAAAGCCACGCCCACACAGACAGTAAAAAACATTTTTTTTAAACTAAGTTTTGTAATATTTATGACATTTATTTTCGCTTTCATAAAAGCACCCAACTTTGATATCATATTTAGATTTTTTTAAATTTTTGGCTTTATAACTTAATTTGATTACTTCTCTGCCGTAGGGGAGAAGCCTTTCCTGTGTGATAAATGTGGCAGAGGGTTTAACCGCGTGGACAACCTGCGCTCCCACGTCAAGACGGTGCACCAGGGCGCAGCGGGCATGAAGCGCCTGGTGGTGTCGGGGGGCGCTGCAGACCAGGGGCTGGATGGCTGTGCTGGGGCCTGCAGCTCTGACGGAGAGATCAACATAGTGACCGTCACCACTGAGGACATCGTCACCCTGGCTACCGAGGCACTGGCAGCCAGCGCTGTGACTCAGCTGACAGGTGAGGCAGCCACTTGAAGGAAAGGTTTAGTGATCACTTATTATACAGAAATGTGACATCAATCTGGGTCCCCTGGAGTGTCTAGAGACTCCCAAAGTATGGGGGGGGGGGGAAAAGCTCTCTCTTTTTTACTCCCATTCCACTTCCACCCGAAAACCTGTGTTCAAAAACCCCAGTCAGATTTCTCTCACTGTATGACATCATAACGGGAGAAGCGAAGCCCCGTCATTACCAACCTAACTTAGCACTAAAACCACCTGTAATGAGCACACACCTAGATACAGGCATTTGATTCAGGGCCAGTCAGAGTAGACTGAGCTATTTGGAAGGCGGGGCTCACAGGCTCAAAGCACTCGGAGCACTTCAGACAGAGACTGAGAAGAAGAGATTTATTTTGACAATACAACATGAAAAAACTGTTGAAATCATTGAACCTGAAATGAGCGTAATATGTGACCTTGAAGGGAAATGTTAAAGGGGTAATATGACCTGGGGCCTTTCCGAAAAGTATTTTTTGCATAGGAAATTTCCTTTCCTATCGAGATGAACCGGAAGTACTCGGCGGATAGGTGATCCGAATTCTCAAAATGCTTAGGAAAGGCATAGGAAAGGAGCCTCGATTCATCCTTTAACCCTCCTTTAGCATAGGTTACTCCGGACCAACCTATGCGAAAGGAAAGGAGATAGTGGTATCCATAATCCTTTACGGCGGCAATATTTAAAGCAACAAGCCACCGACGGAGTTTACCGAATCTAACGAGAGGTAAAACAGAAGAGAGGAGAGGAGAAGAGAGGAAGATTTAACTCGGCTAAAACAAAATAGCCTACCCCCCCCCCCTCCCTCCCCCATAAAGATAATAGCATAAAGAACTCTTAAAAGACCAACATCATAATAGTTATTTTCGTAGCACATAATTTACACCATAATAAAATAAAATACCAACTTCACATTTAATGAAGTTACTGGGGGCAGTTCATTTCAACATCAACACAAGTGTAGCCTCTTTTTATTCCACGTGTGGATATGGGAGTGATTCTCACTCTGATGGCGACAACTTGATTAAAATCAATATGAAAAGAACGCATGGATCAAACGAGCGCTTGTTGTAGTCAATTTTCGGAGACTCACGTCAGCACTACTCGCCGTCGCGCAATGACGTCGGTTAGGAAAAGTGGAGTCGAATTCTTTTGAAACAGTGCTGTCTTTTCCTATGTTCGATAGGAAGCACCTTTCATCTCTCCTTAACCCCGATGACGTTTAGGGGTTAAGGTATAGGAAAGGAGGCTTATAGGTTAGGAGATTGGACTATTCGGAAAGGCCCCTGGGCTGGTGCAGCTAATGCTAAAAGAAGCATGAGGGGGAAATGGCTCAAACAGTGATGATTGTTAGTTTACCTCGGCCCATGTGTTTGTTAACAGTGGTTCCAGTGGCTACTTCAGTGTCTGCAGACGAGACCGAGGCTTTGAAAGCTGAGATCACCAAGGCAGTAGAGAAAGTGCAAGAAGCAGGTAAGACTGCAAACAACTCACTATACAGTATGGATGGAAACAGTATGAATTCAGTAGGAATTTAAACATACTGTTTATTTGAATAATATCATATCATAAGAAAAGTATGGTGGAGCCTCAGAAACATGCTATGAGACAATTATTTTCTCAATTTGCAACGTTAAAATACATTGAAATGGAATCCTACTACTGTTGCATAGCATGATAACGAGCTTTATTAAAAAAAAGACATCCATTTAAAAGTGACATGATGTTGTAAACGTTGAAAATGTTCAGTAAATCCACAAGTGATTACCATTAATGGGCTTGGATAAAAACACAAATATGATTGTATTGCATGGCCCACATCGGAAAAATGTGAAGGCTAAATTAGCAGGATAATTTTTTTATTGCACTGTTTCTGTCTTAAAGCTGCAGTGTTTAATTTCAGCCGTTGGGAGCCGTTGGGATCCCAACGGCTGTTTTCGCAACGCTCTACCTGCTGCAGCTCCTCCCTCCGAACGACAGCTAAGCGCGTTCATGTTTTACCCAACGCACCTAGTGTCTCCCCCCCATCCCCGATATATTTATTCCCCTATCAAGTTATCAACCTTGGCCGACCCGACACAACAGCGATCATGTCCGCACAAAAACAACAACAACACACGGCCAACAATTGTGCCAAAAGACAAATTAACAGCAACTAAACAGAACAAATAGCCTTAAAACAGCATTGCAGATTCACACAAACAGCAAGGGAGCACCATACCAAACACATTTACAGCACCATTGTGTGCACGGCAGTACAAAATAAAGGCAAGTATCCTACATTACCCTACCTGGCTGTGACGGGACCGTGGCTGGCGTAGATAAACCGGTGCTTCGTTGTACTTTTCGTGGAAGTTACTTAGCAGTTATGTTTCGCTTCATTATGGAGGTGGTGGCTGCACACAACCGGAGTGGAGCGTGTCGGTTTGTAGCTTCGCTGGAGACGGGGAAGCCAGTTGGACGGCTCCGGGGTTTAGCAGCAGTCTAGCCGGCCAGCAGGTGAACACTGTCGGGTAGCGGTGTAGCAGGGAGGCGGCGTAGATAAACACCGGTGCTTCGTGGAAGTTCCCCGGACTTAGCAGTTTCGCTTCATTATGGAGGTGGTGGCTGCACACAACCGGAGTGGAGCGTGCCGGTTGTAGCTTCGCTGGAGACGGGGAAGCCAGTTGGACGGCGCCGGGGGTTAGCAGCAGTCTAGCCGGCCAGCAGGTGAACACTGTCGGGTAGCGGTTGTAGCAGGGAGGCGGCGTAGATAAACACCGGTGCTTCGTGGAAGTTCCCCGGACTTAGCAGTTTCGCTTCATTATGGAGGTGGTGGCTGCACACAACCGGAGTGGAGCGTGCCGGTTGTAGCTTCGCTGGAGACGGGGAAGCCAGTTGGACGGCGCCGGGGGTTAGCAGCAGTCTAGCCGGCCAGCAGGTGAACACTGTCGGGTAGCGGTGTAGCAGGGAGGCGGCGTAGATAAACACCGGTGCTTCGTGGAAGTTCCCGGACTTAGCAGTTATGTTTCGGTTCATTATATGGAGGTGGTGGCTGCACACAAACCGGGTGAGTTAACTAATGCTATCCGACCGGTGCTAACTTGGTTTATCAGCTAAAGCACAGCCAAAGGAAGCCCATTCTCCTGGCTCACTTTCCACACGTCTTCCCCGAGCGGCTTCATACAGCAACAGCCGCCCGACTACATTTCCTCCTCGGTGTTTCTCAGTCTCTGTGTACACACTGTCCTCCCACCGTGTTAGTTGTTGGTATCCGGGGAATGGTAATTGAGGGTTCGTTGCATAGATAGTATAGTATAGATAGTTCGTTGGTGAAGACATTGCTATTCGCTGTCTGCCGTAGTAGGACCAAACAGTAGTTTCAGACTGCTAGGGTCGTGAACGCGCACGCAACTGACGCATCAACGTCGTTGCCAAGTGAACGGACAGTCCACAGCCAATAAGAACGCAGTATCTGAGCCTGCTCTGATTGGTCAAAATTAACATGAGCGGTGGCAATTTTGGGGGGCAGCACACAGAGGCAGGGGGGAGTGATGAAAAATATTTTCAGACCACTTCACCTACATATAGCTGAATGGCTATTATGACAGTTTTGCCAAATATTACAGTGAAAAAATTAGACACTGCAGCTTTAACTGATCAGGTTGTTATGTACATCTGTGGTGAGTTTAAGCCAGATCCCTGAAAGACACAGGAGGGTCGTCCTCTCTTCCAGCGTGAAATGTGTCACGTTAAAGGGAACACACACAGTACAACCCATGTCACTTTGTTTATCCACTCTTCTCTTTCCTGTTCTCAGACCCCAACACCCAGATCCTTTACGCCTGTGATTCGTGCGGCGATAAATTCCTGGATGCCAGCTCCCTAGCCCAGCACGTACGCATCCACACGGCCCAGGCCTTGGTCATGTTTCAGGCCGATTCAGACTTCTACCAGTACACCACCACCACAACAACCACCACCACCGAAGAGGGGGTTTCTGCCACCACATGGCAACCCGCCACGGAGCAGGTCATCCAGGAGGGAGAGCTGGTCTTCAGTGCCCAGGATGGAGAGATAGTGGAGGAGGAGGACACACAAGAGCAAGAAGAAGGGAACGTGACGGTGATTCAAGAGGACGGAGAGGTGGAAACACACACCGAGCTGCACACTGAGGAAAAGGAGGAGACTGTAGAAGAGGCAGAACAGGAGAAAGAAGAACAAATGGAATGTGAGGGCGTGTCAGGCGTAAGTGGGGGGGAAGAGTGACTGAGATAGTGCTTGCGAGAGAAAATCCTAATTTATACGAGAGAGTGAAATACAAGAGATGAACTGAGTCGACGCCGAACCTGCCAAGATGTTACAAATCAATCTAAAACTGGATTCATAACATACAAACACCTTTTAAAACAATTGTATCTTAGGTCGTATGCTCCTAAATCATGTTTGTGCTGTTGCTAACCAGGTGAGAGACAGTGGTTGTTATAGACAAATATTGCTGAGAAGATGGTTATACTACTTTGTATAGTTTATTTTTAGACTGAAATGCAGAAGTATGCATTGTGCTTTGTATAAAAACAATTTTGATCACATTCTGTCTTACCTTCTATAAAGAAAGACCCTTTTGTGTTATTTTTCCATTTATCTCTGGTGAGATATGTGTATATTTTCCTTAAGCTGTCCGAATATTTTATTGTACTGAGTTGAAAGTATTTTCATGAAAAAGCACTTGATGCAAGGATGAACTACATTGGCAATGAGGGGCTACTGAAGATTTTTAATAAGAGTCATTATCATCTGATGTTGTGTTTTCGTGTACGGGCAAACATTGTTAGCGCTGTGCATGTATGGTGCTTTGAATGGTTTGTTTTGTGTCCTCTAAAAAAGTCTTAATACCTCTGATAATCGATTAAAAAGAAGTCTGGTGATGAAAAAACACTTCCCTTTCACCATTGATATTCATGTTATTATTTTGACTGTTAATATTAACACCTGCAAGATGCTACATTCATTCATCAGTTGCATTGCTTAAGACTCACAGGAGGTCATAATCTCATCAATAAAGAATCATTACAAAGTGGGATTTGTTGTGCTGTCCATTCAAGTTTACAATGGAAACCATAGAATATCATTAGTTTGGAAAGTACAGACCGTGTACACATTTGCATACCTTTTTTCTAACACATTCAATGGTTGTTTTTGGATGTATAATTGGCAACAATACTGCATCTGTTAACATGTACATTTTAAGATGTGTAGGTAGGCTACTTCGGTCCTTCTGATAAAGTTATGGAAGTATTTATGTTGGCAATGATTTAGTGATAATAGTATAGATTTTAATTTTCAGTCCCCGGACTTCCGTGGTTGTCAGTCTTATAATAAAGCTCTCATCCCATTGGCGTATAGGCAGTCAGGGCGACGCGTTCCTCTCTGTGATTGGCTGGATGTCGTGGGTCAAAGTTAATTCGACTGCTAACGCTGACGTCGACTTCTGCAGCAAAATGGCGCCGTTGACAGCAGACGTGCACCACCGGTCCGGTTCTTCATCATTGTCCAAGAAACGGAGCGAAATGGCGAGCCAGCGGAGGTTCAGACTGCTCGACAACAATGTTATTTTCTTCCTTTCGTTATCCGCCATGTTGCATTGCGCTGTGGCTGACGGTAGGACGTTGGTTCTGCTGGACAACCTCAACATCAAAGACACCCATTCAATCTTCTTCCGCAGTCTGGCAGGTCAGTACGAGATCCGTGGTTTATATCAATAAATAGTTATTTCTATGCTGTTAGAGACTTGCTTCTGTTACTAACGGGTGTCTGTGCGGCTAATATACAGTAGAGTCTCTGGGAGTGGAGCTTGTATACCTGAGATTCATGATGCACTGCTCGGCTGCTAACGTCATCTTAGCTGCATTCAAGCCTCTGGCAGTTTAACGTTGTTCTAACTATATTACGGCTGTGTGTGTGTTTCATAATGTTAATGCACATTGCACTGAATCGATGCAGCACCACACTTCATTTTGGAATACATACATTAAATAGATAAGTTTTGATTAAAACAATCATTTATTTCATAATAAAGTTAGCAGTCATCTCAAACCAAAGATTCAGTTGGGCCAGATACCATTCTAATAACCTATAACATGCACACGTTTTTTTAGAGCATAAACACGTTTTCCTGATGAAATGATTTAATAGCCAAGTAATAGAATGCATATCCGTAGCAGCAGACAACCTTTTTATAACTATTTTAAATGGTTTTGTACATTACCGGTGGTGCCACTTTACTCTTGTGGTTATCATCCAGAGGAGAGGTATTACTCTGGTGAATTATTCATGATCCAGGATGTCAGTGCTTACCATCCTTATAGCAAGGTAGTTACAGTAGAGAGTTCAAAAGGCTGTGGAACTTTACCTTATTATTGCAGTGACGCATCACAACCATTTATATACTATCTATGATCACAACAAGTACAACACATTTCAGCAGTATGCGCGGCACTATATACTACAACAAGTGTAACAAGTGATTCAGTGCCCCTCATGATAACGTGTCTCTCCTTTTCAGATCGTGGATTTGACCTCACATTCAAGACGGCTGATGATCCCTCCCTGTCTCTGATCAAATATGGCCAGTTCCTGTATGAACATTTGGTCATCTTTTCACCGTCAGTTGAGGGTAAATGTCACACTCACGTTATAACAGCTTACAAGGCCTTGTGTTTGCCTTGTTGTGGAATCAATCTTTAACATGTCATTGCTTTCCTGCTCTGCTACAGACTTTGGAGGGAACATCAACGTGGAGACCATCACAGCCTTCATCGACGGTGGAGGCAACGTCCTGGTCGCGGCCAGTTCAGACATTGGTCAGTTGTGTTCCAACGTCTTTTCAATTGAATTTATTAAAATCTATTAATGTTTGGTACAGGATGTAAAATTCTCTTTTATTCTAGACTAAATACTGAATAACGGCAAAGAAATTACTTTAATATACAACTTTGATATCACACAACAATTTCACAATTCACATGAATCAATACAAATAAATAATAATAATTATAATAATATATTTAAATTATATAGCGCTTTTCTGACATGCATTTCCTAAATACAGTAAAACAGCTAACATCTTTTTGAAAGGTATGCCGGAAAAATGTACTTTTTCTAACCAGGGTATACACTACCTGGAACCGGCCCTTGCCTTTTTTCCATGGTGGACAAGCTTATGAACCTCAATCATTGTTAATAATATTATTTAATAAAAATGCCATGATACTATGATCCTCTATTAATGTTAATCTCCTTGTTCCACAGGTGACGCTCTGAGGGAGCTGGGTAGTGAGTGTGGCGTGGAGGTGGATGAGGAAAAGACAGCCGTCATCGACCATCACAACTTTGATGTGTCTGACCCTGGAGAGGTATAATACTCACACACACATCTGCATCTCCCATCTTCACAATGACTCATTATTTACCAGTGATCCCTCTCTCCTCCAGCACACCCTGATTGTTGCTGATCCAGCCAACCTGCTGAAAGCCCCAACCATCGTGGGCAACCCCACAGACAAACCTGTGTTATTCAAGGGTGTCGGGTAAGTCCCACTGAATGTCATTTTTCAATGTCTTGATTTAGATAGATAGATGATAGATCTTTTGTCATTGAACATTACAGAACAACGAAATGCATTCCAGTTCACACCCCACTATACTCCCATGTAAATGAAATGACCATATTCTACTGAGATTGGGACGGTGCTGCTGAGGTCTAGCATGAATAAATAACTGCCTAATATTACGTTTGGATAATTTTCTTTAGATTTTACAGTAAGACAAATACACACAGTAGACAGGAAATGTATATTGGTTTCTAAGTTCTTTACTCTACTTCACCACTTTAACCACTGTCACTTTTGAAATTTGGTTGACATTCATTTGTTATTTTGTTAAATATTATTATATAGAATTAAATAAGTGACTTATTTTTTACTTTGAGCAGCACCTCATTTGGTTAACTTATCTCACAATCATTCTGTATCTTCCTTGATTCTATACTGTTCCATAGCATACTCTTTATCCATATGCAACCAGCCTTTATAAGATTTAACTGACCTGCCCCCTCCCTCTCCTCCCCCTTCCAGCATGGTGGCAGACCCAGAGAACCCTCTGGTCCTGGACATCCTCACCGGCTCTTCTACGGCCTACACCTATTTCCCTGACAGACCCATCTCTCAGGTGAGATCCCTCAATACAACTATGACATCATTTATTAACGCTCCTCCAACAAAGAGTAGATTTGCTGCACCAGTACTGCAATCAACAAGACACATTATTAACATGCGCGTGATTGTAACGTAAGGCCTATCTACTAGAAAGCTTCACAGGCAACTACTGGCCTGGCATGTAGGCTATATTACAGCCATTTTAGTTCATGTTGGGGACTTGTGTGTATGTGGAATGTGTTCAAAACAATGTTTAAAACCAGTTTTTTAAGAAACGTAAAGGAAAAACATTGCTGTTTTTAAGCGAAACCGTTGTCATGCAAAAGTAGCTCAAGTGTCACTGTGGAGCGTCATAAAAAAACATGAGATTAAAAAAAAAAAATGTTTTACTAATAATGAGTGTCTTCCCTCCCAGTACCCCCATGCTGTTGGTAAGAACACCCTGCTGATTGCCGGCCTCCAGGCCAGGAATAACGCCAGAGTGGTTTTCAGCGGCTCCCTGGACTTCTTCAGCGATGCCTTCTTTAACTCAGCGGTGCAGAAGGCCACACCAGGCTCCCAGAGGTAGCCTCAACTCACCATCACATATTACAGCTACCTGTCAGCAAATCAAATCTCATTATTGATTTTTCTGGCTCCCATAACGTTTTGCTTAACTTTTTAAACTTTGGATGTGGATGAGGAGTTGTAGCTCTGCATCGTATAAGACAGGTCCATGCTTTACTTTTATATCTCAAGCTAATTTGTCAAATGAAAGTAGTCTTACATTGCATTTGAAAAATTATTAGAGTGTCGGGGGATTTCTTGAGAACCGTTTGTTGTCGGAATCATTTTTTTTTGTCAAAATCTGCTACCTGTCCGTACTCGTGGTGCACTTCCAGAGCGCACTGGATTGTGGGTCAGAATCTCCCAATTAGCATGCTGATTTCAACACTTAAAAACCTCAACCAGATGTAGTAGGCTTCCAGAATCGCTGACTCCACCTTTAAGTACACTAGAGACCTGTGTAGTTAACATGTAATGTGTAAGACTGTAATGACTGAGCATTTATCTGTGCAGCTGTGGTTGGTATATAGGAAAATATCCTTCCTTCAAAGGCCAACTCTGATATTTTGGGGTCGGTTGCTGAATGCAGATATGTTAAGCCAATTAGCAGTACTATAAAAATGGAACACGTTGGGGCGCTCCGGTGGTGTAGTGGATAGAGCGCGTACCATATTGGCTCCGGCCTTCGTTGCAGTGGTCGCGGGTTCAAATCCGACCCGTTGACCTTTACTGCAGGTCATCCCCCTCTCTCTCTCTGTCTCCCCATTTCAACTCTGTACTATCAAATAAAGCTTGAAAAAAATAAAAAGGAAAACCCCCCACTGACGCAGTCCTTGTCTCATCCTGGTCTGTTAGGTTCGAGCAGACAGGGAACATGGAGCTGGCTGAGGCTCTGTCTCGCTGGGTCTTCAAGGAGGCTGGAGTCCTCAGGGTGGGGGCCGTTACCCATCATCCCGTGGGAGAGCTCTCCCCCCCTGCAGCATACACCATCACAGACCTGGTGGTGAGTTCAAGGTTTCAGGGACTTTAGGGAACAATCACTGCATTGAAAATATTTTTCAGAATAAAGGCTGTGTATTTCAATGTTCTGGTGTGTATCTGAATGTGATAAACCTTCTCACAGGTGTACAGCATCGTCATTGAGCAGCTGACTGAGGGCCGCTGGGTTCCCTTCGACGGAGAAGATATTCAGCTTGAGTTTGTGAGGATCGATCCGTTCGTCAGGACGTATCTCAAGAAAAATGGTACGTCGCTGTGGATGCAGAACACTACCTAATTGGTTCATTTTAGGGTGTATTCACACATGCCGTGTTTAGTTCAGTTGAAACGAACTCAGGTGCACTTCTGCCTTCGGTGCGCATCTTTCAGGCAGGTGTGAATACAGGAATCACACTCGGGGGCGGACCAAACAAACGCTCCGAGACCCAGCTGAAGAGGTGGTCTCGATGCGCTTCAAAACGCACTCTGCTGCAGTTCGTTTGTGGTATGAATTTGGCCGGACTCGATCCGACCCAATTGCAGGAAGCACTGTGCCTTTTCTTTTTCTTTTTCTTTTTTCTTTTTTCTTTTTTTTCTTTTTCTTTTTTATTGTCACAGGGCAAATTATAGGGTGTTATAATTTGCCCTGTGCCTTTTCTTTTTAAATAAATCGCTGTCAGCTTCACATTATAGGAAAGTGTTGTTGTCGCCATTGTTAGGAAGATTAGTTGTGGTTTGACCGGGAGCCCCGAGCGAATATATTACATTTGATAGACAGGACGCGTAAACATGCTGATGTGTTCAGCGATCAGATGAAGGAGAGGGGAGCGTCTCCCGCACAGTGCCAACAGGTTCACGCTGCGCTTTGTATGAAGTGCGTGTTTTTATTTTGCATCCCATGTTACGGGACCGTCAATACTATCCCTGTGTCAGTTTGGAGCCGAGCGCGCCGAACTCACACCCAGCTGACACACGGCTGTGTGTCAGCTTCAGCCTATTCCTCGCGAGCCGCGCGTCCGGCAGCAAAAATACAGTAAATATTATGTTTCACATCGTAGGCTACAAGCCACACATTGACACCGGCCTACATATTGTAACCATATGAAACAACAATAATTTTATGTTTTTGTAGGCCTATTTATTTATTATTTTTAACCCCATATCGTATCAGTTATATATTTCGCAGTTTTTACTTTGTTTTTCCTGCTCCTCTCCACCCCAGAATGTCTGTCCAATGAATGAATGACCTCAGATCACGTGTGGTTTTACTTCTTAATGCTGGTTCACTTGCAAAAGGGGCAATATGAAAGTGGACCACATCAAACAAAAAAAATCTAAGCTCTATTTGGTCTGGACCAAAGCAAGTGAACTCGCGGACTTTCCCTGTGTGAATACACCCTTAATGTGTGCTTACAACATAAATGTAGTGCACTCTTGGGATTTGGGGGATTGAGCTGTATGTACATTTACAGTCACAAACTGTAGCCACTAAACATGCTGTGTCGTCTCTTTTTGCTTCCAGGAGGTAAATATAGCGTGCAGTTCACACTGCCCGACGTGTACGGCGTCTTCCAGTTCAAGGTGGACTACAACCGACTGGGATACACACACCTCTACTCCTCCACACAGGCAAGTCCATCAGGTTTACTTCACTTCAGAATACTGGTCTGGTGACTTTACAGAGACCTTCATGCAAATGAAAATGAAAGCAGAGAAATACCAGTCCTGCGAGACCAGCCTGATCTCACAAGCTTCACACTTCCTCCAGTCTCCGTTGGCCTCATCCATTAGTGGAAGGCAGCCCGCTGATTGTTTTCTGTTTCTACTGAAGTGGACATGGATCAATGAATAAGCTAATGAGATATGGCCGATCTCGCAAGGCTAGATTGACGACTACATGAACCAATCGGAAGCGGCCTTCCACTATAGAAAGGAAGTGTTAGGTATGAACGTGGGTCCTGATTGTCACGTTGTTTTTGGACTCTCTCCCCACGGAGATTGGAGAAAGGCCAGACTGATCTGCGGGAGAGTTACAAATGTCATCGATCACAAGATTAGGCTGGTATCACTAGGCTACAGAAGGTTATCTAGGGAGTACCAGTACAACCACCTTCCCAAAACCTTGATATATGATTTCAAGGTTTAGCTTCTGGGCACTGTGGCTTGGAAGACATTTAACACCCATGCTCTTCTGTAAGGCAAGGCAAGTTTATTTATATAGCACAATCTAGACACAAGGCCACTCAAAAGTGCTTTACAGGATCATGAAATACATCAAGATTAAAATACAAGTATACACATTAGAAAAGTGGAACACAAATATGAATAGAAATAAAATGATTGAATTATAAAATAAAAATGACAGGTTAAATGGGGAAACATAAAAGTCTTCTGGGCTAACTTCTTCTACCATTGTCTTTTTCTTTTTCCCAGGTGTCTGTGCGTCCACTGCAGCACACTCAGTACGAGCGCTTCATCCCCTCAGCCTACCCTTACTACGCCAGTTGCTTCTCCATGATGGCAGGCCTCTTCGTCTTCAGCATAGTCTTCCTGCACATGAAAGACAAGGAGAAGTCAGACTAATGCAGAGAAACAACATAAGAGGGGATAAAGGAGATCTTAGAATTGAACCTGTGGAGTGAAGAGTTGGAATCGAATGTCTTGAATCTTCTCGCAGGGACCTGGTGACTGTATAAAAAAAAATACAGTGGTTGTTCGGTTATTGGGGCACTCAACTAATCGGGGTCTGGAGAGCAAAATGGCTGCTGATGTTGACTAATAAAATGCAGTGGTTGGGTTTTTTTTTTTTTTTTGTACACTGAAAATCACTACAAGGCCTGTAAAAAAAAAAATCCTTAAGTCAGTCTGAGTTTATATAAAGTTGCTTTACATTTGATAATAAAGCACTTGCCTTGGAACATGAAAGAAATCCATACCAAAATTTTACCCACATTTTGTTAATTAGGAAATGTCATTGTGGTTATTATTACTACGTGCACTGAATATGCCAACTGTTCATTTGTTTTTGATAAGAATTTAACGCGTTTCCATAAAGTTGGTGTCAACTTAACAATAAAATATTGACATTCCACTCTGTTGAAATTGCTGTCCCTTTTGTGATATTCATATTGATTTGAGTAGCCTATTACTTATTTTCTGCTACATGAGCTTAAACCAATTTTGATTATACAACATGTCACTTACCATAAGCCTTAATCGTCTTTATTTTCAATGAAAGGTCCAACTTTAAACCATGCCTTTACTTCCTCTGCATGATTGAGTGAAGTGGACATTGTGAACCAATTTCAAAGGCAGATTTCAAGAAGTAAATTAAAACGGTCTTGCACTAACGCCAAATTGATTAGTTAGTTCTAATGATTCAAAATATTCAAATAGTTTACAATTTATTGTGTTTTATAAGAATCCCGAGCAAAAAAATGGTAACACTTTACAATAAGGGTAAGGGTGGGTGAACCGTTAATTAATGCTTAGGCATTGCTATTAACGGTAAGTTAATTCTTATTAAGCATTAACTCACTTTTAATGCTTAGTTATTAACGGTTAGGTAATATTTGGTTAGGCATTAACTATACTTAGTTAACTAATACTTAATAAAGCATTAATTTAGCATAACAGTTAATGCTTTTAAGAAGGCTTATCTTTTCCAAAGCATTTATTAAGGGTTAGTAAATGATGAGTAAATGTTTAGTATGCATTTGCTAAGCATAAACCAACAGTTAATTAATGCACCCTTATTGTAAAGTGTTACCAAAAAAAAATTAATTCTAAAAATTCCGAGCGCAGTCAGGTCCCTGTAGCTATCCCACGCGCTAAAGGGGCGGAGGCGCTAATGGTGACGTAACCCACTGACTCAGTAGGTTAGTAGCACAAAAAGTAACAGAGCATTATGTGACTTTGAAGTAATTAGCTGTAAACAGCTACGCGAAAAGGTAATTTAGAGTAATTCACAATAGCTGTCATGAGAAGGCGAATATGATAAATTAAATAGCTGTTAAACCTATACATAGTTAGCTTAAGTCTCAACCCCCAGCCTGTGTGAGTGTAGCTAGAAAAAAAAGTCTAGTGGCTAATGCAGCTGCTGCTAACGCGAAGCTAGGCAAACACTGCTTGGCTAGCAGGAGCTGTTGACAGAGGTTAGCTCATTGCACTGCTTTCCAGGCACTAACATAATGGGTGAGAACTAGCGGTGCTGTCATCATTTACTGCATACAATTAACAGCCTAGGCTTTATCGTTAGTTTGGCTGCCAATTGCATTTCAGGGCAAGATAATGTTAGCTAACTTAGGCGGGCGGCGTTAGCTTTAGCAAAACAAGCGCCCTGCTTTGGGAGTCAGCTGACAGTCTGCTGTGGGCTGCCAACAGACCAGTGATGGATCAACTCAAAGTTAAGGATCGCATACTGGAAAACATCTCCCTGTCTGTCAAAAAGGTAAGCGTTGTCCGGTTGGCCAGCACACTTTCTATATCGTCCCATAATGTTTTAAGCATTTTCACATGCCTGATTGCCTGGAGCTATAACGTTAGGTCATCTTTTGTTTGCCAAAGAGGGCAACTTTCAAGTCTTGGGGGGACAATACTAGCTCGCTGTCATGGAAAGGCCGATACAAGCAAATACCATGTGGACTCTTCACTACAAGCTCTAGCTTTAGTTTGATATGTTAGAGTTTCTCTTTTTGATCATGGTGAATAGTAGTTGCACCCAGCCAGCCCCTGTGTTTACAGCACAACCTGCCATCATACATAGCACCAGACAGACACATTTTTTTTGTTGCAAGATGAGGATAGGCTAAATAGATTTGCTATGCTGTTGCAAAATAACCAGACTAACAGCATTGCAACTTCTTCCTCCTCTCCCAACATGTTTGTATTGTAACTTATCTCCAAAACATTTGAGTTTTTTGCATGGGCTTTCTCTGTCTTTTTCAGTTAGTTCACCGATCCCTTAATGCTACTGTGCCTTACTTTCCTTGTCCACATTTGTGGTTGTTGTGCTAAAGTTTTTTTGCCCCTGTGTATTTATGTCTTATAATGACCATCAAAGAGCTCATGAAATAGTATGCCTCAAGCCACCAAGGAAGTGTAGAGTGTTTGCCTCGGACAAACATTGCCTTAGTCATGTGAAGATAGTCACAGGATACAAATTCACTTTCTTTGGGTCACAATCCTCAAAGCTACTCTCTCTCTCTCTCTCTGACCTACACTTTGGTGGGTCAGGCTTCAGTGTGTCAATACGACAGTTAGGATTAAGCTCAAGAGGGTGCATGCTACTGCTGCTGCAAGATGGACACCAATGGAACACTTTGCATCACTTGCACCAACTGTAGAACATTTGTAGATGATCCCATTCCAAATAAAAAAGCTACACTGCGAGGTATTCAGAGTGTTTTACTGCCTTTGCTCAAAACACCAGCAGCACATTGGGTTTACATTAATACACTGACTATAAAAGACTACATTCACATTAGATGAACAATTGAGGATTTTGTAGCCCCTTTTATTACATAGTCCCCCCAATTTAAGAGGACCAAAACATACGTGGTTGCAAATCATTCAAATCAAAATCTCATGACTGGCTTAAGCGACCAACACACATACTCCTAGCCTGGCCGGAGCAGCCTGACCTGGCAAGCTTCACATGTTGTTCCTCTATTTGGCTGGTCTCACGAAGCTAGATTGAGGATTACATGAACCAATCAGAAGCAGCCTTCCACTATAAGGAATGAAAAGTAAAAAGTGAAGCTCAGTAGATCAGTCCGGTCTCACGCTAAGCTAACAGACTTCAGCAGGCACATGGGGATCAGGACTGTCTGACCTGTGATGTCAGCCAGCTTCACGTCTGAATGCTTCTTACATGGGTAACTGGCCCTCCGTCTGGTCTTCAGCAGTACCATTTTAAAACACAAAGAGTACTCAAGCACTGGAGCAAAGCAGCAACACACATGCTCAGAAGGATTTAGGGCAGAGGCTTTTCTCTACTTGGAGCTAAATTCCTGGCTTCTATTGACTATATGTTGCACTGTAGAGTCATTGTCCTTAACCTTGGATCATCAATGGTTACTCCATGTGAACACTCTTAATTCCCAGTGTCTGGTCCTACTGTAGCTAGCCTGGCACCGCCCACCTACATACTTCCGCTCAATTTTAATTTCCTTTCAGCAGTCAGTCTGGGTGTGCGGTATATTAGTGGGTTTTCTCTGCCAGATTTTTGGCGGTCCAATCAGCGAACAGAGGTAGTGGCTCAGAAGCCGGCGCATGACATACGTCATGACCGAACGTTATGCGATTGGTTGGCAGATCCAAGTGGCACTGAGCAGATCCAATAGTTTTAAACTTCAACAGACACCCGCCTTCAAGTTAGTTAACGTTTGTCAATTGAGCGATTCCAGGCCTTCTGTACTAAATGAAATGAAGTACGGTGGTCTGGTAGAACCAGGCTATACTGTAGCTATTGTTCTATTAGTGTGCTGGAGATCTGACTGAGCCAGAACAGAAGATTACCTGGTCATCAGGTTAGAAAGTCATTACAGCCAAAAATTGTTCCATCGCTTGGTTAGTTCACATTGAAGCAAGTTCACACTTGACGGTTGGCAATGCTTTCATAATTCTTGCACCTTACTTCCTCGTAGAGCAACTCAACTTGCATGATTGGTTGAACAGTTGTGGATGAGAGCCCAGTAGATGTTATATTTTGCAGTCCAGTAAATTGCAACCAAAGTTTTCAACCGTAGCTGGTCTCAGGTATATGCTAAATACAAAAAATATATATATATATTTATCTATACCTACCTCTACGCCAGCCAGTCTTAAAAAATCCAACTCAACTTTTAAATAAATAAATCTCTTAATAATATTCCAGAAAGGCTTTTGTCTTTATGACACATTTTCGAATACAATAATTTCTTTCGAAAACGTTGCACTTTATGACTGGATTTGGTGTTGAACTGTCCCTTTCTTCAGCAATACATACACGTCCTATAAAAGCCTTTTCCTTGTGTAGTTGCAGAGCTACTTTGCAGCCTGTGAAGATGAGACTCCAGCCATCCGGAACCACGACCGGGTCCTGCAGCGCCTGTGTGAACACCTGGACCACGCTCTGCTGTATGGGTAAGAGGCTTCACTACGCTCACTAAAGGAAAACTCATTTACCTGAAGAGAGGAAAGTGCACAGTGGAAGTAGCCAGGCAAGGCAAGACTATTTATTGCCACAATTTCAGAAAAATGCAATTCAAAGTGCTTCACAGGGGCTACGATACATCAAGATTACACATTCGAATTTGAATTTCGGAGATGATAAAAACAGGCAGACTAATTGTTTAAAATGAAATAAATTGCATTTAAAAGACAATAAAAAGAAGCAAATAAAAAATAAAAATTGCAGGTTAAAAAATGGAAACAGAAAAGTATTCCGCTTTGATTTTACAAGAGATGAGAGTGGCAGCCGTTAGTAACAGCTTTGAGACTCAAACTCTTCAATAAGTGATCTATGTGGATACTTGATAGTATATGACTGTCAGATGTCTGTGAAAGTGTAGTTAGAGCATCCTGACTGTCCTCTCTGCCTGCCCCTTGTGGCCCTATGCCTGATGTGTTGTTATTGACTGCAGGCTCCAGGACATCTCCTCAGGGTACTGGGTCCTGGTCCTTCACTTCACCAGGAGAGAGGCCGTCCGCCAGATAGACCAGCTGCAGCACATAGCAACCAACCTCGGTCGAAGTGAGACAGCGCTCTCTCTCTCTCTCTCTCTCGACAGACAGACAGACAGACAGACAGACAGACAGACAGACAGACAGACAGACACTCACTCACTCACTCACTCACTCACTCACTCACTCACTCACTCACTCACTCACTCACTCACTCACTCACTCACTCACTCACTCACTCCCTAACTACCTACCTACCTACCTACCTACCTACCTACTTGGGAGGGGATTAGGTATCATTTAATAGCATACCAAATAACTCCCATTCTTGTCTGTGTAGGCCGTGCATGGTTATACCTGGCCCTGAGTGAGAGCTCTTTAGAGAGCTATCTACGCCTCTTCCAGGAGAACCAAGCCTTACTGCAGAAGTATTATTTCAAGTAAGTCATCCTCTCAACCTGATCTTAATGCCCTGAATTCACAAATTGATAAATTTTGTTACATGTGGAAGTTCTACTGTGTTTCAGGAATGAATAAATGTGTCATGAATTGAACTCTTGATTTGTCTTCTCCCGTAAAGGAACGCGCTGGTGTGTAGCGACGACCACCTCACGCTCTTCCTCACGCTGGTGTCTGGCCTGGAGTTCATTCGTTTCAATCTGGAGCTGGTTAGCAAATATATTACTACAAGATCCACTGTTTCCCCTACGTTTATGTTTGGTTCAACGGCAATTCTTTCCAACTATGTTTTTTTTTTTTTTTTTTTTTTTTACATAAGTTTCTTTTTACAACTAAAAAAATATTTTACAACTGTCTGTCTTTGATATACAGCCCTGGAAAAAAATGAAGAGACCATTCTAGATTTTTCTTTAATCTTTATCTATACCTTACTTATTGAAAATGCTCTAAATGAAAATAGTTTTATTGTGAATTTGATAGAAATGTTGTCAGTAGTTTATATTATAAAATTAAAAAAGTTCATTTTACTCAAACATATGCCTATAAAGAGTAAAACAAGAGACACTGAATATTTGGAGTGGTCTCTTAATTTTTTTCCGGAGCTATATATATTTTTATTTCACAAATACATGTCCATTCAAAATGACAGGGGAAACACTGATATCAATATCATTTTGAACTGCTAAACGTCAGCTGCATGTCTGTAACGTTAACAGTCAGTGCGGTTACATGGCACAACTAGATTAGATTATCACATATATCGAACTAGACACTGAACGGACCGTGTCACTTGTCTGAGTTTACATGGCCTTTCAGGAATCGGATAAATGTCCAATGCAATGCTGTCTCCATTATGCTAGGTGGCGCTGTAGCCCTTTCAACCATGCTTTCAACAAGTGTTGAAAGAGCCACGTCCGGTTCTCTTCCGGCAGCAACCCCCATGGTGTAGCCTATCACGCGCAGGCACACAAGCACAGAACGAGATGTCCGATATGCGATATCCGATCCCTGTATACATGCAGAGAGAATGCCGACAATGAACGACTTATCTAGGTGTTCTTATCCGACTTCTCTTGTCCGTTATTGTGCCGATTTGTGTCCGAAGTAGATCGGATAAAGGTGTTTACATGCAGTTTAAAAGTCCTGTTGAAGTCTTATTCGTTTAGTTACCCGATTATGAGTCTGCATGTAAACGCACTGACTGTCTCTGTCAGGACGTGCCCTACCTGGACGTGGCCCCCTACATGCCAGACTACTACAAGCCCCACAACCTGCTGGACTTTGAGGAGAGGCTGCCCAGCTCGGACAGCTTGTCCCTGCATTCCTTCACCTCCCTCACCTCCACTAACCTGGAGTGGGACGACAGCGCCATAGCCCCCTCCAGTGAAGGTAAGGCCCTGATATCAACCAAGCCCTTTCAAAAAACCATACACTACATTCATCTCAATGTTGATTAGATATACAGTATCTAACATGAGCCTTCTTAGTTTGACTCAACCTATTATTCACGAGCTCCTTGATTCAAAAACTGATGGTCCTGATTCAAAGCTGATGAGGATACATTATTAGGGTTAAACATTGAACTGGGAGAAGTTGGAGCCTTTGGGTCTACTGAAAAACCTATTTTATATGATCCCCTTCTTTATTTTATCACCACTAATTGGCTCGTTTTAGAAGAGGAATACCAACTCGTTTGTTAATCATTTTGAGCTATTGTGTCTTTTTAATTCTGAATCTGTATTGGCCAGGAATCGCTGTCACTCCCCATCATATATCAAGTTTCATTTCTCTAAGTGCTGCTGTGTCTTGAAACGCCTCTAATCTGGACACTTTGGACTAATCTTAATGTGACTCATCGTCATATGATTTATTGATGTTGTGTATGTGAGTTAATGAGACCATGCTGGAGTGCAAGTACACACTCATACGCGCTTTGGTGCTAATTCAGACAGTGATGTCAAGCTAACGGCATGTTCCAGAGGTTTGGATTGATCCTTGCACACACTCTTGTGACTCCCGGATGGCAAAGTGCATTCTATCATACAGATCAGTCTGCGTGCAGAGGGGCTGACAGTTACACAATGTTCTCATCAGGGCGATATGCTTTCCCCCTCAGTTTCCCTCTTTTAGATCCCACTTCCTCCATCCATTCATTTTGCTCTGTACACCACAAGTCATGTTATTTTTCTGTTGTCTCATTCTTCTCTCTCTCTCTCTCTCTCTCTCTCTCCACCTCTTTCTCTAATGTTGAACGTTATCCCTCCTTTTTTTCTTTAGATTATGATTTCGGTGACATCTTCCCCGTGCTGCAGTCATTGCCAAGTGCAGACTGGGAAGGTGGGATTTTGGTCAACCCCTGCCCTACCCTACCCTGCCATTCCATCCTCCCTTCCCCTCAACCCTCCTCCCTCCCTCCCCCTCCTATGTGGCATGGCCATCCCCACAAGTTTGTGCTCAATGCATGCTGGGTAGAAATGTTAATATATAAGCTACAGCAAGAAGACTGAAGACATGAAAACAAGAATGATCAAAGGGCCGTGGGTTAAAACTGGTTTTGAAACGTTTGTTGTTTGGCACATGATGACTTTAGCCAGTAAAATAGAATTAGTGTTGTTACTATGATTACTGCATATGATGAACATTAAATAGGAAGCCAATAGCTAGATTAATTTATTATGGTTAAAAACAAACCTCTAGAAAGACTATTATAGCAGAATATAATGTTGACCCTCTCCTAAGCCTACACATCAAACACAAAAGGCTTGAACTAACTCAAAGCCATGCACAATTTTAGTATTTTGTGTTAATGACCATTTTTAGGAATTAAACAGTTAAACACACATGCAACATACAAGGTGTCATGCATTATACATTGTCTGGTATGTTTGAAAACAAAGCAATGCTGGTTGGTTGGTCTACTTGGGATTGTAGTATTTGGTGGGTATAATGTTGTCTGTCACGTTACTGCATGTGTTACTCATCCGGGGAATGGATCCTAACGCTTCTCTGCTTTATTATTGACCACAGCCAAGATAAATGCCTGGTGTAACTGGCTCTCACTCTGCCCAGTCTGTCTCTCATGTCATTGTGTTGCCTGTTTGTCTGGCGCGGTGTTTTTGTAACCTCTTTTTTCTTCCTATGTGATGTGCACTGGCCTAGGTTCAGCTTTAACTGTAGCGTGGTGAGGTAACACTCAATAGCCACTGACGGTCAACATTGCTCTAGTATTTCGACTACTACAGCATCTGTTGTCTGTTGTGTCATGGCTGACTATCCATGTCATGGTCTAAATTTAAATCAGAAAAACAAATCATGTCCAGTCCACTCATGATCAATCCCAATAAGTACACAAACAAATCAAATTCTGTTGTTAATCTGTTATTATTCAGATATGTGTTTAGTGTTACCCTTCTCTCAATGCCATAGTAAGGCTTGACCTAGGCCTGTGCCCTGCTAAAGCTGCTGCCTGTGTTACCTACCTGATGTGTCTGCAAAGCATCACGTTGTGTGCCTCTCTGACTCTGCCAAAGAACTACAAAGAGCAACGCAGCGCCTAACATTTCTTTTATGTGCGATGTTGATGGAGAAATACACAAAGTTTTTATAAAAATTGTCTCATTGGTCAACTTTTCCATTGAGGATGACTCAAAAAATCTTCAGGAATATTCATGAATAGAAACAATTATACTCTATTACAATCTATGGTAAAACATTGTATTACTTCCAGTGATAATCACTTGGCCAGAGACCAAAGCAATACCAAAAATTGTGTGTATTTCAAACATCCGTAGAACAAAATGTGCTTTTACTGTTTACTGCAATTTGGTTTTGCTTTTCCTGGTAGAGGGTGACCTGACCGACCAGGCCAGCTGCCCGCGATCCAGTGGCTCCGACCCCCAGACGGTCATCAGTGACACGGTGGTGCTTTCTGCCGGTCCTGTGGAGCTGAAGGCATCTCCTCCACACAGCCCCACCTCCAGACACAACCCCTTCAACCAGGACTCAGACACCAACACTTCAGCGGACGTCACGCCGGTTCATGTGGCCACCCGCAACTATCACTACACCATCACCAGTGGAGAGGACATCGAGAACGCCAACAATGAGCTGGAGGTCATCAGGTACACAAGCTTATTGTGTTGTCTGCATGAACGTTACATTACATGAAACAACTTATCAGTGCTTTCAATTGGAACAATTTTCAAACTTGCATGTAGCAACAGTTTTGTGCATATTTTATAGTTTGTGTATCATCCTTCTGGCGATAGCCAAACCCCTTTTCATCTTCTGTTACTTCTTATTAGGCTTTTTCTACTTTAGTACAGGTCCCAACTCGTAAAAACGTTTTCATGAAGTGGTAAACATACCTATAGCCTGCGCTGCAGACTATGTGACACATACACACACCTGGAGATTTTAAATGGGCTGGGGAGTGAATGTGTTGCCTATACATGTGGGTCTGTGAGGCAGAAAGCCACAGGAGAGAGCTAGGATCAAATACATTAAGGGACAATGTGCATGTCATGGTCACGATGAAGTCATTTAATACATGTACATCCCTTGTGGAACATCTCCCCATACATTGTGTATATTCTATTCATCGCCTACCCCTTCTGCATTGTTGATCAAATTCTATTGGATCAAGTTAAACCCAGCTAACCCCTCCCTCTGGTCCCCTCTCAGGATGGCCCGGCGGAGGAAACCCGCCAAGAAGCGTCGAGGGAAGGGCTCCACAGACTCCAGCAGCAGCATCCAGAACTCTGTGTCCTCGGAGCACGGGGAGACAGACGGCCTGCTCTCCTCTGAAGACATGGACTCTCTAAACTGCACTCTAACTCAGGGGGACTCTGACGGGGAGCGCAGGAGAAGCAGGGTGGGCTCTGAGGTGGTCGAGGAAGGGGACGAGGACGCAGCAGAGGGCCTGCTACGGCTGCCAGAGATGACGGACACCTCCATGGATACGGTGGGCCAACCCCTCAGTGATGTCATGGACCGGCTCAACGGGGCTCTGGACAGGGAGCAGGCATGGGAGAACACACAGGAGGGGCAGGGGGAAAAGAATCAAGCCTCTGAGCCAGGCCTGGATCTCCCCACCCAGCAGCCCTTTCGAGAGGGTTCAGGGGGCGAGCCGCCTGACCCCGTCCCAGGAGAAAATGGTCTCTCCCCCACAAGCCCCACCTTCCTCCAGGCCTCCACGGACCTATGCTTCTTTACCGGCCACAGGTGAAAAGATTGTTATATAGTAAGCATTCTAGAGATTAAAGGGTGATATTAAACGTTATTCTTCTCCTCACCCCTTTTTTTGGAACTTGAAAAGCAAATATTGGCAAGTTCATTTGTGCTTTTCATTGTTAGTAATTATTTCTTTAACATGCCTGTCCGCTTGTTTCGTCATTGTCTTTTAATGTTTTTATTTTTCTTGTACGAAATAAACACATTTTTCAATTGAATTGAATACAGTCCAGACTCTCCTGCCCCGAGTGGTGGCCACTATGACCCTGCAGAGCATAGCCGGCCACAGGCTCCTCCAGCTGGCCTTGAAGATGAAGGAGAGGCAGAGGAAGGAGAGGAACTCACCCTGAGAGATGGGGAGGAACAGACGGAAGGAGGAGAGGAGAAGGACAAGCTATCCGGGAAGATCAGTCCCTCGAGAGGTCTCATCCGGCAGAGTTTACGTAAGGGGGCTTCTACAATAATCAGGTGCTGTTAATGTTGTTCAGTATGTGTCTAATGGTGTCCATCTGTGTGTTTCAGGGTGGACAACAATCACCTGCTGCTTCTCATGATTCACGTGTTCAGAGAGAACGAAGAGCAGTTATTCAAGGTGATGACATACTCACTCTTTCTTTGTCTAGATGTTGACGGAATGAAATCCTTTTGGAAAGTGATTCTCTTTCACACATCTTTTAGCCAGTTTAGCTTATTGATTGAGCCATACTTGTTGTGACAATGAAGAAGTGGTTTGGGGAATGTTGCTCAGTGGAAGTGTTGTAAGGGCCACTGGGCCAATTTCAAACTGCTTTTACACTGTAGTCATTTATGTGTTGGGTATTACCAGAGGTTTTTTAAGAAAGACTATTCATGCTTTGCAAAAGAAATTCTGGAATTTTTTTTTTTCACATGTGACAAATCTGACCAAACTGCACGGTTTGTGCAAATGTTGAAAACTAACAGCTGCCAAGGGACTGTATATGTCCAAAATATATCTAGTCTATAAAGTCTGCCATCTGCTAGATTTGTAGTGACTCCGCTACGCTCCACTATCCAGCTGCCAAACCCGTCACTAAAGTGCACAACGGATGAATATGTAGGCTGCAGACACTTGACACAGTTGATGTGTTTCAGATGCTGAGGATGAGTACAGGCCATATGGAGGGAGACCTCCAACCGCTCTACCTGCTACTGACTGACTGTTACATATACCTACTGAGGAAGGGTAAGTGGCTGACAATTCACAATGCAGTGGCTTTATATGGTAGTAAGCTATTGTAAGCCACATTAAAAAATAAGACTGAGGAAATGAGCATTGATGTTTCAAAAAACAGACTTAGTATGTTTATTGCTTGAAATTATATATACATATTTTCATTACTTTAGAATGAACATTTTGTATCTGCATACGAGCGGGGCACACCGCCATGTTTCTACAGTAGCATCTTCACCTCATCACTAGATATTGTGGAAAGACTTGAGGCAGTGGTGGATGATGCCAGGATTGCCATCTATCGTAAATAGCTTCTTGTCCTTGAAGGGTATCAAGTTCAACAGCGTGTTGCAATACAGATTTTTCACCACTAGATGCAGACAAAATATACCTTTTAATGCACACTGCACCTTGGATGTCCTTACAGTTAGGGTATCATGTTTCTACCATTCTAATTGTCCCATCAGATCTGTATAGTATTCCAGAAACACTTTAAAATATGTGTATTTAGTAGGTATTACATTATTAGGTATTACCATGTCTTAATATTCCACAGGTGCAGCAGAGAAGCCCTACACAGTAGAAGAAGCTGTTTCCTATAATGATCTGGACTATATTTCAGTAAGTGTCCTTCACAATAAGGCTTTGTCATTATCTCTCATTTGTATGGGGCTTGTGCTGCTGTTCCTACAAACCCTTTCACAGTGTCATCCTTTGGTCATCCTATGGAGCTTTTAAAGTGTTTTTTGTTGTGCTGTGATCCACCGAGAGTTGATTGCATGATATTTGTGAACCATGTTGACTGGCTTAGTTTTGTGTGTGATACATAAGCTGTCATTCTGTTTGTCTTCAGGTGGGCCTAGATCAACAGACGGTGACAGTGGTTTGCACAAACAGAAGGAGAAAGTTCATGCTGGACACAGCGGACGCCTCTCTGACTGTGTGAGTGGAACTTGAATGCCTCGTGTATCTAGATTATTTGCATCACATACCGAGATTGCATAGCAGGTCTATTTTCAAAGCAAGTTATGGGAAAATCTTCTGTGTCATGCGTGCCACCTCCTTAGACATACAGGATATCTCACTAAATGGGTGATTGTTAGCCTTATCTTCTGAGCTAATCCAAACCATCCTTTTTTACTTGTAGCTTGTTCCTGTCTGTTCTCAAGTCAGCCATGGTGAAGGGTTGTCGTGAGCCTCCTTACCCCTCTGTTCTCACTGACGCTACAATGGAAAGACTGGCTCTCACTAAGTTTGTCTCCCAGGAATCTAACTGTGAGGTAAATGTTCAACTCCACATATACTGTAGAATCTCTAGAATCCACCGTTGACTGTAGTAGTGACTCCATTAAAAGAACAGAGATGTTTCGGAGAGTCTTTTAGCTTGTGTGCGTCAAACTGTTACACTAACAAATACATAAAAATGTCCTTTCTAGATGGATTTAAAACTAACATAGTAAACGAATATATATAAAATTGTGTTTCTGCACATATGTAAATTGCATAGTTATGCAGTGCACTTTTTAGAGGACTGTATCACCATGCACAAACAATATAATGTGAAAAATGCCTAACGCAAGTCCCTAAGTACATTTTTTTATTGTTCATGAATGGGAAAAAATGGCTTCATTGGACACAATTCAGAAATCTAAACCACTTACTTGTGTTTTGGAAAAGGGAATTGCAAAGTACACACTAACCTCTCAGTAATGTCTATTTTGTCATCCACCAGGAAGGTGAATGGATAGATTATTTGGCTGACTTTCAAAATGGTGGTATCTGAATGCTTTCCTTTGTGTTCTCCCTCCAGGTCCCTCAAGTATCTATCAAACTGTATTCCCTGGTCCACTGGGAGGATCCAATGGACATGGCTCTGTCCCCCCAGGGTGGCCCATCAAGGTCTGGAGGACCAACCAGCACCAAGGAGGGTGACGTTCAGTACCGGGCTGGGACCACTTATCTGGGGAAAGAGCTGTGGAAAAGCTGCTACATGGTTCTCAGGTACGGGGCCAGTCGTAGCCTTTTATACACACATTTTCTGGGTTTTCATATTCAATTTCCTCTACACAACCATCAAACATTATTTACAAGGTGGGAAGGTCTCACATATACACTGACAAGCTTTCATGTCACTTACTATTATCGTATGTGTCACATGTAAGACTGACATCTCTCATTTTGTAATCTTGAAAAACTATATTGTGTTGAGTGAGAGGAACTATTGATCACATTTATAGTAATCCCCACTCCACTACTTACTACTAAGAATTAAAAATAAAAATCACCATCCTCTGTCACCAAACATAGTGACAGCCTGAGCTCTGTCAATCAGCCTAACTGACAACACAGCCTGAGTGCACAATCTCAAATATAAAACATAGGCTTTTCTTCCCGATTGCAATAGTACAGCAACAGTAAAACCTTACTGTGTTGATTATGATATTAAGAATACATGAATGTGATAGTAATAGCTGTGCTTTCGTCTTGCAGCAATGGGATTCTTTACCTGTTCTCTGAAAGGACAGACGGGGTTCCACTGCTGTCAGTCACTATGGGGTAAGAGTCAACTGGATGAAAGATGGACCTTCCTACACAGCACACATTTTGACTTGTCATGGGAGAAACCAAACCTTATTTTGAACCAATCACAGCAGTTCTTTGATAGAATATTCTATAAAAAACAAAGACTGTTGCCATGGAGAGTGTTTGATACGGCCACGCCCACACAGTCCTGTCAAACAGTCTACTCTAGACAGTTAAAACAGTTTTTTTAAACTTAATTTTTATAATATTTATGAACATTTATTTTTAATCAGATTTGTGTAAAAGCTTATTGAGACACCCACCTTTTGACTAGGTTTCCAGAGGCTTTAAGTGAACAAACACCTATAAGCAGTAAACTATGAAAAAGATTATGCTATAGCCTCTGTTTCCTTTGTCCACAGAGGAGAGCACTGTGGAGGCTGCCGGCGCTCCAACAGCACAGAGCGGCTCCATGCCTTCCAGGTCATCCTGACAGAGCGCCCTCCTCTGGAGCTCAGTGCAGCCACAGAGCAGGACATGGCTGAGTGGATGACACTGCTCTGCCAGTCTGTCTCCAAAGGGGTAAGGAGTGTGTGTACTGAGGCAGTGCTCCATGTGTCAGGCAAAGCTTTGTTTGACATCATGATCGGATGGAACTCAGTGCTTCAATAGATGCATTGTGTCTGTCTGTTCATAAGCCCACACAAGCTTTCTATAGTCAATACAAATGTATATAAATATACATGAATATGAATATAAATTCCTTGTATATGTGTGTTCAAATTCATGCAGTATAAATTAGAAAAAGTATTGATGTACTTTGACCTCAAACAATAATAATTAAAACATGCTGAGTGTAAATGCTGCCATACTGAGAAATACAGAGAGAGTTTTGTGGAGCTGATAGGCTTAATCATGTTTCTGTCTATTCATTTGGCCATGGCTTGAATGTAACTGACATTTGTTTATAAGGAAAAGTTACACACTATAGCTTTAAAACACTCATTGTCGTATCTAGGGTTGCAAAATTCCGGGAATTTTCAAAGTTGGAAACTTTCCATGGGAATTAACGGGAATTTATGGGAATTAACGGGAATTTTGGGAATTAACGGGAATAAACGGGAATTTACTAAATTTAAAGCCACCCAAATGCACTAAATTCTCCTAACTATGTTATTTCAGTCCAGGCAAACGTTCTAGACTGTAAAAAGCAGTTTTTTCAACTAAGTATTAATATATTTATGAATATTTAATTTCAAATCAGATTTTTTTTTAAGTTTATTGAGACACCCAACTTGATATCATATATTGATTTTTTTAATCTTGACTAAAACAACCAGATTTTATGCAAGTACACTTGGCAACTTGCACTTAGCACACATCCTACTGCAGGGGTACTGAGGCCATGCCCCTACATGCTCTGTGCATTCCTCCATCACATGGGGGGCATTTGACTTTATTTATTGAATGGTTGGGTTCAGACAGATGACTAATATTTAACTTAACATTCATCTTTTTGTTGTTCAGTGAAATTATTGATTGTTCATAAAATAATCAACTTGATAAAGTTCTTCTTACAAATAAATCTGTTCAAATGTAATGTTTTTTAATTGTATTATTTTGCATGGATGTCTGCCTATGACCAAACATAGTGTTTAAATGTTTAGATTTATGTTTGGATGTGAAAAAAAAAATCATTTAAATTACCAACATTTCGTTAATTCCTATAATTTCCAATTTTGAATATTCCCAAAATTCCCGAGCGAAAGTTCCTGTGGAAAGTTTCCGGAAACTTTCCGGTAATTTACCGGAAACTTTCCACCCCTTTGCAACCCTAGTCGTATCCCACGCATTGTTGCGTTTCATTTGAATCTTAAGTGGGAGAATTCTTTCATCAGTCATGTGGGTTTGGCTTTCTTCCACAGCTTCCAACAACAAAATGACGATGAACCAACTTCCCCATCTCTGTAGGCCTGCAGTGTGCTGGCTGGAGTGGCTCTTTTCAAAATGTCAATCTGGATGAATATAAGCCCTGTTTACATGAGCAAAGCATGATGGGAACTGTGTGTCCACCCCCCCCCCCCCCCCCCCCCCTACCTGCAGGTCATCCCCCAGGGTCTAGCCCCCGCCCCGTGTATCCCCTGTTGTCTGGTGGTGACAGACAGGAAGCTGCTGACCTGCCATCAGGACTGTCAGACCAGCTTCTTCCGCTCGCTAGGCAGCGCAGATATCTCTGACATCACGGCTGTCACCAAGGAGGCCCACAAGGAGTACTGTGTCATTGTGAGTGTGCTTTATCTGCTCTGGGAAATAGTTCAATGTCTGCTTTTATATGGACTTAAATGACCTATGTGTAACACCCATGCCCATTAACCTTTAAAATTGGTTTTACAAATGTAAGTATTTCCAGTCTACTGTGACCGGGCCCTCATTAGCTCACGAGACACACTTACACAATGCACTGTTTCTGTGCGTACCAAATACAGTAGGTTATACTAATTTAACTTGTGTATAAGTAGCATTCAGTTCAAAGAGTGAGGTCTCTCCTTAAAGTAGAAAAGTCTGTTGATGAGTTCAACACTTGCTAAATGTAAATGTTGACATGAAATGCCTTTCACCACAATATATTTCTGTTTTTGATTTGTAACATATATTTTGGTAAAAATGGGTGTTGATGCAAAATCTCAAATAAGATCAGAAGAACATGTGACGTTACTGTGCACACGTCATCAATTAGTTACATCTTCTGAAATATGGTTCCCCATTCCACAACCAAGATGAGGGTAGCGTCTTTAGTTTTGCTTATACGAAACTGTGTTTGACTTGTGCGTGCACCATATTTACCAGTATATCATTCTGGTATCATTTTCTTGAGTCTTATCTTTTTAATTGAAGCATTCATTCTGTGCTTGTCCCCACTCTCTCCCTCCATAGGAGTTTGCAGCAGACCGGAGCCAGTTCCTCCCTCCGTGGGTCCTGTACTTCAGTGGCTGTGAAGAGAGGGATCGACTACTGGAGGTGCTGGACAACACATGGAAGGACATTTTTCAGGTGGGAAGAAGTCATCACTGGTTGTAAGGTTCAGTAAGCCAAATGGTCAGTTTAGCTTACTTCCGGCAGTTAGCAGTCCCCTCCCTCGTCCCCACGTCACCACATTAATGCACTGCGGTCTTCAAGCAGCGAGTTATCTGGCATCATCTCAGATCCATAAGTGTGATAAAACATGATAAAAAACCATCAAAACAGACATTGGGAAGGATTTTTACCTCCTCCGCCATTGTAGGCGCATACACATTCACCCATCTGTCGCTCTTTGTGCGTGCACCGGCAGTGAGACGGGTGCAGGTTTGTAGCGTTTTCTCTTCTGGTTATCGGTAGTGGGATCCCAGAAAAGTTTATTTGCCGATTACATGCAGAGCGGTTGACTGAGAGATCGGCTTTATGAAACGCGCACACTATATAAGTGATCACTGTATGAATAAAAGCGATTTAACAATTATATTAACATAACTAAATCGCTTACCTTTTAAGGGGAAAGAATAAGTAATATTGCAAAAAATCCTGTCCCAAAATATAAGCATTTAATTATTATAGCATATTACATCCAGCAATGTCTTCCACTCATGAATGTCCCTCCCTGTACAGGTGGACCTTCCCCACAGAGAGATGTTGGACCCGTCGGTACAGAAGCGCTGTAGTGAGGCCCTGGCTCTGATGAGTAGTGCCTGGCAGAGGGCAGACAGCCTGGCAAGAGGCAGAGCCCAACGCGAACCCTGGTGCTGACGGGGACACACACATACACACACACCACACCCATACACACACACTTACCCGTGGGTAGCCACTGAGACAGACTGATGGATTGTACATGTCTGGTATAGTCCCAAGATAGATGGATTTAACTCTGGCATTCAATTTGTGTCTCTGCAAACAGAGTTCTAAGCTGAGAGACTGAGCTTAACCATTATCCAGGTGGATATTGGTTGTTGTACCACAGTGTAAGCTTGTGACACACCTCTGATTCACAGATGAAAACGTTCCCGTCAGAGAAGCTTCAATACATTTGGCACATTCAATTGCAATGATGCAACAGTAAGACATTTTCACACTGGACAGAAATGATATGAACCAAACCTGCTCATGCATTGCTTTATTATTCCTTTAGTCCTTTAGAAAGAGCAGCAATGCAGATCAAATATGTTGAAACCAAGGAAGGTTTGGTCTCACAGATGCATTATTTTGTATTGGGGAAAAAGGTCTGTAGCAGAAACCAATCACCAATACTTTGTTCATTCAAATATATCCTGCTGAATGTAGTAGTTTAGAATCATTTTATCTCCACAAAGCTAACATGGAAGAGTTTTCTTTAGTGGGAGAATCCACTTTAGAATGAACACTGATGTAGAGATTACTCTTTGAAGCCTTGACTTTGAGAGGTAGAGCCCACTGAAAATGATCAAAACACTTATTTAGTTCATAGAGGAAGCTGAGTTGGGAGGAACCGAGGCATCTATTTACAGCAGCTTCCCTGCACAATGAGTTATTATTATTCTATGATATATATACACCAAAAAAAGCCATATGCTATATGAAGGGGGTAGTTGCTGCCTGTTTGCAACATAAAAAGTTCACACTCCTTGCCTTGCACACTCAAAAAAAAAATCCGTAACGCTCTCAGCTCGCAAATCACACACAACCGTGTGAAGCTAAAAGCCACTACATGCTAACTTACAGTTACAATGTGTTCTCCTGGACCCTGTGGTAGAAGTGTAGATATACAGTGTCAAAGCATCATGAGTTATGTATGCCCTGATGTTCAGTTAGTCTAAGGACACATTCATCTACACTGACAGTCCTATTTCACACTTGTCATGTCATGCGTGTCATCTAATCTGAGGTCTTGCTCTACAGATTTAAACATTGTTGCTCAGATGATGAAAGAAAAAAAAAACCTATCAGGAAACAAACAGACTTGCCTTTTTCTCCACTCCGTAGAGAAGAGTGGAGGCTTCCATGCAGACTTGCACATTGTTAGTACTTTTTTTTTTTTTTTAAATGGTACCTGTTGAGGTTTTGTGCTCATATCGTAATGTTTGCTGTTTATTTCCATTTTAGACCAAGTGGGAACAATTGTTACTAAATTATTCAATAGAGTGGTGACTTAATGGTATAAACTTGTGTGTGTGCATTAGCAAACCGGTATTTTCTCTATAGCTTGGGAGCTGTGTGTCCAGTCTGAATATTTTTCTAGGCTTGTGTCCCATGGCTTATCAATTTAACAGAGAACATCCTTTTTCTGCACTAGTCACCATGCAGTGGTGTAGGACCATGTTTAAGGTGTTAGAACCCTTAAGTAGCCTTTTAACTTCTAGCAAGTGTTGCGTCAGTGCTTAGCAGATACATGCTTTCTGATGCATGTTATATCCTTATAATAGGTCCATGGTTATATCATTCAATAGTAAAGCTTTATTCTAAATAATAGAATAAAGATCCAAAACAAAGCAATTCTTTAAGTTCCCTGCACATGGTATTCACTAGACGGTAGTGCATGTTACAATCTGTCCATAACATTAACACTGAGGGCTGAAATCAAATGTGAGGATTGTTTTGCAATGACAATGTTGACTTTTTGACAACCTCAACTGAACTGCAGGAAATAGCCTATTCCTTTTTGAAAGAAGCACTATTATTTTCCCACTTGTAGTTGCCTTACACTGTACTATGTGGCTGACTGCATTGGAACATTTTAACAATCAACTTTAGTTTATGGTATAGTTCTGGTTTCTTTTAATACACACGTCCAAATGTGTGTTCTATGTAGGGCTGGGTATCAAACCTCAGTAATACAGACATAGAGTTGTATTGAAAACATACAGTTTTGATATTTTTTACTAAGTCTGATAAGTAGCCAGTATCAAAAACTTCAAAGGATACCCAGCCCTGTACATATGTCAATTATGTATGTGTCACTGTGTTACTTCCATGTCAGCATTAATCCATGCTTTAAGCCTTTATAAGTGCCACTCCGTCTCACTCGATTCTAATCTCAGGTGAAAAAGGTACATAGCATCCAAAACCTTAACACTCACCATTCTTTTTCTTTTTCTTCTTGAATTAGTGTTCTGTCCAATTCAATACTCTCTTAGTCCCCCTTTTTTTCTATGTTGGTTCCTCCACTGCCCCATGCAGCATTATGTTATAAGTTATATTGCGCACAAATAGAAGTTTGTAAGGTAATATTAAATGTTGGAAAAGTCCTTTTTGGTTAATTCAGTGGGTTCCAACATAGGATTGGTTGGTTGTGTTGTTGGTCTGGTGGATTCCTTAAGGACTCTGTAGTGAGGGAGAGTACAGTTGTGATAGCTGGACTTACTTGAAATGTATTGTTGGATTATCAGTAAAAACAAAATGTAGAGTTGTGGCCTATGAGGTGTGTATATAAAGACTAAGTTAGCCTGTTTTGAATGTGGGACATTGCTGGCCAATGATGGATGACATCTTCTAAGTGATTCATTGTGGAAGAAAAGCGCTTTTTTTGATTTTGTTCATAAATGTATACTGCATGTAATATATTTGTATTATGTTTAGCTGTTTTATTGAATTTGTAAATATAGCATTAATCAATTATAACATACTGTACACTCACACATAAAGATGTGCATGTCCAGGAGGTTTTATACTGTTCATAATGGTAATGAATGTACAAATCAACCTTTGTGATTGGGACGACATAACGGAATAAACTGAAATGAAACCTTGGATCCTGTGGTGATACATGTTGTCTATTTTCCAGTGTCTCTGCTTTTAACATCTACATCTTCTGTTATGGGTCAAATCAGTCATGTTAGAGCAGAAGATTGACGGGTAAGAGAGCAGCTGTGTGTAAGGTCAAATAGTGATTTCACACTGTTGAACAAAATAGGGTAGTCTCTCCATTACATACTGTACTTATTTTTTGCTAACCTCCATAGTGTGGACCATGTCAAAACATGCAAACTAACAACTCACTGAGTTTAATATGTCTGTTCAGCAATGGTCCACTGGAATTATCACTCTAAAATTGGATATATTAACTGTCCATGCTGTTAACCCTTACTGCTGAAGGACAGTTAAGCTATGATAATTGTTCTTTTGTGTTTTCCCACCTAAAAAAAAGTTAATCGTTAGCCTCATAGCATAATTGCCTAAATCATATTTCACTTTTACTCTACATCTACTCTATTCTACATCTACTTTACCCTACTCTATAACCCTTAAAATATGACTTAGGCAATTATGCTATTAGGCTAACGAAAAGTAGATGTAGAGTAAAAGTAGAGTAAATATGATTTAGGCAATTATGCTATGAGGCTAACGATATGACACATTGTCATATGGTCAGATAAGTATGCCTAATCAATGCTGGTTTTTACTCTGATCCTTCAAACTAGATGTTCAGCATGTTCTATTCAATGTTGCACCAGTCACCACCAGAGGCCGTATATATGCTGTTCTTTTGCAAACCTGGTAATAACTAGAATGTGCACAACCCTAGTAACTTCTAAACTTAACTTTTTGCAGGGAATTGTGTTTGGCATATTATTATGTTTTGTGAGTTGTAGATTTGTTTGCTTATAATTTGGAAAAGGTTCCTAAGTTCAAGTGAAGTTAGACAAGTTTGTGGCATAAAATACTATGTTCCAGGCACCATGTTGCCAAGCTCATGGCAGATAACACCAGTGCAGGTCAAAAAAAAGAAATGGCTTTGCTTTTTTGTCAGACTTCCTTGGGGGTGATAGCATATTAATGCAATATTAAAGGTCACATATTATGCTAAATGCACTTTTTAAATGTGTTCCAACATATCCATGGGTCCACGGTGTGCCTAGAGACTGCCAAAATATTTAAAAAAATAACAATCACATATGTGTATTTACAATTTATACCTTTGCTCATGTAGCATAATAACAATGATCACAGTGTGTGTTTTTCTGAACCACCTTGCTGTGTTACTTCTATTCCCATTTGCAGCTACCCAGCACAACCTCGCCTGTCTTCCTGAATCCCACTACCTTGCTCAAGGGCTGGTTGAGTAGAGATTTTTGAGACTTTCCTTTAAACTCACTGATTCCCATTTGGTTTTGCTTCTTTGTTTTAAGCACAATCAAACATGTCTCATGTCCAGCTGTCTTCTAGTGCCTATGATCACTGCCTCTAACCAACCAATCAGATCTGACCAAAAAGCCATCTAGCCTACTTGAAGATGGCTGAGTTGAGATCCCTTTATGGCCATAACACATAGTTCATAGTAAAAAGAAAATGGAACAGCATTGATCGTTCATTGTCAAGCCTCTGGTATGATTAATGATCTTGTTCTAGTTGCTACGGTAACAGTTTGCCACTGGTCCTGCTCCCGATATTACATTTTTATTATTATTTTGTCAGAATTATAATGTCACCTTGGGTGTACTTGTGCTGTTACCATGGTTTCAACAAGGCTCAACTCCTCTCCCTATTGTTTTTTTTTTTGCAAACAACAAATAGAGAAGCAGAGCAAAGAGGATTATGGGGCTTTCTGCATTGTTTGACAGAGCTGCAATAACACCCTGTTACAAGAAGGGAAGAAAAGACACATTGATCCCCTGAAGGAACTGGTTGGTAACACTTTACAATAAGGTACCCACAATAGTAACTAGAACTAGATGTGCATTACCTACTACATAGTTTGATTTTATTTTATGTAGTAGTTACTACAAAAAAAACTGTTTGATAGGTAATGCATATCTATGTTGTAGTAGTTACTACAATTGTGGGTACCTTGTTGTAAAGTGTTACCACTGGTTTTTAGCATGAGGACAAAAGGCATAAGGCAAGACACACTGTCTGATTACAGGTACAGTTTTATTTATATTAAAATGTAGTTTTTATATTAGCCTAATAATAATACAACGGTATAATCAAACTACATACAATTACATATCATTATGTACATAATATATAATTGATTTTTTTCTTCATATTTGTGGATTCATTATTTCAACTTTTCAAAAGTCTACGCTGAATGAACTGAAACTATATTGTGAATGTATTGACCTGTGGAATGTGTCACTCATGTGCAGTTAGACATGACAAATCAACTCCCATAGCTGGTTGTATTTAGTGATGCTGTGTACATGGAGCTGGTGTCTCAACCCTATGCTCTACCCCCATTACTCTGCTCTGTAGTTTAGACTTCCCTGTGTATTCTGAATGTCTCTCTGTGAGCCATTACACTTCCTTCTACCTCTCTATGTCTCCCTTTTCCTCCTCTTTATTTCTTCCCTTATACTTTTGTTAGATGCAGCTCTGTTACTGCAGCAATTTAATCAGTGTAACGCAGGATACTTTTAGTGTTTAAACTTTAAATGTGATAGTAGCTACTTTAAGGTGCTACCAGGAACTTTGGAATATTTTTGAAAAAGTCTAATTTTTCCTCTGGTGATCATAAATGACATGTAACAGCAAACGAGACCATCAGTACGAAGAATTATATTTTTATATCGTTTTTCTTAATGCCTTTGTCATGGGTACGCTCACCCAGGAACAGCTGGCGTAGTAAAAACACCACCACTTTAGTCCAAAGGGGTTGCAAGAAATATAGTATATGTAGTGTATGTACTGTATGTATATATTATATCAATAAAACATGAGGTAATCTAAGAAAAAAAATCAGACAAATAAATCCCATTTTACATTGGTCTTGTGTTGCATCAGCTCAGAGGTTAGAGCCTTTGTTAATAATTGATGTCAATGTGGGTGCGACTGTGCGTGTGTTTCTAAACCAATCAAATGAAAATGTGCAGAGACAGCTTGCGCGGTCAGGGAATACCCATTAAAGAGAGGGGGAGATTCCCCCAACACAAGATACATCCTGCATAGTGATCACAGAGAGAGAGAGGAGAGAGAGAGAGAGAGAGAGAGAGAGAGAGAGAGAGAGAGAGAGAGAGAGAGAGGGGAGAGAGGGAGCTGTGAGTTCATTCTCCCATCCTCTGCCCCTGACTGACTATTCCATTATTTATGGATGTGCGCTCTACTGATGTACATTTCCAGTGCTGAAATACAAGCAAAATAGGCATTCTGGCTGCTGTTGTTGCTGCTGCCTGCATGCTTCTACATCCATTACGGTATTCCACAGCCATCTAGCGCCAGTGGAGCGGAGGAGTGGAGGAGAGAGAGAGAAGAAGAGGAGGAGGAGGAGAAGGGATGCAAGGACTGCTGCAGATCCAGACTGAAGCCACGGCAGCCTCATATCCACCACAGCAAAGGTACAGAAGCAAGCATTTCTCTCTCTCTCTCGCTCTCTCTCTCTCTCTCTCTCTCTCTCTCTCTCTCTCTCTCTCTCTCTCTCTCCCCTCTCTCTCTCTCTCTCTCTCTCTCTCTTTACAGTCTCTTTCTCTATAGCATTTCTGTAGTTGTCTAACTTGATTTTTTTCCCAGTATTAAGCTTGAGATATCTTCTGCTGCACAACCATTTCATATGCTCAGTATCTGTATCCAGCCACAGGACCTATTGGCATCCTCCTCTCCATCATGTTGAGGAAGGGCTCAGAGCTAGTGAAGGGAGACAGAGAGGTCCTCCTGGATATGGACTATGGAGGTGCAGCACAAAGCACAGACGGCTATGGGAGCCTGCACAACGGGAGCTACATCCCGCCCAGATGCGTAAGCACTATTTTTACTTTTTTGACTACAGCGCTGCAGCTTTTCCTTTAGGGGTGGCGCCGAATAGTATCACTGTTAGACCAAGTATAACCCAATCAGACTGCGAGTCTTACAGTTGAATAGTCTCAAAATGTGCTCATGAACCAAGGAGCATTCTATCCAGGCTATATGGGGGTATCTGGATATCTGATTTTACATGGAATCGCTTGGTTTCTCCCAATAAATCATGATACAGCGCCTATTGTGGCCTATTATAATGTTTATAAAAATTTGAAAAATCACTCATGAACTTATGAATCTATCTATATAGTATGGGTGAACTGAGTCGCATTAAAATAAATGTGTATGCTGAGTCAAGAAGTCAAACTGAAAGAAATGGAAGTAAATGTCACCAATGGATATGAGGTGAATCTATCATGATATGGATCAATGAGGAGAGATATAATACATGACTTGAAGATTAGCTGATAAGGCCACAGGAAAAATTCAACCAATCAGATTGGACTATGTAAATTCTTAGTTGGGGACATCCCTTCTTTCATTTCACATAGATATTGAAAGTAACTGCACATTCACGCAGCAGCCATAATAATGCTCTAGTCCACTCTACTCATCCATTCACAACTCACTGACCTCTCTGAGATGTTGAACCAGATTTCCACAGAATTGCTAGTATAATGTGGGCTAATGTGTATCACTGGGAGTGTGGTCAAACACAATTTAGCCACATGGACTCATTGCTGCAAAGATGAGGCTTTTATGGTTCTGTGTATAATAGCAAAATGATTTTATGGTCTGGGGCCTCATCCAGAGGAAATGAACTGTTTAGAGAACACAGATAGTGTGTGCAGTATACTCACTGCTCTCTTTAATTAACTGATCTTTTTGATAATAAACACTTTGGATGCTTTTAGCTTTCAGCCGCTGATGAAGACATGGATGCTGATGATCCCATTCATGCCCACTGTAATACAAGGAGTCAGCAGCCAGGGCCACAGCTGGGGAATTACTTCAGAGATGGAAGAACCAAAATCGGTAATGCAGGGTCACTAGTTGAACCAAGCTCATGAATTGTTGTGGGAAGAGTCCTTTAACCTGATGGGTATTAATGCTGTGTCTGTGTACAGACTTTGTACTGGTGTGGGAAGTGCGCTCGCAGAGGAAGCGGCGAGGGAAAGGGAAGAGTGGTGAGGAGAGCAGCCGGTCTGAACGAAAGAAGGCCCAGCTGGCCAAGTGGAGGGACAAGTTTGTTCTCAATCTGGAGGCTGCTGGATTGCTCATGGAGAAGGTACTGTAGGTCACATGTAAGATTATTATTCATCCATTGAATGATTTTTTTGATTGGCTCACTGTATTGAAACCTCTTTTCTCATAGGAGGAAACGGCAAATGAAAAGAAGACGGTCCATTTCCTGAAACTGAGCGCTCCCTGGGATGTGTTGGTGTACTATGCAGAGGAGCTCTGTGTGAGAGCTCCACTACAGGTTAGTGCAGCTAGCTCCTTATCTCCTAAAGTTCAGCTACCTGTCCGTACTGTGTGTGCACACAAACGATAATCCATTGTTAATACACAGCCTAGGCTCTGTAAACCAGCATGTTGCAAACACTTTGTTTACATACCCATTTACAAAACCTAGGCTGTGTATATATGTATAATCACAAGAGTTTTTTTCCAGCGCACAAAGTACGAACAGTTAGATGATCATGAGGAGATATTTACTGATTTTGACCAAAAGTGATTTTGCTGGATGTGGTGGAGGATTTCCGACCAACACTGGGGGACTATTGCCAAATGGACTGACATTAGAGGGTTGCAGCTTCATAAAGACAATGATGATCAAATGTTTTCATGCTGAATGAACGTGTGTTTTTCCTTCCAGGCTCAGACAAACCTGGACCTGAACACATCAGCCCGGGTGCTCAGTAGACTATGCATACCTAATGTAATGATGGAGGCTGTGCCAAACAGGCCACTGGACTATTACACATGTGCCTTTCGCAAGTCAAAGATGACTAGGTGAGCTCTGATGAACACTGGTATACAATGGGATCAGTTTACATTAGATCACAGTAGATAGATGTGCATTTGAATCAATATGTCTCTGTTTTATAGGTTCCTTGGCTGTGATGACCATGAAAGCTACTTTACTAATACACAGAGACATCGTGTGGTGAGTGACAGGGATTCCTTAGCAGCTCATGTACTGTGTTGTGTGTGTGTGTGTGTGTGTGTGTGTGTGTGTGTGTGTGTGTGTGTGTGTGTGTTGTGTGTGTGTGTGTGTGTGTGTGTGTGTGTGGTGTGTGTGTGTGTGTGTGTGTGTGTGTGAAATGGCCCTCTCATGTAGTGTGTATTGTTTCAGGTGTATGAGATCCTTGCCAGGACGGTGTACGGCAAAAGGAAGAGGGCAGAGGTTGGAGTGGACAGACTGGTGAATGAAGGGGTGTACGCGGCGGCTTTCCCACTGCACGAGGTCAGATACTATTTATTATCTATCTTTAAAGGTGAAGTAAGCGATATCTTTATGTTAATATACGTGTTAAATCGCTCTATATTTATACAGTGATCACGTATATAGAGTGCGCGTTTCATAACTCCGATTCTCTCAGTCAACCGCTCTGCATGTAATCGGCAAAATAAACTTTTCGAGGATCCCACAACTGATAGCCAATCAGAAGAGAGAACGCTACAAACGGCACCCGTCTCACTGCCGGTGCAAGTGCACAGAGCGACAGATGGGCGAACGTGTATGCGCCTACAATGGCGGAGCAGATAAAATCCTTCCCAATGTCTGTTTTGATGGTTTTTATCATGTTGTATCACACTTACGGATCTGAGATGATGCTAGATAACTCGTTGCTTGAAGACCGCAGTGCATTAATGTGGTGACGTAGGGACGAGGGAGGGGACTGCTAACTGCCGTAACTGACAGGAAGTTAGCTAAAAGAACCATTCCGCTTACAGCACCTTTAACTTTATAAATCTGTGCTGTTTTCCCTCCTTAATCAATTTATTTGTATTCTATGTGGCATTGTGGGTATAGTGCGTAACATAAAGTCTTAGTCTTTGTCGCAGTGGTTGTGGGTTCGAATCCGACCGGTGGACCTTTACTGCATGTCATCCCCCTCTCTTGTCCCCATTTCCACTCTGTCACTATCTGCTTCAAACTGTTATATAAGGGTTAAAACACAGAGAAAAAAAAATATACATACATAAAGTAAATATTTTTATAAATGTTTCCCCAGGGCCCCTTTCAGCTTCCTAGATATGAGACTGGACCTGAGGAGCTGAACCAGAGGCAGATTCTCTACCACTACTGGGCCCGCTGGTGGAAATGGTACAAGTACCAACCACTGGACCACATCAGGGAGTACTTTGGAGAGAAGATTGCACTCTACTTCGCCTGGCTGGGTAAATAAGTACAGTTTTTGCATTTACTATGATCAACAGAGAAAAGTCTAATCGAGTCCCTAATTTTTTTTTATTAAGTTCAAATACAAAATTGCAAATTGTTAATAAACGGTACTGCAAGTGATTTGAGGTTAAATACATCTTTATCTGGAAGGTCCAATAGGTAGTTAGTCAAATTTAGAGAAAAAAAACTTGCTTAATTTTAGTAAAGGACCATTTCCCTAGTGCAGGGGTGTCCAAACTACGGCCCGCGGGCCAACTGCGGCCCGCGGTCCGCTTTTTATTGGCCCGCGGCCGATTTTAAAAATATAATGTAATATGGCCCTTTGCATTTCTCTACACTAGTGCAGGGGTGTCAAACACTGATTGATTGGCCCGTGGCACATTTAATAAATATAATGTAATATGGCGCTTTTCATTTTTAAATAATTTAAATGCACTCATTATATTACAGAGAAATATGTCCCATAAAAGAAAAAGAGCAACAAGCCCATCCCAGAGGACCCTGCATAATATTTTATTTTAAATTAATATTATTATGGAAAATCTATGTGTCCTTCTCCAATAGCTTCTAATTCATCTGACACAGTGTCTCCATTTTTTTTTCATACAAAATTCTTCAGATTTAGCCTCTTATTTTCCCTCTCAAAGTGCACCAGATTCATGCATTTCACTTTAAAAACTTTAAAAAAATCTCCCGGGGGGCATACCCCCGGACCCCCCTAGGAGGGTCAGGACCTCGGCTGGATACTATTTTCACCCTGCTGGACATTGGATGCAAAGGCAGAAAACACTGGGTGTATCATTGGCATATAAACAAGAGGGGAATGTGTCTGTTTAATGTGCAAGGAAAGTGTTGAAGACACTATGAAACTAAACATCAGAGCAGCTACATGTCCTGATAAATGTGTTATTTTTGCAAAGTGGCCCGGCCCTTCGTAGATTTTTCTGTATGTGGCCCTCAGTGAAAAAAGTTTGGACACCCCTGCCCTAGTGTATATTGTTAATTACTTTCACAGATTGTTATTGCTGCAAAATAGGTCCCTACTCAATATCAAAGGGTTGGATATGTATGTCATCAGTTATTTTATATTTAGATTGCAGCTATAGTTGTTTCCACTTTCACTGAAATAGGTTTTTCTTTTGTGTTGTTTTGGTTGATGGTATTCAAACAAGCATATAGTCATAATCTGTGAGGCCATTCAAGTACATGGTAACAATTTTTAACAATGACAATGCTCAAAGGCTGATGTTTAGCAGCTATCATATTTACAAGCACACCATCTTAGTTTTGAGTGTTAGCATGCTAACATTTGATAATACACATACAGTACAGCTGAGACTGATGGGAATAAATGATTAGCCTGTTGGGGAGCTGCATGTCACGGTTTACACCATCAGATGGAATTTCTATTTGTTTGCCATGGATATGACTCAGTTAAGAATGGAGCAGGGTGAATATTTTGTATTTATTTTTTGCATTTTAAGAAATCCCCCCTTATATCCCAGTAGTCAATATTATTTGCCTTCTTTATCTGTAATAAATGAATCCATAATATTTTCATACACAAGACATTGAATAACACAGTAGTCCGGCCTATATTCTGCCTGGTTGATTTATGTGTTGGTAAACCACCTGATGCACAGAGAGTTCCCCCTTTTTAAACATACTGTATATTTGAACAGAAACAGCACATGTAATTGGCATGGATAGTACAGTCCGTCATGTCTGGATGAAGAGAAGAGTGTAGCATAGACAACACATGTAAATGTAAGGACACGCTTGAAAAAAATGAAACTCACCCTCAGCATGAGACATATGCCTTCTGCGATGACAGATCATCCTCTTCCTAAAGAGAATCCGCATTAAACAGCAGTGCAGCAGTGTGACTGCACACCTCCCCCCTTCATCAGCAGAGAGCTGCAGCCTAATGGAGCTTGATGTCTCTGCAGGTTTCTACACAGCCTGGCTGCTGCCGGCCGCAGTGGTTGGAACCCTGGTCTTTGTGTCTGGAGTCATGTCCATGGGAACCAACACACCAGCGTGAGTCCACACTCTACACACAAAATACCCTACAAGGGGGCGCCCTTAGCTCAGTTGGTAAGGCGTCCCCCCCCCCATGGGCCTCGGCCAGCAGCAGACCCGGGTTCGATTCCAGCCCGCGGTCGTTCTCTGCATGTCCCTCCCCTCTCTGCCCCATTTCAACTCTGTCTCTACGTACACTATCAATAAAGCATAAAAATGGCAAAAAAATATCTTTAAAAAAAACAAAAAAAAAACAGGTGTTTCATAGTGTTTATAACACAAAATAAATGAGAAGGACATGTACACAATATATGAAGAGCCAGGACAATTCACCTTCTGAGATATGCAATGTGTCCGGTTAGTTGATGTGTCGAGTTATGGGTTGAACGTTATGCTCATTTTCAGGTTCAAAATTGTGATTTGTGTTCCTACTAGAAACTGCTTTCATTGTGTTGTGTCCAAAACAACCTTTATATTTCTCACAGTGCCATTGCTGAATCCCGCCTTCCAAAAAATGTCCAGGTTGGTCTGACTGGCTAGGTCCCCACGTGGGGACAAAGCTCAATATGGCAGACTGTGGGGTGTCTGGGTGTGTGCTAAGGGGAAGGTAGTGTTAAGTCATGTTGGGAATGAGGGGGCGTGTCTTTCCCCCTTATGATGTCATAAGGGGAGATAAATCTGACTTCCGATTCAGATTCAGAAGTCTTTATTTGCCATGACATGTAAACATGTATGGAATTTGTTTTGGTGCAGTGGAGTTCACAGCAAGACAGGTGCAGACAGGACAAGACAGTGCAAACCAACATAATAGTGCAAAATGAGTAAATAATAAATAATATAATAATAAATAATAAATAAAGAAGTGCCAAAGTGCCAAGACTTGGGTTTTTGACATGATTTCAGACAGGTGGAAGTGGAGAAAAGGAGAGATGGTGGGTTTTTTCATACTTTGGGAGTCTCGAGTCACGACCAGGACACATATTAATGTTGAAAGTGTATTTTGCACGATAAGAGGACCTGTAATACCTCACCGGGAATGTGTTAATTGTTTCATTTCGCTCGCTTTCAGTGAGGTCGCCTAATGACCGTCGCTTAAAAGCAACAGACCCAAGAGTATTGTAATTCCTTTAGTTGTCACTTGTGGGATGCAAAAAAATAAAAACAGTTATAGAGTATTTGGTGCTGGTGGAGCTTGGTTAACAACAACCTTATACCAATGACAAGAGGAGGCTATAGGGAATGAGAGTCAATGTGGGATGGAGAGAGATTTATGGGGTTCATTAGTTCACACACTGCGGATTACATCCATTGATTAGTGGAGAGTGGATGGAGAGCAGAGTCTGTGGCAACAATAAACTGCAGCCAGCTCATGTGGTAATGGACAGTTAGTGCAGAACAATCTCCCCGTAACATAAATAAGGAAGATAGACGTCTCTCAGACAATAGGTCCAGGCTTTGTTGTGTGTGTAGTAGTCATTGTTTCAGTAACTCATTGGATAACCCTAAATAATCGAAAGTTCTTGCTTGTGCGAGGTTGGAGTCTGATTTATACACTCTTCATCCGTTTGATTTAATTGTCTCTCACAATCAATGTAACCTGGGTTCATGAGCGCAATTAAAATACCAAAGATTTGTGTTTCGGTCAAATATTTGCTGCATCAAAAATATGAATAGCAGTTTTAGGTAAGAAGCTTTGAAACAGATTTTTCAAAGTTGCAACTAATCTTTGTCTATGTGTCTGTCAACAGTAAGGAGATCTGTAGCGGTGAAGCAGGCTATCTGATGTGTCCTCTCTGTAAACATGCCAGGCCTGGAACATGTCTGAAATCTGCACCATGGCCAAGGTAAAGAACTTTCTTAAAGGAATATTTCACTTGTAAACAATATAGTTTAGAACCACAATGCAGACACACTTACATTTTGATATGTGTATGTACTGTACCTTTGTGCGTTGCAGTTGGGCTACTTATTCGACCACCCAGTCACAGTCTTCTTCAGTGTCTTCATGTCCTTCTGGGCCGTAACCTTCCTGGAGTACTGGAAGAGAAAGATGGCCACGCTGGCCCATCACTGGGACTGCATGGACTTCCATGAAGAAGAGGTCTCTCAATCCTTCCTTTCTTGCATGCTTTCCTCATGGAGATGAGCATAGTGCTCTCCAACAGTTTATGGTTCTTCAGTAAGTCATGATCATTGGGCTAGAGTCCACCTGGAGACTTCAGATGGTCAACCCACAGTCTGCAAGCCGGGAAAAACCAGAGACCACTTCTTTTGCATACCAAGGGTGAGGGTCACTCTTAGAGACACTTTGCTTTTTCAAGCATTATGAACAACATTTGAACAATGCTCAGAGTTTCTTTGCACAGACTTTATATGAACTTGTTGAACAGCCAAGCACAAACCCCAACAGTTTGCTAAATAATCTTTCCTGCAGTTGAGGATGAAATGGTTTAGAAAGAGCAGGTGATGTTAGCTTGTTGGACAAGGTAGCATGATAGTTAGTCAGGGCCTGATATGATAAAGTAAAACTACTTGAACCTCTTTGGTGTTTAATCTTTAACAGTGCATTAGCCAAATAATGTTTAGCGTTAAGTTAGATCTTAGATGTGTTTTTATTTTACTTTGTCCATTTTTACCCAGAAGCTACACTACTATTACTCTCTTACTAGCCTGTTGCTGTTATTTAAAGAAAGTCCTGCATCTCACATCTCTATCCCCATTGGTCCACAGACCAGGGCTCTCTAGCAAACAAGCACACACTGTTTTCCATTGATACTGATGTCATCACTGTGTTCCCTCAGGAGCGTCCTCGGCCGGAGTTTGCAGCCATGGCCCCGAGTATGGAACGTAACCCAGTGACTGGGGTCAAAGAGCCCTACTTCTCTGAGAAGACCAGGTTCACCCGCATGTTCACTGGCTCCATGGTCATCATTATGATGGTAGGACACTGTTCACAAGGACTGTGAAGGCAGCTCTTCTGCTGTTTTTGATTTTCGGTTACATTAGCATTACTGTCAGTGTAGATGACATATTTGGATAAGTTAACAGAACTTTCTTTTTCGGCTGCATTCAAAGACCTGTGTCCATTTTTAGTGCTTGGGTAGATTAATATAGTGGTTATAAGTCTTAATTATCAAATTGGCCGGTGACTGCTACCAACTAATCTCAAAAACATCCTGATTGTGATTGGAATTCAGTATTAATCAGATCCTGTATAAGTATGCACAAATGCTTTCTCTATTTCTATTTCTTATGTCTTCCCTATTATACTTGGTTTCAGTGTCTCGGTATCTTTCATGCTTTTACTTTAGTGATCGTGAAGAGAAAGAGAGGGTGGGGTTTTTCTTACCTGTGTGCCACTCTATCTTGCAGTGCTGGTAACCCGACCCTTTTCTAATAATGAATTCAGGTCATTTTCCCACAGGGCTTGATATGATCTGATAATCTCATCCGCACACACACACACACACACACACACACACACACACACACACACACACACACACACACACACACACACACACACACACACACACACACACACACACAAGTATACAGGTCTCAGGATTAACTTGTTCTTGGATAGGGATCTGAGGGTATTTCCCCAACCCTTTTCCTGACAATGATGATGAAGTTTGGTAAACATACATGGTACCAACAGGCAAAAGTGCATCAAGAGATTGAATCCTTTCTAGGCAAGGAGCTTTCTTCTTTACTGATGGAATCAGCCAGCCTACTATGTGGACTGGTGTTGTAGATGGCTTGCTGCAATAATAGCCATTGGTGGAAAATCTGCATAATTGGAGTGCACCACCACTGTCAGCTACAGTTAGTCCAGAATGCTTGTAGCTGGGACTATAAAGCATGAGTACATTACCCCAGATTTAGCCTAGCTCCACTGGCTGCCTGTCTGCTTTAGGAGTGGTTTTAATATTTAATTTCTGCTATTTAAGGTTTTGTAATGTGTAGGCCCCTTCTTATTTATGAAAGCTTTTACATACACACTCCAGTCAAATCACCTAAACTTCCAAGGTCCACTTGTACTCGTTGGCTTTCGTTAGAGTTGAGTTTCTCCACACCTTGGCCTCTTTCTTTGTGTGTCTTGTATATTTGTTGGTGGTTGTTTTTTTTTTGGTTAACTATAGTGGTATTTCAATGTGCTATGTAAATTCAATTGAACTTGAACCTATAAACCTCATTAAGAACTACTTCACTGAGATGTTGTAGTTAATTTCTTTGATGTTTTTCTTCTTCTTTTACATTACATGTTTAATTGATAGGGACGGATACACACAACTCACCCACTGACTTGTTTTCGTTCCCTGTCTTCCCTTTTAGCTGTGTGTGGTGATGATCTTCCTAGTGACAGGTGGTGGTGTGCCGTGGTATCATCAGCGTAATGATGTTCCATACTGGGAGCCCCGTCTTGCGCACTGAGGTAAATGGGAGCTTCACAGCAGTCTACTCTAGCTCCTTTAAAGGGCACCTACTAGGCCTAAAGGCACTTCTTCATCTTTGTTTTTCTACTTTAATATGGGTCCCCAGTGTGATCGACCCTCTTTCTTTTTCTCCACCTCCAGCTTTCTGTAAACCTGTGTTCAAAAAACCCCAGTCAGATTTCTCTCCCATTATGACGTCATAAAGGGTTCACCCACACACCCTCATTACCAACTTAATTTAGCACCAACACCACCTGTGATAAGCACAACCCCAGATACCCCTGGATCTAACTGGCATTGACATTCAAACCAGCAGTTAGTTTCGGACCAATCAGAGCAGACTAGGTTTTTCTGGAAGAGACAGGCTCTAAGACGGAGCGTTTCAGACAGAGGCTGTTGAGATGTTCTTCAGCAATAGAAATGTGAAAAAAACAATGAGTTTTCTGGACACTACACCATAAAACACAGTTTCTAGTACAAACCTATATTACAATTTTGAACCAGAAAATGATCACAATATGTAACATTTAACAGCTCTGGGCCCTTTGGTTGGGTGTGGTGTGTGTGTTGTGTGTGTTGTGTGTGTGTGGTGTGTGTGTGTGTGTGTGTGTGTGTGGTGTGTGTGTGTGTGTGTGTGTGTGTGTGTGTGTGTGTGTGTGTGTGTGTGTGTGTGTGTGTGGGGTGTGTGTGTGTGTTGTGTGTGTGTGTGTGTGGGGTTGTGTGTGTGTGTGTGTGTGTTGAGCATTCCTTACATTCAAACATGTGTGTGATCTCGTCCTCAGGCAGGGACCATAGCCACCATCTCCGGCAGTATTGTGAATCTGGGCCTCATCCTGTTGATGGGCCAGGTCTACACTGCATTAGCCGAGCAGCTCACTAAATGGGGTAAGAATCAATACTGCTCTCTAACACCTCGTACCTCGATGCTGCCTATTGATTTCAGCCTCTCACAGGGTCTCCACTAAATAAAAGCTCAGGCTCCCCAAAGAGCCCATAATGTCTCTAATGGGATCCCAGCATTAAGAAAAAGTGAGGGGAACAAAAAGGCATTTCAGAGTGCTGTGTTTTTGTTGTTTTTTAGAAAAAATATATTACAGTTGTGTTTGGTATTAGTAGCTGCAACTTCTGGTAACATCGTGGTGGCTTATTTCTTCCAAAGGTATATGACTATTAGTGAAAGGTCAAGCAGAACGTTTACACACTCAGTTGTTGTGTCCCTTTCAGTCCATGTGTTACTTTACATGATAACTCCTGTTTCTATCTTGGTTCATTTCACATAGTTTTTGCTTCTATCAGTTAAGATGACAATATTTAAAAGAGTTACTACAGAACATGGCAACATCGCTATGAAAGTTGGTCGGTATAATAAACAGCTCGCCAGCCTTGTGTGGAAGACAAACACAAAAAAGTATTACAGAATGAATGACTGTGCGTTGGTGCTTTCTCTGTTGCAGAGATGCACAGGACACAAACCCAGTATGACAACGCCTTTCATCTTCAAGGTGTTCATCTTCCAGTTTGTCAACTTCTACTCGTCTCCCTTCTACGTGGCCTTCTTCAAGGGCCGGTGAGACATGACTCACCCAGGACAACCATTGTGATAGGAACAATTTTTTATTTTGTGACAGATAGGGTTTGAGCTGTGTGTCTTATCTCTCCGTGTCTGTAGGTTTGTGGGTTACCCTACCAACTATGGGACCTTGTTCGGGATGAGAAATGAAGATGTGAGTCTGGATTTTACCAATAAATGTCAAAGGAGAGAAACATTTTTAGCCCTTCTGTTGAATTCTTCGCCAAGCATGTTAGAAATGTGCTGCTCCACTGTGTGCTCATTTATGTGTGTGTGTGTGTGGTGTGTGTGTGTGTGTGGGGTGTGTGTGTGTGTGTGTGTGTGTGTGTGTGTGTGTGTGTGTGTGTGTGTGTGTGTGTGTGTGTGTGTGTGTGTGTGTGTGTGTGTGTGTGTGTGTGTGTGTGTGTGTGTGTGTGTGTGTGTTGACACTGCAGTGTGGACCCGGGGGCTGCCTCATTGAACTGGCAGAGCAACTCTTCATCATCATGGTGGGAAAGCAGCTCATCAACAACATTCAGGAGTTCATCATACCGTAGGTTTACAAGCCACAACACTGTACTACCACTATGGGAGTCTATCAGCATGTTTGAACGCTTTTACTAAAGAATACAGAGGAGAGAGGCTATCCGCACCACAAAATAAGTGCAATTTCGTCAATGGAAATTGTCCGAATTAAGTTGTTTAAGGCCTACCCTAACCCTACATTTCTCTTACTGTGATGTCACAGTAAGATAAATGTAGGGTTAGACAGTGAGACCATAAAACACTCTTTCTGCCTTTTCACAGGCTAGGATGAACCAACTTAATTTTTTTTTGCACATTTATACTAACATAGGATCTCAGAATTCAATACACCTTCATATTCCCACCGGTGAAGTAGGTCTTTAAGATGATCAGAGTAGTATCAGCCTGGATTCATAAGAAGCCTTTAAAAACAAAGTGAAACCCCTCAAATGGATTTAGACAAAACACAATAAATGTGTATGTGACATATTTAGTATTAAAAGATGGGATTTATTGTTCATCTGAATGCCTTTTTTCATGGTTATTGAAGTGTATCATACTGATTGCAGCTACGTTTGCTTGGTGCAGTAAAGGTCATTGCTGTATCTCTGCGGCACTGTGTGTGTGCTTGTGTGTGTGTCTGTGTTTAGGGCAGAATCATGGTTGCAAGGGAGTCTTTGACTGTGTAGTATTGCATTTCAGAGTGACCTAGTGTTTGTATAGACTTTCCAAATATAGACATATAAGGTTTAAAGCTGGTAAGACAAATCCAATCATCAGAAAGCGACAGCAGAATGGAAACCTCATGGGAATAACTGATGACAGGGTTGTGGATGTGAGGTTTTGTAAGGGTCAGCTTTTTTGTGATTGATGAAATGATTGATTGTAGCTTGTAGGGTGTGGGGGCAGGCAGCCGGGCGTGTTCTGTTTGTCAGAGTGGGGGGTTGTGGTTCTGTTTGTCAGAGTGGGGGGTTGTGGTTCTGTTTGTCAGAGTGGGGGGTTGTGGTTCTGTTTGTCAGAGTGGGGGGTTGTGGTTTTCTCTATCTATCCTGTGGCTGTCTGAACTCAGGACCTGAAGCCTTGTCTGGTTGTCTAATTACCCAGTGATGGAGGTAACCTGCTTTGATCTGTGTGTGATAGGGGGATAAACAAATATAAATGGATATACACACCGCTGGTTAGTGACAGCTGCCTGTGTGTGTTAGAGCCAACATGGAGGATTGGCTGTTTTCTCCTCTTCATTTGTTTCATAGGTCAGGAGTTAGTGGATGTCTCAATATGAATATATTACGTGTTCGTGTGCTATTTGTGATTGGTTATTAGGGTGGAATTGGACATACTGCACTGATGTGTTAGCCTGGCTCCGCCCGCCCGCCTACTTCCGGCCAAATTTCATTTTCCCTTCAGTAGTCAGTCTGGGTGTACAGCCCATTTCCCAGATTTTCCGGAGAATCTACGATCGTGCCAATCAGCGAACAGAGGGAGTGGCTGAGACCGCTCCAGTTTCAGTTGAATGCTGCGTTCCTTTATACTCGGAAGAAGGAGATTTCCGACTTGGTAGTTCCGAGTTCCGACCTGTCTGTGTTCCAGTGCATCTGCTCGCGAAAGTATGGACGCCTAAAACCTTTCTCGTCCAAATAACTAAACGTTAGGCTCTAACAAGTTACTGTTGCCAGGTACCGGTAGATTCATAGACTACAATATTGTAGTGAAGTCGGAAATTTCCGAGTTCCCTGTCCAACTGGAAGGCACCATCAAAAGCCGGCTCATGACACACGTGATGACCAAACGTTATGCGATTGGTTGGCTAATCCAGAGTGGCACTGGGCAGATCCAATAGTTTTAAACTTCGACAGACACCCGCCTCCAAATGAGTGAACGTTTGCCAATTACAGCACTTCCAGACCTTCTGTACAAATGAAATGAAGTACGATGGTCTGGTAGCACCAGGCTACTGATGTGTAGCACATGTGCAGTGAGTTGTGAGGCAGATACATACTGTATGTTTTAGAGCACAGTGAGAAATCATTATCAATAGAAGCAGAACCACCTGCGTACGCTTTTGAGCCTTAGGGACTTGTAACTCTGATTGCAGCTCTGAATACATTGAGCTTTGAAGGAAACCCATGATCAGGACCACTGAAATGACCATATTGTATCTCAGTTGTCCATACTAGAGACGTATATGTCAATTCTAGTGAATCCAGATTGTACATAGTACAACAATTCAGACAAAGATTAATTAAAACATTGTAAACAAATAGGAAATGCAGTGTTAACAACAGCCCCAGAACTGTTGTTTTATAGATATAGTATGACCTCTCTGTATTGTATTGTATTGTATTGTATTGTATAAAAGTTCTACATCAACACTACATTCATGTCATGTTCACTTCCTATTTATAATTTATATAGATCAAAAATGAAATTGTCTTTATTTCATATTGTCTGTTTACCATGATTTTAGACTAAGGTTATTGAACAATTTGGATGTAAAGGATGTTCTTTATAGCTTTAGCTGTATTGTTGACTTTATTGAAAAGGCTTGGGCTAAGAGAAAGATGTCACTATATACTTAGTTTGAGTTTATCCTGTATTTGATCCATGCAATGTTTGGTGTCTTGTAATCCTGTGTGGGATTGGCCACTTGTTTAGCATAACACATGGCCACTTGTTTAGCCTCTTTATTCATGCATACATTGTTTAAAGACCTACTTCACCGGTTGGAATATGAAGGTGTATTGAACTCGGAGATCCTATGTAGTATAAATGTGCAAAATAAATTGAAATCGGATCATCCTAGCCTGAGAAAAGGCAGAAAGAGTGTTTTATGGTCTCACTGTCTAACCCTACATTTTCCTTCGTGTGACATCACAGTAAGGGTCAGGTTAAACAGGACAGCTGGGCCAAGGGAAGACTAAGGAAAGAAAAACCTAATTCATTATATTATAATAGTGATTTTATAATGATAGAACGCTGGTTTCGTATGGGTGAAGTATTCCTTTAATAAGCGTGCTCTGTGTCTCTGTGCTCTGACAGTAAAGTGAAGGCCTGGCACCAGAAGAGATCTTTGTCCAAGGTGCTGGGGAGTCAGGCTTCCCATGAGCCTCGGCGCTGGGAGGAAGACTACCAGCTGGTGGAGTGTGAAGGCCTCTTTGAGGAATACCTGGAGATGGGCAAGTATCCTGGATCTGATGCCATCAACCATTCACATGTCAATCATTTACAGTATGATGCAACAACAAAGAGTAATGTGATGTGTGTTTTTATACTTTCTGCTATGTTTTTTTGCAAACACACACACACACACACACACACACACACACACACACACACACACACACACACACACACACACACACACACACACACACACACACACACACACACACACACACACACACAAAACACATACATACACACACACACACACACACACACACACAACACACACACACACACACACACACACACACACAACACACACACACACACACACACACAACACACACACACACACACACACACACACACACTCAATACTGCAGTGCTCCAGTTTGGCTTCATCACCATCTTCGTGGCAGCGTTCCCCCTGGCTCCTCTCTTCGCTCTGCTCAACAACTGGGTGGAGATCCGTCTGGACGCTCATAAGTTTGTGTGTGAGTACCGGAGGCCTGTGGCTGAGCGCGCACAGAACATAGGAGTCTGGTTCAACATTCTGGAAGCTCTGTCACACCTGTCCGTCATCGCAAACGTGAGTCCACTATAAACCACACCTACTATACACCAGACTAGACACCCATCTATCTATTGTACAACATTATACATTTCTGCTTTCTTCTCTTTTTCTATTATCCGCAGGCTTTCCTAATAGCCTTCACTTCCGATTTTCTACCTCGCCTGCTCTACCAGTACAAGTTCGATAATGATCTCAACGGATACGTCAACTTCACCTTGGCCTACGCCCCGCTGAACTACACCGAGAACCCCATGTGCAGGTACGCTGTTCCGCAAACAGGTTTGATTTCATGTCATTTTGGAAAAAAGTTCTAAGAGTTAAAAAAAAATGTCAAGGTCTGTTTTCATTTGGCTGACTTAAACCTGCAGTGCGTAGAATTTTGGGTTTTTTTCCTAGCAGATTTTGTAGAAAGTAATTATACTATCCATAAGTAAATTTAATTTAGTGCATAATAGCTGAATTATTTTTTAGTTATTATTTATTTTTCCCTTAGAAAGGGTGTATATGTTCATATTTCTGCATATCTTGGACTAGTGCCGCCATCTTGAAAGTGTCATAGTTGGAATGTCATCAGGTGCATTGTTTAAAATGTTGAATTGTTCTTGTCCTTGAAGGCCACTGTAGGTTCTGTTATTATTCTAAAGGGTTGGGGTTACCCAGGGAGTGTTGCATTCTAGAACTTTGTAGAACTTTCTTGATGATGTCATATTACACACTGCACCTTTAAGATCACAGGCTTGACCAGACGTCGGTAGTATGACTGAAGTTCAACTCATTGTTCAGTGTATTTTATTTATTTATTTAGATATAAGGCGTACAGAGACGACTATGGAAACTACACACTGTTCTACTGGGAGCTTCTCGCCGTCAGACTCGGTTTCATCATTGCTTTCGAGGTATGAACGTGCTTAGTCTCTGTGTTTACTGATAGCTTTCTTTCATTTAAATCATTTATATCTTTTGCCTATCCCCCAGTCATCCTTCTGTTACCCAGTATATTCTACTGCTCATTTAGCCCTCGTATCTCTTAATGTATCTTTGAGTGTTTCCATCATACAAGATGCTTGCCCCGAACCAGTCAGTCATATTCTATGTTATTTTGTAGCAGTCACTGGGAGCAGGTTGAATAATTCATGCCTAAATCGGAGAAGTGTGACATTCAGAGGCGTGGTGTTGTGAGCTTTCATCTTTCCTTTTCACTTACTTGCCTCTTTCTGTCAGTGTCTTCTCTCTCCTCCACCATGCAATTACATTTCTCAGCATCTACCTCAGGCACCATCTCTCTTTTCCAAGTTTATAATCATTCAGATGCATCCATCTCAGCCCTGTCACCCTCCATTTATCTGGCACTTTTTTTTCCCTCACCCTCTGTATGTCTGTGTGTACATCCAAGACTTCTGAAGCAATTCCTCCTCCTGCTGCTAATTTTTTTTTTTTTTTTTCGTTTCGATTTCTGGCATTCACATTGCAACAGTTAACATCATTTTCAACCACAACCACAGTCTAAGGAGTAGGCTGTGGTATATTGTATTTTCCTCAGCCCCCAAGCCAGTTCCCTTTCTATCAAAACCACAGCAAAAACACCAAGTCTTTTAAGCTTCCAGTTCACAAATATAATAAAAATAAATTCCAAGGGCTAAATCATTTCACTAAATAAGCTGATGACTGTAGTTTTTTTAGGTGACAATACTCACACACAAAGATTAAATGAGGCAATAAACTATCTTCAGCCATCAATTAGTTCATATTTTGTGCACATGCAGCAATTGATGAAATGAACTCTGTCACCCAGTGCAATAGTGACACTTACTGTGAGCTCTATAGCAAAGAGGTGTATGATACATCAGGCTCCGTATGCACAGAACATACTTTTTTGTTTTTTTTGCATATTTTGCCATTTCAAACTTGTTGTGATCACAAAAGGAAATTGTGTCAGATCAAAGTGGAAAATAAATATTGATCACTAAGGAGAGAAATAGGAGTCATATATATTGGGAGGGTTTTTAGCTGCCGTGGAATTCTGAAAAAATCTTTTAATTTCAGAAGTGTATTTAAAAGAAGGAGAGGTTGAAATGAATAACATTTCACAGGGAATAGAGAGGGCATCTTCGCTCAAGGTCTACGTACACGTTTCTAGAGCTTTTAGCCACTTTCACCTGAGTTTGCTAGTTAATTAGCTGATGCTAAAAGCTAAGAAGGGGGGCGCCCTTAGCTCAGTTGGTAGGGCGTCCCCCCATGGGCCTCGGCCAGCAGCGGACCCGGGTTCGATTCCAGCCCGCGGTCGTTCTCTGCATGTCACTCCCTTCTCTGCCCCATTTCAACTCTGTCTCTACACTATCAATAAAAAAGCATAAAAATGCCCCAAAAAATATCTTTAAAAGCTAAGAAGAAATTAAGAAAATACAAGTACAAGAAGAAGTGGACTCTAAATGAGGAATTATTCTTTAAGATACACATTTGGCGGTGCCCCATAATCTCAAATACAAATGTTGCTTTCCAAAACTTCACATGTGATGTCCACCTGGTTCTGTACATCAAACTTTCATACAGTTTTAATGACAGGAGAGGTAGTTAGGAGCTTAAAGGAATACTTCACCCACGGAACCGGCATTCTATCATTATAAAATCGCTATTATAATATAATGAATGAGGTTTTTCTTTCCTCAGTTTTCCCTTGGCCCAACTGTCCTGTTTAATCCTAACCCTACATTTTACCATGTGTGATGTCACACTAGTAAAATGTAGGGTAGACAGTGAGACCATAAAACACTCTTTTTGCCTTTTCTCAGGCTAGGATGAACTGATTTCTAAAATGTTTCCACATTTATACTACATAATAATAATAATAATTGATAGGTTTTATATAGCGCTTTTTTGTAGGTCACTCAAAGAGGATCCCAGAGTTCAATACACCTCCATATTTCCACGGGTGAAGTAGGTCTTTAACTGTTAAACTGTCCCTCTTCCAGCACGTGGTGTTCTTTGTGCTGCGAGCCATCGACTGGATCGTCCCTGATGTGCCTGAGTCCCTGCAGCTGAAGATGAAGAGAGAGCGCTACCTGGCCAAGCAGGCGCTGGCTGAGAACCAGGAGGCTCTGCTGGGGGGCAAGGGCCAAGAGGCTGCTACCGCCAGCCAGGGAACCTCCAGCCCAGGTCACTACTACATAAGACACTCACACACACTCACACACACTCTCACACACACACACGCACTCACGCACGCACGCTCACACACACACACATACACAAACACACACACAAACACACAACACACACACACACACACACACACACACACACACACACACACACACACACACACACACACACACACACACACACGCACATGCATGCACGCTCACACACACACACACACAACACACACACACACACACACACACACACACACACACACACACACACACACACACACACACACGTGACTTCTTTATACTTTTTGAAAAACTGAAGGAACGGGATTCACAAGAAATCATTTGATAAATAAGAACATAACTGTCAAACACAGGGCCCTCGGATCATGCCAGGAAATGATGGTTACATGGATTTATTTAATGTGTCAGAGCTGTTGCCAGGGAGCCCAAGATCTAATGTCTTACAGATGTAATTACATTGATGTTCACTGCAAGAACGGATTTGCATACATTTTGACACCATCATTTTGTAAATACGAGAACAAAACCATAAACATCCTATTAACCTCATATCTGTGAGAAAACTGTGGAGACGGAGTCAGGATATATACAATCATATGAAAAAGTTTGGGAACCCCTCTCAGCCGGCATTATAATTGACTCTGCTTTCACAAAAAAAATATAAAGTGGTATGTCTTTAATTTACCAGGAACAGCTAAGTACTGGGATGTTTTCCAAACAAAGATTTTTTTGAAAAGCAGTATTTGGTTGTATGAAATAAAATAAAATGTGAAAAACTGGCTGTGCAAAAATATGGGTACCCTTGTGGTTTTGTTGATTTTAATGCCTGTAACAGCATGTAAAACTGATGACTTTAAACACAAAGTTGGTTGGATTATGTTGTTAAGCCTTGAACCTCATATAATTGTCTGTTTAATCATGAGAAAATGTATTTTAGGTGCCTAAATGCAAGTTGCACTTCTCTTTGACTCTCTGCTGAAGTGAGACAGAATGGGATCATCAAAACAGCTCCCAAAAGATCTTAAAAACAAAGATTATTCATTGTCATGGTTTAGGGGAAGGCTACAAGAAGCTTTCCCAAAGGTTTCAATTGTAAATTTCTACTGTAAGGAACGTTTTCAGGGAATGGAAGGACACAGGCACAGTCGCAGTTAAACCCAGGTCTAGCAGACCAAGAAAAGTACAAGAGCGGCATATGCGGCGGATTGTGAGAATGGTTGCACACAACCCAAAGATCACCTCCAAAGACCTGCAAGAACATCTGGCTGCAGATTGTGTATCTGTACATGGTTCTACAATTCAGTGCAATTTGCACCAAAACATCTGTATGGTCGGGTGATGAGAAGGAAGCCCTTTCTGCGCCCACGCCACAGATACAGTTGCATGGAGTATGCAAAAGATCATTTAGACAAGCCAGCTTCATATTGGAAGAAAATGCTTTGGACTGATGAGACAAAAATTAAGTTATTTGGTCTTTATAAAAAGCAGATGTTTTGGTGCAAATTGCGCTGAATTGTTGAACGATGTACAGATACACAATCTGCAGCCAGATGTTCTTGTAGGTCTTTGGAGGTGATCTGTGGGTTGTGTGCAACCATTCTCACAATCCCCCACCTATGCCGCTCCTGATTTTTTCTTGGTCTGCCATGCCTGAGTTTAACTGCCACTATGCCTGTGTCCTTCCATTTCCTGACAACGTTCCCTACAGTCGAAATTGACAATTGAAACCTTTGGGAAAGCTTCTTGTAGCCTTCCCCTAAACCATGGCAATGAACAATCTTTGTTTTTCAGATCTTTTGGGGGCTGTTTTGATGATCCCATTCTGTCTCACTTCAGCAGAGAGTCAAAGAGAAGTGCAACTTGCATTTAGGCACCTAAAATACATTTTCTCATGATTAAACAGACAATTATATGAGGCTCAAGGCTTAACAACATAATCCAACCAACTTTGTGTTTAAAGTAATCCGTTTTACATGCTGTTACAGGCATTAAAATCAACAAAACCACAAGGGTTCCCATATTTTTGCACAGCCAGTTTTTCACATTTTATTTTATTTCATACAACCAAATACTGCTTTTCAAAAAATATTTGTTTGGAAAACATCCCAGTACTTAGCTGTTCCTGGTAAATTAAAGACATACCACTTTTATATTTTGTTTGTGAAAGCAGAGTCAATTATAATGCCGGCTGAGAGGGGTTCCCAAACTTTTTCATATGATTGTAGAACAAGACTTAGCTAGCTTAGCATAAATACCCGGAGCCAACTAGCCTGGCCACATCTGTGCATTGGTTTCTTCCCTGTATCTCTGGCTGTACACAAAGGTTATAATCTCTGTAAAAGTACAATGGCACCAAAGTGATATGTGTGTCATCATTACATGTCAGTGTTACATGTTATGTGAATATGTGTATTTGTAAGCTTTAGTGGTGCTGATAGGTGTATTCTGTATCACTGGACCAAGCCAGGCCAGCTGTTTCCGCTCCATCCAGGCTCTGTACTTAACACCTAGAGTGACATTTATCATATAGTCTCCTTCTCTGACAGAAAACAAAAAAAAAGTAGCATCATGATTCATTGCCAGTGATCCCTTTTAACACCAGTTTGAGCCAGGAGTATAGTGCCAGCTGTTATACAGTAGCATGTTGCAACAGAGATCGTCTGCGTCAGCTTTTTTTTCTCTCTCTCCTCATCTCTTACAGTAGTCTCAGTCAGACATAACTAATCCTCTCTTCTCTCTGTCTCTCTCCGCTCCTTCCCCATTCCTTTCCTTGTCCAAACCCAACTGCACTTCTCACCCTGAAGCAAGCGACGCGTCCTTTGGAAACCTCAATTAGGCCTCCTCTGGTGAGCTGCTTTCTGGAGTGGAATACTCTATACTTGGGCAATGGGGATTTCGGTTTTTTTACTCATGTGCGTTCTGCTGCACAGACAATATGCAATGGAGGCATGAACTCAAGCCTCAATACCATCCATTTCTTTTTCATACTTGGCTGACTCAAATGACATGTTTGAAAAATATGTCCTCCATCTCAAAATGTTTTTTTTTTTTTTAACCCCACAGCAACTGGGCCCTAGACTGTTTTCAGGTTTTTGGTTGGGTGTGTCACACCAATCTTGAGGTTGACTACAAAGTGTGGAACACAAAACCCCCAGTTGTGTTGAATTACCTTTCTTTGACATTAAAAGAGTATCCACCATGTCATTTTGCTGACCTCCAGTGGTGTAAGGTCTCACCCGGATGCAGTGATGGAACTACCAGGCCCAGTGACCTCATTGTTGGGTGTGGTTGTAGGTGCAACAGACAGAGTACACACTTCAGCCGCACCCATTAACGAAGCAGGGAGTGGTCAGAGGAGCAACTCTTAAACAGAAAAAGGTCCTAAAACTCTGCTGCATTTAGTTTTTGCACAAGTTGGGGGGAACATGCAGCGAAGGCACAGACGTCCTGGTTGTGACGTCAAACTTCCAAAATGTCCTTTTTTATTCAACGTCTTTCCTTCTGGTGCGAAGTGGGAGGAGTTATTTTGAAAAAGCTTTTGTTAAGTGGTAAAGTCTGGTTCATTTTCAGCCTAGCAACTCTCCTGTTTGATTCATCATGATAACTTAAGTACCCATGCTAGAAGATATCAAGATCTCCTGCCTGTGTGAATTGTACAGTACAGTAGTCAACGCCCCGGGTGCATTTTCAGTAAGCCAATCACATTTGTCTCCTTATGTGTTCCACGGCTAACAATGAGCAGAAGTGGAAGCTTGAAAACAAAACGATAACAGTCATCAACTTGAATATAATTCCTGTGGGAAATTTAAGGCCGATAGCCAAGTTGAAATGATTGATGACCATTACATAAACCTACAATATCCTTACATTGTCCAGATCACCCTGGTGTTTCTATGTTGAGGAACACCGAGGTTACTATAACAAAGTATTAAAAATACTTGAAATGGCAATTTACAGTGGGAAAGACTCCATCTGGTAGCAGGCACTAGTTGTGAATAAATAATGTCTTTCATACTTTAATAAATAAAGACTTTCATACTTCATCCTCTTCCCTGTAAAACACTCGTGGTCATCAAGCCAGGCTGTTTTTTTTTACGTAGACTTGTCAAAGGCGTTGAACAACTGTATACTGTGCATAATGTGTCAGCTGATATTTTGATGTGAAATCAGTGCAGCGCCCCCTAAAGTTCTTTTTGATCATCCCTTGGAGTCAAAGTGCTTGTATTGTAAAATGTAAAGAGCCAAAAATCTTATTCAGTGGTTGAAAGCTGTAGTGCTAAGTTTTTCATAAAAATGAATGTCAGTTACATTCAAGCCATCGCCAAACAAGTTGACACAAAGTTGATTAAGCCTATCAGCTCCAAAAAACTCTCTCTGTATTTCTCAGTACGGCTGTGTTTACAAACTGGTATGGCCCCTCAGAAAAATCCCAAGAAGAGCCCAAGAAATGTTTCAGTTGTTGATTCTACTGCTATGAAAAAAACCTGGATGTACAGCAGAAGGTCTCAAATCCATTCGCAATCACTGAAGGCTTTACCTCATGTAGATGCACCGACAGTGTTGTTGTTATTAGTCAGAATTCCTCATGGGGGCAACAGAAGTCACGCACTGTTACTTTGCCAAACTATTCAGATCATTTGCCGGAGTGACCTGTACCACTCCACTACACCCAGCAGCAGGATTTACCTAAAGTATGAAAAGAAAAAGTGCTCATAGTGCAGTTAAATGCTCTCTGTCAGTGTGTTACTATAATATCTGTTGTTTCTGGACTAGTATCCCTGCTGCATTAATGTCTATGTTGCCTTTTCCTGCTGTATATGTTTACGGTTGAGCTTATTCTAACTCATTTATATAATGTTGGGTGGTTAAATCTACAGCAATATGTTTGTGGCGTGGCTGTCCAGTTAGAATCACTTATCTCTAATGATGGTCAGCTTATCCATGGAGGGTTTGGATAATGAATTAAGCTTAAAGATGACCTATTATGCAAAATGCACATTTTCATGGGTTTTCAACATTATTATGGGTTGTTGGTGTGACAAGAGACTTCCAAAGTATGAGTGAAAACAACCCTCTCTCCCTTTCCCAACCTCCACCTATCTGAAAATCTATGTTCAAAAACCCCAGTTATATTTCTCCCCTTATGACACCATAAGGGGAAAAGCCACACCCCCTCATTACCAATCTAACTTAGCAATACCTCCACCTGTGATAAGCCCCCAGACAGCATTGTCTGCTCTGATCTACCGAGAATCTAACTGCAGGATAGTTTCAGGGCCAATCAGGGAAGACTAGGCTTTTTGGAAGGCGGGGCTTAAAGATACAGGCTCTAAAACAGAGCGTTTCAGACAGCAGCTGAAAAGAGGAGATTCAGCAACTGCACTGTGAGGAATATAAAGTTTTGTTATAACACACCACACCATGAAAACAGTTTCTGATTGAAACCCAAATTACAATATTGAACCTGAAAATGAGCAGAATATGTGACCTTTAAGAACGAGGACACTCTCTCAAATGATAAAGAAACACTTCATCCTTTAGTTTGTCAGAAAAATTCTAATTCAACATCGCAATACGTGGTTGTCACTGGTATGGAAAAACTGTAATCTAAACTAGTTACATAACTAATGCTGCTGTACAAACGTTATGGTAAATCTGTCTATTTTTAAAAGGCTTTGACTGTGAGCTGTTATTATCGCGTAGGATATCTGTTGGCTTGGCTGTGATGAAGAACATCTGCACACGTCTGCACCGTTGTCTGCAGTGTATATGTGAATGCTGTTACACTGTGTAGGCCTAATACATGTTGACTGAGCATGCTCTGCAGTGTTTCAAATGGAGGATTTCTGAGAGCTGCAACTGTACTATTCTGTAAAACAAAAATGATACAGTACCTCGATATATGACGTGTTTTACGTGTGAGCTGTTTTGCATTGAATACGTTTTATTGGATCAAAAAAATAAATCTAGTTTGATGAATGCAAATGCCTCCGCGGTGTGGGATTCTGAAATGCTGTTAGCATGCAGGAGATAGTGCTCTGACTGTGCTGTAGGGATGAACTTTATCACCTTTCTATCCGCATTCTACACTTTATTCGTGTTCATTTTTTTTCTCCATTCCCCCTCAGAGGATGTATGGTTAACCAAACAGCATGAGAGAGAGAGACCTGCAGACACATAAAGAACACCCTGATTTATTAGGAGTCAGAAACAGACAGGTGTGGTTGGATGATGGTTTTCTCTCTTCCTCTCCCTCCTCCCCTCACTCCTCCCAATGGTTGTGGCCTCGGGCAGCTCCTGACTCTTCCCCCTCACCCTTTTCTGCACTCTCCCCTCCTTCTGTCCCTCCCATATCCACTCTACCATCCACATTGTATATACTGTATGTATATACAGTTTATATACTGTATATAGTATTAGTGCACTACTCGGTTAAACGTTTAAATGCCCACTGCTAGTCAAATCATAATAAATGGCAGAGAGTTGCACACCTAAAAATGTGATTTATTAACTTTGATGCAGTCAGTTGACATGTTTTCTAATATACTATCTAGTATACTATCATAAAAATAAACGGTTCAACACATTACAATGACAGTAACAGCATCGGCTTGGTAATTGTCTAGACAAACTGTCAAGGATAGAAATGCTCCTAAAAGGTTTTAACCTTATAGTCTTATAGGCTTGGTTTTCACAGTGGGTTCATGCTCTAAAATGAAAACTTCTGTTTAAACGTTAGGGAAATGAGTCAGTACTTGCATCCCTAATGAATATATAGACTCTTTCTCCCTCTCTTTGGTCTCTTGCCTACGTACACGGTCTGCTTGTTATGATTGCTGTGCGTTCCATCTGCCATGGCCTGCAGACACAGTGAGTTAGTACATGTCAGTGAGCACAGGTATGCAGCCGCAGCGTGGACAGAGGGCTGGCTCACTGGCCCACTGCTGCAGCATGAGGAGGAGGCAAGACGCTCACATGCTCTGGGGCTGACAAATCAAGGCAGCTCCTAGATCAGCCACAAGGTAACGGGGCCAGCACACAACATGCTGCAACACGGCATGGGAGACTGACTCAACACAAGTTTTTAAAAAAACGCCTTATAAAATGATTTGGATTGGAGAGGCTGGTCCATTTGGTACAAGTATAATGCAGATATAGAGCTGGATGTAAGTCAGTAAGTAAGTAAAATGTATTTATACACAGGGTACAGTATACTGAGGGGACAAACAAGCAACAATAACGCTTTCACACACCAAAAATGAACAAGGTGTATTCACTGTCCATCTACTACTACCATCTTGTGACAATATACCTTGCCAAGTGTTCGCCAAGTTGGTGAATTTTGCTGCCGGGAGTGAAAGTCAAGACTGTGTTTTGGTCTCTTCTAGTTTATTTCTAGAGATATCTGCTCAGTACATTCCCCAGATATAGTCTGGCTGCCCTCTGCTGCAGGACAGATACACACAACCCTCAGGACTTTAGCAATGTGTTTTTCCTCAACTTAAAGTGACAACGAGGAACTTTAAAATATTCATGAAACAGTCTCATTTTTCTTCCGATGATCATAAACGACCTGTACCATCAAACAAAACCATCAGCAAGAAGAACACTATTTTGATATAGTTATTATTAATGGTTTTGCCTGAGTCTGATTCCCCCCGCAAAATCAGACAAAACTACAAATGACCTTTATTTATCTTATAGTCACATATCGATATGCAAGATTTTTTTTTGCTTCCTGGACCTGCAGCCCATTGTTTACTTGATTCCTAAATGAATGCAAGCACCGCAAAGATCTATGACAAAAAGATGACAAAAAACCACTACCGTCTTTTTCCAAAGGGGGCGCTACAATAAACAGCGAATCAAAGTTCCATGTAGTGACTTTAAAGGGGACAATTAGACACCCATCACTGCTGAGCGGTGTCCTGAGAAAACCTATACTCCCCCACCACCATCCAGACCCACCGCCATTCTCCTCATGTTTGATTAGTGAACACAGTTGATACAACAGCAAGTGCAGAGTACAGAGAGCAGAGGGGTCAAGCATGCCTTAGCGGCTCCTCTCTGTCACCAACTCACAGTTTGACGTTTAGTGAAAGTTGCAGCATGAACACACACACACAATCTCTCTCACACACTTAATCACACACACACACCACACACACAATCTCTCTCTCACACACACTCACACACACACAGACACCACACACACACACACACACACACACACACACACACACAACACACAATCTCTCTCTCACACACAGTCACACACACACACACACACACAGCCACAGGCTAGCGATGGATCTGCCCGCACAGGGAACCATATACCTACATGCACACATACTTGCATGCAAACGGGCACTTTTTGCATGCAGGGATTTGTACTTGTCCTCCAAGCTGTCTGCATCCTCCATCTCTCTCCCCATCTGTCTCCCCCTCCTCTCTCTTTCTCCCTCTCTCTCCTCTCTCCCCTCTCTCTCTCTCTCTCCGTCTCGAAGCAGGTGCTGAAATGAGACACTAAATAACTATTAGAGTTAGAGGAAGGACGAGAGAGAGAGGGGGAGGAGAATGAGAGAAAATTAGAGAGAGCTCTTCCTCAACAGTAGCAAAGAGAGAGAGAGAGAGAGAGAGAGAGAGAGAGAGAGAGAGAGAGAGAGAGAGAGAGAGAGCGCGAGAGAGAAGAGAGGAGGAGAGAGAGAGAGAGAGAGAGAGAAGAGAGAGAGAGAGAGAGGAGAGAGAGAGAGAGAGAGAGAGAGAGAGAGAGAGAGAGAGGGAGGGAGTGGAAGGGAAGGGAACCAGAGAGAGAGAGAGCACAGGAGCTTAGAAAGGGGATCTGCATTGTAAGTAGCTCTGAGCAAGGGAAGCAAGTGGTGGCTGTTTCTTTCAACCTGCTTTTGTTTTTCCCTGGAGGAGGCTGAGAAAAAAGAAGAACAAGCCAGTAAAGAGCACAGATTGTGAAAGAGTCCGTGCTGCATTTAAAAAAGAAAAAAAACCTTGTTCTATTGAGGGACGTATAGGGAGGAGAAGAAGAAGCCGGGAGGAACACAAGGCAGCAATGGATAGCAGCAGAGTGGCTCAGCCCTGACCCTGGGATGGCCTGGATTCACACACTGCTGCTGGCCACCGTCCAGCTCCAACACTAGGCTGCTCACACCCATGAGGTACAGTATACTGAGGGACAAACAAGCAACAGTAACGCTTTCACACACCAAAAATGAACAAGGTGCATTCACTGTCCATCTACTACTACCATCTTGTGACAATATGCCTTGCCAAGTGTTCGCCAAGTTGGAGAATGTTGCTACGAGAGTGAAAGTGGAGCTGTGTGTTGTTATGTATGTGTGAGTGAGTGAGTGCATGGCTATGCTTTGTGTTTGTTTGTTTGTTTGTGTGTGTGTGTGTGTGTGTGTGTGGTGCACTAAGTAGTGCTGCTGTGTACAGTATAGCTTGTCAGGTGCATTGCATTTATGTGACAGCACACTGTATATGCTCTGAATACAAAGGTAGATATTGTCTTTATACGGGATTCAGGACACAACACTGTCAGGTGTGTGCCAAACCCAGGACTCTGTTTGCCCGGTAATTGTCGTGCCTCTGTTGACAAAACTATTTTTTTCACTGTCCTGCAACAGCAAATAAAAAGAGTTCTAGATAGCCACGGAAGATATCTAGCCCAATCAGATCCATCGATACTGCCTGTAGGATCATTATCTTCACTATTCATACAGTATATTCTCTTGTTAGCAGAAGTTGCTGCCTCCCTGCATCAGTTATGTTTTCAGCCTGTTTCCCTATGGATGTTTCCCTAGCCTTGAACGTGAGGGTTACAGTGTGCAGTGGGGCAGGTAAGTGCATGTCTCGAGTATGTTGGATGAGGGGTTGTTAAAAAACTGTACATGGTTTAAAACCTGGCGCTGCAGCTCAAAACTCACTGTTCTCCTTTTTGAGGACTTTCACAGCATGAGACCAAAACCCCTTCTCTTGACTCTATAGCTTTCTAAGGAGTATATGTCAATCTGTGTGTGCAGGTCTCTTAAACATGGGAAGTGTATTAGTGCTTCGTACATGTGTATGTTTTGCCCTTATGCGGGGATCAACAACTATTGTGCCATTCAGCAGCCAGGTTAGGATTTCTAATTCTGAAGCAAGACGCTCCCTTTTTTTTCTGGTTGTTGTGAAACATATAAGCACCTCCAGACTTCTTTACCTTACTAAACTCCATCTGTGTGAGAGAGGGGGGGCACACTGAGGTGAAGGCTGCCTCTTCTGTCTGCTGTCCCCGGGACTGAGCGCATTGTCATGAGAGTTGACTACTGTAGTATGTGTCTGTGTGCATTGGTAGTCTGGACTAACATATTTTATCTGGAACTTAAACAGATAGCCGTGTTTGATTATCCTGAATTGTCCGATTTACTACGTTCTGCCCCCGACTCGAACGCACCACCTGCACCTTGGGTAGACGTGCACCGGCACACAGCATAAATCAGGACCTTGAACTGTTTTACTGCACTGTATTAAAGGCTGTAGATCCCCCTGGACGATGGCAGATGTTTGATAACCATACATATATACTGGTAATAATAGTCATCACGTTAGACGGACAGAGATTTAGGACGGGCCATTTCCTTAAGGGATTGAATTCCCAGCCTGCGAGCACACTACAATGTACATTTGATTTACCTCCGCATGCTCATATCACACAGATCTGTAACACAGCCCCCACAGGGCCCCTACTCCTTCCCACTTCCTTCCTCCCTCCCTCCCTCCCTCCCTCCCTCCCTCCCTCCCTCTCCCTCCCTCCCACCCTCTCACCCCCCCACACACAACTCCATGTCTGGAGAGCACCTGCCCCATCACCTGCCACTCAGACAGTGGTTGTCTGAGCGTGGTGGTGTGTGTTGTGTGTGTGTGTGGTGTGTGTGTGTGTGTGTGTGTTTTGTGTGTGTGTGTGTGTGTGTGTGTGTGTGTGTGTGTGTGTGTGTGTGTGTGTGTGTGGTGTGTGTGTGTGTGTGTGTGTGTTACCTGTATATACTGTGGGGAAGGCCATCCAGGATGCCATACCTCACCCACACCTCCCCCAGCTTACCATGCATGCAAATGCTACCTGTGCTCCTTCTGGTATTTACATTCACAATGCAAACACGTGCATGAACACAAACTGACCTAAAGCAACTTGCCCTTATGAACTTCAGTGACAATAACTCTCTTTACATGCACAGCAGTATTCAGATATAAACCTGCTAAAGATCATATTCCCAAAAACTCATTGCCTTGTAAAAAGTAGTTTCTCCTCACCTTAATCAACACAAGGTCATACGCTATAATCTTATCAAGCCACGTGGAGTATCTCGACTTTACTTGCATTATTGAGAACTGTATACACCTTAACCGCACTAATACGCTTCGGCAAAATATTTCGGCATTTGCCACAGTTTATGACACATGCCCTGGTTTACGGCTGTTAAATGAGGGTGTACATGTCATTTGGTTCCTTCAAAGAAAGATATATAATTATTTTTGACTGAACAAAACAGTGCATGACAACAACTTTTCTCCTTCTCATTTTCCTCGGATTGCTGACGTCTGACATCATGAGGCTTCCACTGCTACTAGTGCACATTGCTGGTAGCATATACTGTATATACTGATGGACATATAAACAGGAATATGACCGTAGCTGCTGCACATGTAAACACCTTATTTGGACTATTGAAAAGAATTGTCTTAATCTGGAGTATGGACCTTAATCAGAATATGTTGTGCATGTAAACATAGATTGATATTTTGACTCTGGTCCCGTCACTTTCCTGTAGTATTCAGTTTTGGGCCTAAATAGCAGCAGCCTTAACAGCCCATAATAACAGCCCTGGCTCCTTGCACGCGTATGGTTGGCTTTTCCTTTGTGTTGTGTCTCCTGCCTGGGTCTAGGGTCAATTTGAGAGGAATGAGCTCGCCCAGTCATCCAGGGAATGTGGGAAAGTCTCTGCGTATGCCAGAGGGGCTTCTCATCTGGGAACGATGTGTCTCTAAGGTTGGACATGAACTTTTCTTCATACCTGGACTATAAGACGGACCACCTACTGAGTTAAACCTTCACCTAATAATAATATAGCAATGTGACGTCTTTGACTCTTCAGTAGAAAAGCTGAGACAACCGGAGACCTCCTGGGAAAAGCACAAAGCATTAAGCGTTGAAGGCAGCGGTGCCCGGGCTGTCAGGTATTAGTTAATCTGCCTTGTCAGAGAATATTTGGCATGGCATGTAAAGGTTAAACCTGCAGCCAGAGGGGACGTGTGCCGAGCATTGCCCCAGCTGTGCTGTGCTGCTGCTGCACACCTGCCCTCAAGGTTATTTCACATTGTGACTCGGCCAGTGCCAGGCAGTGTGTGTTTCACGTTTGTATTCATGCGGGAATCGGGATAATACATCTTTGGCTCAGGAGGCATTGCTTGTGCTCGAAATGTTTTGCTCCTCAGTAGAGCAAAACAGAAACACACACACAAACACAACACACACACACACACACACACACACACACACACACACACACACACACACACACACACACACACACACACACACACACACCAGGTGCACTCAATACATTCAGAAGAAACTCTTTTTCACCGTCTTCAAGGTCGTTTAGCCTGCTTTCAATTCATCACTCGAATCCAATGTCAATGATACTATTAAGTTAGATGGTTCAGTGTTGAATAGTTATTAGCTTTAGCCTACTGAATGGTCAGCTCATTGCGAGGTTTGTTCCCACTTTTACCTGATCCCATTTCAAAACAACAGGCAGTCAGTGGATGGCTTGTCCATACCTGTCCACACTAAAACCAAGAGGGAAAGGTAGGGTGGAGGAGGGGGGGGGGGGGGTTGGGGGGTGAGAGGGGGCTGTTCACACACAGTTGGGGGAAAGTGGAGCCAGAAAACTGAGATGAGGAGTGTGTGAGTGAACGCAGTAGCAGATGAAAGCGAGAGATGCATCAGCAGTTTGTTGTAAAGTAGGTCAGCCTCTCCAGAGCTCAGTGGCAAAGGCTCAGATAGGAATCAAAGTGCTCCGATTGACAGTTTTGAGTGCAGCCAAAACCCAGCCGTGATCCCTTTTACAAAGAATATAGTTTACAAAAGAAAAGGGATAAAATGAAAGGAAACTACAGCAGTTACCTGAATGGCACACCTTGTTTTAGTGTTAGTCAAATGCTACAAAGTGTTCCAGCGCTGATATAATAGGTGGATCAACAGAGCAGGTAATCACCAGTAACTTTTAGAATGGATTAAAGGATCAGGCTCTGGCATTCATGATGACAAATGACTTTAACAGTTAAAGGATACGGTTGGTGATGTTTAATATTGTCATGTTTTGTCAACAAGCCTCGATAAGAACAAAACTAACAATGGGTTAGTCCGCTTTTCAATACTATCTCCCGACCCTCTCTTTGGCTCTTTGCCCCAAGTCATAAATCTTGATAAATTTGTGTGTGTGTGTGTGTGTGTGTGTGTGTGTGTGTGTGTGTGTGTGTGTGTGTGTGTGTGTGTGTGTGTGTGTGTGTGTGTGTGTGTGTGTGTGTGTGTGTGTGTGTGTGTGTGTGTGTGTGTGTGTGTGTGTGTGTGTGTGTGTGTGTGTGTGTGTGTGTGTGTGTGTGTGTGTGTGTGTGTGTGTGTGTGTGTGTGTGTGTGCGTGCACGTGTGTGTGTCTGTGTGTGTGTGCGTGTGCGCATTCATGGGAAAATGCCATCGAGTGCAACAGTAAAGCTTATTTATGTGTCTTTGATAGTTTCGGACAACAATCCATGGCACAGAGCAAGAAGTTATATCAGGTTTTACTACATAGACAACATATCTGAGGATCAATTATTTGTGTATTCATGAGATTGATTGACTACAAGAAGAACATAGAATCACTAGATCACCTTTTTAATGTACTTAAATGGTACTTATCAAGCAAAGTTGACAAAGATTTGGTTGCTCCTCCAAAGTTTCGATGTCAACTGTTTGCTGTCATTTAACAGATCAATAATTCATCAGAGGGAAATTTGTTCACCCTCAGAAAAATGTATTACAAAAATAACCATTGTTTTTTTTTGTCCTTAAAATCTTAAAGGAATACTTCACCCATACGGAACCATCGTTCTATCATTATAAAATCGCTATTATAAAATGAATGACGTTTTCCTTCCCTCAGTCTTTCCTCAGTCTTCCCTTGGCCCATCTGTCCTGTTAATCCTAACCCTACATTTTACCATGTGTGATGTCACACATGGTAAAATGTAGGGTTAGACAGTGAGACCAACAAACACTCTGCCTTTTCTCAGGCTAGGATGAACCGATTTCTAAAATTGTTGCACATTTATACTAAATAGGATCTCAGAGTTCAATACACCTTCATATATCCACCGGTGAAGTATAGGTCTTTAAGGAAAGGGCCCTTTGCGCCATGCTGGCTCCTCACTTTGATTACATAGTCAGTCATCTGTTATTGGAGTAGTTGTTGTTAATACCTACATGAAACATCAAATGGACTCTTTGTAAAATCACTTTCTTGATCGACCGGACAAGGAACGTACTGTACTGTAAGCCAAACACGTATTTGCTTCTATTGTGTTGGTTTAACTTTCCCTATGACCATGATGTAACCTGCCAAAACATCTTAGGTCAGCACTGCTTTTCTTAGAAACATCTGCTCATATACAGACAGCCATCATCTGTGTCAGAAGGGACTGATTATGAGATTGTCTGGATTTACATCGTGTGCCCTCGATCAACTTGGTGTAGCTTTTGCGACTTATGTCAAAAGCGCCATAATTAGACCTGGTTATTTCCAGAAGTTTGTCAATAGCTTCTTTGTGTTTTCTACTATCCTTATTGTTCACGTGTGTTAGCGTATCCCACTGCAGCTGTTATAGTGGCAGAGTAAAGCGTGGTGGGGATGGGAGGGGGGAGGTTAAAAGGTCCAAAAATCTTGGTGTTTACGTGTGACATGGTCGCCATTTTTTCCTCTAGTCTTTTAAATGAGAGATTTGCTGTTTGTCTGTTTTTCGTGAGCCATGGATGATCCCACTGGGTGAGACAAGGTCAGGGAAGGCCTCTCTACGTCTTGTCGCTTTCAATCAAAGATGGATTTGCCTCCCAAACTAACACACACTCGCGTTCAGGTGTGACTTTGTGTGTGTGTGTGTGTGTGTGTGTGTGTGTGTGTGTGTGTGTGTGTGTGTGTTGTGTGTGTGTGTGTGTGTGTGTGTGTGTGTGTGTGTGTGTGTGTGTGTGTGTGTGTGTGTGTGTTTTGTGTGTCATAGCTGTGTGTGTGTGATGGGGAGCCATGGCTTGTCAGTATGCATCTTCATAGTGAACTCCAGAGGTCGTGGGTATGAGTTGCCCAGGGGCTGTAGGAGAGGATTAGGAGGACCCACACCAAGTGTAAACATTTGGGAAGCCCCCCCCCCCCCCCCCCCCCCCGCCCTCCTCTGTAGCCTCCGGGGGGGCTCACCTGTCCCAGTGTGTGGAGGCTATACTAAAGGAATGAATACCAAGAAACTCCTTGACCTGAATTCACTCAATCACACTCACACCATGCAGGTGTCTGGTCGTCTTCCCACAAGAAGAAAAAAAAAGAGATTGCAGCTTAGCGCGTCACCTTGACATCTGGTAGGCTTTCTCTGCTTGGAATTTTCAGTCTGGCTGTGAGGAGTGTGTTTTGATTGAGAGATTTAGATGAAGCCCATTAAAATACCTAGAAGATAAACTGCCTGGCTTTCCATCCAGGGAATGCAGGTGTACATTTAAAATGCTCCACCACATGAAATGAAGTTACGTGCATAGCTGTCAGCTTTCCTCAGTCGAGGCAAATCACTGGGCTGAGAAGGAATGGAAGGTATCTCAAGAATTGATATGGGAGAAGTGTTCATTTATTGTCCAGTAAGAGGATACGGATGGCAGTGGTGGAGGTGCTTATACCACACTGTGAAACTACTCTGGTAGTACTCTAAGATCTTCCCATTTCAGAAGTAGGAACTATGATATTTTTGGCACTTAATCATTAAACATTACTATTATAGCCAATTCATTTTTATCAATCAAGTTATTGATTATTCAACTGATTGTTTGATCTGCGCGTGTTGGCCTTTAGCCTACTGTTGGGTAGGGCATACAATATTTTATCAAAGTTGATTGAGTGGCATATAACGAAAGGATTTGGGTAAAGTGCACGTGCCTCACTCTTGTACTTAAGTATCAGTACTTGAGTAAATATACTTCATAACATTCAACCACTGACAGATGGGAGATACATTCTATTCTTTCAAATCATCCAAAGCCACATTGTTTATTGACACAGACCTGCTCACCCCTAACAAGCGTACAAACTTATTGCATAATATGTGAATTTGATCAACAAGTTCCAAGTTGCCCTTGTCAACAACTCTTATTGGATGGACGTTATTGGATGGAAACCTGCACACATGCCTGCAAAAAAGATGTGGTGAAGATTTGAGGCTTGTATTTTTTGAAAGCCACTGCTCCTTCTTAAAGGGACTGTCCACGAAACTATAACAAATAAACTAAACTAACCCTCACTATAACTGCACAGCCTTTTGCAGCATATTAATGGTGTCTAGTCTGAATTGCAAACACAAATAATTTAAACAAAAGAAAGAATCCTCTATAAATGTGCTCTCATTCCAGTCTCCAAGTGTTCCTAGTTTTGGTAGGACACAGAGAGAGAGTGTGGGCGGGTGGTTTTCCCAGCAGTGACGCTGGATGATGTCATGTCTTGTCTCTCCAGACAATGCTGGGCTCTTTAGTCTACTGCTTGGCAATTAGTGGTCCGATGTGACCAAGTTAAACTGCGAGCTCACACACACACATGACCTGGTCGCACCACACTGTAAGGACACTCCAGTCTGTCTGAACAAACAAATACCACTCACGGAGGGAAACTGTGCAGGCGGGGGGGGGGGATGGACAGACAAAGTGTTCCTTTTCGGAAGTTGCACAAAGTCTTATAAGTGAATTTATATAAGCTGGTTGTATTTTTTAATCGCCCACAATTTAAAGCTATAGTGCGTAACTTATTTAGCCCCCATGAGGAATTCTGAGTTATTACAACAACACTGTTGGCTTTTCTAAGGTAAGCCTTCGGTGCATCGGGCGTGGATGGTATACCTTCTGCTGTACATCCAGTAGCAGTAGAATCAACAACTGAAACATTTCTTGGATGCTTCTTGGTATTTTTCTGAGCTCCTGCACCAGTGTCAGGGGGCGCCACCAGTTTGTAAACGCTGCCATACTGAGAAATACAGAGAGAGTTTTGTCGAGCTGATATAGGCTCTTAATCAACTTTGTGTGAACTTTTACTTTTACGTTTACTAATGGCTTAAATGTAACGGACATTAATTCATATGAAAAAGTTACGCACAATAGCAACACTCTAAATACTACTAAACATGACTTACATTATTTTTTGTGATGAGAAAGTGCTGCATCAACAGTTGCAAGTGCCGTATCTCCTCTGCGACAGAAGGCCTTCTGTGCACTATATTTCCTATTTTGCACTTTTTTCACAACAGTGAAAAACATTTTAGGTAAAGAGTTTTTATCATGGTGTAGTGACAGTAGTTAGACCCCCCATAGAGGCTCAGTGCTCATCGCAGCAGACACAATTAGAATTCGGCATGTGGTCGTACTCTGCATGTCACTCCCCTCTCTACCCCGTTTCATTTCTGTCTCTCCAAACTGTCTGATAAAGCATAAAATAAAATAGAAAAATGCCAAAACAAAATGGACTCTACGCCTTGTTCAGCTTCCTCAATCCACTTTTATCACCATTCTGTGGCAACGTTTCTGTTGTTTTCATATTTTCTGAGGAAGTCCCCATCTTCAAAGCTCTGGTTGGCTTGGTCTGGGACCAGTTTACTTATTCACCAAAGAATAACTGCTTTGGCTTTTGTTCTTGACATCAGAAGGCCTTTTAGTCGTAAAAGCTATGTGAAAAAAAGATAAAAGATATGTGTTGCGTCAGGGGTCACCTAGTTGTTGCAACATCCATGTTTGAGCAGCTGAAAAAGACATAAGGAGGTTAGAAATGTCTTGAAACTCAAACAGGTTTGGAATCTTTGTTCCATGTCACACTAGGGGACGGCAGGTGACTTTCAATAGCGTCTCTGTCCTGACAAAGCTTGGCTTAATCTCACAAGCTTTGGTTTTAGCTTGGAAAACAGCCACTGTGTATCACTGTATTCTGATCAATGTGTTCCAATGGGCAGGGCCAGAGTAACCAAATGCACATTAACCATTTATGAACTAAGCTCGCTGGTTGGTGCTGTGGTCTTAAATCATTAGAAAGAAATATTGTTTTATTGTTTCAGAAGGAATGACTTACAGTATTTAAGGAAATAGATGCACTTTGTAGTTTTAAGCAAACACAACTGAAGAGGGAGTATTGTATTGTTGTGTGGCACTACTTTTGGATGTGGAATAATATGTTAATGGTATTCTAGCAGCAGAAGGGTGTATGACAGAATGATATAAAAGTACAGCAGCCGTGGATCAATTCATTTGTTAGTTTGAGTTTTCAAGGGTTTCTTTTTCAAACAGGCTGCAACATGCTGACCTGAAACTAGTGCTGTGTAGTCATTGAGCCGCTCACTAATGCACTGAGCAGCCCAACCAGGGAGAGCTTCATAAACTATTAGTAGGATTGTTGAAGTTCATTCTGTATGGTGAATATTGAGATGTCTAGAACATTTTGGCATATTTTTCGAGTTTAAAAATCAGAGGCAAATGCTGAGGACATCAAAAGCCACATCCAGCATTAGTTGACTGTTATAAGCCATGCACAGATCATATTAGGATCATTATCCTCTCTGAAACATTGGGCGTCCTCTGTAGCGCCAACTTTAAAGCCGCGTGTCACCATCACACTCCCATTAGAAAAAGCAAACAGTGTGGAAAGGTATTTCATCACCTTCCATGAACCACTAAACCTCTCCAACAGTCAATCCATTTGTTTTAAAAAAAGCCTTATCTCGCCCCTGGCAAACATCAAACAAAACTTTAATTACGCCATTACACAACATTTGGCCCTGTCATAAAGTTGAATGAATCAACGGATTTATGCTCATATTTATGCCATACACTTGAATTAAAGGATTATTTAGTCGGAGACAGTCAAAGATGAAAAAGTATCACAATTAAAAAAGTGCTCCTGGTATGGCGGGCTGGCATTAAAGGCATGCCAGGGTGCCATTCATTAGGGCGCTGTATGGCAGACATGGCGTCTTACTGCAGCCTAGTCAAATTACAGGGGGGGGAAGGCTCTGGCAGCAAAGTCCATAACAGTCACAAGAGGGAAATTACATGTCTTTTGGAATTGAGATGTTTTAATGGCGTGATATAATTGTATCAGCGCGACTCCAGGAATGTGGTAATCGGATGCTTTCATGTGGAGACCGATGTGGTGACGAGTCTTTATCTGCGGTTTGTGGGAACTTTTGGAGGTTCCAAAACCATCAAGTGACTGATTTTCCTTCAGAGAATATGGTATGAAGACTTGGCCATTTGTGGTGCAGGATTATTGGAACATTCTCTCATATGATACTAATGGAAGAGTCAATACTTTTGTGTTTGTAATCTCATGTGACAGATTGTAAATAGAAGGAAGGTATATTTGGTTAATATTGTACAGCAGGACTACACTGTAACCAGCCAGTAATCACATCCAGATACCAATAAGCTATTATTTGTGTTTTAGAGACTCAATTTATATGTATTTACCTGTATTGCACTTATTGATGTTTGCACTGATACTGTAACCAATTTCGTTGCACATGTACAATTACAATGAAGACTATTCCATTACAGTATAGTCTTATGCAGCCGTGGTCTGGATGTGTTTATGTGGCTCAGTGTCCACTGCTCTATATGAGTGGATCACTATAAGCAGTTCCCACATCCTCTCAGGTGTCCTGTGCTCAGGGCACACACAAGATAAAGGCTGCCTTTGTCTGCAGCAGAGAACAGGTAACCATTTGTGTCTGTACTGCTGCGTGTGTGTGTGTGTGTGTGTGTGTGTGTGTGTGTGTGTGTGTGTGTGTGTGTGTGTTGTGTGTTGTGTGTGTGTGTGTGTGTGTGTGTGTGTGTGTGTGTGTGTGTGTGTGGTGTGTGTGTGGTGTGCGTGTGCGTGTGCGTGTGTGTGTGCGTGTGCGTGTGCGTGTGCGTGGTGTGTGGTGTGCGTGTGTGCGTGCGTGTGTGGTGCGTGTGTGTGTGCGTGCGTGCGTGTGTCTGTATGTTTGTATGTGTGCGTGCATACAATACAATACAAACACGTGTGTGTGAGTGTAAGAGAGAAACAGAGAGAGAGAGAGATAGGATTGACTGGGCCGCCTACCTTTGCCACAAGAACAGGTGTGGCTTTTCAACAGCTTTATATTCTCAGTGTCCAGGTAAACTATGATTTACAGTGTGTTATTGTCCATGCAAACAGACTCCATTATGAACAAGTTATAGGCATACTTTGGTGAAAAGTGTTAATTTATGCTTTTCCTGGATGCACTTCTATCTTCATCTAAATTACAGGTATACAGTTGAATGTGATCCTTCTTGCTTTAATGTAAACTATAGTATACATATCGCTAAAAGATGTATAGTGTAATGCATTATTGGAGGTTTTCATTTCTCAGAATGATCCTTGATGACGAGCCTGCAGTGTGTGTGTGTGTGTGTGCGTGCATGCGTGTGCGTGTGCGTGTGCGTGTGCATGTGCGTGTGTGTGTGTGTGTGTGGTTGTAAACAAAGAGATTAAAAGAAGTTAACGATTAACATTGACACTATTTAGCCTTCACTGTGCCCTACATTACCCACTGTAGCATACAGTAAACAGTAAACTCATTCTGTGTTTTCAAAATGAGCAGCAGGAAAAATGACAAACCGTAGTGTGGTTGAAAATACCAGCATGCAGAGAGTACATTTGGTGAATCATTCTGTATAAACAGTAAACAAACAGTAAAATGTCTTGACAAAGCAAAAGGTTTAAAGCGTTCAGAAGCATGGAATTGAGAACATGGACAACTGGGAAACCTCGTAATATGACAGAACAGTTAGCCTACTAAAGTATTATTGTGATGAAAACCGTTTCCCAGAACAATAATTAACTTTACAGCTCAATCTTTTCCTATCCATGTCTGCTAACTGCCAAACTAGTGTAGTGTCAGGATCCTGCACTGTATGGAAGAGGGACAATAGCTACTTTGTTGGGTTAATGTAGCTAAGCCAACTTATTGACATGTAAAGTTATTGTATGTGCTGAAATAAAGCCCCTGGGCTAACACATGGGAACTAGGAGAACAAATGGTTTCCTTTTACAAAATAAATAAACATATAGTCTGAAAAACTGTCTAAAAAGCAACTCCTTTGTTTGTCAATTCATTTGATAAAGAAAATGGGGGAACTGAATCAAAAAGTGGATATATGGCTAAATGTGAGACAGTTTTTATACCATTGTGTGTGAGTGACAGTTCTTTGCATACCTCTGTGCGTGACTATGTGTGTAGCACGTTAGCATCTGTACAGTTCCTTTTACCTGGTGTTTAAGTGTGAGGTTGAGGATTAACTGTTCAGGAAGCAGGGGGGGTGAGAGAAGAGACGGCGCTACACAAGTGTGTGTTTTAGCTGCCTGTCAGGATAGCAAACTTCCTGACCCGCTGCTGACGCTCACTGTAAATGTTCAATCCCAATAGGTGCCTGCTAGCTAACATGGGCTGACAGGGAGGTATAGGCCAACAAGCAGAGTGATGGATGAGTGTGGATCTCAGGTGAAAGGTCACTCTCTTCCTCTGCCTGTCTGTCTGTTGTGGCATCCTGTGTGTGTGTGTGTGTGTGTGTGTGTGTGTGTGTGTGTGTGTGTGTGTGTGTGTGTGTGTGTGTGTGTGTGTGTGTGTGTGTGTGTGTGTGTGTGTGTGTGTGTGTGTGTGTGTGTGTGTGTGTGTGTGTGTGTGTGTGTGTGTGTGTGTGTGTGTGTGTGTGTGTGTGTGTGGGTGGGTGTGCTGTTAAGTACAGGGGTTGGATGCTGCATGTAGAGTGGCCTTTAATTAGAGCAGGAAGACACAGCTCAGGAGACACACTGCACCAGACTAAAATGTGTGGGTGGTTTGGTGTGTGGTTGTGTTGTTGTGTGTGTGTGTGTGTGTGTGGTGTGTGTGTGTGTGTGTGTGTGTGTGTGTGTGTGTGTGTGTTTTGTGTGTGTGTGTGTGTGTGTGTGTGTGTGTGTGTGTGTGTGTGTGTGTGTGTGTGTGTGTGTGTGTGTGTGTGTGTGTGTGTGTGTGTGTGTGTGTGTGTGTGTGTGTGTGTGTGTGTGTGTGTGTGTTCATGCAGGTACATGTGTGTGTTGTGCTTGTGTGTGACACTGGTTTTGACTGGGGTAACATCCTGCATGTGTCTTATGTTTAGGGTCCACTTGTTATACATGGTGTCTGCTAAGTGTTTGTTTGTGTCATTGTGTGTGTGGTGTGTGTGTGTGTGTGTGTGTGTGTGTGTGTGTGTGTGTGTGTGTGTGTGTGTGTGTGTGTGTGTGTGTGTGTGTGTGTGTGTGTGTGTGTGTGTGTGTGTGTGTGTGTGTGTGTGTGTGTGTGTGTGGTGTGTTTGTGTGGTGTGTGTGTGTGTGTGTGGTGTGTGTGTGTGTGTGTGTGTGTGTGTGTGTGTGGGTGTGTGTGTGTGTGTGTGTGTGTGTGTGTGTGTGTGTGTGTTGTGTGTGTGTGTGTGTGTGTGTTATAAATTGAGGCTGGATAAAACCCACACAAATCTACAGATTGTCTGAATAGTTTATGTGGAACTTCATAACTGCTTACTGTTCATTATAACTGAATACTACACTATACTAGTGTGCAACACTCGGCTGAGTCAGTGGAATCTTCTGGCGACACTAAGCCAAGTCGTTAAAAGTGAGCTGTGGCCAGTCAACCATGTTAGTTCGCTAAATAAATGCTCCGGCTTTATTGGTTTTTAGACTCACATACAAGTTAATTTTTTTAAAGAGATTACAGTGTTCCCACCTTTGCTCCAGTTTGTGTAACGACCATTCCAATCTATGTCAACACAAACCTCTTAAAAACTGATCATAGATAACAAGAAAACCAAGATTGCGATCAGATTTGTGGGTATTAGTTTTTAAAACAATACATGTGTAAAATACATGCCTACCTGGATTTGATGAATTATTGCTCCAGCCGCTTATCATGTCTGTACAATGAAGCCTGTCAAAAAGTGGGTCCAAATAAAGGATTAAATTACACTGTATTTAATCTTCTTGACTATTGAATTAAACATCAAACTCACCCCCCCCCCCCCTCCCCTGAATACGACAGTTATTTCTGTACAGTACCGTATAATAAGGTATAAAGAAGTCATGAATAGATACTTTAGATTCTAAATTGATTAACCTACATTTGCATTTATAGCAGTAATAATGTCACACAAAATTGCTTCTTTTTTATGGTCCGGTGGACTTGAAAGTTAATGTTTCTTTCTGATTGGCTGTTTCTACTGCAGTAGTAATGACCCGAGAAAAGACTGTAGGCAACAGTTTCTTTTAGTGAAACATATTAAAAAGTTAACTTCCTTCTCTTCTTTTTTAGCTCCCATGTGCTCCTTCAGCCATGCTCCCTGGGTATGGATTCTCACATTTTCCTGACTTCCAGCCCCACCTTCACGCCTTCCGCTGCCGAGCAGAGGATACCAGCATGTGGATCCCGGGCTCAGGAGAGTCCCAGGCTTTGAGCGAGGCCAGGAGGACAGGCCTCTCCTGCACCCATGCCACCACAAGCATGTGGCCATCGTGTGCCAGCAGGAAACGTTGGCTTTCATTGAGCTACAACCACCAGTGACTCCTAAACTAAACGGTCTCAGCTCGGAAGCACATCACATCACACACCCCCTGCCCCTCAATGGTTTCGATCACACACTGAATGAACTGAACAGCTGCCACAGGACGGACAATGAGCACAAAACTACGTTGAATTTGAACTCTCATACACCTGTGGGCGACAGCCATGATGGTTTCAGGAATTCTTTGCAGGAGCAGACTGAGAAACCACACGCTGTCACAACAGTGTGTCGTCCTAACCACGCATCTCTTAGCCTGCCTCTGCCGTTCCCTCTCTCCTCCCTATACACAAACAGAGACCCCTGGGAATGTCAGCTCCCTTGCTCCCCGTCCTCACCCGCAAGTCTGGGGTTTCAGAGCCAGGACTCCTGCCAGCCACAGAGGAGGGCATCGCAGGGTTCACTGAAAGAGAAGTCAATCCGTAAGTGTGCAGATTTTTTTTTCACTATTGAAAGAGTAGTAAGAGGATTTAAGCCAGAACTGTGTAGCTCAGCATGCATTTCTTTGCTTTTGAATCGTCAAAAGTCGGGAAGGGTACCAAGATTAGCAAACTGTGCTACACCTATTTTTGTTACCTTTTCTTTGGGGTACCAAGTGGTTCCAAAGGGTCCCAAAAGAGTTGAGCTACACACTGCTCTCTTTTTATTGGTTGACAGACTCCTCATTTCATGTGAGAGATAAGCTACTAATAGACGTAATCACCTCGGCAAGAGTGAAGAGTCTTGTGTTTAGAGAAAAATGTCGGCGCACAGCTCTTTGTTTATTGTTTGGCGTTTTTTCTACACTGTGTCCCGCTGCTAGGATGTCACGATACCTATGTAGCTTCCACGCATTCAGCACCGTTCAGCGGCTCTGACCCATGGACTGAATATCGGCCTACACTGGCCGCGGCTATTGCTGTCAGGCATAAATCCCAACTACCAAGTAAAGGTACTGTCTGCAGTGGAAAAGCAAGCCAGATCAAAAAAGATTGCAAGTATCTATTAGAGGTTATGCTCTGCCCAAGATCTTCCCTTGGACTGGTTTCTAGCTGACCGGTCTGCTTTATAATAAACACGCTGCTTGTGATACATTACATGCATACATGTTGGGCTTATTGAGAAGTCCAATTTCCCATTTCCTTTGTTTTAAGGATCAAGTCGTAGTTTTAGGGCCATAAAAGAGAATTAGGATTCAGCCTTAGACTAATGAAGTTATTCTCTTTTTTCCAGGTCGAAAGATACAGGTTTATTCACCTGACAGCCTGAGCGATGAATCTCTCAGCAGCCCTATCATGGACCATGACTACATCTTCCCAGGACCTTTTGGGTCTTTCCTTGAGGAGGACCTGAGTGGATTATCATCCCTGGAGACAATTTCAAGTCCTTCACCAACAGACCTCCCCGACCTTAGCCAGGATGACATTTTTAATCTACCCTCAGAACCACTGCAGTTAATGGAGGACTCAATAACAGTGGTAGATGGCGGGAGTGTAGAGATGACCACAGGGGGCAGCGTTTTGTCGCGCGGCCGCCAAGGAGACCAAGAGCGGCGGCGATTCTCAGCTTCCGAACTCATATCTAGACTGCAGCTGTCGCAAAGGAAGAGCTCCTTCACCTTGAAGCTGGGGAAGTCGCTGTCCGCACGGGTAGCCTCCAGGGACAGACAGAGCTCCCTCAGCCTCAGCCCAAACCAGGATTGTGAGTAGACTACAGTCATCGTCAATGCATTGATGACTCAATGGTGATATTCTCTCTGACCAATCAGTGGTCTGCAGTGTTTCACGTCACCATTTAATACCTGGTACGTACTTTTTTGCAATCTTGAAGGTACCAAAAATGTATGTATCAGGTACTAAGTGACAAAAATAATGTAGAGTCTATACCATGTAACAGGAAAAGCGCCAATAGATTCTTCAAATCTCAAATTTCTTCCTAATATTCCCTCGCCCCAGTAGTCTAATGGCGAGGCTAAACACAGCAAACTGCAATGTCCATGGTTACTGTTGAGATCTTTGTTACACGCCATACCACCCTCAATCCCCCATGTATCCTTTCTCTCTTGCAGAATGCCCAACATATAAGATAACAGTTGTGGTGATGAAGGCTATGGTGAAATATTATCTCTCATAGATTGTTAGATGTTTATTCAGGTTTTACCTTCAATGTTGATCTCTCGAACGTTAGCGTCTTCACTCAACCTGATAACTGCACTGTCTGCTTTTCGTCCCCCTTTAGATAAGTCCAACTGCAAGCAGCGCAGCTCAGGAAGTTCTAACGATAGCGGCCCTCACAGTCCTGTAGGACATGCACCAACTCCACTGCCCAGCAGTGACAATGGCATGCCTTTGCATCGGTGGAGCACAAAACTTGGGTAAATACAGACTGAAAATATCTTAACACAAGAACTGAAAGACTTATAAACATGTACTGATATCAGTTCAAATTATTTTGTCAGAATGCGAAAGAAATCCGTGGAGGAGGACGTGGGCACACTTCCAACTGTTGCTAGTTCGAACCGCTTATCACGTTTTTTGCCTAGCTGTAAGTTTCCCTGAATATTTCGTTTACCTAATTAAAACGAGACTTGACTGCATTTCATTTTTGTGACATCTTTCTTCACTTTCATTCGTTCTGCAGTGATTCTCTACCAGGAGTACAGTGACGTTGCCATCAACAGAGAGATCCAGAGGCAGCAAGGGAAGGAGCCGGGCACAGAGGAGGAGGGGTCAGACGGGACTCCGTCTCCTTCTAATCTCTCTCCATCGGGCTCCTTCCGCTCATCGCGAGGCTCTGCCTTTGCCTTGTGGCAGGACATCCCTGACGTCCGAACCAGCGGTCAGCTGGTCAACTTCAGCAATGAGGAAAGGAAATTACAGGAGGTGAATGAGACATGTTTTGTTACTGCCTTTTCCTTTTGGACTGCGGTTTTCTAGTTAAAGGTCAACTACAATGTAAAGGCGCTTTTTCAACATTAATATAAGTTCCCATTGTTACCCTTATGACGCCATCAGGGGAGAGAAATCTGACTGGGGTTTTGAAAGCCACGCCCCATCATTACCAACCCAGCTAAGCACTACCTCTACCTGTGATAAGCACACCCCCACATACTGTATCCCTGAATCTGATTCGCAGTTAGATTCAAACCGGCAGTTAGATTCAGGGCCAATCAGAGCAGACTGGGCTTTTTATTAAGGCGGAGCTTTGAGAGACTCTTAAATGGAGAGTTTCAGACAGAGGCTGAAAGAGGAATTTAACGTTTGCACTGTGAGAAAAATTAAAGGGTGTTTTGGACACTATAGCGTGAATACAGTTTCTAGCAGAAACCCAAAATAAAATGTTGAGTTCTTGACCTGTAGATGGCTTGCTGACCCACTGTCTTCCTCAATCCAGGCAAAGTTTGAGTTGGTGACGTCTGAGGCATCGTACATCCGTAGCTTGACAATCGCAGTGGATCACTTCATGCTGTCGCCGGAGCTTACAGAGTGTCTTGGAGCGCAGAATAAGCAGTGGCTCTTCTCCAAGCTGCCTGAAGTCAAAGATGTCAGTGAGAGGTGACGTAATATGCTGATGATATGCCTCTTTGGCCCTAAATACTTTTTCTCTTTTTACATCTTGGTGATCCTGTCTCCTTGTCTGAGTGCATCTTCTTGTCCCTGGTTGCTTGTAGGTTTCTTCAGGACCTGGAACACAGACTAGAGGAAGACATCCTGCGCTTTGATGTGTGCGACATCGTCCTGGAACACTGCCCGGCTCTGCGAAGAGTTTATTTACCTTATGTAACCAACCAGGCTTACCAGGAGCAGACATACCAGCGTTTGCTGTGAGTTGCTACTTTCACTGTTTGGATAAGAAATCATCCATGTTAGCTCTGAACATATGATGTACATGTACAGTACACAGGTATATTTCTGTGCACATTCATGGCTGTAATGCATAACGTCCAATTGTTTTGAGCTGGATGTCCATAGTTTTCTCTGAGGGTGTTCAGGTGTTATTTTACACCTGCGTGACTTAACTTGCAGTTCCTTCATCTACAAAACACTGAAATTCTTTCCTCTGAGTTAAAAAGCATGCTGGAATTTTACTCCCACTTTGGCTAAAAGTCATTAAAGTGTTAGTTTCCTTTTCCATTCAGGCACGAGAACCCTCGTTTCCCTGCCATCCTGGCTCGTTTGGAGGAGGCCCCCGTCTGCCAAAGACTTCCCCTGACCTCTTTTCTAATCCTCCCGTTCCAGAGGATCACACGGCTTAAAATGCTGGTGGAGGTACACAATCAAACATTCACTGCAGCATTTCATGTTCACACTTGAAACCCAATTTCGTGAAACTGTAAATGGGGTAATATTTGGGCCGGCTGAGCTGTTTGCCGGAGCAGGGTTTTTTTTTTCTTCCTGGCAGTACATCACAAGAGTATTGCTTACTGTTTGGCACGTCTTCAAACAACGTCCTTATTTTTTCAGAATATCTTAAAGAGGACAACCCCAGGCTCCCGAGATGAGGACACTGCCACGAAAGCTTTCAATGAGCTAAAAAAGGTGCTGATTATCATAGCTAATAGCCAGTTGGATAAAAACCCAGTATTATCAGTAATAACCATTTTGATTGATATGTGCCTTTTTTAGATCATCAAGGAATGTAACTCCAGTGTGCAGTCAATGAAGAGGATGGAGGAACTCATTCATCTCAATAAGAAGATCAATTTTGAGGGAAAGGTGAATATTTTTCATGTTTTCTTTAGCGTCGTTGGTGCAGGATTCACTTGGTTGTCTTCATTGTTTTACTTTTAAACTCAGGTTCTTACCATAACTCATGTACTTTCTCTGTAGATCTTTCCTCTCATTTCTCAGTCCCGCTGGCTGGTGAAACACGGTGAACTCCTGGAGGTGGACACTCTGACCATGAGTATTTCCGGGTCAAAGCTCAAGTTACCCACCAAGCCTGTGTACCTCCACCTGTTCAACGACAGTCTCCTGCTGTCTAGGAGGAAGGAGTGAGTGATGTGCCCAGACACCAAGAACTAAAATATTGCAAACAATATGGAAATGTATTGAAAATGATTAGGTTAGATTTTATTCAAGTTCGGGTCTGGATCGTACTTGTACATAGCCTGGCATGACCACGCTTATCTAGCATGCTATTGGATTCAATTGCATTTTGTACAATATTTTTACTCTTAGCACGAAAGTGTAATTCTCAACAAGATATATAACATTCTACACATAAAGAGCTTAAAGATTCATGCGCTGGTTATTGGTGTAAAAAAGACGTCCAGGTTTTGCTGGTGATCTTGATAATAGGATGAACATATTTTTTTATTTTTTTTTGCAGTACATGGAAGTTCATGGTGTTTGTGCACGCCAAGATAGGGGAGCTGAAAGTGAAGGATCTCAGTCAGAAGCTGCAGGGCATCTCAGGCTTCATCTTCCACCTGCAGCTGTGTGAAGGCCAGCAGCTCAAACACCAGATCCTGCTCAAATCACACACCGAGTGAGTCACAGCACTTTGTCAAAACACTGTCAACCATAACTTTGTGTCAGTTCAGTCTGGTTGCTTTATCAGACGGCGCTCTAACTAGCCTCTCTCCTGTCACCTAGGAGCGGGAAGCAGAGATGGATCACTGCCATGTTTCCATCTGATCCCATCGAAGACATTGAGCAAGCCGGCGAGAACGACGGTCAGTAGCTAGCTTCAGGTTTAGGCCTACTATTACCCAGGGGGCAAAGTGATTTTATGGACATGGAGCGTTGTAAAAGGTTGTTCACCAAAAATTACATCTAGGACCTTCCACGATCACAACCTGGGTGGACAACCTTGTCAACAAGCTGCTGGTAAGCTACAGTGGGCCGACATAGCAAATCAGAACCACTGTTTAAGTGAATGGGGGTGAATGGGGATGGGCTAATGGTGAATTTTTTAAACTTATAGATATCATTATGAGACTTTGCCAGTTGATTACTGACATTAAAACGAGAACTTTTTGTATTACAGTATTTCCCAAAATGTTTAAACAAATATGAAAAATCATCAATATCTTACTAATGATGCGAAAATTTGCATATCTGCAAAGCCCAAAAATCTAGATGTTGGAAGAAAACCAAGTCAATTTGTTTTTAAATTTTGAAAACAAAACAAGTGTCCAACTGCCTGAAGCCTTTCCTAATCACAGTTCAAATTTGATCAATAACCCATAGAAAATGAATTTTTACACAGTTACATTTCATGTGCCATGGACCAAAAGTGTCCTTTTGTAGTCTCCAGCTGGTATTTTAGGAAACGGCTAGACATTCCCTTGGAAAAAACAGTGTAAAAAAATCATTTTCTATGGGTTATTGATCAAATTTGAACTGTGATTAGGAAAGGCTTCAGGCAGTTGGACACTTGTTTTGTTTTCAAAATTTAAAAATAAATGTACTTTGTTTTTGTCCAACATCTAGATTTTGGGGCTTTGCAGATATGCAAATGTACGCATCATTAGTAAGATATTGATGATTTTTCATATTTATTCAAACCTTTTGGAAAATACTGTAATACAAAAAGTTGTTGTTTTAATGTCAGTAATCAACTTGCAAAGTTTCATAATGATATATATAAGTTTAAGAAATTCCCTATTAGCACACCCCCATTCACTTAAACAGTGGTTCTGATTTGCTCTATGTCGGCCCGCTGTAGCTTTCCAGCAGCTTGTTGACCAGGTTGTCCACCCAGGTTGGGATCCTGGAAGGTCCTGGATATCATTTCTGGTGAACAACCTTTTACAACGCTCCATGTCTGTTTTTTTTTTAAAAAGGGGTTTTATTTTATTTTATTTTATTTTATTTAACCTTTATTTTACCAGGAAGGTCCCATTGAGTTACAATAACTCTTCTCACAGGGAGTCCTGGCCAAGACAGGCAGCAGAAAAGAAGTTTCAGACATACAAACAAAGTACACCACAATTGACACTATAATGCTAAAATTACACTTCAAAACAGACTATATAGAAACAAGCTAATACATACAGCTTTTTTTTAAATAAATAAATAAAATGAATTCAAAAATTTAAAACAAAATTAGGTATATGAATCACGTTTACATGCACAGCAATACTCCGCATGCCAATCTTATTCACAATATTGAGGCATGTATACACCTTAATTGCATAAACAATTCCAACCGGAGTTTTTGCTACATTTTTCTACATTTTCTGTAGTTTGCGGCGCATGCCCTGGTTTTACTGCTGTTAAACTAGAGTGTGTAAACCATGTCTTAACCGCATGGACCTTAATAAGAATATGCTGTGCATGTAAATGTGGTCATAGTAAACTATTTAATCGTCTCATTTAACATTTGTTCTTGTTTTCTTACATACTTCTTAGACATAGCCCAGGTTCAATGCATCAAAAGCTATCAGGCCCAAGAGCACGATGAGTTAACACTGGAAAAGGCCGACATTCTTCATGCGAAGACCATTACATCTGATGGTAAGAATTTAGATGAAGTGTCTCTTTTTGATAAACTGCATTCCAACCAGTCTCACTGGCTACACAAACCTTAAACAAGCAGTAGATGATAATGTACAGTGTGCTGTATGATGTCTAAGGGCTGCTGTCTTTCCCCCAGGCTGGGTGGAAGGCATCAGACTGTCTGACGGGGAACGGGGCTGGTTCCCCAAAACCTACGTGGTGGAAATCACAAGTCGCAGCGCGCGCCTCCGCAACCTGCGAGAGAATATCCGCATCAAATGTGTCACACAGAAGCTGGAGGGAGAGGACTAACCATGTTGACTGCAACTTGTCTGGGGTTTTAAAGCTGCATTTTAAGCTTCTGTAACATTGTTTTATATCTGGATAAATGTGGGACCTTTGTATGGCGCCAAAGCATGGCAACATTTTGAACTGCTATTTGCATGGATGCTTAACTCTCTATCAGCATTTTTCCTTTAGCATGCTATCTGCAAACACAGTTTTGAAATGAAAATGCAATTATTTGAAATGCCCCTTTACCTTTTCAGTTGTAAAGTCTTTCATACAATTGGAGTCAAAAGTTCTCATTTTTAGCAGTTTTGCCACAGTGACCTTAAAAGACTTCTATAGAAGCATGCATGCTTTCTGTGTGAATGCATTTCATTTCCATTTTAGAGTCTGTGTCCATTTTTAAGCTTCTCTTTGGTAAATGTCACATGCTTCCATGTGCATGTACCAGCACAGGTATTAAAATGTAAATGTTTCCAATGGTAAATAGGTACATTTCCTAGTTCAAGTCATAGGAGAACAGTAGAACAAAGTCAACTCAAAGTATGTCACTACGTTTCCTCTACATCACACCGGGAAATGACTGGAGTCAGATCCTGCTGCTGACTCTGCTTTCATTTCAGACGGCAGATTGAGAAGTTGCTCTGTTGTGTTCTCTCAAGTGTTCATCAGAAATGTAAAGCCTGGTGTTGTGTTGTAGCCAGAAAAAAAACAAAAAAGACAGACTGTATCCTCTTTGCAAGGCTGCGCTAGACAAAACATATTTTGCAGTTGGTGCCATAATCTGATCAAAGCATTTTGCTAACTATATTCTACATTTTTAACATTAACCACAGACTCTATGAAATCTCAAAAGCCAAAGCCTGTAATGTTTTATTGCCTCTGCACCATAAAGCTTCACTGACGTAAAATACCAACTAGAGCTTCAAATGTGTATTAATCCGCAGCTGGAAATTCCAACAAAGGCACTGTTTATGTAAATTGATCAAACCCAGCTGTTTAAAGGGAGGACCTAGAACTCATTTATATACTGTATGTGTATCTCTCTTGGTTAGATTTACGTCTGCAGTAGGAATGAGCTGGGCTAAGACAATTGTAAAATACCACCAGCCTTGTCCTTTAAAAAACAGGACATGGAGACAAACCTAATTGACCTTAGGAGGCATTTACCTTGACCACCTGTGTTCACATGAAGCCTACTCATTTTAAAACTTTAACCCGCCCCAGAAAAATGCCTGAAATACCTTATTGCGTTGGACTAAACAATCAATTAATACTGAGATAAACTAAGCATCGCATTACATTAAGGCCTACATCAACCCCCTTGTTTAAATGTGTAAAATCCCCACAGAACCAAAAGCACAGTGTAACTGAGCTGCTGTTTAATGAACCACTATAATCACCATTCAAATGGAAACTCTTCCAGTGGCACATGAAATGTTTATAACACTTTCCTTTTTTTCTTTCTATATCTGCGTTGTTAGTTGTAATTTAAGTGGTTGCTGTTGCAGCATGTGTATTTATACTCCTCTAGCTGGTTGTTCTTTAAGGAGATTCTGATGTAAATGTACTTTAATGTAGATGGCTTCGTGTATAAAGAGTAGAAAAATGGTTCCTTGACCTTAATGACTGTAATTTATATGAACAGAGTTTGGACAACTATTCTTACATTCCTAAACGTATCAGTTTGTTTCATAACAGCGTACACTAAATATTAATACTGTAATACACTGGATGTTTACTACTGCGCACTACTGTAAATGTTTAACCATTGCAATAAATACAGATACTTCCATTTTAGATTGTGTTGAATAAATGACTTTTCAGAGTTTTTTTTTAACTGTTTATTGTGGAAAAGTCAAAGTGTATGTATAAGCTAAATATGTACAGATGCTTCAGTTCTATTTCCTTTAGTAGCCTTTCAGCTCTACAGCTTCTACAGCCAACTGTTCTTCTGCTTTAGTCAGGTCATGACTTCATTTCTGTTTGTCTTATCTAGTAAATAAGACAACACGATTTCAAAATTACTCAAATTATATCAGAATAAGGATGAAAAAGCATCCATTTTTGGGCACAACTCGACATTAAAGCCATATGTACATAACTATCTACAAGTTGTTTTAGACTTATAAATACAGTGAATGGCCAGGCTTTTCCGTGAGTCAGCTGCGTCCATTGACGTGACCTTGGTCGGCTGTTATCATTGGCTCCTGGGATTCCTTCCTGCTCCTCTGTAGCTTTGGCATGATGGGAGGAGCAGCGTGACTGGCAGTGACGTGGCTGCTTCTCTCCGGCTAACAGTCAAACAGAGAAACATCTTGTTGAGAGAAAAGTTTCTTTGCGTTTAAGCTATTAGAAATCAAATCACCTGTGCACACACAATCAAACTTTATAACCTCAAACAAAAAGGTTTTCATGAATTAAAATAAACATAATTGACTTTAAATGTGTAGTCTGGAAATTCAGCCCAGCATCTAGAACGTTGTAGGGTCTGGCAATGAGCAGTAGACCTTCCTAACTCAAGGGGCGGCATCAACGCATGCATTTTAAACAGCACGCAATTGGATAGCACTACAACCAATCAGATCAATGAACAAGGTGACTTAAATGATCCCATTCGCTTAGAGAACAGTGGGGCTAAATTGCATTTTTGCTAATGAAAGATTTGAGTTCCGCCTTCTATTAATTTTTCTGTTCATAGGTCCAAATCGCCGTCAAGGCAAAAGTCATTTCAAACAACGTATCCACAGCCGTTGTTGTTTACTATCACATATTCGACAGCGCAGGTGCAGGCGTCATCTGGTTACGCCCACCCATATTAGATAGTATGATTTGATTGATCAGTCAGAATTTTCCGACATAGTTAATGAGCAACAATGGTTCGTGCCCAGCGGAGCAAATTTAAATTTGATAGCGGTGAGTCTGAATTTCCAGGTATTTAAATGGGGCTATAAGTTAGAAGTGTTAGTCTATATCATGTCCAAATGACCACAACATGTGTAAACCTTAAAGCTGCTGACTTACGACCTATACATCCTTTAATGGTCCTCATAAGATGTGATCTAACCTGTTGTAGTTGAAAGATCCAGTTCCAATAATCCTCCATGGAGGTACAAGAGACTAGCAGGGGCTCCATCAGCTCACCTAAAAACAGAACAGCGTTAATATGAAATGACTGTATTCATCGTAATCCAATGCTACATTTAGCTTCAAATGTCTGGATGTCACATGTTTGTTGAGTGTACCTATCAGCTCAAACTCCTGCCGTCCAGGCATTGCTGACCTCTCCACTGCTCTGATGCTGCGTCGCGGCAACCTGCCCTGTTGACGGTGACAGGGGGGGAATTAAAACGATACCATGTAAACTGGTTACACAATACCATGATTGTACAAGGAAAACCTGATTTTACAGTAGCTGAAATGCGGTAGGCCTAAGTGATGTTGCAGCTGTTTTTAAAGCTCCTGTAAACCCAAACCCACAAAATCCTTCTAGCTGTGTAATTTGGAGAGTCAGTCACAATCTGAAAAGAGCTTGGCATATTGTCTTTGATCTACTTTACAGAAATGCAGTTTAGATGAGGCGGGTTATGCTCTGAACCACACAATTTTGAATCAATCACGGTAGTTCTCTGCCCAAATATTCCATTAAAACAAAGACAGTTGCCATGGAGACCATTTAATTCGGCAACGCCCACACAGTCCTGTCAAATGGTTTTATAATATTTATGAACATTTATTTTCAATCATCTTTTTTTGTAAAAGGTTATTGAGCCACCCAACTCTGCTATATTGATTTTTAAATGTTACACCAGGTTTCCAGAAGCTTTAACAAACCGTTGCACCCAAGATGTATGGCAAGTGTCAAAAGAAGAAGCGCTTGCATCAGTGGGTAGAGAGGTATTATTATGGAGTTACATTGTATAATTATGTAATATTCCCACACACACTACGTACTGTACCTCATATCTTATATTCAGCCTTTTGTTGTCGACCGACAGTAGCAGCACGTCGTGAGGGAAGAGAACCATCAATCTTTCTTGGAGACCCTGCAAGAACAAAGACAACAATGACACTGTTTCTGTTGTACAGCTTGTACAGTAACATAAATACCAATGACAAAATACTGTGACACTAATGGTTGATAATATTTCACTATAATAGCGGCTGTAGCATTTTAAAGGATAATTGCAGTTTATTTTATTTTTTTGTGTAATTTTTTTTCATCATTCCTATTAGTCATAATTGTTGAGATATGCTACAGTGGCTATGTTGCTATGAGAGTCTGTTGTAGCAATGACACCATGTTCCCAGATATTAGCACTAAACTTGACAGGTACAATATCATCATAATCAATAAAAAATAAGGGCAAAATTCGACATTTAAATGTTCAGACACTAGAACTGTTTGTGGTGATAACTGACACAATCTGAGAGCAATTTACAGCATATGGAAGCCCATAGAAAAATATATGTTTATGTACATCTACATACATTTTTCTGTGGAGCCAGGTATTCGAAGTACTTTCTCTTTCATGTTGACACACTAGTAATTATTACTCTCAAATTATTTAATTTGTGCTAATTAGTACATTTTAATTACTGTTGTCAGTTAGGGAGCAGCAGCTGTGTTTTGGCATCTATTTGTTCATATTAACATTGTTGTTTTTGCATTCATTACATTTGAACTTGGCACCTCCAGACATGTTTTGTTATTACTTATTTTGTTTGTGGTTCCATTAAAAACACCTCTTCTAATGTCAAGATGTGATCATGATGAGAATATAAAAAAATACAAAACTAATTGCATACAAGTCACCTCTGGTCATCTATACATGACCGTAATGCAGTTAATGTAGGCTACAGAATGTAAATACAGCATGAGCATATGAATCACCTGTCTCTGTGTGTTCATGATATGGACCATAGAAATGCATCCTGGCTGACCCATGTGCTGTATGGGCGAGCCCTCCCACTGCCATATTGGAGCGTGCAGTACATACTTCTTCAGTTCCTCTCTTTTCCAGTGCTCGTCACAGGGTAACTAGGGGAAATAATATTGGATGTGATCAATTTGTTAATTAAAACTTGAAGGTGGAGTCATCAATTTTGGAGAACGCTAGTTGTCAAAACAGTTTTATTCAAAACCAGTGAACATTACTATCCACTGCCTGTCCATATGCTGTGTGTGCTCTGAAATGAAATCTGGTGCCTAGGCTCTGTTAACTGCATGTAAACAAAGGGGCCCACTGTAGCTAACATGCCCGTTTACAGAGCCTAGGGTGTGTATTAATAACATATGTTGATCCAGTGCCCACACAGACATACAGATAGGTAGCATATCATGAGAAGATATTCACTGATTATTATAAAAGTGATTTTGACAAAAGGTAAACTCCAGAATGGCTGAGTCCACCTTTAACCACACTGCTCGTTCATGTGCATATGTAACCAGATTTACTACAGCAGTTTAGTCTTTACCAGATAGGAGAGAGCACAGTGGGAGGGACTCATTGGTTGTTTCATCGACTTGTATTTCCTGTCTTCTATGAGTTGCAGCCATTTTTGTAGTTCTGCAGCGCTGGCACATGTGAAGACCTTGGAGTCCACCATGGGACCTGGAGGACAGAAGGAACAACATAAATCATGTTAGTGAGTTATTTGTTATATAAGTTATTTGCGCTGTGTTGCCACGCCTTAGTTAAATTCAGTAACTTGCAGTGACTCACTGCTGATCTCAAACATGTGTGATGCATGTGAGTTGTCAGGGTCCATGGAGACGGCTTGCAAGGACAGTCCAGAAATGGGAAGGATGCCCTGGGAGATGAGAGAAGACAAAACGTTTGGGAAAATATCAAAGCTGCCGTTGTGTTTTGGCTTCAAGAAGAGATTAACATTCAGGTTTAACAGCACAAGTCAATCCTCAGAGAGAGAGAGAGAGAGAGAGAGAGAGAGAGAGAAAGAAAGAAAGAGAATTGTTGTAGTGTTTAAAAAGTTTTCACTTTTTTTCAACTGCAAAATAATATTAAAGATCAATTTAGTGTACTTGTTGTCATGCAAAGTACAACCCTGATGGTTGTCATCAGAGTTAACCCAGCCATGGTCTCCAGACAGTACATCTTAACACAAAGACGAAAGACGTGGGCATGGAAGATCTAAATGGAAGCTCAGAACATACTACGAATTGAAACTCATGATATTTAAGCCTCTGCTGCATCAATTCTAACAAAGCCAAACCAATGTTCATTCTGGGTAGAATCTGTTTGTTTTTCAAGTTAATTATATACTGAACAGAAAATATCTCAAGCTGTGAAATGATTAATTGTGAATAGTTTGATGTTATTGTGTCAGGACCTCTGTTTTCCCAGGTTTTTCTTTTCACTTGAATGTATCCTCTCATAACCACTATTGGACAGTTTTTAGCAGTTATATATTTTTTTTTGTAGAACTGATAAATAATACCTGGTAAATGAAGTCTTCTCGAGCGTGGTCCAGGGAGAGGATCAGCAGGTGGAAAGAAAACAGAACCAGGAAGTGTTCACTGCTTTCCTGTTGGGGATAAACCAAGATAAGTGACAAAGAATTGAAACCAAACAGGCAATGAAATTTTTTAATATATATATTTGATTATTTTTCCCTAAAAGATGCTGTTCCCCCCAGAAAGAAGATTGTTTCTGGGTAACTTTGGAGTCATGTATGGACTCCATCAACCAGACCACTATTACAACTGACCAACAATTACAAATAATCATTGGAGTGGATTTTGAGAAACACTCCCCTTTAGGCAGATGCACCGCTTGCCAACAGGTAAGGCAGGCAAGGCATGCAACTGCTTGGGGCCCCGGGCCAGTTGCCAGTTGGGGGCCCCCCATGGTTGGCAAACTTTAAACTACTGCAGTCGCAATTCACAAAATTTGCAATGACAGTAGGGGACCTGACCTCCCTCTGGGGGCCTCACCTGTCTGCACTCACTATACAAGCTTTATTTATTTAGTTATATTCACCGGAAATTAAAAAAGAAAGAAGAAAAAAGGAAGAGTAGAACAAAAAGCAAGACAATGGAGTATTTCATTGTTATTTTGCAGTTAAATAACAATTAAATATAATACTTAATAACTAAATGCTGGGGCCCCCAGTGATTGTTTGCCTAGAGCTGGCCTCCAATACTGTAGAATGGTCACTGCATCTAGGGTGAGGTATATATAGATGTTACCTGTGTGTAGCTGTTGTAGAGAGACACCAGGGAGGAGTGGAGGATGTCTCCATACATGTGTGGAGGTCGGCCCTCCCAGTCCCTGATAGGCTGCTGGGAGAAGATTCTGTGTTGCAGCTCGTCCCTGCTCCTGCCCCACAGCACCACCTACAGACACAAAACAGTATCAGCCCATAATCCAGTCAAAGTGATTTGTGGACAGTTCAATTGTGCATGTTTTTGAGTGGATGGCCATTTTACCTAAGTTGTAAAATACAAAAAAACAAATATGATACTTTGTTAATTAGTTACTGTTCTTGGCAAAAAACTCAGGACCCTGCACACTGTTGCAAAGAGATGTTGATTTTGTTTTCTCATATGCCCTCTCATACTATCATTGAGATAGTATTGTTGGAGAAAGTTGTTGCACTAATTAGCTGTCCATGAAAACACTGTCTGTTCTTCTAGGAATAAAATGCATGTGTGTGTGTGTGTGTGTGTGTGTGTGTGTGTGTGTGTGTGTGTGTGTGTGTGTGTGTGTGTGTGTGTGTGAGTGTGCCGACCTATCCAACAGGGAACCTGAGATCGTAACACATCCACTAACAGGGGACTCCAAAACTAACAGGGGACATTTTTCAAGTCCCCTCTTGGACATGCTTTAAATCATCTTAAAAACATGTATAATACCTTCTGGTAAATTTTCATAACTTTTGCCAACAGTGGACTTGGAAGTGTGTGAGTGTTAATTTCATATCTGGGACAGCCTCTGCTTGCCCTGGCCTGGCCCATTCACACACGTCGTTTAAACACTCCTCTATTGTCTGAATGGTCTCAGCCCCAGGGAGTCTTTCAGGCTGTGAAGAGCTGTTGACAGGCTACTTACTGAAGACACCAGTCTCTTGAAAATAGATTTGTATTTTGTTTTTGAAACTAAATTTATATGTTGAGTGTTAATAAAAGTTTTAAAAAGGACGAAAGATAGATATAAACAAACATGGGAAAAAAGATCAGCAGTAAGATCCTTTATTTTCTTGCCAATGTGATTCTCTGTCTACTCTCCACTGTCAGACTACTCATGTGTGGCAGATTAAAAGAGAAAGGTATGTTCTTTGATGATCAATTTGTTTTTTGCAATGAATTACAATACAGACTATTATTTATTATCAGAAAATTTTATAGGTCAAGAACTTTAAAATAGTCCCTCAAAATTCCCTATACTACTAATCTTTATAAGAAGAGGTTTTCAATCAATTTGACAGTGTTCTTGTGTCTTCAATCTATATTTATTTTGTTTATTTCACAATCACAGAGAAAGGTCCACACTTCTACTGTATCTAATGACTGGAGTCCACTGTTGGTTGGGATGGTGCGACTTTCACACTCCATCGTGGATGAATTTAAAAGGAATAAACCGAACTGGATTATTTCTTTATCTTCAAAATTCCCTTTATTAATCTTTATAAGAAGAGGTTTTCAATCAATTTGACAGTGTACTCGTGTCTTCAATCTATATTTATTTTGTTTATTTCACAATCACAGAGAAAGGTCCACACTTCCACTGTATCTAATGACTGGAGTGCACTGTTGGTTGGTATGGTGCGACTTTCACACTCCATCGTGGATGAATTTAAAAGGAATAAACCAAACTGGATTATTTCTTTATCTTCAAAATTCCCTTTATTAATCTTTATAAGAAAAGGTTTTCAATCAATTTGACAGTGTACTCGTGTCTTCAATCTATATTTATTTTGTTTATTTCACAATCACAGAGAAAGGTCCACACTTCCACTGTATCTAATGACTGGAGTGCACTGTTGGTTGGTATGGTGCGACTTTCACACTCCATCGTGGATGAATTTAAAAGGAAAAAGCCAAACTGGATAATTCTTAAGGGGAAAATAATAATGTCAATGTGGTCTAAAATGTCTTATATGTGTGTCATACTAATTGACCCTATCTGCAGTACTACATTATCCAAATGTAACAAAGAGTTAAGGAGATTGTCTCTGGACCATCTCAGACCTGGCTGAACAGCTACCCAAAGCCTGCAGTATGTGAAGACAGTTCAGCTGCCAATTTGGTTCTCTGTCAACTCTCTCCTGTCAGACTATGGGTGACAAATTAAAAGAGAAAGATACGTTCTTTGTATTTTAATTAATTGCAAAAACAGATTGATCATCAGAGTATCATTTTACAATCAGAACATTTTAGAGGCCTAGACCTTTAGAGTAATTCAGTCCCTCAAGATTCCCTTTAATAATCTTTATAAGAAGAGGTTTTCAATCAATTTGTCAGTGTTCGTGTGTCTTCAATCTACATTTATTTTGTTTATTTCACAATCACAGAGAAAGGTCCACTCTTCCACTGTATCTAATGACTGGAGTCCACTGTTGGTTGGTATGGTGCGACTTTCACACTCCATCGTGGATGAATTTAAAAGGAAAAAGCCAAACCGGATAATTCTTAAGGGGAAAATAATAATGTCAATGTGGTCTAAAATGTCTTATGTGTGTCATACTAATTGACCCTACCTGCAGTACTACATTCTCCAAATATGAGACTGTCCACCGCGACCTATTACGTCAAGGCTACATTTTACAAAAAAGATTCTCGTTGCTCTAATGTGGAAGTGATATGTGATATGATGCAAATTTGGCCGGATGAAAATATTCACAAACAGTCGTATAGCCTACAAGTAGACTACACTCCAAATCATACAGTGAAAATAATGTTTCATATCGTAGGCTATAAGCCACAAAGCTTGAAATTGACATACATATTTAGCCCATATGCAACAACAATAATGTGATGTTTTTTTTTTTATTTATAAGCCTTGATGTAATAATTTATTATTTTGAACCCCACATAATCAGGCAGTAACACCCCCACCCCCTTTCTATCTCTCTCTATCTCTCTCTCTCTCTAAACAATATAAATGATTCACAGTTTATAGCCTACAGATGTCATGACTATTTAACGGCACAAAAAGGAGAGAAGAAAAAATGCACTTACATGTTACACCTACACATGTAACACTTAAATGATGTAGCACTTTTGTAGTTTCATTTATTTGAAGCTAATCTAGACTACTTGCGTGATTATTGCTGTTCTGAGATTCTACCTTTATGGTCAAATTTAATTTATGGGAAACTGCTTTAGATAAAAGCATCAGCAATGTAGGCTAATCTAATGACATAAAAGTATTTCACATAAAATTGGTGTTTTAATTGTAGGGGAGAGTGGCCTGAGTTGTGCCGGTGGGGAAGTTGTGCCACCCCTTGTTTCTAGAAAACTGTGGAAGAAATTGGAAATGTGACCACATATTTAAGAAGAGCCATCCATTTGACTCATCCTGTAAAGAAGGGAGACACAAGGAATAAGATATAAGCACATTTAAGCTAAAAAACAGTGTTTTGCCTTTCAAAGTAACTTTTCCATGATGAAGGTTTTTTGATTATTGTGTCTGAACAATTATAGACAAGTTTTAAAACATTTGACACGTTTTAGTGCTTTAGTATGCTACACTTTGAGTCTATACAGTTAAGCTGCGAACACACCGCACTGGCCGCGCGGCGAGATTACATACAAAGTCAATGTACTAGCGCGTGGCTGCGCGTCCACCCAATAATCGGCGTCCAGCGGCGGGCCCTTGCGCGGCGCGTGGCCGCGCCTGAATCGGGAGCGCGGCCATTTGCGGCGCGTAGAAATTGTGTCATTGAAGGAGCGTGAATCGAAGGCTTGTGCGGCAAACACGGCGCCGCAGAAAAAGATGAAAATGTTCATCTTTTTCTGCGGCGCCGCCGGGCGCCACGCCTCCACAGCCAATCAGCGTTGAGATTGCCCGGTGGCGGTGGTCTGCAAGACGAGGTGGGCGTGTGGAGTGAGGACATTGGGCTTCCAATACATTCTGCAAATATGTGTATTTTGCATCTGTTTAGCTGTTGGTTGTACTTTAGCCAAGGTAGCACCGGTTAGCATAGTGAAACTCACCCAGCTGTGTGCTGTTCCTGAGGATAATATGAACCCAAAGTTGACGGCAGTGTCCATGTGGAATTCCATATAGTACAGCGAAGCACCGGTGTTGTCCTCCGTCAGCCGGCACACTTTCACTTTCAGGTAGGCTGATGTCTGCCTTTATTTGTGCCGCTGAGCACACACTGCTGTTGTTAATGTGTTTAGTATGTTGCTGAATTGCTGTTAATGTGTGTGTATTTGCGATCGGGGTGCGTGTTCAGGCTGTTTTAATGATATGTGTGACAAGACTGCCGCTGGTTACACAGTGAACCTACATCTGTATTTTTTGGCACAGCTGGACCATGTTATTGTTGTTGTTGCACCGTAAGTGTGACGGGTCTGATCTCGGCGTCGGCGTCAGGAATATATGGCCCAATATGATCAAGCGGCGAGCCTCTTGCGGTCACAAGGCCAACCGCCGCAGGCGGCCAATGCGGTGTGTTCCCGGCTTTAGCATGATGTCAGCCCTAAACTGCTGCATCATGCTTATTATCCAACATTCTGGGGTTGGGGTGATTTGTATTTTAATTAATTGCAAAAACAGATTGATCATCAGACTATCATTTTACAATCAGAACATTTTAGAGGCCTAGACCTTTAGAGTAATTCAGTCCCTCAAGATTCCCTTTAATAATCTTTATAAGAAGAGGTTTTCAATCAATTTGTCAGTGTTCTTGTGTCTTCAATCTACATTTATTTTGTTTATTTCACAATCACAGAGACCCTGTTTCCACCTGGCATTAACATCTGACTTTTTGAATCTGGTTACAAGTGGACAGCTCTCAGTCCGTGTGTTCCCACTTGTATTTTCAAATGTGACTTCCCTGTCTACTTGTGATCGGATTCCATTTACCCGCGCTGTATTTAAATCAACACGTTCATCATTTCCGTTTGCATTGCTGTTTCTAACCGGTGGGGTTCAAACAAGTAAACATACAGGGCTGTACAGTGCCACAGTTTGAATCGCATTTGCTATAAAAATGCATTACATGCGAAGATAATTACCAGTCTAGGTTGACGAGATAGGCTAGTCTATCTCATTTAGACAATGAGGAGCGATGCACAATACTGCTTAGAGGGCCCTTACATTAACACTCGCCAAATGCGGGAAATATCATAGTATAGGTAAAGTATAAAAGTAAAAACTCTTAGGCAAGTAAGTTATTACGCCACTTTGGCTGGTGAAAGATGTGTGCTCGCTGTTTGGCTATTCTAACGTCTGCCTCTGTTAAACTCTTGTCACCGCAACCAGTCCATAGCTTTCACAGTCAAGTTATTCCTTGTGCAAACAGAACGTTTCCTGTACACCTTCACATTAAAAGCCTGTTACAAGCCAAGCGCAAGTTGACCTTTATTTTGAAGCAGATAAGAACAGGAAGTTAGCGCTCCACATGACTGCAGCTTGCATGGCGCCAGAAAAAAAAATCAGCGACTTCCGTGTTATCACAGTTTTACTCGGTGAAATGAAAACAGAAGACAGATAGCTTGTCATTTGCAATACTTTTAACTGGGCGCACACTAAAACCTTTTTTTTCTACGTATTTCCGCTCAGGCAGTTGAGTAGGAGGTCCCTAATGTGGACACAAACCACATTCGTGTTTCCACTACCAAATGAATGTGGACACAAGTGGTCACAAGTGGTCACAAACCACCTCCGAATGTGGTTTTTGTGATCCGATCTCAATGCGTCTTGATAGTGTTCTCACCTGTAGTTAGAGCTGTATTCATGTGATCGGATCACAAAAACCACATGATGCCAGGTGGAAACAGGGTCAGAGAAAGGTCCACACTTCCACTGTATCTAATGACTGGAGTCCACTGTTGGTTGGGATGGTGCGACTTTCACACTCCATCGTGGATGAATTTAAAAGGAATAAACCAAATTGGATTATTTCTTTATTTTCAAAATTCCCTTTATTAATCTTTATAAGAAGAGGTTTTCAATCAATTTGACAGTGTACTCGTGTCTTCAATCTATATTTATTTTGTTTATTTCACAATCACAGAGAAAGGTAGTTAAGCCAACATTTACGTTTGGATTGGATGCAACCTATTATTTCAGATTTCTTAAAGTTTAAAACCTTGTTAAGTGACTTTTTCTGAGTTGATTGTATTAAAGGATTTGATTTCCAACTAAAGTAAAATGTTGATTGTACTCAACCTATTTTAAATTGAATTTGTATTTAAGTATCTTCTCCAACACAGCAGAAGGATAATGACATATATCACAGTCACTGTGAATCTTGGCTATTGAAGTTAGCTGTTGTTGTTGAAGGCCTAATGACCATCGTTAGACACAGGTACCCATCCCCCACACTGCATACGATCAGAGAGTGACACAGACAGAAACTCCCCTTGCCTGCTCTGAGTCACTCAGGCCAAATCCCTTGAGCCATGTTAAAATGGCACTTCACCTTTACCTTTGAGATGCAATTTCTATTACATATAAAGGGGCTTGTTTGGCATGGAGTGTTAACTTTACAAAGCAAAATGCGATTTAAAAAAAAAAGCCTAAATGAATTCTAGTTAAAAAAAATGATAAATAAAAGTACTTACCGGAGAATATATACAAAAAAAATCACAAACTTTATTGTTGGCTTGTGAATTTATCTTTTTACATTAACTGCAGGCTATTCTTCCCTGCTTAGGCTCTTTAGAGATTGACTGCCTGATGTGAACGTGTTGCAGGATATTGCCTTAGCGAGTGGATTGCACTTAATCGTCAAGTAATCCATTCTAAATCTAAAGACACCTGTCACAAGTTTCTGATATTTTGGTCAGACTAGACGTTTTTATAGCGACAGGGGATCTCATATTTGCAAGACCACAACTGAATTCCTTTTAAGATCATGATTATTTCACATACTATTCCAGGCCTATAAAATGATTTCAGGTAAATGAAAAAGGTATTATGGAATGTATCTGGACAGGGCAGGCTATAATATGTACCACTTAAATAAAAACAAGTATAGATGCCTTAACCACCTACGCCTACATGCCATGCCTGGTCACATTATAAACTGCAAACAGTATCTTAATTAAAGAGAAACCTTTTGAAGTCATACTGTAGAGCCGACCGGGGGGTATTATGCCAGACTTGTGAGGAAATGCGTTGAAGAAGGAGTTTCCCTCCTTTTTAAGGTCACTGCGCTACTGCAGGTAATTTCCTTATCCAAAGTCTGCAAATATGGTGACTTGCAGAAAGTGTTAATGAAGGGTGCAAAAAGAGCCCTTAGTGGACTTTGATTTGACAGTGGGACAGCCCTCACTTCTCAGAGAAAGTGCTCACCACAATTAAACTGAAAAGTTAGGATGTGTGGAGCACATTGATGCTAGTCATTAAAAACTCTTCCTAAAAAGCTATTTCTAAGCAATAAAGTTGCATTGCTTAAAACAATTTGCACATGGTATTACACATACATTGTATGAAATGTGCATAGATCACAGATCCAACTGGCCACACTCAAAATCATGAAGTCGTCATTCTCACACACAAAAAAATGTTTTGGTCTGGTTTCTTGACACTGGAACCAACACTGTTCTATAGAACCTTACCTTCAATATAATCAACTAGAAATGAAAACAACAAATTACAAGTGCCCCCCCCCCCCCCCCATCACTATGCAGTTTCAGTGGAGAGGGATTTGTTTATATTCACAGAGTAAGTTTACTAAACACATTTTCTCTACATGCGATTCTTAGTTTTGAATGATTATATCATCATAAATCAAAACTAAACTATATTTAGAGGAACCTGGAACCAAACATTGAGACTAGAGTATGTTTGTAAACCAAACTATGGGCCCTGCTGCTGTAAAAAACAGAATGAAACAGTAACTTTTCAGGAAGCTTACTAACTTCAAACACTGTTCCAGGGATAACATTTTCCTGCGAAGAACATTTTTTATTCAGTTCTGAGAATAAACCTTAGAAAATGTTTCACTTCTCTGACACACACAAAGTTACACACTGCAGCTTTAATCTGACCACAGACATAATTTAAAGATGTATTGTATTAAAGAGAATTTGTTGGAACAGCCTTTCACTGTTAGGTTTATGATCTCTAATTTAAGGATAAACATTACGTCCTTAAGCCGGATAGAAATAGTTGGGGTTTTAGGAGATTTCCACATAAGTAAAATATGACGTCTTGCCAGAGGGGAAGTGAAAGTTAGTATTTCTGTTTGCAAAGAGTAAATGTGGTGTTGTTCTGATGGGGTCAACAATATTTAAATGAAGGGCTCCATCTTTATTTAGTCTCCAAGAACCTTTGTCAAAATCATAAAAAGTCAGTCCAGAATTGATGTAGTCTGGGACAATAAAAAACCTCTCACCCTCCTGTCCCCACATTCCTGTACATACCTGCCAAACCATGCCCTTGGCAGCAGCCCTTCAACCCCCTCCCCTGCCCTGCATTGTCTCTATTCAAAGTAGGCACTTCACACCTTTTCTACAGCAACACTGTGAGTTGAACTGTTATGAAACTGCATTGCTGTGTCTCTCCCAGAGGCTGAATACATCTCCTTGCTAACATAAATATAGTAGATTAATCCTGGTAGAACTTGCGGTGTACTGACAGTACTTCAACTTGGCATGGGGGGTCATTTTAGGTCGCGATTCTCTTTCTCTCCATAACGATCCAGCCTGGATACAAAACCTGTAGTCTGTGTTTTTCGGCATGATTGTTTAATCATGGTAGAACTTGCGGTGTACTGTCAATAAACCAGCTAGTTTGACATTATGGAGCTAAGAGGGAACACTGGCAGCCGACGTTTATGCATTTGTAATGCCAATACTTTGCATCACAATGCGAGCAATACCTAGCCACCTTCGTCTGGTCCTGAGAACCAATCACTGTCCAGATTGCTTGTGAGGGTGTGGATATATTCTGGGCATCTCACTACAGGTACACAGATGTAATTACTTTTTTGGAAGGGCTTGACCACTGCAATTCTTAGGAGGACCCACCTGGAGATTTATGACTGAACTTTTGAAACTTTTTTCGTTCAATGCTGAGGCTGAAGTTATAGGTAAGTTACAAACTACAAATTCACCATGTATGACTAAAATAATTATTTTAACTATTATTTTAACTTAGTTTTTTTTATTTCTCTTTCTGTAAGGTTTTAACTGGTTAATTCTGATACTTAGTTTTTATCTGAATTATTTTAAGGTTCATTTCAACTTTCATTCTTTTACTTTTTTTATTTGAAAGGTTTAAGTCAAATGTATTATATTCTTTTACACTTTCTCATTTATTTTTTCTGAAAAGTTATATGCATTTCTTAAATAGTTTTTTATTTTCCCTTTAGGCAAGGTTAATTGTAATTATTTGTGCAGTTTTTTATTTCTATTATTTGCCAGGTTTAATTAAAATGTTATTTGTTTAAACTTAGTTTGTATGCATGTTGTTGCAAAGTTTAATTTAATTCTATCAAGCTATGTATCTAAAACTTTCTATCACTCTCACAAAGTTTCCCCAGTTGTGCTTTAAATTACATCTGGATTCTAAAATCTTTCAGAGAAACATGAGACCCAGAAGAGTTTGTCCTGAAAAGGAAGCCTTGTACTTCATTGCATCTGGAAAAGATAAAGACACTTTTCAGAAGACTTTCATCAACAAGGAGAAAGGTATGTTACTTGATTAGAATGTAAGATTCTCTGTTCAAATCTGTATGAAGGTACAAGCGTTCATACAACTTTCTACAATCCAGTTGCTTTGCTTATAATAAATAAGTATTTGAACAGTCTGGCATAGCATTATATGTATAACTATTGTCTAAATAATATAGTAAATTATGTCTTATGCCTAATTGTTGTCAATGTTCAGACCAACTCATAACATTATTATTTTTGATTCAGCACAGTTTGGCAAGTAAATTGCAAACATTTTATTGAGATAAAAATAAATGTTTGGTCACCGTTATCTATAATGAATCCATTACATTTTAGGTTGCAGGAAGTTTGGTGCATTACATCCTAACTGATGGACAACATCCCTTTCAAACAACAACACCCTACTCCAATGATCCTGTTGGGCTATCTCAAAATGTGAGAACAGGCAACTTCACTCTCCAATGTGAAGATAGACTGATGAGCCAGAAAGGCATTATTAAAAGAATGCTGAGTAGAACATTTGGAGAACGTCCTACCATTGAAGAGTGCCTTCAGGCTCTCACATGTAAGTGTCAAGACATACTGTAATATTTCTGTGCAATATATATATATTGTTGTAGATTAATAAAATATGCTATAGATTGAAATCCGCATCTTTAAATTGCTTAATTGAAAATAACAAAATCTGTCGTAATGTATTTACAGGTTTCACAAATCTGTCTGATTACACTGGAACAACAAAAAAGTCTGGCAGCAAGAATGGAAATGAGGTAAGTACGTCATTTCTTAAGTAGGGTTGGGTAATGTTATATACTGTTTGACAACATGATTTGACCATTGTAGGATTTTTTTAATACTTTTTATTCGAGGCATAAATCCCTTTATTTTCTTTGGCTTTATTATATTTCTGCATCCTCATTTGTAAAGTTAACAGTTTTCCAGATTAGCCAAAAAAGGAAGGTCCCATTTGTGCATTTCATCTGTGAACAGTGTTTTTAATAGAGTTTCCAGAAATGTAGGGTTATATTATGTAGTGAAACGATCCATATTGCCTTGAATATGTTAAACTATAGATCTGATATCAGCATATGTTGACCTAATTTGGAAATGTAAGTCAAACCAGAGCAACAATAAACAAAAAAAAAGTCAGAACTCTCAGGCTATTGAGAGATGTGCCATCACATCCCCATCTAACCTAATGGTCTCAGTGCCTCAGGAATCAGTCATTCAGTAAGAAAGTGTGAGATTATTAGTTCTCAAACTGTGGGGGCCGGAGGTTGAATGGATTTTAGAAGGGCCTAAGGGGCACTTTACACGGCCACGCAAAACGGTGCATACGCAGAAAAATTTCTGCGGTTGCACTATATCATTTACAGGGAAACAGCAAACGCAAACGCAAACGCAGGCATGAACCGCAGATTTTTGAGATCACCTCCGAGGGAGGATTTTTTGGAAAACTTAACGGTTTTGGTTTCCTGTAAACACCGAAACCATTTCCCCTGATAACGCTGACGTCACGGCTCCACCCTCACACATGCGCATTGCGTTTGGATATAAAGAGGCATGCGCCGTCTTTGTAGGTCCATGTGCGCCAGTTGGAAAACAACAACAACAATGGCGGATCACCGAGCTGTATTCATTGTGCTCATGGACGTTGTGCTGTTGCTGATGAATTTGTTATCGTGCCACCAATCGCTCCTACAAGCAAATAGGGAAAGAGTTGTGCTCTGCCTGTTTTTCTAGCTAAATAAACGTGTGTCACTTCTATATGCCAGGGACACGGCTCTCTCTACATTAAAAAACACTATCAGCGTGCAGCGGTTAAGTTAGGCTACTGTTCAACAAAAGGAGCATTAAGGCTACGGCTTCACAGTAAAAGCATTTCACTGGCTAAACATTAATAGCATTTCGCTTGACACACGTGAGTTGACTTTTATTCTGAAGTACGCCTAACAGGAAGTTATCCGCTCACGAAGCCCCTTCACTATCAGCAAGTCTGCTGTTTTTCCGAGTTCAATGCGGTGAAATAAGCTTGTCTTTTACAATAATTGTAACCCCAAGCTTACACCAACCGCTTTATGAACGTTAGTGGCATTAATTTTCGGTTACAGTAAGGTTTTATGCATCAAATTGTACCGGAAGAGCTATCTACTAGGCTGTGTCACTGCTGACTATTGGCTTGGCATGGCTGCTACTTCAGCGATTTCGGCCCGTTTCCTCTGAAAACTTTGTGTACGGGTGAAGATGTCAGATAAATTGTGTCTGAACGGGTTTTTTTTTTTAAAACCAAAAACGGGAAAACTCACGTTTTCACCGTGTAAAGTGCCCCTAAGTAGGTTCAAATTAGTATGCAGGTAAATTTGTGGGGGATGGGGGAGGGACTTTCCACACCATTTGGCAGGTACCCTGTATCAGCAGTATGTCAGTTTTATTGGAACCAACAAATTGTTCCAATAAAAAAAACTATATAAAAACAGAATACGACATGAGATCAACAGCAATAAGAGGATGATTTCAAACAATGAGAAAAAGTGTAATTATTTATACGTTTTTCTTTTTGTTACAGGATAGGACCGATGCAGCTGATTGCTGTCCCCAAACACCAGATGAGATTGAACAGCCACATATTACCGACAGTGACCGTGAGGATTCATCTTCTCTAAAAACCTAAAAACCTTCATCACCGATATAATTTTGTAAATTCCCAAACCAACTTAAGTTATTTTTAGTAAAATATCACGTTCATTATTGTAAATATCTATTTTATTTCTATGTTTGTTGACTTTGTGATTTGCAGTACTTGTTTTTGACTTACACTTACCAGTAAATGTAAATAAATATGTTCATTATTGTAAATGTCTATTTTATTTCTATGTTTGTTGACTTTGCGATTAGCAGTACTTGTTTTTGACTTACCTTTACCAGTAAATGTAAATAAATATGTTCATTATTGTAAATATCTATTTTATTTCTGTTTGTTGACTTTGTGATTTGCAGTACTTGTTTTTGACTTACACTTACCAGTAAATGTAAATAAATATGTTCATTATTGTAAATATCTATTTTATTTCTATGTTTGTTGACTTTGTGATTTGCAGTAATTGTTTTTGACTTACACTTACCAGTAAATGGAAAACTTACTTCACTTAAAACTGATTCTGATTCTTTTTTACATGGCAACAAGTCGGGCAATGAGCTGAGAATGCTTAAGAAATCCACTGAAAGATATAGCCTTTGTATTCCCTTTAAATGTATTACTGCAGGTAGGGTCAATTAGTATGACATACATAGGACATTTTAAACCGAATAAACATTATTTTCCCCTTAAGAATTATCCAGTTTGAATGACTCCTTTTTAATTAATGTGTAAAAGTCGCTCCATGCCCACCGACAGTGGACTCCAGTCATTTAACCCATTGATGACTATGGCAATCTAGGATGCATGTCCTTAATGCCTGAGGGTTTTCTGAAAAAATAGTACGAATTGTCAAGTCTACCAAAACCTTAATATCTAAGCCTGTGTAGCACATAGAAACATGAAATAAAATACATTTAAAAGTTAAGGTTCACAGGTTTTATTTAAACATGCTCCCTTAGCGCTTACAAACCAACAAATATTTCTAAAAATCGTCAAAATTAGATGAATTAAAAAAATATTAAATATTGTTAATAAATAGATGCAATGTGTTGTGTGATTTTCGTCAGTAGTCTATAGTAGACCTTGATTCTGCGCACCAAACGCCACTAACTGTTCTGTCGCCGACATAGCTGGCGTATTTTTTTTATTATTTTTTTAATTTTTAATTGTTTTGATTGACATGATTTTCGGCAAACCACACAACTTTTGGGTGGTCACGTGGTCTTAAAAAAATCAACAAAACCCACCTCATGTGTATTTGAACCAATGACAGTGCATTCAATGCTGGGAATGCCATGAAAATTAGATAAAGTAATAATGCTGCACGATGCAGCATCAGGCAGGAGAGCCAATGTGGCATCGCGCAGCAGCCGTCATCAATGGGTTAAAACAGTAGAAGTGTGGAGCTGTCTTTGTGCTTTTTAAATAAACTAAATATATATATAGATTGAATACACTAGTACACTATCAAATTGATTGCCATTCTTTGCTAACAAAGACGTTGGGAACTGAACAATTCTAAACGTTAGACGTAAACTGTATTGAATTCCAGCTAAAAGCACAGAACTTGAAAATAAAGTATATAGGAAAGTAACAAAAAAAATTCAAAAAAATGTGTGCCAGTAGGATGGAAATCAAAGGGCAATAAACTCTCTTTTGTTTGTTTGTCTCTTTTGTTGTTGTCTGGGATAATGTGGTGTTCACTTTGCAGACTGGTTTTCTGCCCTAAACTACCTCCATACAGTGAACTTAAAGTACATGTTGTGAGGGAATTTTCAGTCTTTAGTATGGTTAATATTAATGGTAGAGATGTATAGTAAATTTATGCCTGTCTTGTGTGTTTGTCTATATCTCAGACACTAGGTCAGCCTGGTGACACTGGTAGGAGACACTTAGGTCAGTTGTATAGATAAAGTCTCATCTCCTTAGACTCCAGAATGTTATGGTTCACTGTGTTCAGGGGCCTATTTCAGGTAGCTGGTTTTGAGGCAACCCAGAGTTTATTCGCTCTGAGTTAGTGGAAACTCTGGGTTTTCCGTTTCAGGTAGCAGGTTCAGCGCAACCGAGAGTCAGTTACTGCGGCAACATACGCCGTGGGTCTAACCTGCTGGATAGGTGGTTAGACCTACCCTGAGTTTGTTTTCACTTTACGCTGCAGCTCCGACTGAAGAAAGAGTGTCACTGTCACACGCGTCCCTGTACAGTTTGAAGCAAAATCACTCCACAGAAATCTCCATCGGGATGTTTTTATCATTTCCTGATGATTTTTACGTTTGACCGATCATTTATCTGATCAGTAGCCTTGTTCTCAGCCCTCGGTCCGTTCATATAGGCGGCCACCGACCTTACACATCGTGACATGCTCTACATTCAGATTAATAAACCTATTTGTATTGTATGCTTTTTAACGTCTGTGCCACTGAACAGATTTATGTCAGGTGGATTCATGTAACGCTGCGGCTGCACGCGATTGTTACTGTTCACTTGTGCGATCCTAAAGTCACAGACGAGCCTCGTTAAATAGCCTAATATGATATATAAAAATTATATAAACTGTGATCACTTGAGGAAAATGGATCTGGTAATAAATCAATCAGGCTCTTCAATGGAAACTGTCACCTTATGTGTCAGACGTTAATGTCTTTCACTCCCCATTTAAAAGAAGCAACAGTCTGTTTACTGCACAGTGGGCTATTAGGCTATAGCTTCCCAACATATTATACAGCGAATATAAAACACTGTCAGAAATGCTGTGCCGCGCCAGCTTTATTATGTTACTGCTGATATGCGTAACTTTTTAAAATAGATTATGGCTTCTCATACGGAAGCGAAATGATTGCTCTGTTTTTTTCTGAATTGCCAAGGAGATTAGATCAGAGATGTGACAATATCCCCGTTAATTCTTCTCCATAGGCTACCATAAACTCATTCGTTAATATTTCTAACTCCAGTGGGAGTAGCGGAGAAGTTTTTTTTTTTTTTTTTTGAGAAGTGGAGAAGTAGGAGGATCATGCATTTGTTTCTTCTGTTTCCATGGTGAATCATGTTATCAGTGATCCATTGACGATGGCTTTTATGCACACGCTCCACCCAGAGTGAACACGCTCAGAGTTGATTGACCCAACGCTGATCCACTGTTCTGTAACCGAAAACCCAGAGTTACTCATCAACCCTGCGCTCTGAGTTGACCAACTGAGTTGACCAACTCAGAGCGCAGGATTAAACTCAGAGTATGTAAAACCAGCTACCTGAAATAGGCCCCAGCTCTGAACCAAAACATTGGTACGCTTGGTGCCCGAGCCAGGGAGGTGTTAGAGATAGCACAAGGTTAATACACAGCTCTCAGGAAGTGTCTGTCAGAATTGAAGTGCAAGTCACCCGAGTTGCAGTCCGGTTCTCCTTGGCCAAGTCTGTAATAAATATTGCTTCATAATTCATCACAGTATAGCCACTACAAAAAACTACACTGCACCTCTAATGTATTCCAAAGTGTGCATTACATATTGTTAAAAATCACAGCAACCAGCAACAGATACTTGCTGTCAGCAGACCAAACATATATTAAAACATGTTAATCTCTACAAATCATGTTCAAATTATATGTTGTGTTGTAACTATTCTCAAATTCAGTTGAGATTATTTTCATAGGTATTAATGATCTGCCAAAGTCTTGTTCATCCATGATGGAGTGTGAATATCATTCCATCCTAACCAAGAGGGAACTTGTGTCAATTAGTGCCAACTAAATGGGGACTCCTGTCATTCCATACAATTTAGGACTGTAGGGTCAATATGTATAACAAACAGACATTTAAGACTACATTTATATTATATTCCCCTTAAGAATGATCCAGTTTGCATAATTAAAATGCATATTTTTACCATTTTAAAAGTAATAGCAGTGTTTGATTTATTCCATAATGTGCATTACATATTGTTAAAAATCACAGCAACCAGCAACAGATACTTGCTCTCAGCAGACCAAATATATATTAAAACATGTTAATCTCTACAAATCATGTTCAAAGTATATGTTGTGTTATAACTATTCTCAAATTCAGTTGAGATTATTTTCATAGGTATTAATGATCTGCCAAAGTCTTGTTCATCCATGATGGAGTGTGAATATCATTCCATCCTAACCAAGAGGGAACTTGTGTCAATTAGTGCCAACTAAATGGGGACTCCTGTCATTCCATACAATTTAGGACTGTAGGGTCAATATGTATAACAAACAGACATGTAAGACTACATTTATATTATATTCCCCTTAAGAATGATCCAGTTTGCATAATTAAAATGCATATTTTTACCATTTTAAAAGTAATAGCAGTGTTTGATTTATTCCATAATGTGCATTACATATTGTTAAAAATCACAGCAACCAGCAACAGATACTTGCTGTCAGCAGACCAAATATATATTAAAACATGTTAATCTCTACAAATCATGTTCAAAGTATATGTTGTGTTATAACTATTCTCAAATTCAGTTGAGATTATTTTCATATGTATTACTGATCTGCCAAAGTCTTGTTCATCCATGATGGAGTGTGAATATCATTCCATCCTAACCAAGAGGGAACTTGTGTCAATTAGTGCCAACTAAATGGGGACTCCTGTCATTCCATACAATTTAGGACTGTAGGGTCAATATGTATAACAAACAGACATTTAAGACTACATTTATATTATATTCCCCTTAAGAATGATCCAGTTTGCATAATTAAAATGCATATTTTTACCATTTTAAAAGTAATAGCAGTGTTTGATTTATTCCATAATGTGCATTACATATTGTTAAAAATCACAGCAAACAGCAACATATACTTGCTCTCAGCAGACCAGTCATCCAATGTGTCAGCCCTCTGTTCATCTAGTCAGCACCGCTAAATACTTTTTATAATAGACAATTAAGATTTCACTAGAAATTCAAGTTCATTCAAGTCACTCACATTATTCAAACTGTAATGAGTAAACGTTTGTAATTTGTTTATTGGTGTTTGATGCTGGTGTTTTTACTCTGTGTGTTCTGATTGACAGTGTGTGTTTGTGTTTTGAGATGTGTGTGAATAGTGTGTTGCTTGGAATGGGTTTTGCAGGTGTTGTGAACTGTTCAGCTCAGGTGACTGTAGTTAGAGTGTTGCACATGTCGCTCCGCTTGTGCCCACTGTCGTTTATCTATCGTAAAAAAACCTTTAAAAAAACACATGTATTAATTATACATATCTATTTTTATACAGTGATCACTTATATAGTGTGCTAGTTTCATAACTCCAATCTCTCAGTCACCCACTCTGCATGTAATCGGCAAATCAACTTTTTTACTTGCTACTTGCTGTCAGCAGACCAGTCAAGAAATGTTTCAGCACACTGTTCATCCAGTCAGCACCACTAAATATGTTTTATAATAGAAAATTAAGAGTTTACTTGAAAGTCCCCTCTCGTATTGTGAAGACTGACAGAAGAAAAAGTAATATGCAATTATGGATAATGCTGGAGTAGCAAATTATAACCGCAAAATAAACTTTAGTGGTTTAATAAATCTTTAGAATGTAACGTTGTGAACACATTCCTTTAAATAAAGATAAGGCTTGGATAAGGAAAATGTTGTTGCTATGTCCCTGATATTAGTGCATCCAACAAGTTACTTCTTATTTGATATTTATTTGCAACATGTGGCCATGATTATATTCATAGTATTTGTAACATATGTTTAGTTTGTGTTAAAGTTAAAGGTATATAATCTATCTTAAAAAGAAACAAAGGGAGGTAACTGCAGCAAGCAAACACTCATTGAGTGAAACAATAGACACAGACAGCTCCATTGATGCAGTGAATGGAGTCCACTCTTAGATGTCACCCAATGATTCAAGTCCACTGTTAGCAATTCTTCAAAAAAAATGTAAAAACACATTTAAAGTAATATTATGACAGAAGACATTAAAACTAAATATTCTGTTGTGTTTTTTTATTTTTTAAATGACCAGAAATAGGTTGCCACACTTGGCTGGTACCAGCGATAGTCCCCTGTTAGTAAGGTCGGTCTGCCTGTGTGTGTGTGTGTGTGTGTGTGTGTGTGTGTGTGTGTGTGTGTGTGTGTGTGTGTGTGTGTGTGTGTGTGTGTGTGTGTGTGTGTGTGTGTGTGTGTGTGTGTGTGTGTGTGTGTGTGTGTGTGTGTGAGTGTTTCCTGTTAAGTTTGAATCACACCAAACAGGGAATGCTGAATCCTTGCAGTTTTGTCATGGAAATTTCCCACCGTGTGCTTATACAGTGTGACTGGCCTCAACACAAATAACAGCACAGAGTGGAAACTGTTGATATTCAAGTGGCTCACATCTCACCACACTCTGCTCGAGCACTGAACACTGTTGAATCAACAATCAATTTGATATACTATCTATGTGTTGAATGCATTCGCCCAAAGTGAGCCTCGCAATGTGTTCTAACTGTGAAAAGTGCATTATGAAGGTTTCTCTTGTGTCTTTGTCGTTGTCTTACACAACACACACATGCACACACACACACAGTCACACACACATACACACACACACACACACACACACATACACACACACACATAGTTACCTCTTGTTCAAGATGTCGCATTGAAGGGTAGCGCGGTGGTGGTGGCGGAGGGGGTGGCAGTTCATCTCTGCTCACATCTCTCCTCACTGACAGCTGAAGTCTGCTTTCTCCCAGACTCCACACACTGAATAGACACACACATTAAAGGTGCAGTCAGCAATTCTGGAGAATGCTTGTTGTCAAAATGTATTTTTCTCAAAATCAGTGACTATTTATGATCCGCTAACTTTATGTACTGTGTGTGCACTGGAAAAAAATTTTGAGGCTAATACACAACCTAGGCCCTGTAAACTGGTATTTAAACAAAGGTTATGTAGACAAAGGGCAGCCACCGTAGCAACATGCACATTTACAGAGCCCAGGCTGTGTATAAATGCAGAATTAGTTTCAGAGCACTCACAGTATGGACAGGAAGCAGTTTGTCAGGAGATATTCACTGATTTTGACAAAAAGTGATTTTGACAATAATAAGCATTCTCCAAAATCATTGACTCCACCTTTAATGCAGACAGCATAGTCACAAAGCACCAGTCAAAGACAAGAGCAAAGTGGCTCAGTGGTTAGCTATGTGCCCTCTTTGTAGCACGGATGTGGATTCAGTTTCCCATCCTTTCTTTGCAATGTGAATGTTACAAAATCCTTGTCCAAAACTTTGATTGTGACCCCCTGTTTGAATGTGTGTTTTCTTATGGTGCCTGCTAGGACTGGCTAATAGCCCTGGTGAGCCTAACGTAACATAAATAAAGGTTGATGAGTGATACCATGTGTCACTGTTGAAATGACATTTCTTGACCCTCAGGCAGACAGGCAGCAGTCAGACATAAGCAGATTACTGAAGTCAGACACACAAGAGACAGACCCACCTGCTGATCATTCGACTCTTTGTCTTATACAGAAATAAGCTTTTTACCAATTTCATATATTGTATATATTTGTCCCACACACTTATTCTGAACAGGTGTACTGTATCGGAAAAAAATACAAAGTACAGTCAAAATATGATTTATAGTAAGTAGTATGCATACAACAAATGGTTGATGTTGATGTACACAATGTACACAATGCAAGCAAGGATTAGAGGCAGAGGAGCTACTAACAAACTATGATAATTGAAATTACAATTTTGAATAAGAAAATGATGAGACCCTACCACTGCCACATCTAAATTATCATCTTTATTATTAATATTAAGCCTATACATAAAGAGTCAAATCAGCAGGCTCTTAATGTGCTCAGTGAGCTCATGGTAGCTTTCAGGTTGCTGGCTCTTGTTGAGTTCTGTGTATCTCTTTTTTTATAAAGGTTCATCTATGGACTATAGTTTGGGCTGTTAGTGTTGAATGTGACATTGGTCCATGCTACATACTTGCCCCTATAAAGCATATAATAAAGAGCGTTAAGCAACCAAACAATAAAATGTGTGGGTTATGGTGGAGCAAACATTAAATATTTGGTCATGCAATATACAGTATACTGTATATATACCTTTCTCTTTCTCTTTGTGAAGTTTAAGAAGCATTCAAGTTCCAAATTCCATTTTTAAATAATGGCTCATGAATTGGATAATTTACTGTAAGCACAAATGCATTTATTTCTCATGAATATACTTATTATACTTATCATATTTATACTCTGCAATGGATTTCTCAGCACACAAATGTGATGGAGTCTACAGTATAGCTGTGCATGAGTTTGCATCTTCGTCTGGGTTGCCAAATACAAACATGAGTCTGCAACTATAAGTAGTATTATCATTGAACAGCCACACATAAGGCCTGGTAGCTGTGGTGATTAGCTCACATTTAATCCCCCCCGCCTTGAGGCTTTGTCCCGCCCTGCCTCTTTATTAAAGCCCGCCATGCTCCAGCCCATTGTCTTACACTAATCTGATAATCACATCAGTGCGGCATCACCGACTACCCAAGTCCATGTTGAGTAAATAGGAGCCAATCAGTTCTACCATCATGCTATTTTGCTGGTGAATCATACACATTAGAATCGGTCGTTCCTCAGGTAATATCATGAGTTTTTATCAAAGGATTTTTAAATTGAACCTATCTTCACTCTACATTCCTTGGAAGTGTTCTGTGTCTAATACACAAGCATATGGTACTGTCTACATCCTGGAAACTGTGTCTTTAAATAGTCTGCAGCTTCGATAAAGGTTATGCAGGTGGCTATACCTCTTCTTTTTCAACATTTTCATTTCCAAAAATAAAGTGATGCATGACATGACATGACAAAAACAAACACAGAGTTGGAAAGAGAAGCTGCTAAAGTTACCACTTCCTCCTCAAAAGCTTGTCGACACACAAAAACCACATTGAAAGTAGTAACATAGATAACACAGATAAGCACCATAAAGACCACTTAATTCACATTTAGGATGAAGTCATTCCGGTGGTTATATTATAGCTACTATTCTCGGCAGTGTTCAAGTGGAGTAAATTCCCCTACCAGCACTTTTCAATGACTAGCGAGTGTGAACTTGTATTTCTTTTCTTACCCTAAATTGTCTCTAGAGAGCTCCAGCAGCTCGATCTCATCGGGGCCCACCTCGTCTATCCCGGCCTCAGCATGCCTCTGGGTCACACTGCAGCATCCCATCACGCACCAAACAGTCTGTCCCTCCACAACCGCACCTCAGCCTCTAGTCCACACACTGAGCACCATCTGCCCAGACACTCATCCCCACCATGTGTCTGTCGTGTGTGTGTGTGTGTGTGTGTGTGTGTGTGTGTGTGTGTGTGTGTGTGTGTGGTGTGTGTGTGTGTGTTGTTGTGTGTGTGTGTGTGTGTGTGTGTGGTGTGTGTGTGTGTGTGTGTGTGTGTTGTGTGTGTGTGTGTGTGTGTGTGTGTGTGTGTGTGTGTGTTGTGTGTGTGTGTGTGTGTGTGTGTGTGTGTGTGTGTGGGGGTGTGTGTGCGTGGTGTGTGCGTGTGTGCGTGTGTGTGTGTGTGTGTGTGTGTGTGTGTGTGTGTGTGCGTGTGTGTGTGCGTGTGTGTGTGTGTGCGTGTCTGCCACACTAAAACCAACCAGATAACATGAAAACGGTGGGGCTGCTTGGGTCCAAAAAAGAGGATATTGTGCGCCGAAGAAGTGGAGGGAGGGAGGGAGGGAGGGGTAGGTCCGCTGCTGCTAAGCTCTAGTTCCCCCTTTTTTGTGCCAACGTGTGTATAGAGAATATTTCCATAGAGGCTCGAGAGCGAAAGGTGTTAAAGTTTTTTGAAGTAGAATCGAAGATAACAGTGACAAGAAGTTTTTTTTGTCAAGTATAGTTCCTTCCTTCCTGTCAGTTGACTGTCTGCAGAGGACTGAGCAGTGTGAACGTACACACTGGGAACTTGCTGACACATAAAACCTACTTCTGTTGTCATCTTAAGGCAAAGCTTACCATGTGTAGGTAGATAAATGCAGCTCAGACCCCATTTCCACTTTTTACAGATATTACCTATACATACTTGGTTGTTGATAAGCCAGGCTCTGTAATGCTCTCTGTCTACTGGTGGAGAAGAAGCAATGTGGATTAAATGTCCCATTGGGAAAGATATGACCATGCCCGCCAGTGTTTACTGTACATGCACAGAGCTTGAATATGGATAGGCCAGAGAGATAATTATGAGTTATGAGATGCAGAGGTAAAGAGGGCTGCAGTCAAAACAACAAGCCACAACAACAACACTGTAGACTGTACTGGAGCCTATAGTGTTGATCTTCCTGGGGAGAATGACAGTAAGACAGTGGGAGGGTTTTACATACTGTATGACACAGTGTCTGAGTGTTTCTGGCTTTCCACAGGGCAGGAGCTCTTGTTTCCGTAAAGTGTTGACGCACAGTTGATGTACAGTAAGTATGACTGATAGATATGTTTTCCATTTAGCCACAGTTGTTGATTTGGGCTATGATTACAGTAAACAAGTCTACTATTATTAGAAGAAAAATGTTTTTTTGGCCAGACACAGCTGGCTAAATGACTAAACCTTGTCTATTTGGGTCTGTATATGTCTCCCATACAACCATATGTAACGGCCATTCTCTCAAAATGAGTTCAATTTGTATATTTATTCGAACATTTGTGAAAAAGTTGTAATAAAGTATTGTTTTAATGAAACGTAATCAATTTGCAAAGTGTCATGATGATATCTATCAATTAAAGATATTACCCTATCCACCTGCAGTGTCTGGCCTTCAATTGAGATTAAACTTGGCGCCCATATATTCCTTACAAACCAACCTTAAAATGAACCCATTCATCATTATTCAAGTGATAAATCAAGTCTTTATTGTCACATCAAACTTTTATTAGCTTTTCTCTTGAGTTCTTCATGACAACTAAAACAGCACCCCAGAGTCCAAAGTGTAGCTCTTACAGTATTTAGACCAAGCCCTTCAGATCCCAGCGGTTTAAAGGTGGTGTGTCACAGTTTCTCTTTTCCTCTGGTAAACTCAGCCCTTTGTGTGCTCTCCTCCTTCACCCTTGTTCCCACACACAGGGGGGCCATGGGGCGGAGCAGGGCCCAGTGTCTCTAGGGGGCCACAGGCTTCAGGGGTCCCTTCACTCAGAGCAGGGGAAGACAGCGACGCCACCATCTTGGTCTTACGCTGACTCTTAGAGTGCTTGGCGTCAACCGCGGCCTTCAAACGACGGCAATGCAAAGTGAGCGGGCTGGGCTTGAGTTCCACCAGTCTAGGCCCGGGGGTCTTACTCCTCATGGCCTGCACACTGCTGCTGTTCTGTGAAGGTCCCTGCACTGATGGAGAGGAAGCCCCGTTGGAGGAAGTGGGACGTTTACCAGACCTTGAACTACTAGCCCTTCTCTCCCCGCTCACTGAGACATTATCAGGGGATGCTAGGGGCACCGTCAGGCCCCCACTGGCTGAGATACACCTTCTGGGTTCAGGCCTTTGTGTCTTTCTGGTGCTTTTCTGGTTGAATTCACTGTTAGAGTTGACCTTGCTGGAGGCCAGCACTGCGTCAGGGTGAAGATCTCCGTTGTACAGCAGCTCAAAGTCCCTCTGGTTGGCCAAAGGAAGGCTGCTCCGCCCCACGCGACACTTGTTGAAGATCTCCAGAGCTAAATCTATAGAGGAGGGGGGTTATCACACATCAGAACCATGTAGCAAACAAATCAAAAGTGTTTGGGAGTAGTGAACTACATGAATTAAAGGAGTAGTTTAACTACATTCTGTCCTGACTTGCTGTATAGTTCAACATTCTAAAATGCATAGGGATTCAAGTAGTTGAATTACTTTTTTGCCATTGTTTGTTTGAAGTTAACTACTGAAAATACAAGAACATGTTGGCAATAAAAGGAAAGGAATTATTTTGTATTCATATTTTACATTTGCTTCTCTACGTGAACCGCCATTAACAAACCCTGTCCTTTTTCTTTCTTCTTTCCCAGAAAATAGACAATTCAGATTCAGATTTTTTTCCCAACAGAGACGTTACATCCCTTGTAATTTGGGGATCTTGTGAAAAGTGCAGATGGGTGTGTTTAATTTAGGATAGGTTAAGATATCCGGGATATTCACCTTCCAGGATTGTCACCTCAACTGTAAAAAATATTGGGTTATTTCTTACAAAGTATTTTGAACTACTTTGTCTTAGAAGCTTTAGTTAACCAAACTAGAATACTCCCTAGGGCAGCTTTGCTGTAGTTCAACTTCTTCCAGTATGAAGTCATTGGTAGTTTGCAAAGCTTTCATAGTAGCTTCCCCCACACTGCAAGTTAATAAAGTAATAAACTGTATCTGATAAGGGGAACTGTGAGTGTAGTGAAGTGATGTGAGAACACTGGTTCACATGGTCAGCTCACCCAGTGTCTCCACCACAGTGCTGGGTATCACCTCCTTCAAGACGTCACAGTTTGTGTGCAGGGCTGGATTACAGTTCATCTCCAACAGCCACACCTACACACCAACAAAGGCGTGATTAGTCTGACAACATGCAGCATTAAACACTTAGTCTAGGTGCTGGGAAAGTTTTGTATGCGCTTCATTTAGCGGAGAATATCTCAACTGTTATAGACTAATATGACCCCAGTGAACAACATGGGATGTGTGACAAAATCTCTATCCGGGGCGAAAGTCCTGAAAATGACCACAATAGGTGACACTAGTATCACACTACGTGGTGAATGGGACTTTCTTTTTCCTTTATAGATATCCTCGTACTTTTTTACCAGATTAATCTTCATATTAAGAGAAATACTTTTTGTATTACACTTTGTCTAAAAAAATATGCAAATGAGGCAATATCTCATTCAATATGTGTAGCCTACATATAAACCCATACTACATACAGTAGGTTGACTGTTTTTTAGCCATTTTTATTATATATCAAATCAGAATGTTTATACTCTTCTATGACCTTATAATCATTGTCATTGTGAACATTGTGATCTCCTCAGAAAATCTGTAACTTCAAGGGTTTATATGTACGCATATCTAATGAGATATTGGGTAATTTGCATATTTTATTACATTTTTTAGACAAATTGTAATACAAAAAATATTTTTCTTATATATATGTGTACTATGTACTTAATATGAAGATTAATCGGATAGAAATGTATGTGGATATCTATAAATGAAAAAAAAGTCCCATTCACCATGTAGTGTGATACTAGTGTCACCAATTGTGGTCAATTTCAGGGCTTTCGCCCCGGATAGAGATTTTGTCACACATCCCATGTTGTTCACTGGGGTCATATTAGTCTATAACAGTTGAGATAATCTTCGCTAATATAAAGTGCATACAAATCGTATCCAGGACCTCTAGGGTTTATATGTAGGCTACGCATATTGAATGAGATATTGCCTAATTTGTTATTTGCATATTTTATTAAAAAAATTAGACAAAGTGTAATACAAAAATTATTTCTCTTAATATGAAGATTAATCTGGTAAAAAAGTATGAGGATATCTATAAAGGAAAAGAAAGTCCCATTCACCACGTAGTGTGATACTAGTGTCACCTGTTGTGGTCATTTTCAGGACTTTCGCCCCGGATAGAGATTTTGTCACACATCCCACGTTGTTCACTGGGGTCATATTAGTCTATAACAGTTGAGATATTCTCCGCTAAATGAAGCGCATACAAAACTTTCCCAGCACCTCCACTAACTGACCCCTGATCAGATATACCCACCTTGAAGTCCTCGTCCACCATGAAGTCACAGCCTATCAGGTCAAAGTAGCCCAGTCTGCTGTCTAACTTGGATTTGACTGCAAAGAAACACTGCGTCATGATCTGCTTTATGCGCTTCTGTGGTAGGGAGAGGAAGACACACCAGTCAGTCACTTCTAACTCCCTGGGCCTTTTCATAAGCTGTGTAAAGCTCCTATTGAGGTGACTTTGACATGAAAAAGTGCCCCTTTGGGTGCTCTGGTGGTGTAGTGGGTAGAGAGCATACTATATAGGCTCAGTCCGTGTTGCAGTGGTGTACTCTCTGACTTGAACTGTCAAAATAAAAGTTGAACAAAAAGTGCCCCTTTCATACAGTAAATCTATTGTTAGGATCAGGGTTTGAGGTTTTATTCTAAAAGGTGCAACCATTAAGAGAATTAGAATTCTTCAAATATGTACATTCTACTGTGTATTTGTGCTCCGAGGCATTGTTAGGATTTTTTTTTTTTTTTAAATCACCAAACTGCACATACGGTAATAACATGATATATCTTCAAACAAGAATGACATCATCCAAGCCTAACCCCAATCTCAATTAGCTGCGAGCACCAAGCCCCATCATAATATGGGTAATTGGTCCCAGAGAGCTATACAACACACATCAGCACTCACAGCGAAGGCTCCCAGCACCCAGTCCCTTGGCAGACCCTTGGCAACCTGAAACCTGTCGTTGACGTAGGTGTTGAACCTCTCCATGGACCACACTGTGTCCTCCTTCTGCTGGCTGTACAGAGGGCTCTTCTTCTGCATGTACTGCACACACACAGACAGCAGGGGGACCACAGGCACATGAAGGAGACAGACAGTCAGTGTAAAAGTAACAACCTCTCTGTAAAATAGTGGGGACAGGTATAATGTGAAGATCTCTCCAGTAGTATCATCAATTGTTTTGTCATTTTTTATTTATTTGAGGTAAATGGGATTTTACATGGTTGATATAAGGTCTTAAAAAGGATCAACAGTTAACATGAGCTGGTATGAGAGCACATTAGAATATGTGATTTTGTATGTAGCTGCTGAATAAATGCTTTGAAACTCAAATTAAAAATCTGAACATTTTCCTACTGCAGTTTTCTCCCTCTACATATTGTAAAGTACCAAAATACAACAAAAATAGAAGATCACTGTGTTTGAAATGAATGGAATAAAAAGAATTAGATCGTACAAGCAGTGTTTGAGGATTTAGTTTTTAAATTCATATAGTTGTTATTCAGCATCTGCAAATAAGAGTAAAGGCGTGTCAGGGATTCTGGAGGGTGATTGCTGTCAAAATCACTTTTTCTTCTATCTCATTATGACCCACTACCTGTACGTACAGTGTATGCAATGAAAAACAAAAACCCAGTGTTGCAGTAAATAGTGGGCCTTCTTTCTTTACACACCATTTGTTTAAATACCAATTTACAGAGCCTAAGCTGTGTATCAACCCCAGATTTTTACGGACAGGTAGCAGATCGTGAGGAGATATTCCCTGATCTAGACAAAGAGATTTTAACAACAAGCATTCTCAAGAATCGCTGACTGCACCTTTAAATTAGTTCCACTCCTTTACAGCAATATACCTCTGACTGTCACTGTATACTGTATGTTAATGGGTTGCTTGTACCAAGAAATCACGGCCACGTGTTAAGTCTTATTTAGAAGCACCCTTGGCCATGACCCATGTCCTAATCTATTTTAAAAGGACGTATCATGGAGGTGTTTATATAACTGCCTCATTTGAACAGTGACTCAATCTCACATCACCGCAAATCACCTAAAAATCTGTGTGGGAGTTCTTGGTTTAAAAAAATATGTTTTTCACAATTTCTCAAGAGGGAATAACCCTCTGCCTGGATATGTGTGTGTGTGTGTGTGTGTGTGTGTGTGTGTGTGTGTGTGTGTGTGTGTGTGTGTGTGTGTGTGTGTGTGTGTGTGTGTGTGTGTGTGTGTGTGTGTGTGTGTGTGTGTGTGTGTGTGTGTGTGTGTGTGTGTGTGTGTGTGTGTGTGTGTGTGTGTGTGTGTGTGTGTGTGTGTGTGTGTGTGTGTGTGTGTGTGTGTGTGTGTGTGTGTGGTGTGTGTGTGTGTGTGTGTGCGTGCGTGTCCACAGTACTTGGTTGGTGAGGTGGGCAGAGAGGTTGCTGGAGCTGGGGTCATACAGGTCACAGGTCAGTCTCACATATCCGTGACGGAAGAAGACCATGAACGGAGCAGTGGAGGCGATCAGCAGGTAGGAGCGCACGTCAAACTTCTTCCCTCTCAGCAGCAGCGGCCTCTGGATGTAGCTGAGGACAAAACCTTTGCCTTCAAGACCATTTCAACATCCACGTTTCTATGGGAAGTGTCGGTGTCATCATGTCATGTTGTAAATAAGTAGATATAGACAAGTCCGACAGACATACGCCATGACAATAATGTCTTAAAGGTCACATATTTTGATCATTTTCAGGTTCAAAATTGTAATTTGGGTTTCTACTAGAAAATGTTTTCATGGTGTAGTGTCCAAAAAAACATTATACTTATCTCACATTGCGATTGCTAAATCTCCTCTTTTCAGCCTCTGTCTGAAATGCTCCGTTTTAAAGCCTGTCTCTTTAAGCCCTAGCTTGAAAAAGCCCAGTCTGCTCTGATTGACCCTGAATCTAACTGCCGGTTTGAATCTAACTGCCATGTAGATTCAGGGTTATCTAGGGGTGTGCTTATCAAAGGTGGTTGAACACAGGTTTCAGAAAGGTGGAGGTGGAGTTCAAGAGGTGACCTTTAATAGTCTTTTATGCTTAGACATTATAAATGTAACCGATTTCTTCTTTTTCTAAAAACCCCATCATTGTGTATGTTGACCCACTGTTGGACGATGCGGGCCTGGGGCTGGCGGTGGTGGTGTATCATGCCGTTGGCCTGCCTGTCCTCCATGCGCTGTAGCTTTAGTCTGAAGGCAGCTACCTCCTCCTGGCCCTTCAGAAGAAAGATCCCTCTGCCCTGGTTCATGCCTGTGGGCTTACAGATCCACATGGGCCTCTCCTTGTTGCTCACACCTGCCAGTCAAGTTACATGCAGGTAAATCAACACACTTGAAATCCACTAAACACAATGAAATACATTCTCCCAAGCTGTTCTCAAGTGTGTGTGTTCCGTGGTTACACACTGTTTCTTCAATGTGATCAGTTTGTTCAGTATTTCTTTATTCTGTGAGGGCTGTGTCTAGAATGACTCCATGTTTGCTATTCAGAACCATGTGTACTTTCCACCACTTGATTTAAGTGTTTCAAGTGTGAAAAATGTGCCCTTAAAAAATCCCACAAGGCAACACGTTACCTTTGATAGATGTGTAAATGAACATGCATATGCTACTTTATCTAGTTAGTAGAGTAGTAGTAGAGCAGTAGAGTTATTTTACATTTTTACCATAGCTTACTAAAAATTATGCTAAAATGTAACACTCTGACAGGGGCTAGTCTACCTTCTGATGGGTACTTTAGCCTTTTCAGATGAGCTCAGTGACTTTTATTTGTAATGGAGTATGCTCACTTTGAGATATTGCAAATTTTACAAAGGCACAATGCTAACTCCACCACTGACTGACATTGTGTGTTATAACTGTCATGATGATGCAAAAGAATGGTCTGTTATAGGTGCCCTAGATCTCCTTTTAAACAGTGAATGGGGGAGAGTATTCTGTCCTATACACTGTTCTCTCTTGTCTTCTTTTCCCCAGATGAGTCTGTTACCCAGAGATCCAAAGCAGCTGTCTCTTTCTTTTCTCCTGTTGACTCAATGATAACCATGTTTGTCATGGCCTGTGTGCACCACCTATCATAACCAAATGCATCTGTTTTACTATGCAAACCAGAGGATGGTTTTAATCTCTAGTCCTCCAAATGAAGACAAATATATTTTTCCTCTTCAATCTTAAATGTATTTCATTGGCCTGTGCATGCAGATCCTGTTGAGCATTTATTTTTCTTGTGTTTGCGTCTCAGCCCTGCCCTCTGCTGACTCATCTCTATGGCAACAGCATGTTCCCCTGGTGATTTTATCAGGGCCTTCTGGGAGGTGAAGTGCATTACTTTCCAACATCCTCAACCTCCTGATAAAACAACAACCGCCGAGGCAACTGTCGTCTTGACACACTGCCCAAGCACAATCTATTCTGTTGATGCATGACAGGTCAGGTCAGATTAATCTTATTTCTAACTGAGGCATCATGCTAACTAAACACAAATCCAGTTGAACCAGTGGTGTGGTGCTGCATCAGGACACTGATGTCTTAGACGTTAGTGAGTGTGGTTTACCCTCCTGCTGGGCAAAGAAAGCCTCCCTCTCTTCCCTCACGTCCATACGGAAGGTGGTGGGAATAAACTCCTCCATTTTCAGCCTCCTGTGAAGTACAACGCAACCAGGTGGATTCCTAAAATAAAGGTTTTTGCAGAGACATGAAAAGGTAACACTGTGTGTCAACCACATATTCATAAAGTGCTCAAAGGATCATACCTGAGTATTCACACCTTTTCTGGTAACACTTTAAAATATGGGTACATTAATTAACTGTTAGTTAATTCTAAGTTAATACTAAATAAGCATTTACTAAGCCATAACTAACCGTGATAACTGCTTATTAAGCATGAACTAAGCAACTGTTAATCCATAGAGGCCTTCCCTTTTTGTTAAGGGTTACCCATTTTCTTCAAAATAATGAATCAAACTCTAGATTAAGTTTTAAAGCGTGTTGTACAGTGGTATTTTGCTTACATATCTTTCATTTCAATCATTTTATGAGAACCTTCTTTAGTTTTTCTAATCCATTCCAGTGATCACTGTGTTTGCTGATAATGTTTGAACAGCTACGTTGTCATTGTGCCGTAAGACTTCTGAGCACAGGGTGTTTTCATAACCCGGACATAATGTTCAACGTGATGGATTGACTAAAACATGTTTGACATATGTCTGAAAATGGATTTTTCCAAATGAACAGAATCTGCCTGTAGGAAAAACACATTGGGAGACTTAGAGCTGAGAAGTCTTTGGGAAATTTCCAGAAGGCCTGTGTCAAGTATGTTGGATTTCTTCTAAATGGGCTTTTAAAAAAAAAGTAGAACTACCGGTTTGTCCATTATATCAGATATCTTCAACATGAAGAAAACAGTTCCAGCCTTAGTATTCTCAAAACCATTTTCAGATTTTGGCATGACATTCAAACATTCACCCATTCGTAGTGAAATCCTATAATTCATGGCCAAAACCTATATTACATTCATGGCCAAAACCAGTGAAATGTAATATATGAAATATGATACATTTTGTTATGTAAAAGAAATTCTTTAATATTTAAGACTTCTCTCAACCAGACATTCCGCACGTTAGTTAAACATATCAGGTTGTAAAGGGTTTTAATTGTGTGCATTTACAGTACTATCAATAATTAACCAATGTAATACAGTATCTCTCAATTCTGAGCGTGTGTGCTTCAGATTGGATAGAAGCCTCCTTTCTGATGATGCAATGTGTTCGTGCTTATTAAATGGTATTTCAGGCTGATGTGTCGTTCAGTCAGTATTTGCAGAGCCGGGGCCTTTATTGAACCTAGATGACCAAACCAGATGGTTGCTAGGAGATTTTTTGTCACACCAGTACAGAAAATGTACAGGAAATAGACTGATTTAATGTGAATGCTTTGAATACACACAAACCTGGTCTGGTCTGACAAGAGTAATGAATAGTGTAATACATACAGCTGTCTAGCTCACCTCAGTCCTCGGCCATGGTTGACTTTGCTGCTGACGCGCTCGTACTCTCTCAGGCTGCAGAGGAGGCCGATCTTAGTGGTGAGCACCTTGTTGCTGGGAATCTGGTACACCAGCTGTTCCCCTGAGAACAACACATGGAGGTTTCAACTTTTTTCTTTCTGTGAAGGGAAGGCATTGAAGCTATAGTGCGTTGCTTTTTTCATATAAATGAATGTCAGTTACATTTAAGTCAATCGTCAAACGAGTTGACAGAAAGTTGATCAGCTCCACAAAACTCTCTCTGAATTTCTCAGTAAAAGCAGCAATTACAAACTGGTGTCGCCCGCCGACAATAGCGCAGGAGCTCAGAAAAATCCCAAGAAACATTTCCATTGTTGATTCTACTGCTAAGAAAAAACCTGGATGTACAGCAGAAGGTATCAAATCCTTTTGCTATCACCAAAGGCTTACCTCATGTAGATGCGCTGACAGTGTTTTTGTATATACTCAGAATTTCTCATGGGGGCGACAAGTTACGAACTATTGCTTTGAATCTTATTTCTAATGCAAGCAAAACGAAAGAAATGAAACATCATTACTTTTGTCGTATTGTCCTCGGTTGTACTACTTAGCATTTCCCTTTGAGACAGGTAGTATTGAGGTAAATGTTTACAGTGTAGTCAAATACAGCAGTCAGATCATGCCCCGGGATTAATAGAGTCAATTATTCAACCTTCTCTGAAGTGAGAGTAGGTGGCTGATGATTTGGTCTCACACCACTTGAGTTTGAAATCCTCCCGGTGCTTGTCGTTAATCCGCTTCCATCCTCTTCTCTCACAGTAACTGCTCACTCTGAAAAAAGGTTAAAGTCCCAGAGGAAATCACTCACACTTCTGCTTTAACAATCCAGAGGTTGCACGTAAAAGGTTCTACTGCTAACAAAATGTACAGCAAGGGAATTACGTTTCCTGCTAGAATGAAAGAACATCTCTACTTACAAGTCATCACTATTCATATTTCTCTACCTACATTTCAGCCCCGTTGGCTCCTCCAACAAAGTAGAAGGGCCCGGTAGAGCGGGGCTCCCTGTCGCTGTCTGGGTAGAGGCAGGTGGGTGAGCTCCTGGAGAAGGACCTCCGGTGGGGTCGCTCCATTGGGAGGCTTCCTGATCGATTTACAAACATAAACACGCTGAAATCATTCAACCACACAGTCTCTCACACATTCACAAACACATAAGCTCCAGCATAAGTGTGTGTTAACTGTGCACTTGAACTGAGGCACAGTTAAAGATAGCACGAATGACAGCAGGCACTGCACAATAGTACCCTTTTGTTTTACAGTGTAACCTTTAAAATGTGCAACATTGTATTACCTAAGGTTTTTGTTGATTCTAGTGCCCCCTTTGGACAAAAGCAGTAATGTTTTTACGTTGCTGTCATAAAGGTCTTTGCTAGCGCTGGCCGGTGGCGCATGCCTTTGTTTAGGAAGCAAGTGAAAGAGACGGCAGGAGGCACCGCAATGAGGTGATGTATTATATGTAACTATGTCAGACTAATAATAGGAATATGACAATGGTGAAGCAAAGTAAAGTTTGATTTAGTACCGTTCAGGAAACAGGATGTTCCGGTCTGTCTGCCGCAAATCATTCTGATAGTTCCAGGGAAAAATCAGACCTGAGCAAAGCCATTATTAATAACTGTATAAAAATAGCATTCTTTAGCAGGGTGATTGATTGGTGGAATTATCTAATTCATGATGAGCAACAAAACCCTCATGGATATTTTGCAATTCATCACTGTTTAGCAGTGAGTCTTTCAGCTCAGCGGCACTACATCTTTCTGATAAATCATGTGAAATGTGCTAGGAGGTAAGTGTCAGCCTTGTTTGCTGTTTAATGTCATTTGTGATCATCAGAGGTAAAATGAAACTGTTTCCAAACATCTAAACGTTCCTTTTCCCTCCACACACCTGAGCCCTTATCTCTTCTATCCTGGATGGGGTCACGTGGGGAAGCCTCTCTCTCTTTTCCCCAGCCTGCATCTTTTGGGTTTGGATCTGCTCTGGTCCACCTTCTGATGTCATGTCCTGCTTGATGTCACTACGGTCAGGTAATAAAGGCTGTTCCCCTCCAGGCTCCTCCTGCTTTAGTGTCTCTACGGGAACCTTCACTTCCTCCTTCTCCTCTGCTTCCCCTTGTACAGTGTCCTGTCCCTGGCCCTGGCTGCAGGGCTGCACCCACTCAGATGACATGTCCTCAATCTGGTGCAGACAATGGCTGATGGCTAGAAATGCTGCAACAGGTGGATCCCTGTGGCAATGTTGTCAGAAAATACACTTTTTTCCCCCTTATATTGTTATATGGAGTCAGAGCACACTGAATATTGGTTTATGACTTTGAATGTCTCAACATTACAAAATCATTTTTCAAAAGAAATTCTACTTTGGTACAGAATTGCAAGCCACTTGAGGAACAGTATCGATTTGTGATAGTGGGCCATACAGTACTTGGTCCTACTTGTGTTGCATTTTAATAATTTTGCAAAGACCTTAACTATCCATTCATCACCATCATCATGTCAAAATGAATAACATTATCAACGTCCTCAGCTTGTGTTTTGTATTTTGGGCTGAATGTTAGAATGCTGTTCTACTAAATATACTGTACTGAAGAGCAGCCTTTTAAGACTTCCAGGATACTCCAAGGATGATTCCCAGTAGGTTCAGACTTATACTATCAATATTGCACTTGGATATTTTGTTTGTTAAGTTGCATTCCCTTTTTTTCTAGTCCCACTATCAGAACATTTGACACATTTACAATAGCATTGTTGTTTGCTGTTTCAGCCTCTAGGGGCTGCTAGCCCCTGTTTGCACCTTTACACTTGTAGCCCTGTATGTTTTTGCCTGTACAGTTCAAATGTAATACAACATTTGGCAAACCTGAGAAATTTACAAAAAATGCATTGTGTGAAGAAGTTGTGCCATCTTGAAATAAGCATGGTATCTTGTTACAGATGACAGGAGCTGAACTATGACCTAACTGTGGCTATTCTTAGAAGCAGAAGTTTTTTTTTTTACCTGCAACTCCGGCGTTACACACATGGGCAGCCAGACTCCATGGAAACCTACTCAGTATGTATCCCTCTTGTGCCCTGATGTGAGCTCAACCTTGTAGTAGTCCAACTGCAAGGTCCAGACAAACAGCAAAGCTCACAGACAAGGACAGAGTGGTCAGAGGTGAAATCTCATGGTCTGCCAGCGGTTTAGCCCTCTGAAATCAGCCATGGCCCTCTGTCACACTGCAAAGGAAGCAAAGCCCACTAGACCAAAGTAAACATTCACCGGTTACTCTGGTAATGGGACCCCTAGCAACCGTTGCCTCTTGTGGATGGATTCTTACAACAACAGCATGTCCAAACAAACCAACAACTAGCTACTCAAGATTATATATCCCACACTCACCCCACCTCTAATGTTTAACCTCATTCAATATTTATTGCCTCTAAGCCTCTGTTGTGAGAACCCATATGGTAACATTGGAGCTGGGTGTCAATCAAAATGGCTTTGCCAGTTTTAGGGTATTATATCCAGACACAATGGGTAAAATAATATAGTCAGGCTTTGTGACATTTGTTTTGCAAAAAGGGAAAGAATCAGTACACAGGACATGTTTTTAATGTAGATGTATTTGTATACAAACACCCTGCATTTTATACTGATATTTTGTTTTCTTATGCTGGAATAAAGCTTCATTTTAGACAATTTAATATACTGTAGATAACATAGTCATAACATTCATCTTTGAATGGCTATATATCTATGCTAACTAGAATAGTTATGTCCTGTCATTTTTTAAAGTGTAGAAGGGGATAAAGTAATCCATTATTAAAACACTTTTAAATACAAAATAATTCGAGCTGTGACAAAATCTCTCAACACAAATAACATCAATTTACTCTAACATTAGTCATTCTCGGAGTCATTTGTATTCATACCAGACATTATCATTAATCATACTGCCTAGTGCCAAATCCAGAGCCAGGTATGCGGTTGAGCATACCTGCCACGTAGCATTTGTCTGCTGCTTGCATTGCAAATCCACTTATCACCTCTCTGTCTCAGTGATTTGACTGAGGAGGAAACACCCAGGCCCAGCCTACAGTTTGCAATTATGCATAATCTCCTCTCTTCCTCACTGTCTGATAATTGACAGGGGCGGCTGCCTGTTAGACCCAGCATCCATGCAACCGTATAATTATACATATAGATCGAGTAGGTAGGGTAACAAGGGGCATGCACCAATGGGGTTTGAGATCACACTTGTGTCTGGTGTATTTAGCTTCTTTATTTATGTTTAACATCTGTGCTGTACGTCCAGGTTTTTTCTTTGCAGTAGAATCAACAACTGAAACATTTCTTGGGCGCTTCTTCAGCTCCTGTGCCAGTGTCAAGGGGGGGGGGGGGGGGGGTTGACATCAGTTTTCAAACGCTGCCACACTGAGAAATACAGAGATATAGTTGTGGAGCTTGTTGTGTAAACTCATTTATGAATGGCTTTTTCAACTAATAATGAAAAATGTACACAATATAGCTTTTATTGGCATGAAGGCCACATAAGTACATGCTTCAAGTCAGATTTGATGTGACTCAAAGTCCAAAGAGACTAACCGAATGGGATGACAGGTTCCCAAAATATGTCCAATCAAGCAGCTGTGACTTTGTCCTTAAGTCAGTTCTTTTAGTGATGTGTACTTTAACATTCCCCAATAAACGACAAAGTTAACTTTTCCTCCCTGGGTCAAGTCAAAGAAATACACACCCCGTAGTATGTGTTGTCACACCACTAACATTGACAGGAATGGAAGACATATTACCAGACAGTCTTGTCAGTTCAGTTATTTACACACACACACACACACACACACACACACACACACACACACACACACACACATGGCTGTAAATTACCCATAAGGTGTAAGTCGACAGGTGTCACAAAAAGCCAGTGATAAGAGAGACCTGTTTGGCAATGATGCAATTCCAGCCACATCACCCCCAGTTATTAGAAGCGGGGCCTACTATATTCCTGTTTAACCAAAGCTTTGTGTGGAGCCAGTGTCAGCCACACCTTGATAAAGAGCCGCCATCTGATAGACACACTGTGCAAAGTGCTGTGTAGGTGGACAAAGAGAACGGGCTTGTTTTACAGCCCTGTCGACCTCACGGTTCACCATCTGCCAAGAGCTCGTGTGTGGGGGTGTGTGTGTGTGTGTGTGTGTGTGTGTGTGTGTGTGGTGTGTGTGTGTGTGTGTGTGTGTGTGTGTGTGTGTGTGTGTGTGTGTGTGTGTGTGTGTGTGTGTGTGTGTGTGTGTGTGTGTGTGTGTGTGTGTGTGTGTGTGTGTGTGTGTGTGTGTGGTGTGTGTTGTGTGTGTGTGTGTGTGTGTGTGTGTGTGTGTGTGTGTGTGTGTGTGTGTGTGTGTGTGTGTGTGTGTTGTGTGTGTGTGTGTGTGTGTGTGTGTGTGTGTGTGTGTGGTGTGTATGTGTGTGTGTGTGTGTGTTTGTGTGAGAGAGAGAATACTGCTTGTGTTTGGTTATCTGTAGTTCTCTTTTTTTAACATGTTTTTATGACTCAAATGTTCATTAAAAACTTCCTATTTTGGGTGTGATCTGTACCCGTCAGTCGGACAGTGTTGTGCAATGGGAGACCAGTTCTACCTTTGTATGTAAATGAGGTTGAGCAGGTGGTGCTCTTCTTATTCATCCATGGCAGATTCCACTGCTCATGCTAACTAACCCAGTTGTCCTCCTATTAACTCCCAACAAACACACACATAAAATACACTAATCATTACACCACTTCCTTGGACTGTGGGTGAAAAATCATTTACACAAAGAGGATGATGTGACCTATTGGAGACACAAAATATAGATTCAGTTTCATGAAAATTAAGAGATGTGTGTGGTGTGTGTTGTGTGTGTGTGTGTGTGTTGTGTGTGTGTGTGTGTGTGTGTGTGTGTGTGTGTGTGTGTGTTGTGTGTGTGTGTGTGTGTGTGTGTGTGTGTGTGTGTGTGTGTGTGTGTGTGTGTGTGTGTGTGTGTGTGTGTGTGTGTGTGTGTGTGTGTGTGTGTGTGTGTGTGTGTGTGTGTGTGTGTGTGTGTGTGTGTGTGTGTGAGTGCGCCTGTCTATCTGTCTCGGGGCGGTGACACCTAAAAAGTTTGTGTGTCTTTTGGAGACTCGCCCATTCCCATGTCATCTCAACTGCCTCCTGTACCAGGAAGTGCTCTGCAATTACAGGGATGCAGCCTGCAGCAATGGTGTCCCTACACAACCCATTATTTGGAGGGATTCTCCTTGTCAAGGTGTTATAGTGGAAGGGATGGAGTTAAGTTACGATGTAAAAGAAAGGCTCATCTCAATAGGGTCTCTCCCTCTCCCGCTATTCATCTTTTACTTACAGAATTACAGCGATCAAGCTGAGGGGGGGGGGGGGGGGGGCTGCTATGGTGGGATGGGACAGTTTGTTCCCAGGGTCTGTATTCACCCATTCCCACTGGTGACAAACACAAGATGGAAACACTAAGACATCACACTTAAACGAGACGGACATAAACATAGGAAGATGTAGGGGAGAACGGGGTAATTTGTCCACACGGGTTGGTTGTCACAATCGTTATATCTCGGAACCAGAAGGCGCTGTCTATGAAATATTGGTATGTAAATATCCAGAATTGGGATCAGAGGTCACCTACATAGTCTTCCTTGGAGTTAGACTGCTGAATTTGAGGTGAGACGACTGTTTGTGTTTTTCATGTCAAATTGAAAATATTTAGCTCCTCAGTATTTTTCTTCTAGGCTTTTACACAATGGGTTTATAACAAAACACTTGTTACCCATACAAAGTGTGAAGGGTAAACTATATTTTAGATTGTGGTTAGCAAGCTAATTAGTTGTCAAATGGTTGTTGGCCTTGATGCTAGCAAGAAATTCAAGTTGGGGTTGGTCGTCACATTTTTTGGGGGGTTGGTTGTCACATGTTATCTCAAGGCTGCAGCCAGAAAACGAACCCAATAACGAAAGAAATTGTCAAGCTGTATCCTCACTGACACCCCAGAGAAGGAAAGAATAGAGCAGGAAAAGGCAGCTAGCATGCAAAAGAAAAAAGGGCAACAAAATCAAAACAACCCAGTGCATCCCAAACTAGACCAGCTGCCAAGGCTACAGTAAGTTATGTAGGCCTATTTGTCAACTTGACAATGCAATTAAACTTTCAAATTTAGTTCTACCTTCTTGCCTTCTTTTTAAGATTATTCCCATTAAGATAACATTGTGACTAACAACCCCATGGTGTTTGACAACCGACCCCTTGATGGGGTTGGTTGTCACAATGTGTAAGGGTGTCTTTGATGATTAATTTCTTCTTTATTACAATAAGATAGAAAAAGTGAGGGGTACATATTTCAAGCCAACACCTTAAGCTTCAATTTAATGTAGGAATGACTATTGAAAGATGTTTAGGTGATGAGCAATTCTCACTAGAGTAAAAAGTGTGCCTACTTACCCCGTTCTCCCCTACATACACACAATGTTGCGCTTTTGCATATTTTTGTATGTACACAAATTGTATAAATATATATATACACGTATATGTTGTGTCAATATAGCTTTTATAAAGCATTATGCTAAAAACTACTCTTTATGTTGATAGCCTTTTACTATTAATGCAGCTGTTTGGTTCACAATGAATTCCCCTTCACCCAGTTAGATTTACATGAAGCAGTGTATTTAAGTTTATTTGATAAACATAATGAAACAATCATTGATATGGCTCTTGAAAAAGACGTTATGTGCTCCATGCAGCTTGTTTTTTCTTTACACTGTCATCATATGGTGATGTACAGTATAGTGGAGAAACATTGCCTCAGTTGCACCCAGCTTAGCCTCTGCGGTTACTCTAAATACAGAGGCACTTGTATGGTGCTTGCGTACAGATGGCAGCCTCCTGGATTAACCTTAGTCAGTGTGTTGGTTACACCCTCAAGGGCTATGAAAAAACACAGGAGGAATACCTTTGATTTCGAATTGGAACCTGACTCACTGATATAAAAATAAAAATAAAACGTAGGAGAGAACATGACAGATGCTCCAGGATTCCAAAGAGCTTAAAATTCTCCAACTAAAGAGTAAGTGTTGATGGAATGAGTGCTCACGCCCCTTTAACATTCAGTACTTCAGAAATCAGTCAAGTCAGTCAGGTAAAAATTCATCCGTGCAGTAACTACCCTTCAACTCCCCAGAAACTCATTTATCCAGTAACTACTCTTCAACTCCCCAGTAACTACTACAATGTTGTGTACCTCATTGTAAAGTGTTACCCATACATTTCTGACATGTCTTGACATTGAAGCCGTAAAACAATTGTCCAAGCAGTGAATTGATTTGACTTTTCTTCAGCGCTGTTGTTTCTCGTTTGTATGCTAAATACAGACCTGCCCAGACAAATGACTGGGCCCCTGAAAAGGTCCAGTCATTGGGCCCCCTTTACTCATTCTGAACTTGTATCAATGTGCATGATGCGCTAATTCCTACATAAACACATACCTGTACACAGGGCCGGTTCTAGCCAGTTAGATTAGGGTGGGCTACTGGAAATAATTGTGGGCAGAGATACCGATTTTTTTGCCCTTGCAAGATCTCTGCACCTGCTTTTTGGCACATTTACTGTAACATTTACTGTAATGTAAGCTTTTAGACACACCAATGCTGTAGGGGGGGTTTACCATGATAGCACTGCTACCAGAAGCTTTCCTCATCAGTATAACAACCATCTGCCACCTTCGTTTACAGGCTAAATATGTAGTTTTCTATTTTTCTTAGAAAATATTAGATAAAATATACAGAATAATTTGCAGAACACCCTCACAAAGACACCTCAAAACTTGATGAAATATCACAGTATCTCTGAATTGAAAATCTACTTCTGCTGGCAGAAATACTGATATTAAGGAATTTTTACGGGGGTCTTAAGCCCTTGAAAGTTCCCTCTTTTTTTCCTTTCTTTTCTGGTACCCTGATTTATGTCCAGGTCCTGGCATCACTGAGCTTGTTAGGTTAGCTTGCTCATCATCGATACATAGCTAACGCTTGTTTGGTTGACCTTCTGCATGCAACGGTTTTGAGGGGGAAAAACAAACCATGATATTTTTAAGTTTTTTGATATAAAATGTGATATATTTTAAGTAACAATGAATAAAATGTTTTCTTTTATTATAGAAAGTTCTCTTGCAAACATAGCGTTCATAATAAAGGTTGGCTAAGTTGGGTCATCTGCAAAAAAAAAAAAAATGTCTCTCTCTGGGCCCCCTTTGGTGGCTGGGCCCTAGAAAGCTTTCCCACTTTCTACCCCTTATGGGTGGCCCTGGCTAAATATACTTGTGATTGGATTGTTGGGAGCCCCGCGTGCACTTTGAATTATAGATACAGGACAGAGACTGCTTCCAAATACATCTGTCCTTGACCAAGACATCAGGCCTCAGAAGTTGGAGTTGGCCCAGGGCGCTGACTGTGGACATAAATCTTTACGGACAAATGCTGTGAAAACATGTGCCCACGGTTATGAATCAGATCTAACGTAGGCTGTAATCAGTTCCACACCTCAATGGATGACTGTTAAAGGAGTTCCCTGCCAGAGAGTGACACGGTACGTCAGCACACTGTGGTGGTATGTCGTAGCCATTCAGCGTCCGTTGTGCTTATGCTCCACCCTGGCTTGGTGAACTTAGACGTCCTCACCTCTTCCACAGCAGAGCAGGAATCTGGTCTGACTGCACCAAGCATGCACAGACCAGCTCAGGAATCCTCTAGTCTACACACTCTCTCTTAGGAGGCAAGTCAGGAATGTGATTCAGGTGTGACGTCACCAGAGGGAGAGCTAACTCATTACAGTCACCTCCCATTGCTGTGCGGCAGCGTTTTTTGAAATGGTTGGCTTTTTTATTTTACTGGCACGTTCTAACTCTTGTGTCTTTCTTTTGCTGCAAGACCCAATGCTTGATAGTTGAAATTCTTGAAAGATACAAAACACTGGAACATTGACAGGGTTCAGACAGGTGGGTCTACTGATCTGTGTTAGTAGTTACACCTGATATTTTTTTTATTCGTCCATTAGAAATATTTTTTCAGAATTGAACCTCATGCATTAGAAGCTTTAATGCTTTAATGCTCACTGTTTGTTTATGGCCAAATGACTAATACTGTACAAATGTTTAACTGTAAAACTCAAAATAGGTCTGCACAGCCTTCTTGCTCCTCCTTAAAATGTGTTGCCCAAATACCAATATTAAAAGGCCTGGTCACTGCAGACATTACATAACCTATCTTTGTAGGAAAACAACAGGTGTTACTAATAATAGTATTGATTATTTGTATTATATTATTATTCAACTCAACCTTTATATGTGTTTCACATTGAAATACCTGTCAACATCAGCGTTCAGAAAAAATATAAGAAAAAGCTACAAACACTGTTATAATGTATCATTTAAATGTATACCACATTATACAGAATCATTCGTCAAAATTATACCAATTCATTCTTATACAGACATGTTTCCAGTGCAAAACAAATGGCGTTTTGTGTCTTTTGTCGTGTCATGCCTCAGTTAATGCTGGAACCAGATCAATGATTCATTTGGCTTGTGTCTGGGTCTGAGGTTTTGATTGTCTATTTGTTTGAGCGCTTGCAGGAAACCGTTTTTAATGAGTCATGAGTCACAGGGTGCATGATGATATTAAAACAATAGTAAACTAGGAAGGAGGAAGTACACTTCTCCAACCGCAGGTCGTTTGAACTTCATCTTTTCATTTGTCTGAACACAGGTAACGTTGAATGGCTTACAAGCCTGAAAAAGCCTAAACAACACGCTAATAAGGTAAGCATAAAGAAAGATAGCTGTTTTTTAACTAAACATATCCCATACAGAGCTTGTCAAAACAATAACACAAATCCGAATTTTGGGTATTATATCATATTTCCGGGGGTTGACAAACTACTTCTTTGTGAAGAAGCATGAATGCATCCATCTCCCCGGCATGGGAGATGAATGAGGCCTGGGGCCCACTATGCTAAACGGCTAAATGGTTTTTGTGGTTGTGTTCCAACTGATAAAATCAGAGCCGCGTTTAACCGGTCAAGTGAACCTCTGAGCTAACAGGACTAATTAAACATTTTGGCCATGCTATCGGCTTTGTGTGTGTGTGTGTGTGTGTGTGTGTGTGTGTGTGTGTGTGTGTGTGTGTGTGTGTGTGTGTGTGTGTGTTGTGTGTGTGTGTGTGTGTGTGTGTGTGTGTGTGTGTGTGTGTGTGTGTGTGTGTGTGTGTGTGTGTGTGTGTGTGTGTGTGTGTGTGTGTGTTGTGCGTGTGAGAGGTGGAGGTAGGGATAAGACCTTGCTAAAAAAAAACTCCCTATATGTCTGCAAATGTACCATGACTATATCAGTTGTTGTATGGATTACAGTCGGCAAAAGCAACATACTGTAAGCCGCCCTGGACCTGGCAGTGAAAAAAAAACCGCCTTGCCGGTGGTTTATCAAGCTAGCCTTCTGTGCACTGCCCATAGACTGGGACACAATGAGGGCTTAGCTGATGGAGTGGGGGGGACCTCATGGGTAAATTGAGGCATTTAAAAAGAAGCTCTGTTCAGTCGTAACATGATCCCACACTCGACCTGGGCTCAGCATTCCGGTCTGGCCGAGGGAAGAGTTCACATTGACCAGAGAAACTGCTTCAAAGGGCCAGCACAGCGCACAGGAGATGTTTAAAAAAATAATATTCTGAACATGGTGTTTGGTAAGAAGAAATGGACAAGAGAGAAATGTCAAATTTGATCCCATTTTTATTGAATCTTTTCTTCCACAGTACATTTCATAGCATCATACCACAGTGAATACAGTTAGTACATGATGTGCAGAGTGTGTCACAGATAATGAAGTCTCAAAAAGGCTGTGTGCATTGTTCTACTGTACCTGGAGAAAAGCCATGCTCTGTCCCCAAAAGGAATTCAGTTATTGCAGTAAGAGGAAGAAAAGCAGAGATCTCTGAACAGATAAAAGTCACCGCATTTTCTGAAATCAATTTTTTTGACTTGGCATTCACAGTAACATTCCTGTTTGGCACTAATTTACAGTCCATGGTGAATGAGTAAAAGCCTAGTGTAGGCCTAAGTGGAAGGGTCTTCTCCTGGACTGACTGACTGCGCTGCTCAAGGGGGGGAACTTTGAATCAAGTCACGTGGAAGGAAGCCCAAGAAAATCAATCACTCTTCCAGTGCAAGGATCACAGTTCCATAAAGTCATTGCCATTACTCAGCCCCATCTGTCCACCACTCTATCAATATGTTGATGTGCTTCCCCACACTGTCCTTTGTCAATACACCCCATGTCAGATGAACAAGAGCAGCAGAGGAGGAGGGGGGAGGGGAGTGAGAGCGGAAGGTAATGCCATTTAATGGACGGCATTACCAGACAGTATTAGACACCAATAATTACATCTAACCATGTCTGGTAAGACGCCTATCAACAGGCCAGAAGGAGGGACGTCTGAGCTTCCACCTGTGCAGAAGGAGAGGAGGAAGAGGAGAGCCATATAGTGCAGCAGAGACAGGTTGAAAATGAGCAGTTCCTCTTTGTGTTGCAATCACACATTTCTATATACACTGATTCACTTTGTACATTTAAATTGGCCAAGCATGCAGAGAAAAAAAAGCCACGAGTCAACAGAACCAAGGCCAGAAGCAAAGTTAGCTCGCTAAGCTATTTATGTTCTAAAAAATGTTCTTGTGTGACACCCAACCCATAGAGGAAAAGGAACAATTAGAGGGAAAGAAAAGCTATTTCATGTGGCTTGGATGGTGGAGCCGGGGTGGGCAAATAAAGGTGCGGCTCAATATTTACGGGGGTAATTCTCCCTCCTTAAACAAACAGCACCTTTTCTGCTCGATCCTTGTCTTTTATTTGCCTTTGAATTCGCATGAGTGTTTGAAGGGTTTACCCATTTAGATTCACACTTAGGTCCAGACACTGATGGAAAATGGTATACTGTGTGCACTGCAGTTAAGAAAATCTCAACTGTTTAAAATCAAAGACGCAACAGGTAAATGTAAGGTTTACATTCTAAACGTACCTACCACCACGCGACTTAAAGCCTGTTTCTGTTGGGCGGAAGCCATTTTGTGTCTACCTTACAGTATCGTTTGCTTTTTCTTTTTCTTTTTGTGGGTAAAAGCCTGGAAAGCTGGGAGGAGGCCAAAGCATCTGAAGCTGGGTTAGTTAACCATAAAGCATTCTCATTCAGGTGAGCTCGTGTCAGTTTCAGGATGTGCCACGCAGGTAAGGCTGGTTGGACCAATCACCGCCACACAACACAAAGACTGTCGCTGTTCAGGGGGAGGGAACAAGGAAACAGGGCCTCGCAAGACCGGTGGAACCATCAACTGACGGCTATTCTTTAACGAGGGTGGGGTAGGGTTGCCATAAAAGTCAGAGAGAAAAAAGGCAGGGAAGTAAGTAAAGGAGCAAAAAAAAAGACTGGATAAAAGATGTATTCTTTCTCATGTCCCACAGGAGTCCTTCTACAATAGTCATCTCAAACGGATTAGAAAATAAAAAGGCTCAGACATTGAATGTCAAAAAAAATATTTTTTTTTTACACAAACTAATCCACGGTCTGTCACAACTGAATATCATCAGTGCCACTCTTCCTTTGTGTGTTTGTAATGGGACACCAGTCAAAACAGCCTAGGGCACAGATAGAGACAAGTTCTAACTTCAGAGCTAAAACAAATATCTAACGAGACGTGCTACCCCCAAAATACAACTCCGCTTATTACCTTTCAGTGACGACACCAACGTAGGCCCACAGATTTCAACAGTTGTGGGTTTATCATTCCATTGGGCAAACGACCCCCATCCACACAGTCACACGGAGACCAGGGTCACCCAGAAAACATCGTTACCAGACAGTGTTAGAACAACAGTTGTACAATCCACCACTGTCAGGTAAGATGGATCCTGAGAGCCATGTGCTTGCTGCTCAAGTATCCAGGGCCCAGGCCAGGAGCTGCTGCTAGCATTCTGCTAAAGCCGTTTGTCTGGTTGCAGTTCGTAGATGACAATCATCATCATTACCAGGCAGTATTAGAAAAAGGGGATGATATCCAATGCTGCCTCGTAAGATGGAGATAATCACCCGGCATACACACAACATGTAATTAGTACACTCCTTACTGACACAAAGGGTTGGGATATCATAAGTTGTAGAGCATCATGTAACGTCAGTTCCAGTTTCTTAAAGGTTAATGAATGAATGGATCAGACTGAAGCTGATTGGGTGTGAGTCAGCCCTCCTGACCTTTACTACCTTTGTCTAAATGTTTAAGGGAACTCAATGGATTAGAGTACATTTGTAAAAGTTTTAAGGTGGCAGACTTGTAACTTAAACATAGCCATGCATCGCCCCCCAAAAGTAGCCTTGTAAATAGGAGTGGGGGAGACCACTATTCCATAGTATACTTGCTCAGGCCTTGTTGTGGTCGGGGTTTTTCAGCTTAAACCGGCTGTCACAGAAGACTGGGCCACACAGTGGTTGTTAATGATTGCCCAAACCTGTTCCGACTAGTCTAAATCTACGGCGGGAGGGCTGCCTTTTCACACAATACGCGGCAGTTGCTAATTTCAAAACACATCAAGTCGTGCACATCCACTAGAGTAAAATTCCACGAGTGACAAAAGCTCGTCAGCCTCGGGGAGCTTTTTAAAGTTTGCGAGGTACACTGCTCTGCCTCTAATAAAGCCTGGTTGTCCTGTTCTGTTTTCAACAGATGCTCTACGGTTTAGATGAAAGGAAAAGCTCGTTTTTTTTCTCTATATTTTGCGTTTGGTAGACCTCTTAGGCCGTCGGTTGTCTTTGTGTTTGCGGAGTGATGAAAGGCTGATGGAATGCTGCTCAGCCCGACCTGAGCTGACGCTGTGTGTGCAGAAGGTCACTGAATCAGCCCTCAGCTTACTGAATAACCTGGATCATTCACAGGTAGACCGCGTGAAAACCCTCACACCTCGGACTGCCATTTAAATGTACATTATTACGTTCTAAATGATGCATATCCAGTTATCCTAAGTAGCTATTATACTGTATATTTAGTCGCATTACATATACAATTAACTTCATATTGGATATTTCAACTAGACCTGTCCATGTGCATTGAGCCCAACCATACCCTCTTAACAAAGTAAAAAAACACCCCCAATGAAAAAGAATCGAACAGGTTTACCAGTCATCCTGCAATTAACACAAAAGTAGAGCACACCGGAGAGAAAAAAAGAGGGGGTGGGAGAAGGAGAGGAAGAAAAAGGAGAGTGTGTAAGGGAGGGAAAAGTTCAGAAGGTGGAGAAAGAGGAAAATGGAGAATGCACCTGTAACCTTACCGTCATGAAAGGTACCCCCAAGGAAAGAATGCAACAAAACCAAAGTAAAGTGAGTACGTTTTGTAAGGGAGGGGGTGCTGAAAAAGAGAGAGAGAGAGAGAAAAAAAAAGATCTTGAATTTCCAGCCCGCTGCCCTGTGAAACGCTCCGTCTCTTTCCTCTGCCGGTCAGTCAGTCCAGGCCCCATGAAATGAGAAAGGCAAGCAGCAGAACCCGCTCTCCCAGACTCTATTTAGTTAATCATCAGCATTATAACCCAGCGCTGCAGGCCCCTCTGAGGAAGACAAGAGGGACAGAGAGATAGAAAGAAAGTGTGAAAAAAGATTAGCCCAGAAAATTCTAGCAGTGAAAATAACAGTACCTGGTCAAAGTAGAGCATGTCTTTTCATGTGTTACCTTTTCTCGAAAAATAACTAACTATCCAACCCCAAACGCTCCAGCAAACTTTGTCTAAGTTGTCCTCCGTTAGTCCAACTACTTCCTCTTCTGCTCCTCTCATGGTTACATGCTGCAGGTAGTTTCCCATTGTTGTCTATGGCGCTGTGTGCAGTGGGAGTCTTATAGCCTGCTTACGGCTTGCCCACACTTTTAGCCTGCTGGAAGTGAGGCGTGATCAGGTAACTCTGCCCTCTGCGCTGGAATGTGACTCCAGCGTGAAGTCAACAACCCCATAGGTAAACTGGCCTGGCCCTTAATCAATAGTTGCTGTCTTTGTGAGGAAACAATGGGCAAGGGAAACCTAAAACCTTATTTAACTCCGGGCCCTTATCTCAGCTCTACCTAATTGGGCCTTCAGACTACAGGAGGCGCAGCCTGCTAACTGTGCTATAGTCGGGCATTGATACCGCTTATCATCCATGGGGCCACTATAGCTACTTGATAGTGTTTCTGAATGTGAACTTAGCGTTGGACTAGATTTACATTTTGTCATTTTAGAGCTGGTAGCTCCTCCCCCTGCCCAGCGTCCTGTCACCTGTCTGGTTTGTATATTTCAAATGAATGACTACAGTTCTCGACATATTTGATAATCTAAATATATTTTGACTTTTCTAAACCTCAGTTCTTGTTACATCCCCCTTTACTGACAGGCTTCCTTTGCATTTAGTTTCTGAAAAAAAAAGTAAAGTAAAATCTGTAAAAAAAAGTGAAAAAAAAATTAAATTAAAAAAATCTAATTAAAAAGTAATAATACTGAAATAAATAAAAGTCCTACTCTGTAGTTATTTCCTATTTCCCAGGAGACCAATTAATTGTAACATTACATCAGCTTGATTCAATACTGATTAATGCCAAAGGGTGGTTATTGTTTCTTAACATTTCAATTGTAGGAAGAAAATATCTTAAATCATATTACCTTATCACCATGGCTTCTTACAGCAGACAAACTTAGCACATGCAACATCAACTTTTTAAAATGGCCCTGGCCCATGGTTATGCAGCGTCATTCACCCTATCAGCTGAATCAAACCGCTGCTTTAACTTCACCTCTCTCACCCCACCAGGTGATAAGACCTGCACTCCCCCTTTTCAATTCAAACCCTGTATGCTCAAACAGGAACAAACAATCAAATCAGTACGCCGTTTCCACTGGCCTCCCAATCGTTAAAATCTCGCTTTTATGTTGAAATCCTACCCTGCACTTCCCTCAACTGGTTGCCATACACTGGCGGAGCGACTAGCCCTCATGTGACTCGCAGCTATTCAGGTGCATGAAAGAAATGAACAAATGTTGCCCTTTCCAACCAATCACGATCCTCCACCTCGCTCTGCACTCGCCGCTGTACTGTACACGGTCGACATTTTCCCTCCATTTTCCCCTTCTCCTCTACCCAGACAGCAGCAGTCCTCGTCTGCTTGAAAGTACACTATCTTGTAGATTAGCAAGGCTAACTACAGAATGTAAAAAAAACTCATTTGGGTTGTAAACCCTCTGCTGCGATAAGTCCAAAGCTGCTGTCTGTCTCAACATGCAGCCAAACTTCAGAGGCTGTGAAGACGGATGAGCAGACATTTTACGTCCGACACACATCCCCTTCAGAACACACTTCCCCTTTTTTCCATATAAAAGCACATAGCGGCCATTATTCTAATAAAATATCTACGTTTAAAAACCAAATAAACAGCTTAACTGCATAAATATTTAAGAAAACCAAGGCTGTACTGTTCAACAGGTCGTTGAGTAAAGTTGCCAAATAAGTTCTGAACTCTAATGCTAAAGTCTGTTAAGCTAATGCTATTCTTAGCATTTAGTTCTATTAGGTTATTAAATTGTAAAACTGTTTCATACCGTGGATGTTGCCTGGTAAGGCACATTTTCAACGCTCTCTAGACGAAGGAGTCAGCCTGTGTCTTCGTATCCTCTGACAAGTCTGGCAGTTTGCCTTTACCTGCCCCAACTGGTCTATCCAGTTTAGGAATGAGCGTTGGCTCCTATTGTTTCCTCTTCTTTCTCCCCTGGTTAAAAAGGAGTTGGAATACGATACGGCAATTTTCTTTGGTTTCCCATCGAAACTACACCTGGACCCTCCTACATCGGCACACGATGGCTTGGAGGGCTTTCGTATCGTGACCTAATTCGCACATTTCCTGATCCTAAAGCCGAGGAAACAAATGTCCTTAAAAGTTTTCTCAAACTCTACCGTCACCAAGCAACAGGTGACCGAGACAGCCTGGAGTCTTAAAGATGGAGAACCAAAGACAAAGAAGGGATCACATTAGTGAGTTTTACCCAGGTCTTTCTCCCCCAGGTGTGGTCAGCCAGCCAGAAAAAAAGCCCAAGACAAGAGGCATCATTGTACGAGGGGTTCTCTTGACGCCCCGTTGGCTGGTCCTCTTCCTGTCCTTTCCTGCTCGCGCTGAAGGACAGTCGACCTCTGGAGTGGAGCGCTGACAAAGAAAAGGAAAAAAAAAAAAAGGTTGTCCCTTTCAGGTAGATGCAGACGTAGAGTCGGAGGCTGAAGCCAAACCCTCCCGGAAACAAAACCGACCAGTTCTGAAGCGCGGCGGAGACGACATTCTTCCTGCCGCCCGAGAACTTGTTCTTTTTTTTTTTTTCTTTTCTTGTCTTCAGGAGCTTCCCCATCAGCAGTGTTTGTCGGTTAAGCTCCCGGAGAAGACAGTGGCTGAATTTGTAAAGGGCTTGGTTTACATGTAGCCTGACCCCTCCTCCCCCTTGTCCCCCCCACAGGTGTACATTTTCAGGTCGCAGCCAATCTCCTTAGCCTCTGGCGCTTGCGGGTGTGTCCCTCGCGCCGGCATTAGCCAATGGCAGTTGAGACGAACCCCCCTCACCCCCCCCTCCTGTACTCCCACCTCACCGGTTCACTCACCTCCGCCCCCCAGGTATAGGCTTCCTTGTCTTGTCGTGTGTTTTTTTTTTTTATGATGTCAGCTCAGGGCTTCTGTGGGAACGACCTCCTCTCAACACACAGACAACAGCTAAACCACCCTCATCCCCAACTGCCAAACACACCCATCCTGTCCAAGAAGAGACTATAGAGTAGATCATGAGGCCCGACAGTGACTGACTGTGGGGCCTAAGAATTCACAAACGTATCTGCTTCATGCATAAACCTTTGCCATACTTCTGAACGGCCGTATAAACCCGCCATAACCTGAAATACCTGCCCTTTGCTCTTATGCCTTCCCTCAGCCTCTGTCTTTGTGTCCACACACCTTTTTTTCTTTTCTTCCTAACAATAACTCGGCTAAGTTACAGAGAGCAACGGCAGGTGAACAAAGTGCAGGTGAGTAAAACTTGAGAAAGACACACCAGCAGTTTGAGTGGTGGGAGATAGGGGGTTGGGGTGGTGGGGTCGTTGGGGCTCTCGGCCCCCGAGGCTAAACAGAGGGCCTAATCCAAAGACCCTGGACAGGGCTGGGCTGGGCTGGGCTGGATGCAGTGGGTAAGGCAGCCCCACTTTCGGTCTCGAGGTGTAATTGTCGGGATTAGTCTCTCAACAATGAGCACAATGCCAGAGCCGTATCCTGTTTCAGAGGGGCGTGGCACAGGTTGCTGCAGAGCTACGTTGAAGGATGGAAGAGGGCGAGTGTTTGAATCCCTAAGACGTGAAACAAGCAGAACTCTGTGAAGTACAGACCCAAGCTGCAAATGCAATAGAAAACCCTCCATTATCCAGCTGTTTTACCTTTAAATGTTAAGATGGTTATTGCTATAAGGCTCTATGTTAGACCATGGTCAGATGGTAGTTCCAACTGACTACTGACTACTACATAATGAGTTGATTTGGTCTGTGGTTATCTTTCCTCAACATAAAACTCCTTTCTCAAAAATACGACGATAGAAAAAGCTGAAAATTCATATTTCTATGTAGGTAAACATTAAGATAACCTTACTGCCTCTGAAATTGCTCAACCAGCTTAAGAGGAGTTTAAAAACCAGATACTTACCTTCCTATCCTAATATTTTTAAGTTATTTGCAAGCCTACAGTATCAGTAGTACAAAGCTTATTTTAAATAATCAAGTTGTAACAAACTGTGCATTAAAGGGATTGTTCAGTATTTTTGAAGTGGGGTTGTATGGGGTACTTAGGCATAGTTAATGTGTTACCTTATGGAGATGGCAGTCAGCTCAGTCACTACAAGGAGTTTGGGGGAGACTTTTCTGTAGCAGTCAGCATTGTTTTGTTGCAGAGGGGGGCATTTTATTTCTCCACATGTATAAATGCTAACCTAAAACCTAAATATCTGTTCAATTGTACGCTAAACTGGGTTTTTTCCACAGCTTTGCCGTCAGACAGTCCTTTATTTTATATCATTCTGCCAATCAGCTGCTCGACTCAGAGCTACTGCAGATTATTCAAGAGACACAAGAAAACTAAAATAAACGGCCATCTAAAGCTGTGGATAAAATTTCAGTTTAGCGTACATTTAAAGGGATGTTCAGGTTTTAGGTTAGCATTTATATATAAAGCAACCTAAAGGTTAAGTTAGGGTTAGGGTTAGGGTTAGGGTTAGGGTTAGGGTTAGAGGGTTATATATGTGTGGAGGAAAAAAGTTTTTCTGCTGGCCCCGACTGCAACAGTACAATGCTGACTTCTGCTACTGCGATGCCTCCCTCAAACTCCTTAAAATGACTGCTCTGACAGCCATCTCCATAAGGTAACACACTAACTTACCTGCCTTAGTACCCCATGCAACCCCACTTCAAAAATACTGAACTATCCCTTTAATACCAGACCCCACCATGTATGTTAATAGTGACAGAAAGTCCATGCTGAAGTAATTACAAATGTAACTTATTAGCTTTGTTGGTCCTTCACCCCGTCAAACCTATAACCAAGCATACGTCTCTTCAAAGGGTGCAGGTAGTAAAATGCTCTGCTCTGAAAGGTTGGCTTTGTTTAGGCTTTTCATTTGCATACCAAATGAGGTTCTGGAGTGGAGCGCAGGGGCCTGAACTTATTTGGGTACTGATGCTATCTGGCTGGCCACTCACGCAATGCAGGATGTAAGGACATCCATCAGCAGCCAGCTCTGACCAACAGCCTCACGATACAACACACAACAACACACACACACACACACACACACACACACACACACACACACACACACACACACACACACCACACACACACACACCACACACACACAAACAAACAAACACTGAGGTAAACACATACACAAGCTCAAACTCCCTAACTGCTCACACGGGGCTGCTATCAAACAATGTGCTGTTAAATTAACAATGTGTGCTTCAATGTCAGTACTACATCAGGGCATTAGCCAAAATGGATTGTCGCAGTGTGAAAACCTTGGTGATGAAAATGTCATCCAGTTCACACAAAAAAAAATCTGTCTTGTCTTCTTCTGCAAATGTCCAGCTGACTGGGGCAAGTGCAAAGTATTTATTCAAGAAAACAAATCATTAAATTGTCAGCAGAGATGTGTTTTTCTCTTCTCCATCATACCTCCCAGGCTCCATAGAAAATAGTTTTTTTGGTCCAGTTTGAAATTTGGTCTGTGATTTATGATGGACTTTCCCCTGACTCACCTCCCACATCTTAGTTCTTGGTTGTATTTCTTTGCTGATACATTATTATCCTCATGGATTATTTTTTTCTTTGGACCCAAGTAAGAACTGTTGTTACTACGGTAATAACTAATGGGGATCCTACATAAAAGAACATTTAAAAAAAAACAGGTCTTGGTACTGGTTGTCCCTACAGTACCAGATATCCGGAGGAAACTTTGAACACATTTCAAAGTTAACCAGTGTCTGGACTAGATGGTTTTGTCTTAACAACATGACAGCAGACGTGTGGATCACCTATCCTTTGTATCCTTGCCACGGCTTGTCAACTGACAAAAGCAAAACAATGCTGATGTTTGTTTCATATTTCCCCATGTGCTGCTGTAGAACATTTCCATGTAGCCCTCCACTAATCTGCATTCAGTATCCAAGGTGACTGCTTATGCCTGATGTGTAGCTCCCCTCAGGCCGTTAACTGAAGCCACCAGAACCCTCATGGTTCTCAGCCATAGGGGCAATCACAGGTCACACATAGGATTCTTAAAGTAAAGGAACGTCTAAGAAACTGCTGTGTTCTCATAAGACATGTCCAACATTCTGAATCGACCATTCAACATAATACTTAAAAATTCCAATTCGCATAGGGGAGAACGGGGGAATCTGAGGCATCGGGTAATGTGAGCCACCCCCTGTATCTAGGCAACGGAAAACATTTGTGGTCATGTGAGATATATGTTTTCAAGCCCCTCTCATTTCCCCATGGCCCAGAAAGAGAGGACCTCATGGTGCTGTGGTAAGCATGTTTTTTTCACCAAAATAGGTATTTTGCATGTAAAAGTAAATTTTCTTGCTGTCAACTTAATCAACTGTTGTGCCAAAGCAAATGTATTCACGTAGAAAAACTTTTATCATACGTGTTGATGAACTACCAACATATGAAACCATGTGATACTGATAACTGAAATTAGCCTGAAATGCTAAGAGAGGTAGTTTTTTCTCAAATTGTGGTGGTGGGGGAAAGTGAGCCAAATGCTGTGGGGGAAAGTGAGCCACTGTCTCACTTTCCCCTACCATGAGGCACAAGTTAAGTTTAGTCTTAAACATATTTTAATGTAATTTACATGACATGTGTTTTATTTTAATGTCATACACATTGTAGAAAAGCCATCATGCCAAGGAAATACATCAGGAAGACGACCTTGGGCAACCACACGGAAAGAGCACCTTCTCATCTTTCCCTGTAACCTTCAGGGCTGGAATATAGAGTAGGCCTAGTTGTAGAGTATGACAGGCTTATGTTATAATCCAGTTCGGTCTTCTCCTGTGTTCTGAGTCCCAGGCTGTTCTCGCTGGTTCTGATTTTCCTATGCTTTGACCCCCAGACACTGGCTGGCTCTAAGGGTCCTGTGTTGTGACCCCCAGACTGTGTTCTAATCTAACTGGTTCTATCTTTCATTTGAATCTTATTAAAACCTTTTGAATTATAATATGTTGTATTTGATTTTGTTCAGAGTTACTTTCAAGTGTTTAGAAATTTGCTTTGCTTAATTGACCAAACCCCATCATTCTTTTACTAGTCCGACATTAGTTCTGGAATGTGTGGCTAGCTTTCAGGATTCTTACTGTTACAATATGTGTTGTTATGGTAGTTTCAGAGTGGAAAAAGTAAGTGGATCAGTTTACCCCACAGCTGGGGTAAAGTGAGCCACATGACAACTTTTTTTAAAACAATCATATTTTCACTGCCCTTTGTCTTGAAAAAAATCTGCTAATGCCCATTTCTAGGAAACATCCTGAATTAATGGGAAATGTGTAAATTTGAGTGATAAATCATTTTAGCTCGCTTAGAGAGGAGCAAATGTAAAAAGTGGCTCAGATTACCCCGTTCTCCCCTACTCTTTTTTCTATTCTACGTACTACAGTTGATCTTAAAAAGCATAGTTAGCATGCAGTAGGCATTTACTTTTACTTCACCTAATATTGTCCCTTAAACTTGTCTCCTGCTTATATTTCCGTCTCATCGCTGGTTGTTTTCACTCGGAGGCTCCATCTATGTGATGTTAATTCAGTGCGCAGTGGATTGTGGGTCAGAATTGCCAAAAAAAAGCATGCTGATTACCACACTAAAAATCCCAACCTGATGTTGTGGGCATCTGGGTATTTTTCAGCATGCTGCATCTCAATGTATTGGGACATCCTTAATCTTTTTCTCTCATACTAATTAGCACGGGAGTGTAAATGGGTATTGGAATGCAGGGATTGTGTCATTATATCAGATGTGAAGGCATGGCCATCAATCATTACGTTCAAGCTACTTTAACAGGATTTAGTTGCATTATTTTTGTGAAATGACATTACAGAGAAAGACCCAAATGCCTGCAGACCTTTGTCAGGTATAAACATACTGTGTGCGCGAAATTGTTACTAAAGTAAGTACAAGTGATTGGCAGGGAGCTGGATTTTAGATTTCCTTTGATGTCTATGAATATACTGATAGAGTTACAGGTCCCTCTGATTGGTTTTAAGAAAGTACATACAGTAAATAAACTGAAGCCTGTTGCAAATGGGAACGAAAGGAAACACATTTTAATATGTAAAACAGCAGTTATTTATTTGAAAATGAGTTGGCAGACAGTATACTACCCACTAAGAACACTCCAGGATTTCTGCACACCCACAGAAAATGAAGGAAGAAAAAGTAACACCATAGATCTGTGACAGAAGTTGAACAATTTGTTTGGCAAATAGCGTGTGGAGAGATGACAGAAGACTGGGCAAACATTGGCGCACATGCAGAGAGACTCATCTTTCCTTGTCCCCACCCGAAACCCCATCCCGCTGCCAACCTGAACAGATACAGAGCATGCCAGCTGCTACATAGCACACTACCTGTTGGACTGTCCACTAAATAACCAGCATGACAAGTATCAGTCAGAATAGTGTGTGTATGCAGACAGCCCATGACACTGATCTTGAAAAATGTCCTGTGTGTTATAACATATTCATCAGCGATGAATAATGAATAGCAATCATCATATGGTCAGAGACACAGTGTTAAAGGTGGAGAATTCTTGTTGTCAGTGTCACCCTTGGTCAAAATCAGTGAATATCTCCTCACGATCCGCTACCTGTAGGTACTGTGTGTGCGCTGGCAAGAACCTAGTGTTATATACACAGCCTAGGCTCTGTAAACTGGTGTGGAAACAAAGGGGATCCACCGTAGCTAGCAACATCTCCATTTATAGAGCCTACTAGGCTGTGTGTATTAACACGATGTGCTTTTTCTGTGCGCACAATGAACAGGTAGCGGATCTTGAGGAGATATTCACTGATCGTGTCTAAAAGTGATTTTGACAACAAGCGTTCTCCAGAACGGCTGACTCCACCTTGAAGCCATCAATAGCTGCCCTTCTCGTAGGTTTCCCCCCAAAATGAAAGGCCTTATATCACTTCATAACATCATATGTCTTGTCTGTTGGCTTTGTGTCTGTTGTTTTATCCACCTGTCTCCTTGTGCTGCCCCTTCTGCTCAGCCTACTATAGGATAATTACAGAGATTTACATTGTCTTAGAGGAAATTGGAGGACTTAGGCCAGGTGTGACTCTGAGAGGCCCCTCATTACACTGATGAGCAGTCAACCACTGATTTCTACCAAAGTCTCTCGCCAATTAGCTCGCTGTCTGCCTGGCTACCTGGGGAAACAAAGCAGCCCTCCTCACCTTACAAGCAATACAGAATATATAGAATGCATTGTTTTTGAACTGGTTTTTACTTGTTTTAATCAAAATATATCAAATGATTCATCTAACTTTTTTCGTTGCCAGGTTGTGAGGGGAAAACAAGCATTATTTACAAGTCACAAAGCCAAGAGAATCACCCAGGGAGCATTGCCACACCAGCGGTCTAGCAGCCCCACACAGCCATGCTCTGACTTGCGGGCCCCGCCACCAGCAGTGGGTAATTGGCCCCCGGTGGGTTTAGGGCGTGTATTTGGATGGCGCGGCCGTATCCCATAATCTCCGATGGGGGCAGTTGTTGCCATAGAGAAGCCGAGTGAGGCACAACCAATTATTACTGCATCTTATTCCACAAACACACCTGTTTGGAATCATCTGCTGGTTTACACACAAACTGCTCAGGCAAAGAGAGATAAATGGATATAATATATTGTAATATACAATATCTATACATTCATATGCTTTGTTTTGCATGTTGTCCATGATTGCACGATATTCTGCCTTTGAATTTAACTCTTTTTGGAAATTATAAAAAAAATGATTGGAAAGGGGAGACATAAAGTATGTGCCATTTCAATCCCCCGTGCATATGGTATATGGTTCACCTACGTGTCATTTCTTTAAGTTGAAGAGTTACTATAGTGCTTTACTGAGCTTCTCATTTGGTCTACTCTTTTATTCCTCAGATATCCCAATACATTGTTTAACATGAGAAGGAGGAATGGTGGTCAATCAAAACAAGAGAACTGTGATGACAGCTAATGGTCACTGATCTTACAAATGCGTCTACTGCTTCCATTATAGACAAACTGGCAACAACACAAAACTAAGAAAGTGTTTGTGAGCCAGGAGAGCATGTAACCTTAATGTCAAGTCCTCTCTCACTGATAAAGACACATGTGGATCAGAAGACACATTAAAAGACATCAATGCTATGCTACCTTCAGTAAGAGGCAGCTTCTCATGGTTTATCCAAGATAAGGTAAGACGAGCTTGATCGAGTATCTCATTTTATCCCTCTTGTCCTTTTTGAATATGTTTGCATACAGGTGGTACTGATTCACATTTCATTTTACCGGAAATTTTACAAGATGAGTAATAAAAACTATATAAAAACGTCTTTCTTTGCACTGATGATCTTGTTTGCTGTTAAAGTTAATTTATGGTTATCAGAGGAAACATGAGGCTGTTTAAAAGATATTTGAATGTTACTCGTAGCTGCTTTAAGTGGTTAAGTTCAATGTCTCTGAATGGATTATTGTCTACACAACACACACACACACACACACACACACACAACACACACGCGAAAACCCTACAGTTTGACTCCAGTCCCTTGTCAAACACAGCTGCAGAATCACTGACCGGGTCAAGTTTCAGTCATTGACAATCGAGACGTTGCAGTTTGTTTAGGAAATGAGCGTAAATGCTGACCTATGGAGGTGCCCCGGCATTGTGCACTACTTTAAACAGCATGTCGGCCTCGCCTGCCTCGCGGCCACATTAGGCCATTGTCAAGCTTTTAAAGGGTTTGTGTGTGTGTAGTCTGAAGGCATTATGAGGTGCTATGATAGCGTACCATCACCAAACACACCTGCCCGCTTCTTCCAAAAGACTCTCTGTTTGGTTTCTGTGTAATTAGTATTGTGTTTACTAAAGCATTAGCACGCGGCTAGTGACAATGATATTCAGAGCAGGGGCTGCAAGCTTTAGGTTTCATTTAATTTCATTTTTCCTTTATTTATCCTCGAAAGACCAATTGAGGGGTGGCCCTCATTTACAATGATGTTTAGTAAGTAGAGTAGGTGATGTGTATGCTGAAATAGACTGTGTGTCCATTATAAACAAGCCTTTTGAGTCCTCTGGGCTGATAATCCTTTGGGTTAATATTCAGTGGTCGTGCGTGAATTTACTTTTATTACATTAAGACTCATAACTGGTTTTGACAAGCGCTCATTGTTGTGGCATATTATATATCTGGTTAACCTTTTTCTGTCTGAAATCATGTCAAAGCTTTTTATATGTCACAATCACTTTTCATATGTTTCCATACAGTCAATGCCCGGTGGTGACTAGTACTTGCAAGTAGGATATTTTTCTCTATTTTCGGTTTTGAAAATTGTCTGAAAAGTACAGTCCATGTGTACTGTGTGATGGGTAATGGCTGATCTCTCCCACAGAGTGTATCATGGGTCCTGGCTGCGAGGTAACAGCAGTTCCTGCTAATGATGCAACATGTGTTTGTGATGTGGAGCTTGTCCCCAGAGAGAGGCAGGGTTCAGGTGAAGCTGGACACAGGCCCACGGGGACCAGTTACCAAGGTGGAAACACAGCTCACCTGTACTGTAAACCTCTCCACTTCCTCTGTGTGTGTCAGGGTGAGGGGCCATCGCAAAAACAACAACATAGAATACATCAGACAATTTGAATTTGGAGAAAACTAAAACCAGAAGCCAGAAGACAATTACATTTGGTTAAATATGCAAGAGAAGCTTATTTTTATCTTATTTCTTTAAACAAATGTATCATTGCTGGGAATACCTTAGCGCCAATTAGCATATGAGCACATTTCCCAGAACTGGGTCCTGCTCTTCCTGCATCATTTGCTTAACTGAAAACAGAAGAGGATTTCCAGTGAGCTCTCACTTTAACACAGCTCTGGTCTCTGTGTGTTAAGCTACACGGCAGATTTCGTGTTAAATAAAATGTAAACGCCTGGTAGAAGAAGATCTCAAATCATGTCAATGATACCCTTGTATGTTTATGATGATGCTTTCTCCTTTATTAGAAGACACAATGCTGTATGTGCCAAACAAAACTATCACAAAAACAGTCATCTCACAAACAGTGCCAAAATCAAGATGCAAATACTTTTTCTGGTTAACCCCCCACTCCCTCCCCAAAGGAGCATCTCCCTTGTTCTGTCAGAAAGAGGTTGTCCGGCATCGAGCTTAAAGCTATAATGCGTAACATTTATATTTTATTTTATATATGTTATATTCAAGCCATTGCCAAAACAGAAGTTACGTACTATAGCTTTATTGAATTGTCCAATACAACCAGAATTCCACTAAATCCTCAGGAGTAGTTCTACTCAGAGTTTTTCTTCAGATAGAATGGTCCGCCTGCAGAGATGCAGCGGGCTGAATGTTGCCCCTTCAAACACATAGCAAGAGACACAAACACACTGCATAACAGTGGTACAGTTAAGTAGCTTGTTTCTTTAGCTGCTCATTAGACATGACATGTGTTTAATTATATGGTTGTACTTATTTATTATGGGCTTGTTTCTGCTGAAGTAATTCGTATTCCTATTCTATTGATGCCTTACAAACCAGCAACACACTAGGTTGTCTTTGTCTCTGTGCATACATCACACTTCACTACTTTTAACGAACTACTTTTGGCTGATCTAGGTGTATAATGTTTCTGCAGGACAGGACCTCAGCACATAAAGAAACAACCTCTCTAGAGCGTTGGTTCTCATCACTGTCTGCAGGCAGTAAATTACTGCTGAGCAATGCAGAGATGTTGCAATTAAATCAGATTTATAGCTCAGGGAAAATGTATTTTCTCTTGGCAATGCTTCTAGAATATACATCTGACCTTAGCAGCGAGGTGGGCAGGGAGATACCAAAGTCTTCAACCTGCCCACTCACAAGACAAATGAGGGCTGGGAAATAGCAAAAAAAAAAAAGATTCTTACTCCTTATGATATGGCAACAGATTTCAGCACTGATTTCTTTCTTCTCTATTCCAAAAGGAAAGTGTCATTGAGCAGTGAAAGTGTGGCCTATCTTATCTATGCAGATAAAGTAAATGACTTGGTCTGTCTGCGTTTTTTGTTTCAGAACTGTAAATAATAAAGAAGTTGATGAGCACATATTTCAGAGGGAAACTCTTTTTTCCGGTGCACTGATGATACTTATTTTGTGAAAATTTGTCACTATATATCCGATGAACACCAGCTCAATGTGTGACAGGAACTCACTACATTGAGAGTAACTGAGAGTAACTGTAAGCTTTGTCCAATGGTGACAGTGTTTGTATCATGTGCTAGACCTTTGTAATAACTTCAACTTAAGCATTGAGTTCAATGTAATGTATTTGCTGTATTGACTGAAACAAAGGGGTAAGTGAAAGTAGGATTGAAGCTATATACTGCTGAATACAGGCAGCAGTCTTGAGAGTCAGCATTGACCTAGCTTTACACTGAATGCATCTTTCCTGTGTTCATACGAGTGTTAGTTTGAGCAAGTGAATGATTGTCAGATTTCATTCTCTTTTTTTATGAATCAGGAAAGAAATGAGTATCAAAGTCCACCGGCCTAAACATTATCTCAGTCTACAAAAAGCCTGTCACTGTGGGGGAGCTACACATTAACACATTCTGCACACCATTGCACTGCACTCAGAGGGCTCAGCCAGAGTTTTACAACCCTTTCAAACACACCCTTCTGGATTTGGGCGCTGCTCTGTCAACATTTGCAGTCTCCAGACGCCGGGCCAGTATACTAGTTTTCATCCAGTCCCTCCAACCAATCACAGAGAAGCAGCAGGGCGTGACACGCTCCCAGGAGGGCCTATGGGAGAGCAGCAGGTGCCATGGAGACCAGCTGTTCATCCAACGCCGGTGGGTAACCAAGTGTCGAGGGGTGCAGTGTAGAGGTGGCATTTGGCAAGCCGAGTGTGTGGCGCATTACAGCCAGTATACTGTATACAACAGTGCGTTTATAGTCTAATAATTCAGGAAAAGGCTTGTGTTGAAGAGGCTTTAAGGCAAAACCCTAGGAATAAGCTGTGCAGTGGACTGCAGTTAAAGGTGCAGTGTGTAATATCGGAATATTTATTATATATACATCAGGTTGGCAATACGTCATCTGGACGGAACTCTCGTGACCACGTCCCCTTTGGGGGGAAAACAATACAGCTTACTCCATAGACATAGACAGCGCGATCATTCAAAATAAGCCGTTATAACTCAAATCTGCAATGTCCTGAGCTGTTGTGTGGTTTACAAAGTAAAAAACAAACATCATGGTTTTATTCCATCGCCATGCCCCCTAAATAAGGTCTGTATGACAGCAGGAAGCTCCCGGCTTCCCCTGTGCTCTGCATCCAGTGGGAGTTTGCTATCGTAAAGAGCCGTTAGGACCGTTGGTACAGTCTAGTCAAGGCATAGCGCTATAGGCTACTATTAACATAGTAAGCATTATTACAGACAACAAAACTTAAAATAACAATTATTTCACGTGTTCACAGCTTACATAGAGACTCAGTGAGGTGAAGATATATCAGGGCATGATATCTCTGGCCAATGGGTCGGATCATTGCGCCAGCTTGATGCTTAGAGACTAAAAAGACATGGTTTTAGATTGATCAAATTAATCATTTATAAGTGTCTTTAACATGATCCAACTGGCAGAGTTGTTGTAAAGGATCTTGACATTGTGTCAGTCGGTCAAATTTTAACTTATTTACCTCTGATCGTTTTCTTTTGGTGCTGTTTTGGAAACGCAATTTTGCATTATAGTCAATGGCACGATCGGTTTGTTTTCCCCCAAAGGGGGCGTGGCCTGATTGCCGACCTGATGTATATATCTAAGGGTGAAAGCTCTAGATTACAAAGTTCCCTTGGTAACCCCTCCATTTTGAATGATTACAGAGGCCTTCAAGGAAAAATATCTAGTTACTGAAGATGGCATCGTCCACCATTTTTTCCCCATGGAAAGACCTGAGGCAGTGGTGGACGAACGATGCCATCCTTAGTAACTAGCTTCTTGTCCTTGAAGGCCACCGTAGCTTCTGTAATTATTCAAAAAAGGGAAGGGTTACCAAGGGAGGGTTGCAATCTAGAACTTTCACCACTAGATGCCACTAAATATTCCAATGTTACACACTGCACTTTTAAAAGAGCTCCAGACACATCCAATGCCGCACATAAAATAGCTTGAATTTGGCAAACACACTCACATGGTCTACACTATGCCAGCTTCTTACATTTGAAATATGAGCACATGCTTGCCACCAAAGCCCCTGTCCTGTCTGTGCATGTCCCATATGTTAAACTTCCTAGTTGTATTTCCAGTCTGTTCCCCATCAGACACTCAATAGATGTGGGAACACCTTCAGCCTTAACCCCAGCTGACCTACCTCTATGATGAACGTGATCTCTGCCCTGGAGGGTCATAAGGCAATCCACTCCATCTCTCCATCCAGACACAGAGCAGGTAGAGGAGGAATTCTTCAAACAACAAGTCCCCTTTTTCTAACTCCTCTATCTCCCTCTTTGATGGCTCACAGTGAGACCATTTTGCCCCCATGCTCCTCCAGGGTTTGTGAGACGCACACTGCACTTCAACATGAAGTGGGAAAAAACCAGCAAGGCAAAAAAAAAAGATGTTGGCAGCTGTGTGATGTGTGTTGAGAGGAATGCACCGTTTGTTATCACTCACTGGAGTTATGCAAGACGAGTTTGGTGGAAACCTTTGCCTGGTACAGTGTTGGGCCTCAGTCATGCACATGCTGGGCTGAACACAAACTTCAGCGCGAAATACACACACACACACACGCACACACACCACACACACACACACACAACACACACACACACACACACACACACACACACACACACACACACACACACACACACACACAGACAAGCAAAAACTGCCCTTCGGATTTTCCAATTACCCTTAGTGAATGGGAGGCAGTTGGACACTAGGGTTATCGCACACACACAACCGAGACTCCCCACTCTTCTTCCGAATACACTATTTTTAGCTTTCATCTTTGGCTTTTTTTTTCTTCACCAGAGGGCATGAGGTGTACGGGAGGCAGAGTGAGGTGAAGACTTTTAGTGTAACTTTGAAGCCTGAGCAAAACATTTTCAAACTAATTATTTTGAAGCATTTGCTGAGAGTCGCTTGTCCTTCACAGAGGAACACATCAGTAAGCGTTTTGAGTGCGAGAAAAGCACTAAATAAATTGAATATATTATTATTATTATTATTCACTGTATCAGGACAAATAGTTTAGCTATGAGGTAAACACAAGTTTCAACACTTAGGAGTGAAAACTGTCCAATCAAATAAAACACATCAAGCTATTTTAATATGCGGCCATTAAAAGTCATGTACTGAAAGCAGAACAAACTATTACAGTATATTATAAGTTATGTGCAACCATGTCAGACTTCAAGCCCCTTTACTTGATCCATTATGCTTGTCACGTTTAATATTTCCAACAATGGGGCGCTCCGTGGTGTAGTGTGTAGAGCATGGACCATATAGTCTCAGTCCTTGTCGCAGTGGTCGCAGGTTAGAGTCAGACCCGTGGACCTTCACTGCATGTCATCCCCCTGTCCCTCCCCATTTTAACTCTGTACTCTCTCCTCTCAACTATCAATTAAAAAAGGTTCAAATATTTCCAATGATACTCAAACGTTTGTTGTATCTCAGCAGCATGGCTGTACCTACCGGTTAGAAGTCCCCAGAGCAAACATTTGCTGTTGGGCCCATGCCAGTGAACCCGGGGCTTTCTTCCTATGCCGGAACTAAGTTGACAGGCCTCAGGTTTTAATCAAATGATTGGCTGTCATTTGATTAAACATCATGTCATGTTAAAAAAATAAACTTTCGAGCTGAAAATAATAATTGGTGTACCAAAAAATGTAATGGTTTAAAACAAAAAATGAAAGGACATGCCTCTGTTGATATTCTACTATAGTTTTGCAAACACATTTGAAATTAATCAGAAAAAAAAGGTTTCTCACACAGTGAACTTGGGCACCAGGGCCCACTAACCAGGTTTGAAGAGCTTAGAATGGGAAAATTCCAGAAAATCATTGAAAAATCTGAAAAACGCTTTTCCAGCGGAATATCTCCAAGAGGCCACGGTTTGAATGATTTTTTTCTTCAATCAAACAATTATGCCAATGAGACCTGAATAGCTTTACCTTTCATGATAAATTAGCATCTTACAAAACAGTGCTTCAATTCCCAAGCCAGAGGCCAGAGTATCATTTAATATACAGTAAAGTGCAGTTACCCTAACATACAGTACTGTCAGAACTAAAACTACTAAACACATTTTAAAATCACAATTAAACCAGCACCTAGGTGTGTGTCTCAGTTTTGAGTCTTCTTTCTTTTTTTTCAGGGATGGACTACATATTACAGAGCCCCATTGCCTACATTCACACACACTTGAGCATGAGTAGCTAACACACATTCTGATAGTACAACAGCAATGCTCTCTTCCAATGAACATTTAAGAGGAAGCTTAATGAATCGGTGGTGGACTCCAGAGGTTGACTGTAACAGGCTGCAGCCCCCCCCAGGGCCACAGAGCTGAATGGAGTGACAGTGAAGTGAGGAAGAGCCCTATCAGATGAACACATGAAAGAGGGAGGGTCACTGGATTTAAGGCCTTTTTTGTCTTTGGGCGTTCAAAGGAGACAGCTGTCGACTGCACAAGGCCCGGCTCTATTCATGTGAGGGGGGGGGGGGGGGGGGGGGACCGCAGACAGGGACCACGCCAACATACACACGCACACTTCAAAGGGAGGTGTGTGCTCACATTTGTGTGTGTGTGTGTGCGTTTAACTTCTCCCAACAGATTCATATTGTTATTTTCATCATCATAGAACATTCATTTATGCAGTTGATCAGAACTGCATATCTATTCACATTAAGCATAATGTCATCCGTGTGTTATTTTTAAGAAAGGTGTGTAGCACCAACATGATTTGACATACAGTATGTTCCTTTTTGCCGGGTGTTGTAGCTTGCTTCTGGTACTCAGACAGTCCCCGCACTTTAAAGGAGCAGTCCCACATTTAGGGGAATACCTTTGTTTGTTGTCTTGCCCTGCATACAAAGATATCACCTCCATCTCTGTGTGTCCAGTAAAGATAGCATGTTAGCCTAGCTAAGCGAATACAATGGAAGCACACCACATGCTGTATTGTTCAGTTACCACACCGGAAATAAAACTGACAAATGAAGGGTTTTGCAGTATTTATTGACATAGAACTATTGAGACTATTCTTCAAGGACTTGTTGGTAACTCCAAAAAGGCCTCTGGTCGAATCAAGCCATTCTGTATGCAGTGACACATATACAAAAAACTTTTAATTCTGTTCCTAATGGCATCAATTAAAGGCTATGCATCAGACAGAAATCATATTGATATGGCACACTTTAATCACTCCTCGAACACAGGAAGTAGATAAGAATTTCAGATAACCTTCCTTCTTTCTCACATCAGAATTTTGCCATATTTTTTTTAGATTGCCGGTACAATAATTGTAGGATATGCGATACACACGTAGCATTTTGAATGCTATAGGCTAGATTTGATGCTTGTTTTGTTGGCTTGAAGTCAAAACACCAACCCTTTTTTCTTGGCCACAGATAAGCGAGTGAAAACTACACGCCTGACATATAATCTCAGGGAAGTAGAATGATTACCTGCATAGTTCCAGTCACAGATACCTACCAACTATTATTCAGGGAAAAGTCCACAACTTTAAATGTGACCAAAGGGACGGCTGCGTTCATGAAGTTGATGCGACAGTGTTTCAGACATTTATATCTAATGCAAATATGGTATTCAGGATGTGTTTGAGGTCAATTCAGCTAAATAATAATAACCACTTTTTTTTTAGTGGTTTTATGTTTTTTTTACATATGGACAAAAAAAAAGAATAAGTAAACACATACAATACATACACAACACCCAACCCCCTCTCCCCTCCCCCTCCCTCACATAAACAGACAAGGAATACAGAAAGAAAGTGACCCAAAATGATTAAGAAAATAAGCTATAAGTACACAAGAAACAAAACAAAGCTAAAACAAAAACAAAACTTGTTAGGCTAAAAGTTTCACCGGGTGCACATAAAAATCCCTATCCGGTAGTGAAAGTCAATTCTCTCTCATCCTCTTTGCCTGAAGCCATTTTGTCTGCTGCTGCCATGGCTACATCATCACTGCAGCATGTCTTCAGTTGATATTTGCATCGGAGGCAAATCAGTTAGCCTCTATGAATGGGAGCAGCGCTGTAGCTGCTATAGGCCTTGTGTTTTAGATAGCAGCAATACGGATGCATTTGTGAACCTGTTTACCCACTGTCTGTTTGTGTGATTCAGTACTAACAGTAACTCTTTTTCCTGACATTCACTGGCCTGTAATCTTAAAGGTAAATGTGTCAGCCACACGTATGGCTTATATCAGTCAAAACTACTAGTAAGTTAGTGACAGCAGCAGTGTGTAATACAATTATAAAACAATATGAAGTAGGCCTCAAAATCTTTTCAGTGAACATCATTGTTATATTCAGTTTGGAAACACACTCTTTCTGTGTTAGGTAACTCACGTGCTGCCATAGACTTTACTTGTATTTTCCTATGCAAATAACTTTGCATTGACTGAGCGGATGCACTAGCAGCTGCAGGAGACAAGGCTGCACTGTGGGGCTCAGCTCTCTTCCTCTCCTCTTCTGTTCAGATGAAAAAAAGCACAAGATGCAAAACCAGCTTCAGCAGCTGAGACAACTTTTGTTCCCTACAGTTTGTACAAGGTAACCGACGGAGACCACCAACAGTGACTCTCACCTGACTCCATCTGTGAAAATGATGTTGAGCTATAGTGTCAGGATTGTACTTAAAGATGCAGTGTGTAGCATTGATTGCCATTTTTTAAAGCAAAGACCTTCTTGTGTCAGACCTGTAGAAATGGGATAAAGTATTCATAAGTATGTTTTATTTAGTGTTTAATCACTTGAAATGAAAAGATCTTGTTTCTTTTTATGACTCAAAATCAAATCAGTTTTATTTGTATAGCCCAAAATCACAAATACATTTGTCTCAGTGGGCTTTACATTTCCTTACATGACCTTATAACAAGCTTTTCATATCTATACAGGAGCTGGGACACCCTCCACAGAGGTCACCATGTTGCTCTGCCATGTTTCTACAGTAGCACAGAATGGACACTCAACGGCCTTACACGTTTTGATATATAGTGGGCGTTCTGAGGAAATACACCTGTTGGAAGACCAAGAAGAAGTACTATAGAATAAATGACGAAATACATCTTCACCTCAACACTTGAAATTGTGGAAAGCCATGTTTCTACAGTAGCACTGGACAAACTTAACTGTCATAAAAAAATGTTATACAATGTATTATGGGTTGGTTTTTAAAGTGTGTTATACTGCTTGAACAGATTGGACCTTAAACATACTACAGCATATTTCCATTGAAGACTGGTGTTCTGGGAAGGTGGGCCACACATGTCATCTGTGTGTCACCGGGCCCTAATTAACCTGTTTCCCATCTCGTTTACCCATCTGCTGCGGGCAGTCCCTCTACATATGGGCTTGTATTCTCCTATAGGAAATGTAATGACCACCTTCTTAACAAATCCCCAGTAACGCAGGCTCTAAGGGCCAAGGCGACAGCAGGTAGACTACAATGAGCGTAGGATTTGGGGGTGTTGGGTGTGGGGGGGTTGGCATGTTGTGGCATGGGCAGGCTATTGAAGTGTTAAGTGGGGGAACACAAAGGTGGGGAGGGTCTGCAGCTAGAAGAAAAAGAAGGCTATGCACAGGAAACATGGTTGTTTTCAGGTTAACAAAAAGATGCATTAAAAAAACATGGTCGTTTCCAGGTAACCACATGAATACGGAAGAGTATAAGGGCCACAGGACAGTTCAAGACTGGAAAGAGATTGACAGATTTGAACTTCCGGAAGCAATAACTCATAAGTGAAACGTCAATGAAACACAAATGATGCATCTTTGCTATCTTCATAAGGCAGGTAATGGCCTACAACTTCATGTTTTTGCCCAGATGAGATCTAGACTAGTAAGATGTCTGTCTCTGTGCAGTGGGCTGAGAGACAAAAGCGCAGGGAGCATCTAATTAACACCACACTGAAGCAAAGAATATTCATTAACTCCTATACAGTGTACTGCAGTGAACTCTATATGCATTGCGGTTATAAATAGAGCTTAGAGGACGTCTGGTTTTGGTAAAAAATTAGGTCTTAGCAAAGCTCCATTTTGTGAACTTCGTCTCCGCTTTACCGCTGCCGTGAACTCTTGAGTTTAATCTTGACATTGTTTTATTTTTATTTATTCGCAAAATCATATCTCCACTTTATTCTACACATTTAGTCTTTTTTTTCTTAAAAAAACTTCCTCCTCTGATGTCTTTCTCTCCCTTTGCCCTACATACTCTTCCGTACATAGGAGGGGTTTACGATGAAGAAATTAATCATATAAAGCAATTGTGGGTTCACATTCAAATGGTTTACGGTTGGGGGGCGCCCTTAGCTCAGTTGGTAGGGCGTCCCCCCCCCCCCCCCCCCGGGCCGGGCCGAGGAGCAGACCTGGGTTGATTCCCACCCGCAGTCGTTCTCTGCATGTCACTCCCCTCTCTGCCCCATTTCACCTCTGTCTCTTCACACTATCAATAAAGCATAAAATGCCAAAAAATATCTTTAAAAAAAAAAAAAGTTTACGGTTGGTTGATTGCACACAAAGAAACCAGCTCCTCACCCATTGGTTTATCGTGAGCAAAAAAACACCTCAGACCAAAGTTAGAATAATCTGCTCACATACCCAGAGAGAGTTGAGCGGAGCTTGGCTCATGTTGCATCAGATGAGGAATCTCATCATAGTAACCCGGTGCCTGGCTACAGCCTGCCTGCTGGGAGGATGGAGGAAAAACAAGGTGCTCTGCTTTAACATGTATCATCGGATCAGTTCCAAAATTATTCTATTTAACATACATCTTTAACATGTGTAGTTTCTTGACTTGTAGCATTACTCTGATAGGGATACAACGAGATAGAACAAGGCACCCTAAACCCGGGTGTTGGTAATCATTAACCTCCAATGAAAAATAATTGACTGACTGCCCATAGAAGGACAGAGCAAGGCAAGTCTAAAGAGGTTAAGATGAACTCATACTCATAAATAGCACTCACTTTTGGCAGCGTGCACATTTTCTTTTCTTTCCTTTGGCACATTTTTGGAAGTTCACGCCCCACGGCCTGTGTCCCATTGGAGGTAAGCTGTTGTGATGCTTCAATGGCAAAATATCTAGACAGCTTGTGGAACCACAGATAAAGTAATGTTTGAAAGTAATCATTTCCACTCTCATGTTTAGATGAATGGGTGGCCGTTGCTCCGCAGTCATAAAAAGATTGGCTATTAAATGTAGAGTCCTTGGGCAAGGAAAAAGGAAAACCTTTGTTTACATACCAGTTTACAGAGCCCATGCTGTGTTTAAACACCTTTTTTCTTTTCAGTGCACACACAGTACGGCACGTAAAGGATCTTGAGGAGATATTCACTGAATTTGACAAAAAGGGATTTTGACTGCAAGCGTTCTCCAGAATTACCACTTATGCTGAAGCAATATTAACATTATACATCTCCCCCTTTAATAACATTTCACTTATTTAACGTCAGTAATGTCAGTTCATCATGCTGATCTTACCTTAAAAAGTAAAATCATGCTAAAAAAAAAGGAATGACCATCTTTTACAGTCAATATGGTAAAGTAGCTGTGAGGTAAATTCAGTCGCTGCACTGACCAAACAACATCAACAACACAACAACACCATCTACCCAACCCTAAACCATCCCAGGTTTCATGACACAATCAAGAACATCAGCAAATCTTCAGCAACTGTTTTTTAACTGCTACTAAATCTCTGGTTCACATTTGAAATGAAAAAGCAACCGATGCAGCACGGCAACTTGTTGATGGAACAACAGGTGTTTAGTTTAGTTTACAGTGTAAACAAAGCCACGTCATCTTGAATGGCTGGTTTTTGCTCCTGCTGCAGGGGAGCCCGTTCACCAAACACTGTAAACTACAGGAAAAGTCCTGTGACATTATGCTATTTTCAACCAAAAAACCTCCAAATTTGATAACTGTACAAAGTTCAGAGGCTGAGATATCATTGTGTGGGTGAGATGAATCATAAGCCAATAATCTAAACATTTGAAAGGGAATGTGGGCCCTGATTTCTGATGTTTTTAAATATAAAGGCCAATCAGTAATATTTCTCAGCATTCAACGTCCTGTCATCTCCTCCTTGTCGACTCAGGAACCAATGGGTTTCTGTAAAAAATTTGGAACAGAAGTTAACATTTTTGGAGAGGGAGGTGGGTGTGGATTATGAGGTAATTCCTTCCACAGCAATACATGTATCTATTATCATCTATCTATCTATCTATCTATCTATCTATATCTATCTATTATCTATCTATCTATCTATCTATCTATCTATCTATCTATCTATCTATCTATCTATCTATCTATCTATCTATCTATCTATCTATCTATCTATTCTATCTATCTATCTATCTATCTATCTATCTATCTATCTATCTATCTATCTATCTATCTATCGATGTTTCATACAAAACATACAACATCTACTTTTAACAGGGTTGCTGTGAATGCAAAGGAGTGGTTAATAATGATACCAAGGTACAAGGAAAACACAGACCTGCGAGCAAGAGCGCCCTCTGTAGGTTACCTAACACTGTTCCTCACCTCTCCCAATCTGTTGAATGGTGAGTTTCTGTGTGTGTGTGTGTGTGTGTGTGTGTGTGTGTGTGTGTGTGTGTGTGTGTGTGTGTGTGTGTGTGTGTGTGTGTGTGTGTGTGTGTGTGTGTGTGTGTGTGTGTGTGTGTGTGTGTGTGTGTGTGTGTGTGTGTGTGTGTGTGTGTGTGTGTGTGTGTGTGTGTGTGTGTGTGTGTGTGTTGTGTGTGTGTGTGTGTGGAAAAACAACTGCACGATGAACAATCCTTCTGATAAAAATTGCACCATCTTTTAAGAGTGATAGGCCTTTAGGTTTTTTTTAACAGAATGTGGTGTTTTACGATAGGTTAGTTTATAAAGTTGAGGTTACACAACAGTAAAACAACATTCATTACTTTGATTTGATTTGATGTGCCACTAGATGGTGCTCCTGTCACACACAAGCTGACACACATGAGAACGGGACCATCTCACCTGCAAATGCTGTTTTTTTTTTGTAAAGTGGTAGAAAGTGTGTTGTGATTGTGCCAGAGAGGACCTGATTCAAGTATTTGTGTTTTTTTTTGTTTGTTTTTTATTGCATTTTGATTTATATATGTTATGATATTGTTAGTAGGAAAAAACTATATAGTCAGTACACAACATGTCTCATAAGCAGATCTGAAAATATTCACCTTTTTTGGCAGCAATTACATCAGCACATCTCTCTGGCATAGTGTCAATATATATCCTGAGAACTTCAACACTGACGTTATCCATGCCTTCTGCAACTCAAACTGTAAGGCTTTCCTATAATAGATCTGTCAAGTTTATTTTCCAACTCGCCCCAAATTTGCTCAGTGGGGTTGAGGTCCAGACCTTGGGGGGCCCAGTCCATTGTAATCTATGTTCCAGCAGATTCCTTAAGTTAAAGGTAGTACCGGCAATAGATAGAAGAATGTTTAGGGTCATTGTCTTGTTGAAAAATAACTCCAGGCCCAAGAAGACAGTTCATAAAGACACTGTTGCACCATGAGTCATTGAGGTGTTGATCTGGTCACACAGTTCTCATGAGGTCTTTCCTCGATCCTCAAGACTGAGAATTCTGAGAAGCTTCACTTGAGTGTCTGAAAGCACATTTTGTTCTACATCTCCCCTTAAAGTTCTGCTGTGAATTGGTGGTATCAAGGTGGTCTAAAGTGAACTTTACAGTGCTTGTTGTGTGTGAACGGCCAAAGTTGTTTTATTGTAAGGAAAATTACATAAATCTCCTTCTGATGGCTCTAGTCCATAGTTTATAGAGCATAATGATGACTAGAACTGTATTTACAGAATCCTGCCTAGTTGACTGTTCATCAGCGCAGGCTTTTGCACAATACATATTTTTTTAATATTTAAGAAGAAAAACAAGACATTGCAGTTGCATTGTGGGTCCATCCCAGCATTCCGAGCCGTCACCCTGTCTGTCCCCAGAGAGGACGTCACTGCTAAAGCGCTGAGTCATATGCCAAAGCCATCTGAGCCCTAAGACAATTAGCGCTAAGAAGTGGCACACTGCAGTGTTTAAGTGGAGAGGCTGCAGTTACCAGCCAGACCTTTAGCCTACAGCAACAACACAAGCTGCTGTTTACCTGCGCTGAGGAGAGTCTAGAACGCTGGGTGTGAGTGTCAAACAGGGCAGCAAATATAAATATGTGGCACTTGAAAAAACATGTAACTGAATGTTCAAAGATTCATTTTGATATATCTTTAAATTCAAAAAATGATTAGGCCAATTTACATATTATAATTATTTTGCCCATAGTTTAAACCGACTAAAATAGCGGATTAGGCCTAGTTCTGTTTTTATGTAGTCCTAATCCCCTAAAACCTCTGTCTGTTTTTACATATATAAGTGAATATTTGAAAATGTATTCCAGATTACTTTGGGGTCAGAAAAGTATAATGAAAATGACAAAAACAGCCAATCTACACCAAGTCCTTAGAAAACAGTTCCATATTTATTGCAAAATATTTTTGTACAGAATACAACTGAAAAAACATCAACAGAGGAGGAATGGACAGTAAGGCCAACATCAGAACTCCAAGAGCTGAACTGTACAAACACCAATAGTAACATTTGCTGCTTTAATAGTGTTTTTATACAGAAATTGTGTCCCGCCCTCACAGCCGCCTCCTTAAGGGGGAGAAAAAGAAAGCGTCTTCCCTAGTTTTTTTCTCCTAAAACGTTATTGCCATTGCCTGTAAACCCATCAACTTAGAATAACAGTGGACAATTCTTAAAATGTCCAAACGTTCTGTAAGAAAAATTGTCCCTTGATCGATAATGTCTCACAAAATATAAATATATATACTTGTAAAAAGCTCCAAACAATATGGGACCAATAATATTTTCAGAGTGAGCGTTCAGCATCACTCGTCATTGGTAACATGAGGAGGTTCAGAGCACTACAGCTAAAGCTAGGAGGCTAACACCGTTAGCTCAACTCCTACTGTCAGTAACTGTGTGTGCAGAGATACCATAAAACTTCGGATTTTCGAGCTAAATAAAATAGAAAGGTTTTAAAGTCTGCTTTTTAGTTTATGTCACACTGCTGGAATAATTGAACCCTCCCTTGTGCTTGGAGGGGTTAGCATAGTGCGCCTAAATAAATTGGGGCGTGCATGCCCATGCACAACCTCATGCTATTTGGCACTGATGTAAAAGTTCTTTCCTCAATTAGTTTGTCTCAGTCACTCCAGCTCCTTCTCTTTTTTTTTCTCTACACATAAAAAAAGGCAGAGTAAGACAGGATATACCCCCCCGACATTCAAATGTACATCTTTTAACATTGGCTCTCCCAAACAACAGGGATCTAATGAAGACAACAAAGAAAACACACTTCCTCTCTCGAGAAGTTTGTTATAGAAAATAAAAATTAAATAAAAGATTAAAATAGATAAGATTTGTTTTTCTATGCATAAGCCCTTCAAGAAAATCACACCAAAACATTAGAAAGGATGAAGACGATGTACAATCCGGAGCGCCAGAGGAGGGGGAGGTGGAGGGGGGGGGGGCAGACATGGAACTTAGAGGTGCAACACAACAGTGTCATGGTGTTTGCCCTTTTGATTCTATATCCTACAATACATCTGGTGGATAAATAATACGTTTAGAGTCCTCCTTTAAACTGGGAACCTGACAGCTGGATAGTCTGGTATGGGAAACCAGGGTTCAATACCTGGTCAGGGCAGGGTGGGTCCAGTGGGCGTCCTTAGGTAAGACCATAAATGCTAACTGCCTACCCCCAGTTGTAAGTTGCTTTGGATCTACACCAGTGGGATGACACACACACACACAGATACACAATGCTTTCTGTCCAAAATTCGACATAAAGGATAAAGCTGACTGGTGCTTCCGGGATGCTTTAAAAGACATTATTCTGCGTAATTTTTTAAAGGAAAATGTCTGCTTTGTTGCAGAAAAATATTCTGCAAGTATTCACTTCACTAATAGAAGAATATTTTGAAGGTTAATAAAGTGAATTGAGTGTGATGTTGAGCCACTCCGCACCAACCGTATGACCTGTAATTATTGACCTTAATCTTTCAGTGAGTGGTGGTTAAACCTTTTTATGGATATCACAAGTGCTTTTCAATGATTCGATACCCTGAGTAGAGGACATAGGCTTGGGGTGAATTTCAGCAGAAAACAAAAAAAAGAGACCTTTAGCCAAGCGAACACCAACAGAAAAAAAAGTACTAATGAATACCACCTTTCACACATAAATAAAAAGAATATGTACTTATCGGTACATTAAAAACCACAAGTGTAGAGAGATCTCCATGTCCGTCCACAGAGAAATAATGCATCAACCACAACAATAACAACAACAACGACGACAACAACAAATCACCCATGACGACACAGTCATTTTTCAGCTTTACAATATGCATATATTCATGCATATATAGTGTGTATTTTCCCCTTGCATACAGGCGAGTGGTTGGGGACTAATATAGAGAGCCTTTTAGTTATACCAACTCCCTCTGCAGAGACTAACACTGATTATTAAAGAGATGGTTACGAATGAGAGCAAACATAATTCACACAGGACACAGGGCTGAGAAGACTGATTCTGCGCAGCCTTGTAAACAGAGGAGGCCAGACAGCCAGCCAGAGAGGATGATGGGTAACAGACATCCACTTAAAGCAGCAAAGATAGGAACAGATTACAGGAGGCGGGAGTGAGGGAAAATGAAGAAGAGGTGGGTGTCCTTAAAGCCCAGGCTTACTTATCAGAATATTCACAACTTTGCCTTGTCTGCACTCTGCCGGGCTGGGCCCAGACGTTTGCTCTGATGCTGAACATGAAGGTAAAAGTAATGGACGTCTTCCTGTCTTAGAGGACAACTACTCATAATGTAACAAACGGTGGACTCTCTCTCACCAATGTAACACAGCGTCTTATAGTAAAGCAACCTATGAGCTGAATGGGTATTTGATGACTTGGGGGGTAGGGAGGGATTGCAGGAGGGTGCCACAGGCCGATGATAGGTCACTGGGTCTTCAAAAAGGTAACAGCCGCTCCCTCCCACCCCCAGTTCCACCGGGACGTCCTCTTTGTATCAGTAAGTTAGCCAGGGCTCAGACGAACAGCTGTATTCTCTCTCTGATGGTCTGCCTGCATATGGGGCACGTCTTGAGCGCGGCGCTGCAGTCGATGCAGGAGGCGTGTCCGCACTGGAAGACCAGCTTGATGTGGTTGTCGATGCAGATGGGACAGGTGATGCGCTCCTCCATCTGCCTGTAGCGAGACTGCAGCTGCTCCAGCAGGTTGTGCTGCTCAGAGTTCTCTGTGCCGGGGCTGCAGTCCACCTCCGTTTGGTCTGTGGGCGGAGGGAGGGGTTATTTCAAAGAACACAATCTACAGACATAGGCCATGTTTCCACTGTGCAGCATGGTTGAGTTCAGCACAGTTCCTCTACTTCGTTGCCCCACGACTATAGCCATGGTCAGAGTATGTATTATGGGTCAGAGCAGTAGAGAGGAACTGGCCTCGGCAGCTACATAACTAATGAGACATGTTAGCAGCAGGACACAGTGAAGCCCGCTGATTAATTCAATTCAACCAATGAAAAAGGACTAGAGTGTGTAGCTCCACCCTTTTTGGGTCCCTTTCGGACGGCTTGGTACCCCAATAAAAGGGTCCCAAAAAATAGGTGCGGCTTGTGTTACCTATTTTGGGACCCTTTCCAACTTTTGACATCGGAAACACAAATAAATGTGTGCCCGGCCGAACCGCACTAAACAGCTCAGTGGAAATGAAGCTTTAGACAATAACTGGAGCTCATTGTTTGCTGATGTTGATACAAGTTCAATCATTCAAGCTGTGCAATGTGTTGCAGGATGAGACTGTCCTGCTTCTTCACCATGCCACTGGTCAAAGATGACACAGAATCAGTCAGAACACTAAAAGCTACATTTATCAACTGGTCAGATAAGAGGATTCTTCTTACCGTGTCTAATTTTCTTGGTGATTGTGACTTGGCATTTGATGCACTTCTTCATTCGATGGGCACACTCTGTTCAGACAGAGACAATGTCAGACAAATCAATGACAGAAAATGCAAATGCAATTGAATATAAAGAATGTGTCCACATTATTTAACATCAGAGGTAGAAAGTGAAGAAAACATTAGAGAATCTTTTAAAAAGATTGTTATATAAATTGGGCCAAGATTTTTAAAACAGGGACAATACCTGCCGTATATCAAAACGATTATAGTATGTAGAATTCAGCATTATTGAAAGCCAGCCTTGTGATATAATTGACAGTTTATTAAACTCTAGATTGTGTTAAAATTCTATAAAATCATCATTCTTAAACTAGTGCTGGACAGAACTGAAAACGATTGTAACTTAAACGGTGTAGTTCACACAATTGCTCCCAAAGCGTAAACAGGAATTAAGACATGTATTGACTGAGTACTCGGCTAAGTTTCTAAGTTATTACTACAATAATACACTCTAAGCTCACTCAATGATGTGTTCTTTTCTCTACTATATGACCCCATCTCCACCCACCTTCACAGGCCACACTGTGCTGGCAGGGGCAGAAGAGAACCAGCAGAGCCAGCTCGGAGCAGATGAGGCATTCACTGGGCCCCGGCGGTGTGGGGAGAACCAGGTTGGTCATGGTGTTGGGTGTGGTGTGGACCCTCCGCAGACTGGCACTGCTCAGGCCCTGTCCAGAGGTGATGGCCTGCAGACGCTGCAACCTGAACACACAGACACACCGCTAGAACAACGCACGGCTCTATTGCCGGAAGAGTTTGGAACACATCAACACTCTCTGTAGCAGCTGATATTTGTCCATCTTTCAAGTCATAGATCATAATCAGGGAATCCCCACAGGAATCTCAACGTTAAATTAAAGACTTTTAAATTCCTTTCTAAAGCCACTTAAAATGGAATGTAATGCCAACGTCACGGCCAGTCTGGCAAAAGTAGGAAGGATATTGTAGAATATTAAATTCAATATATTTTTTTTAAATGCTTTTAAGAACCTGTGGATACCCTGATAATGCATATAAAAAGGCATAGGCAGCTTCAAACTGAAATGTCTGAACATGTCCCTAACATCTACTCCTTGGTGTATCAATATTCTTTCCATTAGCACTGTCTTTCCCCAGCCTTGTACCTGTGTTTCTCAGAGAAGCTCTTGACCAGCTGCAGCATGGTGCTGTCAGCCACCAGGTCCAGTGGACTCTTGCCCTTGTGGTTGGCGTAGTTGACGTCGGACCCTTCCTGCGCTAGGAAACAAGCCATGGCCGCGCCAACGCTCAGCTCGGTGGTTCCCAGAAGACCTGAAGCACTCAGCTGTGGGAACACATGATGAGCATGGTCAAATCAATTCAATGATTTTCAAAGCAGACCCCAATGTTCTACGGTCGCACTCTCAGTTATAACAAGAACTGATCTTGTGGTAATGGTAGGAGTCGAAGAATTCTCTGAAAACTTAGTCAAGGACCCAGTTGATTGTGAGCATAAAAGGGTAATTGAAGAAAACCAGCGCAATCCAGTTGAGGCTGTTACATAAACCCAAATCTAATCAGCGCTAAGGAACTCCTCGAATAACTCATCCGCTGACAGTGACCAACAGAGCACTCAGCACTAACGTCTAGCCACCTCTGTGTATGTGTGTGTGGGGGGGGAGGAGGAAGAGGGGAAGGGGGGCTCTTGGCAGCTGGCCAAGATGTTGAGTGTAGCTGCAGTGTTTGCGGTCATGTAGACTGGAAAGGACGTCCTTTATTGACGCAATGGTACCACCACTGACTGATGTAACGGCATTTTAAGAGCCCGCACTGAAAATGTGCTGCACGAGGCACAGAGTCAAGGTCTCTCAATGAGGAAAAAATTAACTGGTTTACAGTGAGTCAACAGCTCTCAAAACATTGTTTATTTCAATGTCAATTTTGAAATAGTCTATTTTCTTCCGAGAGATTCAAACTTACACATAATTAGTTAGATATTGCCAAATGTTAATATTCATCCAAACTTTCCTGAGAAAAATGTACAACCAAAAATAATAGTTTTTAATGTCAGTAATCAACAGGCAAGGTTTCATGATGCTATCTATAAGTTTGGACCTATTCACATAAGACACTGTGGCACTATAGTTCCTCATCACCAGGTGTAATGTTAATCTGGTGAACCAATCCTTTAGTAAGGGTTTAAGGCTGCTCTAATCAAATCAATGTCCTTCTATTAATAACGGTGTGTATTGCTATGTATCATTTGAGAGGTGTCGCTCAGAGTGATGAATCTGCAGAGAAGTATCACCCAATTCTGAATGTTCTCACTATAACTAATGGAGCATTTAGCAGCTAGAGAACCACATATTTCCCTGTGGATTTGGTGGAAATAAAACAGAGCTCAAGCCAGAGGGAATATTAGACTTACATTAGCCAGGTCCCCTGAAACACAACTCTAAATTCCATCTTGGTATAATGCTCCACTGTGTGCGCTGTTTGCCAACATCATTACACCGTAACAACTACATACTGTATGTCAGTGTTGTGAGAACAGCTTGTTGTACTGCCTCCAATTGGAACAACATATCAATTCATGTCTGTTTAATGTTACTTAACTCCAGTGAAAAGTTCCATGCATCCTTCAGTTTCATACAAGGGCTTAGTGAGCTTCGTTGAAACAAATTTCTGCCAGTAGAAGCTCGCCATAATGTATATTGTATGACTACAAGTATATTCAAGGTATTTGTCGTACACACTAACAGCGACGGCATGGAGCTTGCCCAAGGACAATTCAACAAGTGGTACCGTAGGAGTTACTAGAAGGAGGACCTGAGTCAGTCAATGCTGTGCCTTGGGATGAATGATAGCAAATGGCTTCTTTTAGATTGCTCAGAGTATTGGCAGAGTGGTGCTATCCAAGTCTCAAGACATCCTCTCAGGAAAGATGATGTGGTGTGTTTACACCGCACTCCTAAATGTATCACAGACATCTTAACTGGAGCTCCCCTCTTTGCCAAATCTATCAACTATACACTGTGAGTGGGCCCTCCACTTCTCATCCCTTCAGCACTTTCTCTTTCCCTGTATTTCACCATCGTTATCAGTCTCTTGCCAGGACTTTCTCTAAAACAGGTGCAGTGTGTAATATGAGAATACTTAGTGGCATCTAGTGGTGAGACTCCAGATTTCAACCCTCCCTTATTAAACCTTCCCTTTCAAATAATTATACAAATTACGGTGGCCTTCAAGGACAACAAGCAAGTTACTAAAGATGGCAGCATCCACCACTGTCTCGAGTCTTTCCACATTATCAAGTGATGAGGTGAGGATTTATTTAGATATGTATTCCATAGTAATTCTTCTTCGTCTTCCAACAGGTGCATTTCCACAGGACACCCACAATATGTAAAAAAGTGTGTGGCTGTTAAGTTTGTCTACTCTGTACTACTGTAGAAACATGGCAGTTCAACATTGAGGCCTCCGTGGAGGGTGCCTCGAAATCATTCTAAGGTTATAAAATAAACAACAACTTTTATTTCCAAGGGATTATACACTAATTAAAACATACTTAAGAAAATGTATGTTTCATTTCTACCAAGTCTGTTCTGAAAAACGCAAAAAACACTCTCTACACACTGCACCTTTAAAGTGGGAGAGCGATGTGAATAGTAAGTCAAAGACAGGGTCATCTTTATTTCTGGGAAAATAAATCCAAAATGTTGAGCCTCGGCTGCCTGAAACCATGTAGTTATTAAGCTGTAATTCTTTTTATACATTTTGTTTCTCCAGGGAAACTCTGGAAGGCCTGCTGTCACCTTTTTACAGCCCCGCTATTAGTGCACTCCTATCTGATCACTTTCTCCTTGGTGTAAACAGGGCAGGAGATAGTTAACCCCTATCTCCTGCCCTGTTTACACCATAAAGCAAAGTCCTTTCTCCTCGGTTCACCCTTCTCTCTTAATAGTGTCCCTGCCTGACCTCTGTGCCCTCCTCCTACCTTTCATGCTCCCGCCACCATCTACCTGGTAAAGCCAATTTACTCATTTATCCTGGATTAACCTCCCAGACTATAAACAAATACTTCTGCATTCCTTCGCTCTATTTGTGTTTACCATTCCTGCCCTCAATCCTTCTTTTAACCTCTTTAAGGCTACATTAATCCCTTTTCTCTTCTTTCACCAACTGTTAAGTCTCTGTTTACTCCTCATTCAGCCTATATTTACTCCTCTTTCAATGTGTCATCCACTCATCCCTAAATCCACTATTTATTTTTGGCAGGGTCTCTTTGGTAACCATTTGTCTTTGTTTACACTCTCCTTTGTTTAGCCCTTATTTCTTCCTCTGTTCACATCTTTTGAAAGTTGAGTTTCTCCTCAGCTAGCTCCCTCACAACAATACCAAGAATTTAGAGGTAATATATCCCTCAATAAGTCAAATGATATATGTTATATAAGTATAGCTGATCTAGTAACAAATAAAAGGTCCAAAGGGTCATTTAGGTCTTTATTTTACTAAACCTTGTCTGATTACATCTGTGTATTTCTCCTATGCAACCATCTTTAACGGCCATTATTTCAACTTCTAAAGCACTTCCGATATTTCCCTAATCATTCTTAGCACTATTTCAAAAGGTTATTACAGAAGGAGTTGTTCTTAGGTTGTTAATTGAAAAAAGGCTCCAAAATCTCTTCTGTAAAAAAAAACTTTTGACACATATATTTTGTGAAAAGTGAAATAAAGATTTTAACTCTGGCTTTCTACCGTTTAAGAGCCTAGGCTGTGTACGAACACGGGGTTTATTTTTTCAGGGCGCACACAGTACGGACAGGGAGTGGATTGTGAGGAGATAGACACTCATTTTGACCAAGATAGCTGACTTATCTTTTAAATGACATGTTTTAAAGAGCATTTTAACAGGCCTAGTGTCCTCACCCTGCAGTAGAGCGATGTGGGGGAGCAGGCCTCTCCACCCTCCTCTGTGCTGCTGGTTGTTGTGGGGACAGGGGGGCTGAGCATGACGCTGGCCAGCTGCGGGCGCAGCAGGGCCACGTGCATGGCCGTGTCTCCGTCCTCGTCCTCCATGTTGACGTCTGCTCCCTCGCTAACCAGCAGCTGCACCAGCTCTGTGTGGCCCTGCGTCACTGCCAGCTGCAGCGCCGTCTGGTTACGGTTGTTACGGATGTTGATGTCACAGCGGCCCTGGTGGGGGGGGGGGGGGGTAATTGTGAGTGAAAGTTGTTTTTTGTAATACTTTGGGAGTCTCTAGACACACTGGGGACTCATTTTAATGTTGAAACACCATGGAAAAGTGAACTAGGTGAACTTTTAAGTCATTTCTGACTGATTTGCTTGTGTCCTCAGCTCACCTCCTTGATGAGGATCTCTGCGACGTCGCGGTGGTTGTTGAGAGAGGCCAGATGCAGCGCAGAGAAGCCATCGTCCTTCTTAACGTCCACCAGCTGCCTCGCCCGGGCCATCATCTTCTCTGTGGCCCTGCCACCAGGACAAGCAACACAAGACTCCATTAGGCACAGCACACAACAACCATGACCTGAATTAACTGTTTAAGTTGCTTCTTTTTTATCCTCACAATTATTAGGGATGGTCAATTCCTTTTTGGCACCAGCCAGAAATGACTCCACACCATTGCGTATCGCAAAATATCTTGTGGTTCAATACCAGATTTAAATACCTAAGGGTCAATGTCATCAACGTCAGTGAACCAATAAACATGCATCATGCTAAATGTGGCTGATGCTGCAGACAGTGCTAGGCTGGGCTCCTCTGTTGCGTTGTCCTCTGCTCTGTAGCTGAGCCTGCTTTATGACGTGTGAAAGTGAAGCCGACAGCCTTTCAATGAGCAGCACCCAGGAAGGCTCGTGGGCCACTGTGGAGGCTTCAATGAGACACGTCCCTACCTTTCTGTGTTGTTAGGCTAATGTTAATGTTAGCTCTGATGGATTTCTACTGGAGGTTTTGGAATCGCTGATGTTGATAGAAAAGGCTGGTGTAATTTTATTTTTTAATATAAAATCATGTCACAATAAACAACCAATACATTCTATTTTAAAGTTAATTCAACTGTGTGGGAGAATTTCATTAGCATCGGATTACTTTAGTATGTAATGGATTTGTATTAAAAAATAAAAAAGTTTCTCCATAGCCCCAGTTTGGAACTGTGCCTCCCAGGTGTTGAAACAAACTGAGCCATCTTTGCTAATCAGCTCTCTTGCACGGTGCATCTAGACTGTCTGTATTACACTGTATAAATGCTGCAAGTACAGTAGAAAAATTTGACTATTTTTGCATCAATGTCAAGAGGGACCATTTTAATGCAGCTCTCATAATGATGACTTACACATTTGAACAGGCTCATTGGCTTCATATTACTGCTAAATGTCTAAGCATTACTAAAGGCTGGTCCGCTGAGAGCACAGGCAGCAGAGTTGCAAATACAGTCACGCATGGTCGGGGATCGACTCTGGGTCTATCGTTAAGGATGAAGGCTGATGGTGGAGGCAATTGTGTTGGAGGTCATTGGTACCTGCAATGCAGCTCCATGGGGGGGGGGGGGGTGTATTGATAGAGGGATATACTGTGCACTCCAGAGCACCTTCGCTAGCTGAATAGCTCCCCCCTCTCATGCAAGCCGTGTGGATTGTGTGCCCTTTGTACACACTATGCCTCATCTCTCTGCATTATTATTTCCATAATCGTTACTGCTGTGTGTTCATGAATATTCACATGGGGGTTACGTTTTGTACAAACGTGCCTACATACACAACAGCATGGAGGGAATCTTCTCGAGACATACACTGGTTTCTATTTGGGAGTTTGCATCATGCTTCTCAGCTTGATACAATCAGAAAGAATGTACCATGACAAGAACTGATTGTCTGACTAAGATTGTATGTATTGGAGTGAGTGAGGTCTATTGGGTGTGTGTCAGTTTGCATGGTGCTGTCATAAGTGTTCCACTGAAAGTGTAGATAAAAACAAAGAAACTACAGGACAATGAGATTTGAGGTAAGAGGGAGAAAGTATTTTTTCTTTTCAGTAAATACAGTAAACAGACTAACCATCCTGTACATATATTTTCCTATTCTGTCAAGCTGAAAACTCCAGGAGTAATCTGGCCGATTGCCCTTTGCCTTCTTCATTCCCAGGACTTTTTGGTGAACTTGGCCCTCTGGCCCATCTTTTTCCATTTCCTCACAATAAATAAATACTCTAATAAACAAAACATAAGACAAAAAAAACAAGAGGAGAATAAACAGCAGGGGTCCACAGCTGCTGACAAGGACCCTTCACTAGTTGCATAAAACAAAAAATCTACATTTATGGATGATCTTTACTATCAATAAAACAATCATTAAATGACCAAATAGTGATTTAGAAGATGAACTTAAAGATGGACGAACATCGAAGCGCAACGTAACCAACTCCAATAAATGCTGCCACTTTTAGTTTTACTGTTAAACTGTAACAATCCATGCTTATCCTCAGTCCAGTTGCTGAGCACCTTCAAACTGTATGTTACAATTTGTAATGAAAGCCAGAATAGACTGAGGAAATATAGAATAAAAAAACGCACCGCGCCTGGACTGTGTCAAGCGTAGCTGGGCCTGCAGATGATATATGAATGAAGTGGTGAACACTATAAATCCTGTGTGCCTCTAGTTTTGGCGCAGCGGCTCATGTCAGGCTAAATGGATGGAGTGCAGAGCCTAAACTCACAGTACTGCACATATGACACAAGCCAGAACAGATCAGACATGAGTTTAATGACTGTCTACTGCCGCCTCCACTCCCGTTCTTTAACCGCTCGCTCTCGCTTGCAGTTACTGTATTAATAAAATTTTCTCCGCTCAAGGGTGAGGATTTGTCCACACATTTCACGCATGTGAAGGGCTGTCATGACATAACATTTTGTAAGATGTATTTCAAGGTAACAACACTATGAGCTAGGAGGCGGCTGGTTGTTGGCGTGATGTATAAATGTGTGTCAGTGGAAGGTGAAGTAGCGAGGTGATCATTTAGTACTTCTAAGCTTTCATTTGACAAGATACATTCCATTGAATTATGCTCATTTTAGTTTGATTTAGTACTTGACGGGCATAAGTAGATGGAGTGGTGGAGTGTCTTTATTCAAATAACCTATAGGAACAAGTAATGTTAATCTACTCACAGCTAGAAAAGCTTTACTAATAGCAGGGCTCCCACTCCCTCTGAATATGCATTTTCCCAGATATTATGCATCAAATTACATAAGATACACGTGAAAGTATTTCTCACTGAAACCTTGAGTGAAGTGAGGAGATTTATGGCGATGCTGGGTGCTGTTCATTCTTGCTTCCTCTCCTTTAATGGCGTCTCTTTAAAAAGAGCCATAGGCAATTTTCCATGACAGGGCTGTGTTGTAATTTGGGAGGTAAAGTTCATGTGAAGCCATAAAAGCCCTGGAGTAAAGAAGCAGGCACCTCATTGTGGTCAGGCAGAACTGGGTTGACTGTGAAAAATAGGCGACTTACATGTTTTACATAGTGGGAAAATGTGATATTTTCCTTTTTTGATGTGTTTCGTGACCCTGACTGAACTAGAAACAACAGAGTTCATTATTCTTTTATTTTTTTTAAAGAATTGATTACCAATAAAAACATATAGAGCCCTTTTTGAGATCAAATACACACTCAGTGTCTGTAGTCAGTTGAAATAATGCATTTGCTCTACGAGACAAACTGCAGAGGTTGGTTGGAGTCACAAGATATCATTTATATCGCAGTTATACTAAATCAATTCAACAATAAAATAATTTCTTAAAAGTTCAGAATACTACTTGGAGAACTGTGGTAAGTAATTGTATTTGCATTCTATCTATTTTCAGGCCATTGAGGTGTGTGGGAGGGAGGTGATGATGGAAATAGACAGAGGAGGAGGACCATAAATAGTATATAATATGGATGTATCATCCGTGCTGACCTCAGTTATTCACACGGCATCCAATAATCCTGTTTATGCGTGTCACCATCTTGTGAGATTTTTACTCCGCCTCACGTCGGGGGGAGGGAGATACGCCCATCTAGCTGACGTATACGTCAGCTAGATAAATACCTCCGAGGCAAAGTGAGGGACAACGGGCGGAGACCTGTCACTCAAGAGATCGCGCCAATACATTTTAACCTCCAAAAGAATAAAAACTAGCCTGCTATAAAAAAAATCACCTCCCTCAGTGTTGTCATGGAGATATGACCTAAACATACAGACTAGAATGGTTTTGTGGACCAGGCTGTAAATAGGTTTAATAAGACTTTGAAAACGGGCCTGTCTAACAAGTGAGTCAAAGAAAAATTGCTCAGTCTTGGTACCACCCCGAGTGGAAGGTACTACAATTTTGGTCACTTCATGCTGGTAAAAATCGCTGAGTTTGGGGCTTGAGGAGGACACACTGGCACACCAAAAAGGAGCCAGGCCCAAGAGCTTTGTTTGAGGGATGAAACCTTATCATTGTGAGAATATTCAGTAATGTATTGCATCTCTGTCTGCCTGCTCAGCTTGTGATTAAGCACCTCTGCTGTCAAGCAGCCTAAAACCAACACAGTCATGAGACAATGCATCCTTTGTGACAGGTGTCAGATAGGCAGCCTTGATGTTTGGCCTCCAGCCCCTCAGTGTAGAGTAAAATCCCTGTGCAGATCGTTCACCACGGCTCCACATTATATGGGAGGAAATGAGTTCAAATACAACAGAGAGCATTGTTATCAATTGGTATTGCTAACAATGGCTAACCGAGGTGATTCTTAAAAGGTAAATGTACAAAAGGCGATTGCTAGAGGCGAATGTTCATGCTTTCTTCTAATTCCCCACATGTGCTACTGGAACGCGGGCAAGTGACGGAGGTGACGTCACTAACAGTGACGACCTCCGATCTTCCAATGTTAATGGAACGCAGCATAAGTGCAGTGACACAGCCATGACAGCAGGCCCTTTGCGGGAAACAGTATCTGTTGTTTGTTTTTTTCAATTTTTGTCCACTCATGCAGAAAATGGGTAAACCATAATGCGGTTTAGGAAACATTTGAAGGACGAGTCAATGCATAGGGAACCTGGGTGCAAGAGTAAATGTTGTTGCATTTTTGCCTGATATTGACTGCCAGCCCGCTGACAGCAGCAGAAGCCGTGTGGGAGACCAGCGCTCTATCTGTAACGGATAGTGATGAGAGTTGACCTTTGAGTCCTCATTTGACCACACAGGAGAGATCCCCCCGCCCCCACACACCACACACACTCACAGAACCATCATTTCCACTGCTCAAATTGGACACAGGCATCAAACCTAACAAGACAGGGAAAATAATTGACACTCTGTACATGGTCTTCCACTTTGCATTTCAGAGGCCCACACTGTTATCAAGCAGTTGGATGTATTCGGTGCGAGCTGAATTGTGGAATTTTCCGAACGTTTGCAATAATTGACCATATGTACAATTATTGCAATTATGTAATCACGGTAAAGTCACATGGTTTTTCTAGCTCAATCCCAAGTGACAACCGCGGAGGCTTCATGTTAGTGCCAATACAAAAGTAATTAAATTAAGTGCAGTTTGACTAATCCACCTCAAAGAAAACCCAGACTATATATAGTGAAGTGCCTGGGAAGAAACCCAACTCCTCCCACAAAATGTCAGTGCTATTTTACTAGGGGGTTTGGGCTACAATCCTTTACTTTATTTCTTATGACATGGGTCAACATCCATTAAAAAAGTGCTTATTTGTATAGGATGTGTACTCACAGTTTGTTTCCCTTGAGGGCAGCATGGTGCAGCAGGTTGAAGCCTCTGTGGTTCTGTTGGGTGAAGTCAATGTTAGGCACTGCAGCCAGGATCTCGATGATGTTGCGGAAATCTTTAGCAATGGCGTCATGGAGCGGTGTATCGCCGTAGGAATCCTGATGGGGGGGAGAAAAACATTGCTTTGAAGTGGGGCACAGTGAGTGAGTGTGTTGCACATTCTGGAGCCAACTAGATCTACAGGCCTTTTCTACAGGCAGAGCAAAATGTTCAGTGCCGTATAAAAAATTGTTAAGATGGGAATTGGATGGATAGCAGTATCTTAGTAAAGGGGACCGGCTAACACAATTCTGTTGCACAAACATAATATTGTTTGCGAGAATTGGTTGTACACAATGGCAACACAATGGGTGCTATCCTAAAATCCACACTATTTATACCACATTTGGGTGTAAATGGTGTGTGTGGATACTGGATGACATTCTCATGGTATGTGGCACAAACAAACTATTTCTGGGCTACTTCTCCATGATTCAAGCCGAGGAGAAACTCTCCTCAAGCAGATAAAAGAAGCAGTTAGTGAGTTCCAGGCCTGGTTGCAGGCATATGACAAAGTGTGGAAAATGACCTTAAAGAGACACTACATTGCCTTAATGAGGATGAGAGCCGAGGGGAAGCAGGGTCACAGTTAAACACCATAAATGTCTGAATTTGTGTGTTTACAACTGCTTGAAAGGCGTGAGTTCCTTGTGACATGTGAAAAGCAAATTATTGTCGCTGACAGAGAAGCTCATTCACTGGCTACCCAGACACTCACTCTATGGGCAATCCCCAGTCATTGGCTACATGCTAAGTCATGAGCTAACTCTATAATCCCCAGTGACCAGACAGACAGCAGTATGATAATGGCCTTTCTACTGTACAGAGCCTAGGCTGTGTAAACGTAGACCTGGTTTGGTTAATTTAGTTAAACATTAAGTAAGTAGCACAAACAAAGCAAAATCTTCACTGGGGTTTGTCGGGTGAGATATTTTTAATGAAATGCCAATCTGCAGTACTAGCCATTCAAGGGCCTCTCACCTGGAGATTGACATCAGCTGTATTTTCAGTTAGCACTCGCACCACGTCGGTGAAGCCCTTGTTGACAGCAATGTGGAGCGCCGAGCACATGGAGTTGTTCAGGAGGTTGACATTTGCCCCCTTGCTCAACAGCAGCCGTGTGATCTCTGCCTGATTACTGTACACAAGACACAATAAACAAAAAAAAGACACACACAAACACACACATTATTGCTCACATCCCATTGGATGATTCCATCTGTCTAAACAGAACTTTCAATTAAGTTAAAGGTGCCCTGAGGAATTTATGATCATCAGAGGAAAAATGTGACAATATTCAAAATTCTCGTAGCTACTTTAATTTAAACCAGTATGTCAAATCTAAAATGCTTATTCTGAAAACCTACTGGGAGGTACACTTGAGGGTAAAACAAATGACATCCTTTTTACTGTTTTTATCCAAACATTTAGTTTGCATGGTTTACTGATGGAAACACTTTTTCTCCCCAACAAGTACAACTTCCCGGAGAGATACTGCCAAATGCAGACTTCCTGAGCCCGTTTTAATAAGATGAGAGGAGGAGATTTGTTCAGCTGATTAGGCAACCCTTTAAAGCAGCCACTTCTCTGAATGGATTATCACAAGGTTAGGATAGGATCTCTACTGCCCACCTGTCACTCAGCAGTGTTTTCTAGGGCCACAGCACGCCGCATTTTGTTGTAACATCAAGGTGTGTGTGTGTGTGTGTGTGTGTGTGTGTGTGTGTTGTGTGTGTGTGGTGTGTGTGTGTGTGTTGTGTGTGTGTGTGTGTGTGTGTGTGTGTGTGTGTGTGCGGCGTTTTTGCCCTTTTCATGCCTTCAAATGTGTGAATGTGTAAAGTTTCCCTTTCTGCCTTGTAGTTGTTATATTCACTGTATTAAAGCAAATAACAGTATGTTTGGCATACTGAGAAGTTATTGAGACATCAACTGTATGTGTACATGTTGTAGTTATTCCAGGTTTTTTTATTTTCTGCTGGCCCTTGTCAAATGAACAAGTTTTGTCACATTACTTTATTGATCAAGCTGTGAGGGCATTCGGTTGACTGTTTACCCTGTTACGGAAAACAATGAAGAAATGTTAAAATATGGGTTTGAACTCACCCGAAGGCCGTGTAGTGCAAAGCCGTGTCTCCGTCCTCATCCTTGACCTCTATGGAGCCGTTGGCCTGCAGCAGGGCCTTCACCACCTCCATGTGGCCCTGGTGAGCGGCCACCTGCAGTGCAGTCTTGCCCTGGTTCTTTATATCCACCTGCCAGACACACAGGCGTAGTGGGGGATTCATTAGGAGGCAATGAGATGGTCTGGGACACTCATGCAAGCGCAACACATATGGGCTGGAAATAATCCGAGGAGCAGCAACAACAACCATGTTCGTCATACACTTGTTACATAATCCTAATACTATTCTGTTTACTTTACTGCAACATATTATGCAACTCTCATACAACAAGGCAAGGCAAATGTATTTATCATAGCACAAATGAGACACAAGGCAATTCAAAGTGCTTTACATAAAAATACGGGGCATAAAAATACTTTAAACATTAAGACATAAGAAAATATTGAGATTTTAAAGATAATCAGACAAGGAGTGACAACAGGAAGACAACTATTTTTTAAATGAAAACGAATTGCATTTACAAGACATTAAAAACAAGTGGAAAAAAACGATATTATATTTTATATTCTATGCTGTACTTTACTATGTAATTATGTTGTGCTAAAATACTACATTTTACAGGATACCATTTTTTATATCAAACATGTATTTTATTATACTTTATTATGTACTTTTTTGAAACACTACTGTATTTGAGTTTTTGTTTAAGTGCAACACTGGTCGGGGGATACTGTGTGTTTACTGCTTGACCCCTTTGAGGTCACAGAAACCTCCCCACTCAGCCCACTCCCCTGATGTATACAGTAAATACAGCAGTCAACTGTCAGCAGTGTGGAGAGTATGAAAGACAGCCAGTATGCAACTTTTATTTATACTGCAGCAACAGAAACATTACCCCTACTACTTGTAAGCTAGAAGATTCCATCCTCTGCTGCCTCATCACTTGGCTATAGAGTAACAGTTCAGACGTGCCTGTCAGTCAGGGTTCCAACGCATGTTTTTGAATGTGTTAAGGATGTGAGGTTCAAGGCATGTTTTCTTCTTACTGCTTTAATATAATAAATATGCCAGTATATTTTACACACCTGGTGACTCATTTGATCATTTATAATGTTGCCGGATTCAAATGCTTTTAAATTCTACAGTATCCTTGCTTGTGTTACAATACAAGTTCTGTGTTAATCTTTTTTTCGTCTCATCAAATCAGAATCAGAGCAATTACAATCTTATTTTCAAATGCCACTTCTCTGGGTCACTCTGGCCCCTCAAACTCCCCGGCCCTAGTCTCATGGGTGTCCTGGTGGGCAGAGCTCTTGGAACGGGGCAGTGGACTGCAGCAAGAGAGAGAAGGAGTGCTGCACTAACCTTGTCGGGATACTTCTGCACCAGCTCCCGCACTTTGTTGGCACTGCCGTGTGCTGCCTCGATCACCAGCCTGCTGGGGTTGTCCAGCTCTGTAGACTGAGAGAGCAGCTTCTCCAACACTGAGATGACTGTACCTGTACAAGGACCATAGACAGGTAGAGAGGAGGGGGAAGGGAGGGTTCGGGAGGGAGGGAGGGAGGGAGGGAGGGAGGGAGGGAGGGAGGGAGGGAGGGAGGGAGGGAGGGAGGAGGGTTGTGAAAAGGGGGGATGGACAAGAGAGACAAAAGGAGTTCGTTTAGCACAATCATTCCCATATATGAAAAACATGAATCAGAAATGGTGTCGCAAAGCCTTCCGGACGGCCAGAAATCCCATCACAAAGACACACTTGTTAATGGGGTTTGTCAGAGCCGAGCTCAATGCAAAACCACAGGAATGAGTCAAAATGTCCCCCCCCCATGCAGTGCAATAATCTCACACGCACTCAAAAACACACACACACACACGCCACTCTGTTGTTGTCAACCACCCATCCGCCAAGGTGAACACACATGCACAGAGAAGATTTAGTCACGATTAAGAGACTACTGAGAACTTCTCAAATGACGACAAGTGTCCACTGATCTGCCAAAGCGTCTGGCAGCCAGCAGGAAATGATCAAGACATGCTGATGGAGAAGAAGAACATTCCAAGAAATGACACCCACGATACACACATCGTTGAAAGAAAAGACAAGACAGGACAATGTCATTGACTGTGTGGGCCAATGAATTGCCACAGTGAGTTGTAGCCTGTTGTGTGAAAGCATGCATGACAGAGACAGAGCTGGAAAAGGAAGCATGGGGTTAGGGAGTAATGAGTGCACAGCAGAGGCTGGGGCGTTACAGATGAGAGACCCAGGGGCCCGGCAGAGGCCTTACTTCCTGATTGGCTGGGGTTCTCTGCTGTCATGAGGTTGGCGTCCACCTCCACGGGCTGGGCAGCGAGGCAGGCCGGGTTGAAGGTCCACGTCTGGCCTCCAAACGCCACACGCAGGTCCCCATCTGCATAGACCTTCAGCACCTTCCCCACCTGGCCAAGCACCTACAGGACAATAGACAAGGTAAGGTGGATGTGGAGCAGATGGGTGAGAAGGGCCTTTAAGGGTGCATTCACACTAGGCATTCATACCGTGCACAAGCACAATTGACAGGCTAATGTCTAGTTTGTTGGACCGGTGTGAGTGCTCCGTAATAGTGCTCAAGCACGGTACACTTCCTTGGTCCTGGCACGGTTGGAAGAGGTGAGCTTCAGCACGGTACGGATGCTAATGACGGAGAACAAGCTGGCACGAGCATGTGCATAGACGGCAGTCCTGACATCAATTTATATGAGACTGTTCCCCAGGAATCAATATGTCCAAAAACAATTGCGCTCAGGCACGGTACGGATCAATCGGGCCAAGTGTGAGTGCTCCCTTTATAAGGTTTAAACAAGGGAAAACGTTTACAGGGACAAATTAAGTGATACATAGTAGAAAAACTGGTGGTGGTGTGGTTAGAGCGGTCAGTTCTCTGCATGTCATTCCCCTCTATGCCCCATTTCAACTCTGTCTCTCCAAATCTGTCTAATAAAGTGAAAAATGCCAAAACATTATCTTAAAAAAGAAAACAAATCTAAGCAACTAGGAACTATTCATGGTGTTTACAGGAGCAAATTCCGTGCCCAATTAATATTAGTTAAGAAACCAGGCCGCATTCGAGGAAACAGCTCTAAACTGGATGACTTCCTGATGTAAATCCTATAATCATGAAGTACGTCACTATTCATTCTGAGGGGTGCCTGCCAAATCAAGGCTTTACTCTAAGTGATACAGTTAGTCATGCACTGGACAGGAGGTAACTTCAATTTACAGAGGAAAGACTAATTTAGTCTCAATTCTTGATTAGGAATTCCAATTCAAGTTATACATCAAAACACGCAAGTCCAAGGTCAAAGTTTCTGACTGACTCGAGTCAAGTCCACAGCTCTGCCACAGTATAGGGGTGTAAAATCGCTGGTTTCAGCACAATACGATATTACATTAATTCATCAGACAATGATATTTGCCAATATCACAAAAAAACTAAAATAAGATTTAACTATTTTATTTCTGAGCACTTCCAGATATTTAAATGTTAAAAAACGATTATTTTAGTAGAAATATAGTGTCACACTCAAGATGTACAGAGAGAAAAATAAAATGTATGTTGGATTTTTCGCCAATTAATCGATATAACAATTTATATCGATGTATCTTTACACCCCTTCAACAGTATGTCAGCCTTTCTTTTTTACTACTGTTAAAATACCATCAAGAGTTTGTATTATGAGGCTAAATGAGCATACAGGAGCCATGCTGTCCGTCCACTCTCCATGGCCAGCCTGCAGTCTCTTCACACTGTCCATGTCCTCCAATACTCGTACTAGTTCGGTGACCCCGAAAGTGTTCACCTAGTGCAAAAGGACAGACGGACACGTGTGTTAAGCTACTAAAATACAGCTGAAGATAAACTTGATTGTGAGAATTCAGTGCTGTAATGTATTGAAGTTCTGACCGATGTAGGATCCTCTGGCAGGAGCTTGTGTACCTTGGTGAGGGCCCCGGGATGGAAGGTCCAGCGGATGTTGTTGCTGTATTGGACTCTGACATCGCCTCGGTCAGTGATTCTATGCACACTCCCGATCCGGCAAATGTACTGCAAACGCAAACACAAAACAGGCTGTTTTTTCACTCTGGTTCTTCTCTCCCCCTGCATGGCCGTGACCTTAATTTTCCCTTGAGCAGCTGTGATTTGAGAGTTGGGGATGCTTTGTTCTTTTCCCTCTGCTGAACGCCTATATCCATCTGAGCCTCTTATATAAATATTCTCAATGCCAGCTTCAAGTGGCACATATGTTTTGGGTTGTGAGGCCATGTTTGTCAGAGTACATACTATGTGCAAAGTACAAAGAGTTCATTTGGAGATAAAGAAATAGGGGGTGGGGGGGTGGGGGGTATAGTAAAACTGAACTGGGAGTAATGTAACGCTGTATGATATTTGATATCAAAAGTTTGGTGTCTCAATAAGCAAAAATCTGAATTGAAATAAATGTTCATAACTATTATACAACTTGTCTATTGCCTAGAGTCAGTAAAGCAGGACTGTGTGGTCGTATCAAACGCTCTTCATGGCAACAGTCATTGTTTTCATAGAAGGTTCAGGCCGAGAACTGCTTTGATAGGTTCAAAATACTTATTGTGTAATAAGAACCAGAGCATAGCCCCGCCTTATGTAAACTGAATTTCTGAAGTTTATCAAACTAAGATGACAATATCTTCAACCTAATTTTTTTCAGACGCTTACTATCTGTCAACTCACTCAAAATGACATTGTTAGAAGGATTGAATGGATTTGAGTTTACAGGGGCTTTAATACCTCTGCCATTTTGGGGTTCCACCCTCCGTGGCCCTCCTGCATCTGTCGCAGGATGTCCACCTCCAGCAGACACTTGACCTTGTCTCCCTGCAGGAAGGAGTGGCTGCCTGCACTGTCCTGGCGCTGGAGCTCTGCGTGCTCTCCTGAAAGACAAGTGTTAGCATCAGCAAATATACAAGGGACTTACCAAAACCAACACATAATCTGGGCTTGAAGTCAGCTTTTTACTGTAATGTTTAACTAACATTACAACATATAGGACACACAGAGCATACTTCAATTTTAAATAAGAATTTAGAAACTGTCACTTTAATTTGTCATATATTGACCGATTAACATAACACAGAAAGGATTTATAAATTATTAGTCCATGGGCCAGATCAAAAGCAGTTCACCTGAGGGGGAGGTTAACTTAATCCACTGATAACTCTGGTTCACCTGCCACTCAGGAAGGGTTATCATACCAAGTTATCATCTACAGACATGTATCTTTTCAAAAAGTATTTGGAACCTTTGCCACCTTGGCTGGTACCGACAAGTGAAAGTTCAGGCTCCGGCCCATGGACTATATGTTATGACATAACAGACTAGAATCTGATTTGTTTTATATACTGTCAAATTTGCAGTGTGGTTCCTTAAGAAATAAATAACAAATAAATGCATACCCTGAAACAGGAATTGGTCATGCCTTACCTAATTTTGGTAAGTGGTCTTTGTAGTAGAAGCCTCCCTGGCCGTCAGACACGTATTTGAGGTCTACCTTGCCCTTGTGTCCCATGCGGTAGACATTGGTCGTGCCATTAGACCAGGTGACACTAGCCACGCTGCGACCAGACTCTGTGTCCCAGCCGCGAATGTCCACTACCTTCCCAACCTTACCCTCCCCGCCTACACACACACACACACACACACAAATGCACAAATATTCAAGAAACAACAATGCATCAGTGTGTTGGAGGGGGGGGGGGGGGAGACAAAGGCAGTGGAAGAAAAAAAATCAGCTCATTGACACTCATTTGCTAAAGAAAGTGGATTTTGATAAGAAACATTAACATACATGTAATCATCAACAGTTAAGAGTGACACCACACACACACTGTAAACAAATGGGACAAATGAGATGACAGACACACCGGTGTACAACAGACATTTTCCTTGTAGGGACATACGATGGCAAGTCAAAGTCATTCACTTTGATTTTTCTAAATTCAGCTCAGTCTTCAAAGGATTAGAAACTACTGATACAAATCCAGATTCCCCCTTCTTGATTCAAATTTGAAAAAAAAAAAAAATCACCATTAAAGCACACAACCTTGTTAAACTATTAAAGTCATGGAGTTGCCCTAGTGCCTGACCACAGCAACTGAACAGTTGACCCGTAAAACTACATGTGGGATGGGGCCTTCCGAGCATGCTCAGAGCTTCCTGTATATGCACATACCGCACACACACCATTAAAGCCTGATGAGTGACTAAACCAAACCCCAGGGGCCTAGATTTCAAAGACACCAAAAGGACATTTTGACTCATTCGCTCTATCCCAGAACGTTTCTATTCTCAGAGAGACAACGCTGACCCAAGACCCGGAAACATAAAGACATATTAGCATTCCCTGCTTTCCCTAGAGGGAGAAGTCAAGGGCTTTCATTTAGCCCACTCATGAGGAAGATTGCTCTCAATTTACTATTCAAACTATTTCAAATTTCAGCAAGCACGGCCTGATTTCTGTGTCAAAGTGAGACCATTTTTCAAAAGGGCAACAGTGTAGCCCTGTAGACAACCATGGAAGCCCTTGAATACACAATTCAAAAGCAAGGAAAAATAGTGTCCATTCTCTACTGCCTTGACACACATAGACTATAACTAGGTGTATGCCTCTACACACGGCTGGTGAAAGAAAAACATGGAACATAAATGTTACTGAACAAGGACACACACACACACACACACACACACACACACACACACACACACACACACACACACACACACACACACACACACACACACTAACCACTACACACCTAAAAAAAACAGAACATAAATGTACAACAACACACACACACACAACACACACACACACACACACACACACACACACACACACCACACACAGCACACAGCATCTGTTGAACAGGCTCAGTTGACTCACTGGCAATGGAAGTGCACACAGACACACACTAACACGACATTTGGCTGAGACTAATGAGACGTGAGGTTAGAATGTTAATGTGGGTTGTGGATGGTGGAACACTTTGAAGAGGTACAGCTCCGTGATAAAGAAGGTAGGGGGGCCTGCTGAGTCGGCAGCGCCAAATGAGTGCTTCCAGTCCCCCCCAGCCTCCCCCCACACTCCCCACCTAAACAACAGCATCACTCACTCACACCGTCTTGGTTGCCCCAGTCCCAGTCAGGTCCACGAACCACTTTGACCCCCTGGAAGATTCCTTTGAGGATGATCCGCGGGAGGTTCTGCCTTGGTGCCAAGATCACTCTGTGGTAAGACAAGGAGACACAACTTAACAAAATGCTATAAAGCAAGTCATGTACAAGTCCTGCTATGCATATTAAAATGAAAACATTCCCTGTCTTCCATTATAAACCTAGTAATGCATGAAGAAAGGCCATAGCAGAAAGAAAAGAAACACAGAAAATATGTAATTGTAATGAGAGAAATAGGTATAGTGTGATGAGAGATATAGAATATTGTATTTCTCCTGTATGTCTCCTAAACTGAAATGTTAGATTCATCAAATGCTTATTCTAAAAGCGCTCAGACAAGTTACACCTATCCTATTGTCTTATAATCAGACACCCCCCCCCCACATTTCCTCCTCACATAATATCTCTATACTTTTAAGTAAATATATTAAGTGTGATGTACTTTGATGCAAGTTTGTAAACATGTGTCAGCCATGTTACTGATTGATAATCAAGTGATCATTACAAGCTTACGAAATACATATCATCCTTGAAAGACCTTATAAACATTGGACATGAGCTGTATGTGCTGTACAAACCAAATAGATTTGGAATATGAATCATCCATCAAACAAACAAAGGGCATTTTCCAGACTTCTAAAAGCAGATCAACAGAACACAATTTAATAAATTAATCGTATTATGGTTACAGGCTTTGCTCAAATGTGATGAGACTAAAAATAGAACAAGTTGCAGTGATCTCCTGACAAGACAACTGACCAACAATGTACCTTCTACTGAGCCTTGTTTAAATACAATTCAATAGTTCTCATCAAAATACATACTGAATGCATTTCCTAGTGTACAAATAACAAACACATGTCACCCCCATTTATAATTGCGTCCTACTGGGTACTCGCATATCAAAGCATCAATGTTGATAGTGATGTTTGCCAGACCACTTGTCATTAGTTTGCTGTCTACTGTAAACAAACACACCTCAACACAGATTCAGACACCCAGATCCTCACAATCTGACATACCTTATGGTAAATATTTGATCAGATCTTGGTGCAAAGGAGCTGCCTATTCCCATACTTTCTCCAAGAGATCAAGCCGCAGCTTCCATTCAAGCCAAACAGCTTTTTGGACGGACTGAAAGTCATATGAAATCCGGTGTTATCAAAAGGAAAAGAGCCTTGTTTCATCCCCCGTCACTGGACATATTCTGCAGGTTGCTGCGTGCTACAGCAGGAAAACAGCAGTGCATGTGGCGCTTTGAGTAAGTCTGATCTCAGCATGGGACTGAGCTTGGACAGGTCTCTGCTGAGAATGGTGTGCATCCGAGGAGAGAGAGCTTTGAGCCTAATCCCTGGACGGCAGAGCTAAAGGAAAGCAGGACACCTCAGGGCAAAGGCGTAGAGCATGTCCATGTTTGTATGGATGCTGGAAAGTTCTGTATCTAAACGGGTTGATTGATACAATTATGAGATGAGCAAAAAGGATCAATCTAAAACACAACTTTTAGTACATCTTTAATGGATTCAATTGTTTGTGTTGTTGTTTTTTACCTTTTTGAGGAATTAAGGATATAAATAGTACAATTGGGGATGCGGCTAATTAAAGCAATGCCGGACTAACTTCCTGAACTGGTAGTATTAAGGGTCACGAAGAGAATGTAGCCAGCTCTGCCAATATCCTGACGACACAAAGCAGATTTAGTTCAGACCTGAAGGATTGACTGAAAAGCTATAACGAGAGTAGTACCGTCTGTGACGCAAGAGCCACTGCACGGTGAGAGAGGGCTAATCCTGAAACAACATGGAAACTGACAGACGTCCCCGTTTCATGACAAACAAACGGCGACCTCACTGTTGTTTTCATGTGGGTTTTCTCAGTGGACCTACTCAGAGCTCTTTCCAGGGATAAAGATTTCTAATCCCGGTTGACCAAATGTCCCCTCTGGTCCCAGACAGGAAGAGAAACTGGGCAAGAACTACACATACTGGCAACAAGTATATGTCCACAACAGTCGGCCATGGGTTAGCTGTACTGTTTAGGGTAAACACTGTAGAATTCACAGAATTACCAATTGTTTGCAGTTATCCAAAGTACATACACAGCCACTGTGAGGCTATGAACGTGTGTAATGTCAGTCCGCAACAATTGTCGGTCCTTTTTGCATGTACTGTAATGTGCTTGCGGTGCATATAAAAGGTCAGCTATTATGCAAAAAGCATTTTTTTTTGCATAACACTTTCTCTTATTCTCTGAAAACCTGTGTTCGAAAAACCCCAGTCAGATTCCCTCCCCCTTATGACGTCATAAGGTAGAACCCACACCCCCTCATTACCAACCAAACTTATCACTACCTCAACCTGTGATTAGCACACCCCAGATACCCCTGAATCTAACTAGATGTTGGATTCAAACCGGCAGTTATATTCAGGGCCAATCAGAGTCGACTGGGCTTTTTGGAAGACTGGGCTTAAAGAGACAGGCACTAAAACAGAGTGTTTCATACAGAGGCTGAAAAGAGGATCTTCATCAATGGCACTGTGAAAAATGACACTACACCATGAAAACAGTTTCTTGTAGAAACCCAAATCACAATTTTTTATAATTTAGCTTTAATGCTGTGAAGCACAAGCTAAGCTTTAGTTTGCTTTAGTCAACACTTCTGCTACCAAAGAACCATAACCTTTATCAGATACATTAAAGAAAAACACTGCTCTGTGATGGGAGTGGAAAAGAGGAAAAAGTGTGAAAATCTATATGCATACAATTTCAAACAAGAAATAAGCCAGACGAATCAGTTGGCCCACTAAAACTGAATATAGGTTGAAATTCAGGAAACCTCTGTCTGGAGGACACAGGATGTGCCTTTAACATGAATGGAGGAAGTTAGGTGGAGCTTGATGTGCAAGTGAAGGATTAGACACTGAGTCGACCAGACATGCTCCCTGGAAGTGCGTGTGTGTGTGTTGTTTGTGTGTTGAAGAGCAGATTAACCAGCTGCATACCAACCATCTCCTCGTAAACATATGGCACACACATATGCTGCCATTAGCCCTGCAAGCACGCACACACACACACTCACACACGCACACACACACAAACAAACACACACACACCACTTTATGAGAGACATTCACACTGGACAAATTACAAGGCAACAATATCTGAATCAAACTAATACCCTGAAATCCTCTGAAAACAAAAAAGAGGCCCGGGGGCTGTTGAGGGAGACACACCTAGGGATGGGGATCGTTAATATTTATTGATATCGATACCTTTATCGATACGCCTTATCGATCCGGGTCTTTATCGATACCACTATCGATACTTTTCTATTATTATTATTATAAATATTTTGAAGAAAATTTTATTTTTGGTTTTAAAAAATCAAGTGTATACTATCTATGAAACAAATATATAAATGTTCGCACTTGTTGGTTAATGTATTGTCTACTGTCACTTTTCATCATGTTTTAGTGATTAGGAAAATATTTAGAAAATAAATAATTGTATTTTAAATTCAATTACATTTTTAATAAAATATTGGCATCAGTAGTTTAATTATATATTTTAAAATGATGAGAGCACTATACAACTATATTACTCATGTTTCTCGCCAAAAACTCAATTTCCCATTCCTTTACGTTACACTTGAACGCATCATGATAACCTAATGGTCGTTTTACTGAGCCATCCTGAACACATCATCACGCAGCACGTCTGAAAACTTTGTTTACTTTTTAAGCTAACTAGCTTGTATGCTGCCGATTACAACACGGATTTCACAATTGGATTGCTATTTTTAACCGACGGGACAACAAGCTACATAGTGTGTGTGCGTTTACCGCTGGTACTTTGTGGATGATGAAGACGGGCCCGTTTGTGGTGCGGCGGCAGCAGCAGCAGCAGCAGGAGGAGGAGTTGACAGTCTTTTCAATCCGGAGACAGTCGAAGGTACTGCATTTGGTCTTTATTTGATGCACAATGCTGATGTGCTTGGCCATTGAGGTTGCATTCCCCCCTTTACAAGAAATTATTTTGCAACATAAGTTGCATTTCGCTTCTGCTTTATCTTCGAGCTTGGTAAAATAAAGCCAAACCTAGACCTTTTCGCCCGTTCAGCCATCCTCGCGAGCGAAGTTAACTGCCAGACTTCACTTGTTTTACTTTTAATACCTGTTTGCATTTCATTCATAAACATTGGCGGACACGCAGCAGTGATTGGTTTGATTTGATTTAAATGCCGTGACGCGACTCGAGGGACACACAATTGCGTTACAGGACCTACGGGAGAAAAAAAAACGATGAGACTCGATAGTGGTATCGATAAGCCCAAACGTTATTGATTTTCGGGTTTTGAAAAAAGTGGAACCGGGTCCTTGATAGAACCGGGTTTCGATCCCCATCCCTACACACCAGTGCCATAATACAACACTGGTACACAGCTTGATGCTTTAAACCTCCAATTTTATTGCACCTGTTATTTAATATGGTTGCGTTCCGAATCGCATACTTTCTACTATATAGTATGTAGAAAAAAGATTTAGGATGTCCCGATTCTTGTGGCCAGATTTAGGATGGTTAGAAGTACCCGGATGTCCTACTTCATGCGGCCAAGATTGTTAGTGTTGAAAAGTGCATCCTATTTGGGCGATTCTGACCCACAATCCAGTGCGCACGTGAAGTGACGTAACATCGACGAAGCCTCCATATGAAAACAAACGGGACGCGACGGATATAGAAGCAAGAGGCAAGATCAAGGCGCAATGTTATGATGAAATAAGAGAGAAAAGTATGTCCCAATAGTATGCCTACTGCATCCTAACTAGATTCTTTTTATCATCGGATGTAGTATGTAGAATAGAAAAAAGAAAGAGTATGCGATTCGGAACGCAACCTAAGTGTCTCTCTGGGAGGCTGAAAATATTAAGCATGCTAATTCACACACCTGAAAATGTGAGCATGCTAATCCAGTTACATTAATTACAACACTTGTATACAGTACATGCGGCTCAGCTCTCACACCGTGTTTGTGATGGTTCATAGATCTACCCTGCTTAAGTTGTCATTAAACCCTAACAGATGTTTGGTCCACATGAAAGGAGCCCCAGTTCAATATGCTCATCTCAAAAACACAAGTCTCCTTATAGTAATCAATGCTGGCACAACAACAAGTCCCACCCATGATGAACCAGAGCTAAATATGCCTTTCCGTGAAAAATATCCAGTGCATCCCATGACTGCCCCATTGTATATTAGCTGTTTTATAATGCTGTCATTGGAATATGGGTCAGTGGGGGTCTGGCAATAAAGAAGGACTGTGTGTTTGGCACCACATGCTCCAGAGAGCTGATGAGGAAAGAAGAGACTTTCATGTGCTGATCTTCCAGATGTAGCCTACACTCTGACCACAACTCATCAAATATGTCTTTGATAGAATCATGAAGGGAGAAGGCCAAAGGCTGAATGTTACAAATGGACCATTTCATGTCCACATGATGAGCAGCTAATTGTGAATTATAGTAATGTCTCTATATATGGTCTGCAGATATGTATTTTTTTTTTTTTGCATTTTTCATGCTTTATTTAACAGTGTGAAGAGACAGAGGTGAAATGGGGCAGAGAGGGGAATGACACGCATGACATTTACAAGAGCAAGTTTCAAATGTCCGGCTGCAAGTGAATGCAGCCAGGTAATATTGACTCAGTCTAAAGTCAGCGATGATTACTCTCACAAATCAAAAAGCTAAATTATCAAACAAAGCTATCTCTTCCTCCCTCTGTCCACTGCACACTTAGTCACTACTAGTATCTTAAAGGAAGTAAATGAGGATTAAAACCTCATTTTGCACTTTATTATTTTTAAATATTTTAAGATTGCAGGCTAGTAAAATAGCACCAGCCACTACATTCTCAATGATAGACATGAATAATCACTCCTTTTTTTACAGTCTAAACCAATTTCAACAATACAGGAGAATAAATATTTGAAAGCAATACAGAATGCATGATATTATTACTGCATTGTATTTTATTCTATTTGTGTCAATTACTTTACATAAACTTTATTAAAATGTGTCCAAAACCAAGGTTTAATCACAACTGTCACCCTTGAAATTAATTAATTATTTTGTTAAATTTTATCTATAGGCCTTTGTATAAGGATTCTTCCTCATTCTTATCACACTATTTTTAATTAAAGTCTTAGATTGTCCTTATCAATTGCTCATAATAACCAGTAGGCTTACTTCTGTGTTGGACATTACTGAACCTCTTCCCATTTACAGCACCCCTCTTAAGAAAATAGTTCCAACGTCACTGTTTGTGTATGTGTTATGTGGCTCATAGTTATGGAGGGGACCTTGTGATAGGAGACTAGGCTATTTTGTGTTCATGCATATACACTGTAACATCCCATGAATATTGGTCTCTTTGTTTTAGACAGCAACAAGATTCTGTTTAACCTAAAACAGTAGTATTTATTGAAAAATAAGCTAAATAACAGTGGAAGTTAGTTGTAATTTTTCCCCCAGTGTCCTTGAACTGTAGCACTTTCTTTCTGTTATTCGCCAGATCGACTGCTGGACCTGAATGTGTATGTGTGTGTAAACTTCACAGGTCACTGTTTGTGAGCAAACACAGGAAAATGTCACACAATATTTATATGAATGATTGTATCTGTATTGTATGTAAATAATTGGAATCTTTGAATAAACTGATATTTGCACTCAAGTTAGACTGATGATTGAGATCTGATGGGAATATCTCATATTAACACAGACAAATACCAGAGACTTACTGTTAACTAAAGTACTAATTGCAGCTCTCTTTGAATAGATTTTGAGCCCAATGCTGGTGTATTAGTGCAGGTGTTTGTTGTGAGGCAGGTAATGTAGTAATTATTCAGTAATAATAATCTTAAATTTGTCTGACACCTTTTATGTTTAAATGTAAGGCTTCACTTGTGCCACAATACATAAGTATAATGTTATTTAGTCAACATATCTAAATGTGGGGGCTTTCCCAAGTAAATATGGATTTATATGCCTTTAATTAAATCGGCATACTGTATACATCTGACACAGGTTGCCACCCCTTAAAATCTCATGCCACCCTCTTGCCACCCCATGAATATTTTTCTAGATCCGCCCCTGACTTTGTGTCAACTCATTTGACGATGGCATGAATGTAACCGACATTCATTTATATGAAAAGGTTACGCACTATAGCTTTAAATTCCTACAACTGCAAAGAGAACATGGATTGGTGAAGTAAAAGTAATGGTTGGAACACTGAGTGGAAATCACAATGAAGTCAGTGTAACATTGCTGCCAACAATGCCGTCGCTAAGCAAATATGGAATGGAACTTAAATAATGAGCACCAAAGCAATGTGCCAAGCACTGTCTAAAAGTCATAAATAGTCTATTCAGGAGCGCAGGCGAGCCATGAAGATTTACTCGGCTCACTCTGCTATGCCAGCCTTGGACATCAATACGCCATTCATGTTGCAGATTCCATTAAAAATAATCTCCCCAAGAGCCATAATGGTGACAGGAGCATTGTGTTATGAGTGACCTCCATCCATTCAAAAGGGCTGAAGACAAGCGTCTTAAACGGAGCTCCATTTTCTTAATATTATTTGGATTAGGGGCGCCCTTAGCTCAGTTGGTAGGGCGTCCCCCCCCCCCCCCCCCCGGGCCGAGCCCAGCAGCAGACCCAGGTTCGATTCCCGCCCACGGTCGTTCTCTGCATGTCACTCCCCTCTCTGCCCCATTTCACCTCTGTCTCTCTGCACTGTCAATAAAGCATAAAAATGCCAAAAAATATCTTATATATATATATATATATTATTCGGATTAGTGAAACTAATTACAGGGATGAGGTTGTTTTGAATGGCTATATTCACCCCTTGATGAAATGTAAAAGTCTGTGTGTAATAGTCCCGATTATTTGTCTATATTTAACATTCACAGGGTTTGAATTAGTTTCAGCTGACATTTTTAAGTGAATCATCTGAAATGAGCTTTGTGTACCAAAACACAGGGGACGTGCTGTGGAGCTGCAATTTCATCCCCATTTCACTTGTGCTTCCACTTTGTCTTCCGATGTCTCACATTTAAACTTCAAACGATTTCTACAGGCAAGTAAACAACAGAAAATTCTAACAGTACGATTGAGTCTGTATTGACATTCTACTTAAAATTACGCATTTAGCAAAAAAGGGAATCTTTTGACTTATTTTTAGTTTTCCAGGTTAAGCATCGCTACACACCACTGCTACAAGCTTTACATACAGTATACCAGATTTACACCAGAAAGATTTTCCACAAAGGCAAGTTCTATATTACACAGTATTCTTTTTTTAAACCAATCTAAACTATGATCTAACACATCTGATCATGTCATGTCATTTTCAATTTGTTGATATATACGGTAATTGAATGTATCCCAAAACTGAAATTGTGTACCATGCTGTAAATAATTTGAATTATATAGACTTATAGCGTGTCTAAAAAATTTAAATAATGCCAATTGAATACATTGATAAATGACTTGTCTCCACTGAGGAAGTCTGTTTAGAGGGTCACACAAAGGGGTTTGTTGTGCTGAGCAAAACAACATTTCAGCATCAATGACAAATCAATACTTCTTGCACTGAAGATAAACTGTGGTGGGAGCTGAATGTGCCATCAGAACGGTAAGTGATCACTGCACTATTTTGACTCACTGCACGAGATATGGTTTCACCTAAAGCCAAAAATCAAGGAAGTCATGACCAGGTCAGGATCTGGAGCTAGAGATGTAACTATTGATGTGTCACCCTGATGCATAAACTAACCCTTTTTAAGGATGTGCTGAAATTGTGAATATGTCATGGTGTCTGTCCCACTAGGTATTTCCAAAGTCAGAAAGGTCCAGATCCTACATATAATGGCTTTAATGAATACACACTTTTTGCTCATCCTGATTGGTTCAAATTGTGGTTTCAGAACTCCATTTGAATTATAACCACTTTTGAATCTTATCTTTAACTTGAACATTGAATCAAATCCAAGCTAAAGATTAACTCTTCTTCCCACCCTTGTTTGCACCATGCATTGTATAGCCGGCACAGGCACATAAATGGGACCGTGTTGGACCTGGCCCAGACTATGGGGGAAATCTGGGTCATATACCTCACCTTGTTAGAATGAAAACAGGCCATCCAGCTGACATTCAGAAAGTGCCTGAAGCAGTTTAGGAGCTTTACTGTGAATCCATGCAGAAGAGTGGATTCTGAAGATAGAACTCACTCCACTACATCTGGATACAAGGAACAATCGGCTAACCAAACATTCATCTGCAGCAAGGCCACATGTGGTTTGCCTAAGCTGTCTTCACACACAATAACAACAACACCTTTCCATTACAAGTGCCCTTGTAACACATATATATATATATTCTGCTGGATGTCGTTAATAACGTTACTTTTTAAAGAATATTTGATGTCATTTCATAAACAGTTATATACCATTTACTTACATAAACTAAAGCTGAAACCAGCTTACTTTTGTTTTTCTGTGAATGACACAGATAAAGTGAAACCTGATATAACCACAAAGAACAATGGAAAATGAATATCCTGAAATACAAACCAGCAAGCGGAATCGAGACACCTTCTCTGCTATTCCCTTTCAGGTCCCTTGAAAATATAGCAGGGAGGGACTCGGTGAAAAACCAGTGTCAAATGTTGGTGTCAAGGGGTCGACACAGGCTACTGTATACGACCCGTACACAAACTGACTTGTGATCAAAGCCTTCTGTTGAAACTGCTCTGCTTTAATATTAACATGATACAAACTTAATCCTAAACCTTATGTCATCCTATGGCACTGGTTTCAAATTTAAAACATTTGTTAGGAAGTTAACCCTTATCTGAAAAATATCAGGCCAGGGAACTGGGAAAATACCACAACCAGACAACATATAAGTTTAACAGAAAAAAGCACTAGACATCCTGTTCTTACCTCCGATGACTCGGAACAGTGCAAGCTACAGTAGTTGAATGGACATTTCTTAAAGGGACACCACCATTATCAGAATTTGAACGAGGAGCCATTGTCCTGAGAAAGTGTCAGAGTGCTACTCACGGCTGGGAGTGTGCCGTCTCGTAGCGCTCAAACGCGTGGCCCAGGTCGTGCTTGTTGTTCATGTAACACTGGGTGCAAAGGTCGTAGTCGAAGCACACCTTGCACTTCCAACGCATTCCCATGATGCCATGCTTCTTGCAGCTGTCGCAGATGATGTTGGAGTGGCGCACGCCTGCAGGGGAAAGACAGTTGGAGGAGAAGTGAGTGGGTTTCATTCATTCAACATGCCCCATGTTTCTATCTCTGTTCTAAGGAGGAGTATAAAGGCCACAGGAGAGAGAAAAACAATGAGGGGAGGAATTTTTTTTTTTTAATCATGCACTTTTTTTCCTCAATGCATCTTTACTTCAACCTCATTATTATCAGAGCTTAGACATCCTCTAAGCTCTGAGAGCTCTTGTCTCACATGGAGAGAACTATATTATTAGTCTAGCTTAGAGGATGTCTCCTTTCAGTAAAACAGTTGTAGCTCTTGTCTTGTTATGACAATAGCAAAGATGCATTGTTTGTGTATTACATTTTTTTTTCACTTTTGAGTTATTGATACCGGAACAGTGTTTCCCCCAGAAAATGTCTTAGTCAAGGTGGTCACTGCCCCGTGTCAGGGGAGGCGCGGCGCAACGCGCCGCGGCGAAAATTTTAGGGGTATTTTGCTCAAAGATGCCAATGCGCCGTAAAGAAATAAAACAGACACTGACCTTACAGTTGTGCAATTTTGTTTGCTATGTGCAGGTACAAATTATGTGTAAACGTGCAGACAGTACAAAGCACAATTAAAGAAAACTTCTACTGTTTTGGTGCAATACTATACAGACACACTAAATACAAATAATGGACCATACATTCAGAGCCGGCCCAAGCCTTCAGTCCAATGTTAGCGCTGCTGAAACTATAGATCTTTGCTAAATATTATTCACACACCCAGTGTTTTCCGCTAGTGCCTCCACTGTGCAGCTGTGTGAAAATGTTAGACAGCCGAGATTCCTAGGGGGGTCCGGGGGTATGCCCCCCCGGGAGATTTTTTTTAACCTTTTTAAAGTGAAATGCATGAATCTGGTGCACTTTGAGAGAAAAATTAAGAGGCTGAATCTGAGAAATTTTGTGTGAACAAATAATTTGGATACACTGGTCAGATGAATTAGAAGCTATTGAAGGACACATGGATTTTCCATACAAATATTAATATAAAATCAAATATTATGGAGGGTCCTCTGGGTTGGGCTTGAAGCTCTTTTTCTTTTACGGGACATATTGCTCTGTAATATAATGAATGCATTTAAATTCAGTGAGAGGAACGAAGCAGAAGAACTCTGTTGTCCAGCTACTGTATCTTTTTTTCCACAGACGAGGCTGAAATAGGCTATAGACTATACACAGTGCATGGGCAACTGAGGGCAGCCCCATTTCCAATTGTTTTTAAATAAACTCAATACACACTGTGCATGGATGTGAACGTGACATGATCCGATTCGGATTACCTCCCAGATGAACTGATTACATTTTTAGGCTATTAATTATCTAGACCAAACAATTGTATTCTTTTTTTTTGTATGTTAACTCACATTTGCATAATATGATGTTAATATCAAACACAGAAACAAAAATAAATAAAAATAAAAATGTTTTTTTTTTTTTTTTGAGGGGGCCCCCCTGGCGGTCGGGGGCCCTAAGCGACCGCTTAGTTCGCTTATGCCTCGGGCCGGCTCTGACTCTCATGCATTCATCAAACTTTTCTCTGCGCTGTCCTAGCTGATAGAAAGGTTGTGTTGCCACAGTGATGTGGAGTCTTAAACTATTCTAGCTTTGCAGAGCACTTCTTTCTGTTCAGCTAAATATCCCCATAGAACTGCACTGCGTTTATTATCGCCACCAGTTAAATCTCGGTTTGCTTCTGCTCGTTTAACTCTCCCGCGTGCATGCCGTAGTCGCACGCGGTGCGGTACGGTCGCGCGCGCAAAGCCGCAGACACAGAGCAGCTGATAGAGAAACGCTTGGGGACACATGCTTTTTACCGCAAATCGCGGCCTTTCGCGCAGTTATGACCATGCACAACACACACATCGCGCTTGCTATTACATTAATTGTGCAGCACAAAAAAAAAACTTTTTTACTTTCCTATTGTGTATATCCCATATGCAAGTCCATATAGCATTCAAAGCACAATGACAACCATCATGAGATGTGAAAGAAGTGAGGCACAAACAGTGTTACAAAAATACCCCCACCCCTCAGCGCTCCATCTCTTTCCCTCCTTTTCACTCGCTCCATTAACTGAAGGGCAAGCTTCTGAGGCAGAAAACTGACGCTTTCAAATGGAACAAAATACTAATGAGTCCTGCATTAATGTGTGTGTGTGTGTCATTTAGGGTCTATAGTAGAGCTGGATGGATGACCATGGTAGACAGTCGTCACTGTATCATGCTCACTTTGAGAAGCCTGTGATTATAGCTAATCATTTATACTGAAAATGAACTGAATTTGAATATACGTAGGGCATAATGACCTACGTAAATGACCACATTTCCATATTGAAAGGCTTAAATATCGAAATACATCTTATTTTGAGAAACCTACCTAGTGAATTTTCTCGTTTTCCATTGGCAGGTTTGTACTAATCACAAGTAATGCTTGTTTTTTTTGTTTTTTTACTTATTTTTGAGGAGAAATTTTTTCCAGTGTAGGACTACCAGTCATGATGGGTGCTTACCGACTTGAGCGTTATCATAGAGCAGCAGGTCGTAGGCCCCCTGGTAGCCTGTGCGGTAGTTGGTGCGTGTGCCACTGTCCCACTGCACCACCACCGTCTTGTCTGGAGTGGTGGTGCTGCCCTGCCGGCCGATCTCCACCACAGTGCCCGAGTGGCCCTCGCCGTCGTCCTGGTTCCCCCACTTCCAGTCCAGGCCTCGCACCACCCGCATGCCCACCTCCATGCTGCCTCTGCAGGGGGCCGAGCCACAGGGCCGCGGCCTGGGGGCACTGGTGGCCCCCCTGCTGCTGCTGCTGCTGCTGCTGGGCCTGCGGGGCTTGTGGGAGATGGAGCCGGATCGAACAGACGGTATGGCAGGCAGCGACGGCACCAGGGGCGTCTCCGGGAATAGGTGAGGGGTGACTGGAGGATACACAAGAGCCCGTTAGCGTTGTCACAATAACAAAAATGTTGATACTTTTCGGTACTTGTCAAACTAAAAACGATTTGAAAAATGATGTTAGGATTAGGAATGCCTTGGTATACAAATGGTTACCGCCGGTGCCATCGAATGTCTGTCAATGGCTGCTGAGGGACTTGTAAAGCAACATGCCTTAGGTCTCTTTCATTTCATAGCAGAGGTTTTTCTTTGCTGGTGGATCATTCACCGGAGGCCTTGCTGAGCATCATGGCACACTTCTTGATTAGCGCAGCAGGGCGTTGCAGTCATGTCCTGCTGCGCTAATCAAGCCCTGACTGATCACACACACACACACACACACATTAAGCTGTCATTCAAGATGAGTATCCTATACCCTTGAAAAAAGGAAACCCATTTCTACTTCAGTCTGAAAAGCTTGAATTTAGGCGCCTAATGGAGACGCAAACATTTAAAGTAGTTGCTTTTACAACAGCAATGCAATTTGAAAAGGTAAAAAGTCTTCATGTAACACCTTACACATGTCTGGTATCCATTTGTATGGACATGCCTGAATCTCATTATAATCACAATAATGAAAAACTGAAATCCTTAAATATTCTCAAGGAGACATATTGCCTTCCAGTGATAATGTATCTATAGCAGTCAGAAACAAAACCTCACACAATTGACACCGTTGAATGATGACTCCAGTGTTTTAGAATGAACTCCGCTGGGCTCGGGAAACAAGAACTAATGCAGGAAGGAAGCAGCGTTTATGTGGCAGCTTGACTCAGCATTACGGAACTTGTGCTTTAGGAGCATAACCATCAGCAAACAACATCCAATCACATCTCATTAATCCCATGTGTCACATCAGGAAATACCCTTTCCAATAATACTCAATGCTGCGGTGCTCCGTCTCCACCAATACGACCACCAACAAGATGGAAAAGCGATTGGGAGCATTCTTTGCCGAGGCTGCGGTGCTATCTCTGGGTCTAATCATACAACAAAAACATGTTTGTGAGGTTGCAGCAAAAAGGAAAACAAAAAGCTGGTGAAAATAGTTTTGCCTTTACACTGACTACAAAAAGACCAAAGCTTTTAAATAGCAGCGCACAGAATGCCTGTGTACATCTCTTACGACTGTGTTTAAAGCTGTAGTGCGTAATTCTATTCATATCAATGAATGTCGGTTACATTCAAGCCATTGCCAAATTAAGTTCTGACAAAGTTGATTAAGCCTATCAGCTCCACAAAACTCTCTCTGTATTTCTCAGTACGGCAGCGTTCACAAACTGGTGTCGCACGCCCCGACACTGGCGCAGAAGCTCAGAAAAATCCCAAAGAGCGCCCAGAAAATGTTTCAGTTGTTGATTCTACTGCAAAGATAAACCTGGACGTACAGCAGAAGGATTACAATCCCTGCACAATCACCAATGGCGTATCTAATGTAGATGAGCCAACAGTGTTGTTGTAATTACTCGGAATTCCTCATGAGGGCGATAGAAGTTACGCACTATAGCTTTAAGGGAAGAAGAAAGTCATGCAAATAGATCTGATGTATGTCACATGGGTCAGTCACAGCCTTCCTCTAACATGGAGACCAATATTGTACACTGTAACATTGCAGAGATGATCTGAAATCACACAACAGAGCTTACCCTGAAATTAAGTGCCACGCTTGTCAAAACACTCTATACGTCTGGCCACATTCCTTAGCAGATGGTGTCGTTAATCCTTTATTTCCCTGTTCACAACCACCATAAATCTAAAATGGAAGGGCAGCGGAGAGACACTTTTAAATATTTCTGACACGGACGGTCTCCCTTTTCCTCTGATGATCATAAATTACACGTAACAGCAAACGAGACCATCAGTGCAAAGAATGCTATTTTTATATTGTTTTTCTTAATGTCTATGGCCGGGTATACGTTAATCCAGGAACAAAAGCTGGGGTTGTAAAAAACACTACTGCTTTTGTCCAAAGGGGGCCGCTAGAATGAACGCAAACTGAAAGTTCCTCGTAACAGCAAACGTCTTTTAAATGATCTACAGTATAACTGCTGGTTGAGGCAGGAAACTTTTAACATGTCAACTCTGTTTTAAAGCCGGCCAAACCCCTTCCATTTATCTGATAGTTTTCAACCGCATGTGTTCAGTCACAGAGGGTAGATAAATGAAATATCCATAATAGGGCAGACAGATGCCTGTAAAGCGGCTGAGATTACACTTGCACGCTTATGGAGATTACAATGTCATTTTGGTATTAAAGCCATCTGCTTGGGCATGAAAACATATGGGATGTAGGGGGATCAAAGCAAGGGAAAGCAGGGCTGCTTATACTCCCATTATTCGGCACAAAATGACAGCTTAGCCTCTTCTGTGCACTGAAATAATATCCCAGCCAATCATCTTACATTTCAGCGGGCAAACGGAGGAGCTGTCACACAAGCAGTGGAAGGCTTTTCACACAGCTCCTGGGCTTTATGACTGGGGATAGATTAAGCAAATGCCAAGTCGATGTACTAACAACTGTGGAAACAATCGCAATAAACTGTCATTCAAAGTAAACCTCGGTTAGCTTAGATTTCTAGTAAAGCCGTCACTGCACTAGACTTGAGCATCAATGAACTGTTCTTCAGACATACAACCGCAACAACTTTTCAAACTGTTTTCTACTACCCACACAAACCCATCACCTCCCACTCTGCCGCCCCCACCCACACTGTGCTGTTCCAGAGAGATTTCAGATTGAGTACACACTTATATTTTATCATTACTAAAGAGACCAGGGGCCTCATTTACAAGCTTGCGGCGCACAAAAACCTTGCTTAGACAGGCAGAAATGTGCGGCAAAATGTGCGGTGGCAAACCGAATGAATTTAGCAAATAATTACACGCATCTCTTTCCCATACCAATTCACCCTGGAAGATTAAACTATAATCTGACGTTGTTGGAAATGTGTGGATCTCACGGGAGATAAACAATGCTCTCGAATAGACTATAGGCATTATTTCACTTGTCACACCATATTTTATAAAGGCCTACATCTACAGGTGTACACACTAATATGTGATATTGCATACAGCACAAAGTTGGGCGAAACTGCTTTACAAAGACTATAACGACTGTGCCAATCATGATATGTGATAAACGTGCGTGTGTGTGTTTGTGTGCCAGTTGCTGCAGCACATGCACGTGACAGGCTTTCTTCCTTCCCAGTCGCTTTCTTTGCGGCCGGTTGCCTCCCTTTTCTCCTCATGTCAGTCAAAATGCCTTGCTTTTTAAGAGCGTCACCATATTCAGGAGCTATTTAGCATTCGCCATGTATGGAAGATTGTGGGATGAAACTGGGAGGTGAAGAGGGAGGACATGGGTCGGAGATCGACTGTGCACAATTCACCGCAGGTGGGTATTTATAAAGGGAAGATGCGTGCACGTGTGCGCCGCACAGTTTTATAAATCTGATTTTTGGCTTTGAGCGGACGCAATGTTTTAGGATGGTTTCTACGCACACTGTTATAAATGAGGCCCCAGGACTGGTTCTGACAAGTAGAGTAGCACTGGGGACCTGGGGATGATCCTACCTCAAATAAACAAGCTCGTATTCAACATCTAGGGTTGCTGTCTCTCAATAACAACACTCAGAAAAATGAACATTCCAGAAAAAGGACAAATACACAGTTCAAAAATACCCTCATCTTCTTAAAAATTTCACATTTTAAACCTGCAGTGTGTAGAATTTTGGGTTTTATTTCCTAGCAGATTCTGTAGAAAGTAATTATAATATCCATAAGTACATTTAATTTGGTGCATAATAGCTGAAAAAAAAGGTTTGAATTATTTTTTTTCCCTTAGAAAGGGTCTCATTTATGTCCATATTTCTGCATATTTTGGACCAAGGCCTAGTGCCGCCATCTTGAAAGTGTCATAGTTGGAATGTCATCAGGTGCATTGTTTAAAATTTAGAATTGTTCTTGTCCTTGAAGGCCACAGTAGCTTCTGTTATTATTCGAAAGGGTTGGGGTTACCCAGGGAGCGTTGCATTCTAGAACTTTCTAGAACTTACTTGATGATGTCATATTACACACTGCACCTTTAATGTTCATTTTGGATTTTCCTGGAGACTGTTGTCATGGTAAAGTGCCCAGTTAAAACCATCCATGAGTTCTAGACCGAAGGAAGACACACTCATGGTCGGGCCATGCAGGCTGCCCTCCAACTTCCATTTTTTGTATGTACCCTCAATGTTTACTTATGCATTTCCATATCTTGTGTGTAAAGTTATCGGCAGCAGCCAGCAGGCCAAATTCCAGGAACTTGTCAATGGACTTGATGATGAAATGTGTTCCGATTGTTTACTTAGTTCACTAACAGGAGCTCGTGAAGCTAACATCCGCCACAGCCAGGAAAAATAAGACGATTATGACAGTTACCAATTATGTCACTTTGTAAAATAGTCAACCGTTTTTAATGGAGCAAACTTGATGCAGCCAACCAAGAAAAGGTAGTCCACATTTGGTCTTTAAAGAGTTTCAACCCAAATATAATCTACTAATTACGCCATCATTGTCCAAATAAATATGTAAATAACAATGTATAAAAGGTCAGCTGGTTGAGATAACGGATTTCATCAGCGAATATAATAAATATTTTTATTTTTTTTACTATGGAAAAGCGGTAGGATTAAATAAGTGTATACTTCTTCCTGCTCCTTTTCAGGCATATCACATCAATACAGATAATTTTTTTCTTTTTGTTTCTTTTTGTGAAGTCATTTAAACATACATTTTGTTTATTGTATTCTTATGCTTTTCATTTTGTTTTGATATGCCTGAAAAAAAAAAAAAAAAAAATCAAATCATTTAGATATAGACTATGATGGAAGACAAGGAGTAGGGCTCTCTGCCTGAAATAACAGATGGGCTGGCTTCAGTCATACTCACTGCTGAGGGCCAATCTGGGAAAGGCAAAGTCAACTTCCTTCTCACAAACAACCAGACAGGCTTTTGGCCACAACAGGGATAAATACGCCATTGTAAACAAATACACACTGGAAAAATAGCCTAGGGATATGGAGTCATTTCCACAGAGAAGCTGTATTATACTGCTGTAAGGTTCAACTTGTAATCTTTTTTAACTTCTACACATGGTAGTTTTAAACATTAATATATTATGCAATTGATGATGGAGTTGAGATATCACTATGTTCTTGTAAACAAATAAAAAGGTGGAAATCATTCAAAAACTATGGGGTTTTTCAATGGCCAATATTGACAGAGCAAGGTATGATATAAGACATATAATGCTGTTGTTGCTGTTTTGTGTATGTGCTTCTTGCGTGTGTTTTTTTCTCTAAATGATCAAATACAACAATTTAATAATAATAACAAATTTGAAAAACAAACTTGAACTTAGATTGATTTCTTAAAAGGATTTAGACACAGAAACATTTTATGTTCATCCTTGAACATAAAAAATGTGCATTGTGTATTGTTTCTTGCCTTCTGTATTTTTATGTCCTGTGGTATGTCATTATTTAAATGGGGAAAAAACTAAGGTCAATATTTTGATTAAATATGGAGTGAGTTTATAGTGCTCAGGAAGCATAGTGTGAGATCATATGGCCCAATCTTTAACTGTGATCCAATGTGAACCACATCGCATACTTTATTTTGCACCAAAGCGATCTTTCTTATTGGTAATAATGGACCTCAGCCTGTTTCCTCTAAACAATGACCCAGGGGCACACTATGTAAAATGTAGTGCTAAAAGGGGGGGTCTCAGGATGATAGGGGGTGTCATACTGTGTGTGCTGACTGTGAAGCCCACTGAGGCAAAAGGCTATTTGTAGAGCTGCTAGACTGGATACTGTCAAATCAAGTGTTGCAATGGGACTGGGATCCCACGTGATGTGAACCTCCACGGAGGCTAGAGGAAGTGGGACGGTGGATCTGTGGGAACAGGACTGAGAAAAACACAGTCCACCACAAAACTCTGCTTTTGGTCTTTTCTGGGACTAGCTGCTTGGTATGAAGGAATTAAACTAAATGTTTCAGAAATGTCCTGCTCAACAATGGTTTCAGTGAGCAGATAATAGCATAGAATTATTGACCCAACGTACAGGCAAACCTAAAGCCACACACATGATGAGAATCACTGAGCGGCTTCGAAATGGTACAAAGTCAGGAGAATGATTATTTTCAGACCAATTTCTGACACATACACGCTGCTGTGTGGAGCAGCAGAGGCCTATTGGGCTGTCCTGTGACACGTGGTCTGACTAGCTTATATGTTCACTATTATGTTTAATAAGAAGAGTTTCTGCCACTGGACCTAAATGCTTAGCAAAGTGCAATCTACACACAAGCTCTATCACTTTATACCCATCGGCCTCAATATGCAATGAAATGAGGACACACCAGCTGGAACTGGTTCTTGTCAGAAACATCTGGTGGCCGGCAGACTTTCAGGAAAATTAATAAAGAGCCTTAAATAAATAACACATTTGTAAAGATTTCTAAAGAGTGGGCGACAGGCCTAAAAAAAAAGACTATTTGGCCTGACCTACCTTCTTTTTCTTCAAATCTTACTTTAACTAGCGTTGTTGTTTGTACTATGATGTGTGGAAAACAGTTCCCTAATGACCACATATAATTAATCATACATCTTTTGAAACAAATCCTTGATGTATCATAGTGAAAACTTGAAATAATTCTTGTCTTGTCAGCTCTGTCCGAACCGTACGTACAAAGCTTAATGGCTGCACCAACATATTTTAAAGAGCAACTTGATACAGGGAGAATTGTTCCTATCAGCAAACTTCATCCCTGGAGGCTTTTTTCAACAACATTTTTCTACTGCAGCAAAGCGTGTTCCCATAGAGGGCTTACTGCACGCTTGAGATCATCATATAAAGATAATGTGGTTGGTTCTCATACTCACTCCCCATGATCTTCAGCCCACTTTTGAACATGTCGGCAGCAGCTGTATGATTCCAGTGTGCTGCCCTTGCACTGTGTCTGCTACTATCCCAGGTCAACTAACATGATGGGCTGAACTCCTGAGTGCTAGTCACAGATCCTGAGATCCTGAGAAGCAAGTCACCCTACCAACAGGGGAGTGAGCCCTTTTCAGCACAGTCTCACTATTTGGATTGCTGTGAACTTTGCTCTGTGTTTTGGGAACATGTGGTTCTTTTTTTTTTGCCTGACAGATGTTGCTCAAGGACTCGTCGAGCCTCATGCCTTATCTGGAAAAAAGAACAAAAAAAACATACTGAGTTACGCAAAGAAAAGAAAAAAAAGAGTAGTGTTGATCTTAAAAGTTGACTCTATACAGCTCATTTTTATAACAATGGGGTATTGTATGTGATATAATCATCAGAATTGATTACATACAACCCTTGACAACAAAGCGTTTGTAAACAAAGTGGACCCACTGAATTCAAATCATTTCATTCAGGCCTTAAAAGATGAGGGGTGTTCTCAGTAACACAATCATCCTCATTAGATAAATCTTACACCGAGACCATTTGATTAAACTCTACTGCTGCTACTACCACTACTACTGATTCCCCACAGCACCATATCCACTGCCTATGACATCATTCAGTACCAAGAACCTGATCTTATAATAGCTACTGTTAATGGACTAAAATATGTCTAACCTGGGTACTAAACATTCTGTGATTAGAATCAAACTCTAACTAAACTTTGACAACATAAATGTAAGGTGATTGCACTGTGTGCAGGTCAGGACAAACATTGTATCCCCCCACCTTTATCGTTACATAAACAGTGACAGCAGCAGCCAAGCCAACCACCGGTCTAGCTGCCTGCTTAGCACGCCTACTATTACTATTACGGATTTGCGATGACATGTGGCACTATTCTAGCAGCATGGTTATGGAATGGATGCACAGCTGCTGTATGCATCGTTGTCTTTTGACCATCATCATTTGACCTTACTGAGAAGTAAACAGTGAAATTGGTCTGAACAAAACAGAAAGAGACAGAGATGAGGATGGTGATACTGTATAGCATACCTTGCTCCAAATTATTTCCTATTGACCACATATAACGCTTTACCTTAAAATATGAACAGCACCATTAACATGCCTTACACTAAAGATGTGCTAGCATTATCCAAATAGACAAGATTGGAACTGCATCAGTTGATAGATAAAGCACGTCCTGATTAGCTAGTTTACCTGTCCGTATAGTGGTTGCAGTAGGGTGAATAAAGACCTTTTGACACAAACTGTAAAAATCAGGAGGGCAGCTCCAAGTTCCTTCCTCAGATGGTGAAGAAAAACCAAGGTTCTGGTGGGCCTATCCCGGCAGCTTCTAGAAACATAAAAATAAAAAAAAAGCTTCCTCAGGACTGAAGTCCTGTGCTGATGCGCTCCCTCAATGAACTGGAGGAGGAGGAGGGGATAGAGGGGGCGGAGGAGAAGAAGAAAGAGAGCAGCCAGGCCGGTAGTACTGATACAGTAGCTGTATGGGGCTGCTGCTGGAGCGTGCAGTCAGCATTGAGTCCTTGGTGCGTTGTGGCAGCGTTAGGATTACCAGTGTGGAGGAGAGGAGAGGAGAGGAGAGGAGAGGAGAGGGAGGACGATGGCCATGTGACGAGCGCTGAATTCAGGTTTGCGTTCCTTTGCTCTCCCCCGCATAAAATAACAACAGGCCAGTGAGCTCCTCCTCCGATGACGCTTTATATTCCATCACCGGAGTAGAACACGCGCATGAAGCCGACACACTGTTTACTGATAATATGTAAGAGAACACAAGCGCAACATGGAGCTCTACACAAGGATGTACGGCAGCCCCTCTCCTATTCACACGGTGTGCTGCCAATAAGCAGACAAGCACCGGCGGAGAGGGGGGGAGGGGCGATGCATTTCAGGGGGAGGGTCTAGGTGATGGTGGGGGTCTTTTTTTTTGGTTGGATGAGATTTTGATGAATGGGCACCTGCCATGACAAGAGACCCCATTTTCACTCACAAACTGGGTTGATGGTGGCATTACCATCCAATACATGTGCTTAAGATACATGCTTTAAAATACCCTCATGTCCCCTAAGGGGCCCAAAGTGTACCAAGAAAATATCCCCCACACCATTACACCACCACCAGCAGCCTGAACCGTTGATACAAGGCAGGATGGATTCATGCTTTCATGTTGTTTACGCCAAATGCTGACCCTACCATCTGAATGTCGCAACTGAAATCGGACCGGGCAAGATTTTTCCAATCTTCTATTGTCCAATTTTGGTGATCCTGTGTGAATTGTAGCCCCGGTTTCCTGTTCTTAGCTGACAGGAGTGGCACCCGGTGGGGTCTTCTGTTGCTGTAGCCCATATGCTTAAAGGTCGGTCGTGTTATGCGTTCAGAGATGGTATTCTACATACCTTGGTTGTAATGAGCAAAACAGTCTGTCCATTCTCGTCTGACCTCTGACGTCAACAAGGCTTTTTCGTCCACACAACTGATGCTCACTAAATATTTTTTCTTTTTTTGGACCATTCTCTGTAAACCCTAGAGATGGTTTAGAGTGAAAATCCCAGTAGATCAGCAGTTTCTGAAATACTTTGTTTGAACTTCAACCAGTTGTCCTGTCCAGGTGTATGCCTAAATGCATTGAGTTGCTGCCATGTTATTGGCTGATCAGTTATATGTTAACAAGATATTCAAGTGGCCCACGAAGGTATAAGCAAAAGGCAAGTTCAAGGTGTGATGTTATGACTGAATAAATAAGTAAACGTATGTCCCAAGTATGTGCCTACTGCATGCAAATATACTTTTTATGTTCAGCTGTAGTAGACCAGTAAAAAGTAAGAATATGCGATTTTGGAATGCAAGGTTTGTGTGTGTGTTTCCGACTTCTTTCCTAAGCTTGAACAATACTCTTTAATGTGACCACAGCTGTGGTAGACAACAACAATCTGCTTCCAAGAAAACAGCCAGATCGGCCTGCTGTCTACGCTGGCACACACACATGAATGTACAGGTGGTATTGCCAGGATGTGGAGAGCCAGTGAAGGAATTGGGATGCTTAGGAACAGGCTTAGCATGAAGTTACAAAATATTTAAGAGTCTTACCTTGAGAATTTCCAAACAATATGCTCTCCATGTCATAGACTAAAAGGAACCATTCAACCACACTGCTCCTCTTCCAACACACACACCACACACACACACACACACACACACACACACACACAACACACACACACACACACACACACACACACACACACACACACACACACACACACACACACACACACACACACACACACACACACACACACACACACACACACACACACACACACACACACACACACACACTGACTGAGGGGACTGTTGAAATAAGGCTTGTTACAACATGGAACCAACAAAAAGGATATCTGTGAGGTGTGTCTGGTAAACCAATCATCAATCATTCTGGCAGGTAATTAAACATCGTATGGAACCTGTAGTATACTACAAAAGGGCTATAGGGAACAACAAACATGTTAAGAACTGCACAATCCAAGTCAAACATTTCTCAGTATTTCCTGCCTGCTGTTAAGGATAATTCACCATTATATGGAGGACCTACAGACATTGTTCTAATGGATCAATAGCTTGCTTCCATATCAATGAGCTGACAGACATCTACATGCTACTCCTTCAAAAAAAACAATGGAATACTTTTTCAACATGACTTTGAATGTGTCTGGAGAGCAGGGAGCTTCAGAGTCATGGATAATGTCTGAAAAGTCTCCAATCAAGAGGACGTGAGTAAGATTGGCCACAGAATTACATAGTTAGACTTTTCTTTGTACCAAAGGCAATAAAAGTGTTTCTAAATCAATAAAACCAAACTTATGACGTTTTGTTTCAATGAATTCATTCATTTAGTTAGTAGCCGAGTAATAAGCGGGCTAATGTATAGTGATCTATATCCCTTACTTTGTCTTTCCAACCGTTCATACTAGCATTTGAGGAAACAGAATAATAAACCTATGGAGGAAGAAAAACATGATCTTTAACTGCTGCTTAAACTGCAGGAATACTGACTGGCTCAAACCCTCTTCCAAACTGGATGACTTTCTAAGGACAGCAGGATACACTGGGACTGTCATCTTTGTAACTATTACAGGACTGGCGTGTGGCCACAAGGCTGTTAGTCTAAATCCTCAGTCCAGCTGGGAAGATCCTGCTAGGGAAACAGTAAACAACTTGCACTTTCCCTGCTTCAACTGGTGACAAAAGGCCATTAAGCAAAGCTTGAAGGAGGCGATTTTCATTAAAACTACTGTCACAGCATAAATTCTACTAAAGTTGTGAACCTTTTAGAATTTTGAGTGCTTCCGCAACAGCGATAGCCTAGAGCCGTAGGCATTATGTTTTCCGTCTATCTGTACGGGCCAATCTTGAGTGAGCGCAATATCTCAGGAACGCTTTGAGGGATTTTCTTCAAAGTCTGCACAAATGTTGTCTGATTTAAGGTGGATCAACTGATTGCATTTTGGAGGTCAAATGGCCGCCAGGCCAACGGGACCCCCCGCCAGGCCAACAGTAGCCTGAATAAAAAAATAAAAAAATAAAATTTAAATACATTTTTCATTTATTTCGTAATAATCATTTGCGAGCGTCTGCGCGGCACTGTCGGTCTAACCCTTGTGTGCGCCTGTCTTCACAACCTCTCGTTTGATCATCCCATCAGCTGATCTGTGTGTCTGCGCGCGGCGCGATGCGCACTTGTTAAACACGGAAGCCAATGAGCAGAAGCATGACTAGCAAGCAAACGTTGAACTAGTGGCGAAAATAAAAACCAGTGCCTGCTCTATGGAGATATTAAAGCAGCAAAACTTAGAAAGTTAAAATCGCTACGTCGCCGTGGCAACACAGCCAATCTGTATAAAAAAAAACAACATGCACACGTTTCAGTAAGTTTACAGAAGTGCCACACTGCTACTGTCTTTGACATTCTCAAAAAAACATTCATTTATTTTCAAGGGACATATTGATTTATTTATTGTTTTAACTGTTAAGTTATCTTGAAAACAGCAGGCTATTGTAGGCCTACAAGCTTTATTTTTTTGTATTTTCAATGCTACTTTATTTTTATGTTTTAAATTGAGAAATAGGCTAGATGAAATATAATGGTTGGAATAGGGAATTTGCCTTATGTAGCACACCTGTTGATAGGCTAATCATGATGTGTAGCCTATGTTAATTTATTTATTTTCAACAAGGCTATTTGCATAAAAATAAATAAAGAAAATGTTTCAATAGGCTATCTTCAAGGTCAGGTGATTCAGATTATAGATTATTACTATTAGATCTTAGTGTTTATTGTTTTTTATTGAAATCCATGTGTTTTTATTCAATAGTTATTATGGCTTGTGTCTCCAAATTATTACAGAAAATAAGTTATAAGCAGGACATATGACAGTTGTTTACAGAGCACAGAATTAATCAGATTTCGCCTCTCAAAGTGCACCAGATTGATGCATTTAACTTTAAAGGGATAAGGTTTCTTCTGCAGGGGCATGCCCCCAGACCCCCCTAGAAGGTCCATTCTCACCCAGCAGGATATAAAAATCCTGAGAGAAACACCACATGTATAGGCCAGGACACACCAGTCCGACATGTTCCGACTACGCAAAAAATGGAGTCGGCCGTTTCAGGAAGCTCCAGCCTTCCCGTCGCGGCCAGAGAACACACCAAACTGACTGCTGACTTTCCGTACGCTCTGTTGCTTGCGCGGGACGTAATGTCTCCATAACAGCAGGCGGCGCTAATCTGTATTGTGGCCCGAAAAAATACGAAAGCCGGAAATGATGGGACAGCTCTCTAGAGCATAAACATAGATAGAAATACGTATTTATATTTATGGACCATAAGAGCACAATTTTTAGCAGAGAGTGTCGAGCATGGTGTCGAGCAGTCAACAAGGGTTGATGCATGTGAGTACTCTCAAAACGAAACGAACAAACACATTAAAACGATGGCTAGCTGTTGTTAGCTGTTTGTGCTACTCGCCTCACTTCCGGTCTTCACTGATTCGCTAGCCTTCCACCAATCAAATTGCTCCAAATGAAAGACAGTCGGCTGCCGATTGAACATGTTTAATCGGCTCAAAACAAGCCCGACGACCTCTACGTCGGCCGACGTCACGGCACACACCAAACAGATTTGTGTCCCGACCCCCTACCGACACTACGACGGCGATTATCTGGCCGGTGTGTCCTGGCCTTATGGGGCGCTCCGATGGCGTAGTGGATAGAGCGCGTACCATATTGCCTCCGGCCTTCGTTGCAGTGGTCGCGGGTTCTAATCCAACCCGTGGACCTTTACTGCAAGTCATCCCCCCTCTCTCTGTCTCCCCATTTCAACTTTGTCCTGTCAAATAAAGCTTGAAAATGCCAAAAAAATATCTTAAAAAAAAAAAGAAACACCACATGTACAAACGTACTGAGTGTGAAAGCACAACCCTATGGCCTCATTTTTAACTGGCTGTCAAAAGAGGCTCATCACAAATGGGGTTCGTTTTGGTCAATTTCTTCTAGAAATTTGATATGCACGCATACTCTTTATCAGCTCTTACCACTGGGCCTAAAGAAAATTCTAGGGGAAACACTGTTAGAGATTAACTGATTACATTTTGGAGGTTAAAGGTCAAGGGCACTGCAACCTAGCGTATTGTTTGTGAGTTCATATATCTCATATATCATGATGGTAAACACTAATAATTTAAAAAACAATGTGTGTATGGCAGCATAGCACGAAGAATGCCGCTACACTCTCCATGAAGAACCCTGCAGCCTGTCTAAAGTTTGCTATGTGGATGAACCTGAAGACTATGGGAAGAGTCTTGTGTGGGCGGACCAGTTAAAAACAACTATTTGTTCTCTTTGTGTCCTTGAAACACGTAGTTAAAAGTCCTAATCACATTTAAGCAGAAAAACAGATCATTCTAAAAAAAAAGTTTACATCACTGTTAGGGCTGGCCCGAATGCCATTTTTCAGGCTTCGAATATTCGTTGGTTTTTCCAAGCGAATATTCGGATATTCGTTCCAGAAAAACACACCATCAAAAAAAAAAAAACGTTAATAATCCCTATATACTCCCTGGAACTGATTTTGACAGTATCTGCATATTTTCTTGAAGATTTACGCGCTCGGAGGTGAAGTAATGGATGCGCTATGACACTTAGTGATGTAATATCCTCCTAAATTAGCAATACTACTACAATATTACTAACTTTTATATCCAAATATAAAATTATTTGATGACATTATATTGCAGTACTAGCTTCTTGCCAAACAAATTGTTGAAAAAAAAAACGAAAAAATCCAGAAGAGGTATTATGGATACAAGGGAATTTTTCTGTTGATTCAATATTGTATGATTGAATTGATATCAGCTGGCTTAAATCTGGACTGATTCTAAAACATCTCAATTTGTTGCTTAAGTGTTTCAGGCCAATGACCTATAAACTATTCTAGAGGCTGTTCCACCCCAAGAGGAAATACATTCTACTGGGAAATTTAAAGGCACCAAATGATCCCATTTAAAACCAGTGCTTTTTCATACAAACACGGGATCCTTTGTATAAGAGTAGAACCCCCCCCCCCCCCAAAAAAGAATTTAAGAATCTTACCTTGAGAATTTCGACACAAAATTTTCCCCATTTCTGTTCAATTGCAATCAACTGATCACCTCTGTTTCTCTTAATAACAAGCCATTTCTGTGGCCAGTGAGCATTTCAAGATTGATTATTGTGACATAGATTTTGTGGAGTCAAGAAGAGGCAACGAGACAAAGAAACAGCACATGACTGAAACTTTGCTCCAAAAGTAGGTGTGGCTGTTCCTGGGAGCAATTCTGACTATGTCCAGTTGTGTGACAGCTGCCGCTTGGCCCCGTTTCATCACCAGCAAATGGCTGGAGAGATGACAGGTGGGAACTTAGGGTTAGCATAATGTCACAGTTCTGGCACGTGGCAGTTCAGTGCGTTACCAGATACAGTCTATAGTTAACACTACAGTACATTTAATTCAGGGAACAACTACTAGCACTAATTCAACAGTGAGGAATTGCACTCTCAAAATGTCATTATTTCGTTTTTTTTTTTTTCAGCTCAAGTCAGGTGTCGACCACTGAGTCTGTTCCACCCATCCAACAAAATACAGCAGCCTACAGAATGACAGCAGGTACAGTCAAATAACCATGACATCCCACTAGCCGAAGCTAGCTTCGACGCTAGTGAAGTGAGAGCCCAGACGCTACTGTATGTGCCCAGACGCTACTGTATGTGGAGACGATGTCACCACCAAACGTCCCCCTAAATTTGACTAAATGTATCACTTTGCTTAGTTTGAAGGACCTTGCAAAAAGCACAGACGCTTACAATAGCCTACTAGACGACACTCTCATTCGTTATAACGGCAGATGTGTAGGCTATAACCCCAAGCATTTTTATTGTTATAGCCAAAATGTCAGTTTCCTAATTTGACAAATAACGCTCGAGCTTCTTCATTTCGGCCACCATAACATAACGCTGTTTTTGATTCAGGACCATATTTGACCCACAAATTGACGTTTCTTTTTTTTTACAGAACTGAAGCGCTGCTGTGCAAATGTATTATTAGTCCGCATTATGGTGCAACATATAAAGAAGGTAAGGGTAACATAAATGTATCTAAAATGTGACAGAGTCGAGCGTGGCTCTATAATAAGACAGGAGGTCGGTGGGTGGTGGATAGTGCGCGAGCGGTGCTAGCTAGCTTGTCTACCAATGACGCCAGCTAACTCTGTCATGTTTCGCCACCGTTTTGTTGCTATAAAAAACGACTTATATCACGGTGTAGCTACTTACCGGACCTCGGTCAAGAATGTTTACTTGGAGGACAAATATAATTCCATGTCGCCGTCCGCCATCAACGCTGACATAGCTTGTTTTTGGACAAATAAGGCATTACTATATTGGAGGATTTTGCAGCAGACAGCCATGACAACACGCCCATGCATTGCGTCACTACTAATGCTGCCTTCACGTGCTCCTCGTAATAAGCACAACAATCCTGAATTCATGAAGCCATCCCATAGACTACATTATCCGCAGAATAAAGCAAAAAAGGTAAACATGCTTATTTCTGCGGTTTGTATGTTTGTTTGTACAGACCATTTGTTTTTTGTGTTTCAATGCAGCACAAACACGAAATGAGAATATTAAAAATACATTATTCGTAAAAATATTGACAAAAAAACATCCCTGTTGATTGCTTAGTAGAATAGGCTACATAGGCCTAGTCCTAAATGCACACTAACAATTGAGTCAAAACAGTTTTTAATAAACATACAGTTTAATTTGATGTAAAAAATTAAATCATGTATCAAAAGTACTGATCTATGAGGATAATAAACCTTGAATAATTCTATAGGAGCATAGTTGGGTACATGTTAATCTTGCAATGTGCGAAACAAAAATCTGAACTAATAATAAAACATTTACTGAAATGGAATAAGAAAATAAGGACCAATGGGAAGTAGGCTACAAATTCAAAAATTGTCCTAAACATGTCACAATTCCCCAAATCTTCACTAGTAATTAAGGGTGTATTCACACATGCCGTGTTTAGTTCGGTTGAAACCTATGGTTGAAACGAACTCAGGTGCACTTCCGCCTTCGGTGCGCATCTTTCAGACATGTGTGAATACAGCAATCGCACTCGGGGCGGACCAAACAAGCGCTCCGAGACCCATCTGAAGAGGTGGTCTTGGTGCGTTTCCAAACACACTCTGCTGTAGTTCGTTTGTGGTGTGAATTTGTCCGGACTCGATCCGACCCAAATGCAGGAACCACTGTGCCTATTCTTTTTCAATAAATTGCCATCAGCTTCACATTATGGGAAAGTGTTGTTGTCGCCATTGTTAGGACGATAAGTTGTGGTCTGATCGGGAGCCCAGAACAATAGGATCGAGAGGACGCGTAAAAATGCTGAATGTGTTCAGCGATCAGATGAAGGAGAGGGGAGCATCTCCCGCACAGTGCCAACAGGTTCACGCTGCGCAAGAAGTGTGTGTTTTTATTTTGCTTCCCATGTACGGGACCGTCAATACTATCCTCGTGTCAGTCTGGAGCTTAACTGCGCCGAACTGACACCCAGCTGATTCACAGCTTAATCAGCTGAGTGTCGGCATGAGCTTATTCTTCTCGCGAGCCGCACGTCCAGCAGCAAAAATACAGTAAAAATGATGTTTCACATCGTAGACTACAAGCCACATTACGTGGCATTGTCATAGGGCTTCATAATTTATAACCATATGAAACAACTATAATTAGATTTTTTTCTTCTTTATTTATAGGCTAGATGTAGACATTTTTATTAGTTTTAACCCCATATTATATCAGTGATATATTTCGCAGTTTTTACTTCGTTCTTCCTGCTTCTCTCCACCCCAGAATGTCTGTCCAATGAATGAATGACCTCAGATCACGTGTGGTTTTGCTTCGTAATGCTGGTTCACTTACAAAAGGGGCAATATGTAAGTGGACCACACCAAACAAAAAAAAATCTAAACTATTTGGTCAGACTTTCCCTGTGTGAATACACCCTAAGGGCCCGTGTCCACCTAACGCCTTTTTCCCAGCGTTAAACGCTGGCTGTGCGCTCGGGAGTGTGTCTACTGAGCGTTTTTTTAGACCGCTTTTTTCAAGCATTTTATGAGCTGGGAGAGAGAGTGCTGTGATCGGGGGAGAAAAAAAGCTGATTGTCACCTGTCAGTCAGACCTATGATCAACACTGGTTTAAGGCTGTTTAGGCTTGCTGTTTTCTATTTAAATCGTTACATTTTAATATGAGTAGTCTTATGAAACAGAGAATAGGCTACTTTCCACCATCCTCTGTTTGGATGAGGAGTTATCGCGGCTCCTGCAAACACACACGGAGCAAGTTGTAGGCTGACGTGTGCGCATGAAACGATCCGTAGGAGATAAAAAATACAGCGAATCAAGTGTTCGCCTAATCTGCTCCCACAAACGGGCTCTCCTCCCTCTGTTCTGGTCATTTTAAACCTGCAGTGCGTATAATTTTGGGTTTTATTTCCTAGCAGATTTTGTAGAAAGTAATTATAATATCCATAAGTACATTTAATTTAGTGCATAATAGCTGATTTTTTTTTATACATACATACATACATACATACATCTTCAACCGCTTATCCGAAATCGGGTCGCGGGGGCAGCAGCTTGAGCAGGGAACCCCAAACTTCTCTTTCCCGGGCCACATCAACCAGCTCTGACTGGGGGATCCCGAGGCGTTCCCAGGCCAGCGTGGAGATATAATCTCTCCACCTAGTCCTGGGTCTTCCCCGAGGCCTCCTTCCAGCTGGACGCTCCTGGAACACCTCCCTAGGGAGGCGCCCTGGGGGCATCCTTACCAGATGCCCGAACCACCTCAACTGGCTCCTTTCAACGCAAAGGAGTAGCGGCTCTGCCCCGAGTTCCTCACGAATGACTGAGCTTCTCACCCTATCTCTAAGGGAGACGCCAGCCACCCTCCTGAGAAAGCCCATTTCGGCCGCTTGTACCCGCGATCTCGTTCTTTCGGTCATTACCCAGCCTTCATGACCATAGGTGAGGGTAGGAACAAAGATCGACCGGTAGATCGAAAGCTTTGCCTTCCGACTCAGCTCTCTTTTCGTCACAACAGTGCGGTAAAGCGAGTGCAAAACCGCCCCTGCTGCTCCGATTCTCCGGCCAATCTCACGCTCCATTGTTCCCTCACTCGCAAACAAGACCCCGAGGTACTTGAACTCCTTCACTTGGGGTAAGGACAAACCATCGGTTTCCTGCTGAGCACCATGGCCTCAGATTTAGAGGTGCTGATCCTCATCCCAACCGCTTCACACTCGGCTGCGAACCGATCCAATGAGAGCTGAAGGTCACAGGCCGATGATGCCATCAGAACCACATCATCCGCAAACAGCAGAGATGAGATCCTCAGCCCACCAAACTGCAACCCCTCCCCACCACGACTACGCCTTGATATCCTGTCCATGAATATTACAAACAGGATTGGTGATAAAGCGCAGCCCTGGCGGAGGCCAACCCCCACCGGAAACGGGTCCGACTTACTACCGAGAACCCGGACACAGCTCCTGCTTTGAGTGTACAGAGATTGGATGGCCCTGAGAAGGGACCCCCTCACCCCATACTCCCGCAGCACCCCCCACAGTATCTCCCGGGGAACCCGGTCATAAGCCTTCTCCAGATCTACAAAACACATGTAGACTGGATGAGCAAACTCCCAAGCTCCCTCTAGGATCCTTGCGAGAGTGAAGAGCTGATCCGTTGTTCCACGGCCAGGACGGAATCCGCATTGTTCCTCTTCAATCTGAGGTTCGACTATCGGCCGAACCCTCCTTTCCAGCACCTTGGAGTAGACTTTTCCGGGGAGGCTGAGAAGTGTGATACCCCGGTAGTTGGCACACACTCTCTGGTCCCCCTTTTTGAAAATAGGAACCACCACCCCGGTCTGCCACTCCTTCGGCACTGTACCCGACTTCCACGCAATGTTGAAGAGGCGTGTCATCCAAGACAGCCCCTCCACACCCATTGCTTTCAGCATTTCTGGACGGATCTCATCAACCCCCGGGGCTTTGCCACTGTGGAGTTGTTTGACTACCTCAGTGACTTCCACCAGGGAAATTGACGATGATCCCCCATCAGCTTCCAGCTCTGCCTCCAACATAGAGGGCGTGTTAGTCGGATTCAGGAGTTCCTCAAAGTGCTCCTTCCACCGACCGACTACCTCCTCAGTTGAGGTCAACAGCGTCCCATCCTGACTGTACACAGCTTGGATGGTTCCCCGCTTCCCCCTCCTGAGGTGCTGGACGGTCTTCCAGAAACACCTTGGTGCCGACCGAAAGTCCTTCTCCATGGTTTCTCCGAACTTCTCCCACACCCGCTGCTTTGCCTCTGACACGGCAGAGGCTACAGCCCTTCGGGCCTGTCGGTACCTTGCAACTGCCTCAGGAGTCCCCCAAGATAGCATATCCCGGAAGCACTCCTTCTTCAGTCGGACGGCTTCCCTGACCACCGAGGTCCACCACGGCGTTCGAGGGTTACCGCCCCTTGAGACACCTAAGACCTTGAGACCACAGCTGCCTGCCGCAGCTTCAGCAATGGAAGTTTTGAACATCGACCACTCGGGTTCAATGCCCCCAACCTCCACAGGGATGCTAGAAAAGCTCTGCCGGAGGTGCGAATTAAAGATCTCTTGAACAGGGGCCTCCGCCAGACGTTCCCAGTTCACCCGCACTACCCGTTTGGGCTTACCAGGTCTGTCCAGAGTCTTCCCCCACCCTTTGACCCAACTCACAACCAGATGGTGATCAGTTGACAGCTCCGCCCCTCTCTTCACCCGAGTGTCCAAAACATGCGGCCTCAGATCAGATGACACGATCACGAAATCGATCATCGACCTTCGGCCTAGGGTGCTCTGGTACCATGTACACTTATGAGCATCCTTATGTTCGAACATGGTGTTCGTTATAGACAAACCATGACCAGCACAGAAGTCTAACAACAAACGACCACTCGGGTTCAGATCGGGGAGGCCGTTCCTCCCAATCACGCCTCTCCAGGTGTCTCCATCATTGCCCACGTGCGCGTTAAAGTCTCCCAGCAGAACTATGGAGTCCCCTACCGGAGCCCCATGCAGGACTCCGTTCAGGGTCTCCAAGAAGGCCGAATACTCCGAACTGCTGTTGCACAGACAACAGTCAGAGTCTTCCCCCCCACAACCCGGAGGCGTAGGGAGGCGACCCTCTCGTCCACCGGGGTAAACTCTAACGTAGTAGCGCCCAGCCGGGGGCTCGTGAGTATCCCCACACCGGCCCGGCGCCTCACACCTTGGGCAACTCCAGAGAAGAATAGAGTCCAACCCCTGTCAAGAAGTACGGTTCCAGAGCCAAGACTGTGCGTGGAGGTAAGCCCCACCAGATCTAATTGGTAGCGCTCCACCTCCCGCACCAGTTCCGGCTCCTTTCCCCACAGCGAGGTGACGTTCCACGTCCCCAAAGCCAGCCTCTGCCGCCCGGGTCTGGTCCATCGTGGTCCCCGCCCTTCACTGCCAACCTTAAGGCAGCGCACCCGACCCCAGCGGTTCCTCTGATGAGTGGTGGGCCCATCAGTTGCAGAGGAGTGTTTTGCCACGTAGCTTCTTCGGGCTATGCCCGGCCGGGCCCCGTGGCAGACCCGGCCACCAGACGCTCGCAGGCGGCCCCCCTTTCTGGGCCTGGCTCCAGACGGGGGCCCCGGGCTTCCTCCGGGCAGGGTCACTCTACCTCTTGCATGTTCTTCCATGGGGTCTTTGTGAACCATTCTTAGTCGGGCCCCTCACCTGAGACCACTTTGCCTTGGGAGACCCTACCAGGAGCACTAGGCTCCGGACAACACAGCTCTCAGGTTCACAGGGGCACACAAACCTCTCCACCACGGTAAGGTGATGGATGGTATTCTTTCCCTTAGAAAGGGTCTCATATATGTCCATATTTCTTCATATTTTGGACCAAGGCCTAGTGCCGCCATCTTGAAAGTGTCATAGTTGGAATGTCATCAGGTGCATTGTTTAAAATTTAGAATTGTTCTTGTCCTTGAAGGCCACTGTAGCTTCTGTTATTATTCGAAAAAGGGTGGGGTTACCCAGGGAGCGTTGCATTCTAGAACTTTGTAGAACTTTCTTGATGATGTCATATTACACACTTCACCTTTAATAAGTCACTATTTTCGTACAGTTTCGGGTAAACAGAGACGGAAATAGCAGTTTCTCTTCCGTCTTCCTTGTTGCCAAGGCGACGAGTCCCGATGATCTACTATCTGATTGGCCCTTTGAAAAAAAGCGGCGGTGACGTCCCCGCTGCCTTTCTGAAAAGTTTAACTTTTTTCAACTGGAAAAGCTCGAAGCGGCCGCACAAAAAGGCCAATACGCTCGGATAAGGCGGCCGCTTCTCATTGGGAATCAATTGAAAAAAGGCGCTTGCGGTGGGAAAAAGGCGTTAGGTGGACACGGGCCCAAAGTTTTTGTGACCTTGGTGCCTTTTAGGGTGTATTCACACAGGGAAAGTCCACTAGTTCACTTGCTTTGGTCCAGATCAAATAGAGTTTAGATTTTTTTTGTTTGGTGTGGTAGCCTACACATTCATATTGCCCCTTTTGTAAGTGAACCAGAATTACGAAGCAAAACCACACGTGATCTGAGGTCATTCATTCATTGGACAGACATTCTGGGGTGGAGAGAAGCTGGAAGAACGAAGTAAAAACTGCGAAATATATCATTGATATAATATGGGGTTAAAAATAATAAAAATGCCTACATCTAGCCTATAAATAAAGAAGAAAAAAATCAAATTATTGTTGTTTCATATGGTTATAATATGAAGCCCTGTGACAATGCCACGTATTGTGCCTTGTAGTCTACGATGTGAAACATAATTTTTACTGTATTTTTGCTACTGGACGTGCGGCTCGCGAGAAGAATAGGCTCATGCCGACACTCAGCTGATTAAGCTGTGTATCAGCTGGGTAGTTTGGCGCAGTTCGTCGATCACCTCCAAACTGACACAGGGATAGTATTGACGGTCCCGTAGGCCTACATGGGAAGCAAAATAAAAACACACTTCTTGCACAGCGTGAACCTGTTGGCACTGTGCGGGACTCTCCCCTCTCCTTCATCTGATCGCTGAACACATTCAGCATTTTTACGCGTCCTCTCGATCTGTGTACATCTACTGATGCCTAGTCTGGACACATCTTCAGTGATGTTCCTGGATTCACTGGACGTTTCGGGTCTTTCAACTATCAGACGCCCTCCTCCAGGTGACCCAGCCGGGGTTGATCAAGTCCCGGCTTGTGTCCAGACGGCTAGCTAGCTACCATGACTCCATGGATCTCCTCTTTTGAGCCACAGCCACCTTGAGGCTCTTTCTGCCGCTTCAGTGGTACTGCGGATGGCTCTCCTTCTCCTCTCTCCATTGATGCCTAAACTACTGTAGGCTCTGGCCAAGGAACGGGCTGCAAATCCTCTGCAACCAACCTCCACAGGGAAACACCTTGCTCTCCAACCAGCCAACTGGCAGTCGCTGACCAGTCCTGCATACTTGGAGAGCTTCCTCTCAAAGGCTTCTTCCAAGCGATCTTCCCACGGGACTGTCAGCTCCAGTAGCACTGCTTGTTTGGTGGACACAGACACGAGGACAATGTCAGGTCGCAGGGTCGTAACTGCAATATGGCTGGGGAACTTCAGCTGTTTTTCAAGATCCACCAACAACTGCCAGTCTCTTGCAGACGTCAGGATGCCTGCAGATGATGTTCTACTGGCCGCAGAAGGCTTGTCCCCAGCTCTGACAAAGGCGATGGTTTTAATCAAATTGATCAAATGTAGCCTAATATATTGTTCTGGGCTCCCGGTCAAACCACAACGTCCAACAATGGCGACAACAACACTTTCCCATAATGTGAGGCTGACGGCAAATTATTAAAAAAGAAAAGGCACAGTGCTTCCAGCATTTGGGTCGGATCGAGTCCGGCCAAATTCACACCACAAACGAACTGCAGCAGAGTGCGTTTAGAAACGCACCGAGACTACCTCTTCAGCTGGGTCTCGGAGCGTTTGTTTGGTCCGCCCCCGAGTGCGATTGCTGTATTCACACCTGCCTGAAAGATGCGCACCGAAGGCAGAAGTGCACCTGAGTTCGTTTCAACCGAACTAAACACGGCATGTGTGAATATAGACCCTTACAGTCAACCTTTCTGTTGGCTCAAGTCCAAGGCCTGAAGTGTCCTCTTTCTCATTTCAGTTAGAATAACTCCTACTGTTATATCCATGTCTTCAAAGAGTAAACGGTTTAAACAGCTAAAATACTGTAGGCCTACTCCATATTTTTTCGGACCCACAAAGGTCGATGTGAACTAGTTCAAGAAAATTTGAAATTATATTGTATAGCATGTGAATGGCAATTTCCTCTACCCTAAATGTCTTTGGGCTATTGCTGGAAACCAGGTACTCATGAGTCATAGACAAGCCACATGCATGTAACCATGCAGGTAATAATTAAAATGAAGGTTCTACAAGAACACCTATTAAAGAGGTTGAGTCTTCTTATATTATACTAGGCTATATTATTAATGTATTTAAACAATGTGTCTAATGTAAAAAGGCAGCGCATATGAATAAAGCACATTGAAAGGTACACCACAAAGATTGCAAGTAAAGTCAAGTTGTGGTATACAAGCTACTCAAATTTATACAAATGTATATATAAATGTATTAATACAAGTTATGATAGCCACAGAATGTAAACATTATTCAATATGGCAGTTTAACTGAGATAGGCCGACTAACAGGACTAACACAAAGCTACTGAAGGTTTCTGTGCATGTTGGCTTACTGGTTGTACGATATCGCCCCCTGCTGACAAATACCCTTCTACACAAACATTTTTAATGTGACTGACTTGTATTGAAAAAATGTAAGTTGTATTCTGTCACGTTATGTGTTGCTTCAGCTATATTGACTCATTCATTTATTTAGTTCATAACAAATGAAACAAGTATTCATTTGGTTAAAAGGGGAAATATTGTGATATATAATGAAATATATATATATTTTAAAGATTTTTTTGGCATTTTCCATGCTTTTTATTGACAGTTTTTTTTTAGAGAGGTGAAATGGGGCAGAGAGGGGAGTGACATGCAGAGAACGACCGCGGTAAGGAATCGAACCCGGGTCTGCTGCTGGGCCCGGCCCGGGGGGGGATGCCCTACATGATGAAATATTTCTGAACACTTATGTCATTAAACCAATTTTAAACATGAAATTGCTAATTTTGCTTTTAATATTGTTGAAACTGGAAGAAAAGTGTACTTCATCTATGATCAAAAATAAGACATGGGGGGCGCCCTTAGCTCAGTTGGTAGGGCGTCCCCCCCATGGGCCTCGGCCAGCAACGGACCCGGGTTAGATTCCAGCCCGCGGTCGTTCTCTGCATGTCGCTCCCCTCTCTGCCCCATTTCAACTCTGTCTCTACACTATCAATAAAACAAATATCTTTAAAAAAAAATTAAAAAATAAAAAATAAGACATGGGACTTCAGCGTAAGCGAGTTTTTTAATGAAATGAAATACTATTTGGCTCCCCAAAACAAAGTTAACAGTATGTACCGCAGAGTAGTACAATGTTGAGATGAAGTGATTAATGGTTTATCGGTGTTTTCAGATATCAGTGTTGTATCTGAAAGAACAAGTATGGCAACTGCAGGTTGAATGTCTTTCCTTATTCAAAGGATACCTACCTCTACAAAACACCTCTTACTTTTTACCAACACGTTACAGCGGGCTTAACACTGAAAAAAAAAAACATCTGATTATGCCTTGAGTGTTGCAGAGGGAGGACCTAAACTAAATCTCTGTTCCAACATATAAATTAGACAATAAATTAAAGCCAGCGACAGCCCCTCAAGATAGCTTTTTCGTACGGATACAAAGAGGTGCATAAACTAGTCTGTATTAAAAACGACAACAACAAAATAAATTGGAAAATGATCAAAGTTAATTCATCACAGTAGGGGCAAGCTCCCAGGGCGGTGCCAGGATGATCCCGAACACGTAAAATAGTCCCATGAGGAGGTTGAGCTTGGCTGTTCGCTGGGGGATCTTGGCGTAGCATTGGCTGCGGAACTGCTTCTCCAGCGGGAAGGCCATGGGCAGCGTGAGCAGGGGCAGAGCCATGCTGATGGTGTAACGCGTGGCCAGGATGCAGAAGAGCACGTAGGGGACAAACAGCAGCAGGTTGTAGAGGACGTATGAGAGCGTGGGCCCCACCAGGATGGCCAGGGTGACGATGCCCGCCTGCTTGTCAGAGTCCATGTCTCTGGTGTTGTTGCTGTGGAGGATAGCCTCTGTGTTGAGCGCCAGGGCACGGCGTAGACCAGAGGCAGCACAGACAGGTAGCCCACCTGCACCGCATGGGCAAACATGACCGCCAGGGGCCCGAAGGTGATGAGGATCACCACGTCACCCAGGGCTACGTACTTCAGCCCGATGCCTGGGGGAGGAAACACACAACTCCATCAAATACAGAGAATGCAGAGGTGATGCACAAGTTTCATATCACGAAAGTCAGTGTTAAGGGTTTAGTACAAAGTAAAACCTGTGTGTGTTCATAATTAAAAAGGGAGTATTCCAACAGTTAGCAGTTATATATGTGTAGTATCAAAGCCTAAGTTAACATAACTTAACCTTGGGACTCAGACTTGACAAAGCTTCTCCAGGGACACTGAAAATGTACAACCGTTTTCACAATATAACTTATACAAACCAAGACCATGATCAGGAAAGCGACTAATGCTGGGCTTACACTACACGACTTTTCACGCGATTTGACAGTCGCAGACAATCTTCCAATGTCGGACTGAAATCACAGAAGTCTTGCTGGAGTTGTGACGCGCGCACGTAATCTCAGTCGTTTGGTGTATGGTGGTCATCCGACCCGATTTCAGCCAGTCTTCTTCCCGTCTTGACGTTCCGACATTATCAAACATGTTTTGATATTATCGTTAGTCTTAAGGGTTGGATCAAGCGAAATGACGTAAACACTGTCACACTCTCGCATGCACCAAGCACGACGCAGGAGGAGCGGGATTAGTCGCGACCTGTGTCCGCCTGTGCAGGCACTTATTTCGGACACTTTTTCCTTGAAGCCTCGGCGGAAGACCCAGGCTGACAGCCGCGCAACCTTAACACTTATCCGTCAAATACAGGGTAAGGAGGAGTTAAAGTTATTGGTGGACGAGATCAGCAAATAAAGATGGTCAAATAACTAAAGGAAGTCTCCCGCTCGGAATATTGAATTAACATTTTTTTAATCAAATAATCACTATCGCGTTTGCGGAAATAATATTAATCTCAAAAGGAATCTAGTTGTAGTCTTGCAATATGAGAACCCCTGTCTTTTCAAAATCTCACTCTGTGACTGAAAACTAATGACTAGTTGTCTTCAGGTGTGAGTTGATTGTCTTTAGATGTAAGAGGGTTTCAGTCTTCAGTCTTTTCAAAGTCATTTAAAAGTCCTCTAGCGTAAGCCCAGCATTAAGGTAAAAACACACCAAACACAATATTAGCCTGAATCACAAAGTGAGGCTGCAACAGAAAATAACATCCTATAATTAAAAAGATTCCCCCTGCTTTTCTGACTGCAATAACCCGATGGCAGGTTTGCACTGTTCCCTCATAGAAAGTGATGAATAGAAAAACTTGAGCCTCTTTCAAAAACGCACACAACAAGTGAAGAAATGTAACACATCGCGTCATGTTTAAACTCTACAGAGACAGCCTTAAAGCTCTCCGGTTGCCCAAAGTTCCCACACACAGGTTGACTCGTGGTTGACTTTGTAGACTCGGCAAACTTCTGCACAACAGGAATGGCCAATAAAAAGTCCAAACATTTTCCTCAGTGTCTAGCCGTGCAGATGGCTTCAGCTCATCCGTCTCTTAACACCTGCCAGAAAGGTCACATTTGACTTTCTAGTGCTTTGAGCAGCCAAAGTGAAAGTCACATCCACTTTATTAGGTGAAGGCATTTCATACGCCAAGATCTCAAAACCGTCACATATAAAAGCTCAAACTATGTGCTAGGAGTGAACCCGAATAGTCTAACTATTAGACGATTCCATGGAAGGAGCCCAATGACTGCCAATCTCACAGTCCAATAGTCGCAAAATGGGGTTATGAAACAGGATTATTCTGTTCCTGCTAGATGGGATACTGAGTGTCTGATGTTACATAGAATTGCATAGTTTCTCCCAATAAAGCATCACCTTCATGGATCAATGAGCAGAAAAGGCAAACACTTGATTGACTATTAGTCGACCACAGGAAAGATTCCACCAATCTGATTGGACTATGTCAATTCTTATTTGGGGACACCCCCTAACAAATGGGAAGGGAGGTATTTTGTGTTTTGGGTGAACTGACTACAGTGAGCAAATGTTTTTCTGCCCTTTGGTTACAACACAACAGAATGACCTTCATGGTAAACCTGGATGTGGCGTGCTTACTTTCCTGGCATCGTACCGGGGTTCCTATTTTTACAACAGCAACCTTCCGTAGGGGCACCTGGAGCCATTAGCATGTAGTGTTGCCTGGTGCAGCTTGAAGAGACCTCATCAATATGTCACTCACCTCCAGTGTATAAAAAAGAGCTGGAGAGTCCTCCGAAGTAAATGAGGGCCAGGTGCTCCAGTCTGAGTGTGGATAGGAAGTAGAGCAGCGTGGCACACAAGCAGCCCAGAGAGTACAACAAGGCTCCAAACATGACCACGTCCTGGGGAGCCAGGATCTCATCCACCAGAGTCCTGTCGTCACTCTTCTTGTGGTCGATGCCTTTGGAGAAGTCGTAGTAGGTGTTGACCAGGTTCCCCGCCCCGTGCACCACCAGCACGGCCACAGCACACACCAGTAGGATCAGCAGGTCCACAGAGCCGTCCAGCTTGTAGGCCAGGGCACTGCCCAGGGCCACGGGGGTCAGGGAGGCGCTGAAGCTCCAGGGCCTCAGAGCCAGCACGTAGGCAGCACACTTGTGCCTCAGGTGGGAGGCCACACGGGCCATCCTCGACGTGTGGTGGTCTGCAGCCGGAGAGGGGCCCGCTGACTGGTTCACACCCGTCACCTGCTGCCACTGTGGCTGGCCATTATGACCGTCGTATCCAGACAGTAGGAAGGTTTCTGCACCGCTTTGCTTCTGCTCTATGGCCATTCCTCTGCTAAGGGGGCTCTTCAGTAGCAAGCTAGCTACGCTCCCAAAATCTCACTGTGTGCTGGTTCCTGTGGCAAGAAAAGATATATCAGCAACAAAGGACAAATTTGTGCTAAACTTGACACACTACAACTGTGATGTGGAGTCTTACTGATCCCCTCCATAATAGGACTAGGTTGCAAACTTAAATTCATTGGACTTATTGAAATGTGCCTGTAACATTGTAGCCTAATAGGTCTAATAAAGGAGTTTAGCATATTTTGTTAAAATAAAAATAGCTACATCTTTATATTTATTCGACAGCAGCAAAGATAAACATGGTTTAAGCAACACACAGACACTCAGACGGTATACATTTTTCAAAGATTAATAGCCCCAATATAATTTTAAAAAGACACAAACTTATATTTGACAGTGTTCTTAATCACTGCTTTCCTTACAGAACTACACACACAGATCACACAATCTCAAATATTTCCACTGACATGGTTCTATTTTCTATAATCAGACAGTAAAGGACTTGCAGACGATACATGTCTGTGTTATTTCACACTTTCTCTTAAGTGGGAGTACTATGTGCATGACAAGCATTGTTGCTGCAGCCGATCAAAGCATGCACATGGGTTAGAGGTTGTTGGCAGGGGCATAGGGGGTCATCCCAATGTTACCAGGGCTGAATGTTCCTAGATGTATATGGCACAACATGGGACGATGTTATATCAATATCATATATGTTTATGTTTTTGTAGATAAAATACAGTTGAAAAGTAAGCAACAGAGTTGATCATGGCACAATCATGATGTGTTAATTGTAGCTGATTCATCCCAATGCTTGTTGGTTGAGTTAAGTTATGCAGTAGGGGAAAAAAGTCCACTTTAAATCCTTGTGTAATAGTATGCATTTTCAGTCCACCTCCTGCTAGGAAGATAGCAACAAAAGTTGTGGAGTATCCCATTGAGCCGTGAGAACATTGCTACGCTCCCGTAGGTAGAAATGACACAAGGTGAGTAGTAGCCTACTGCCAGCCACTCTGTATTCAAGGTAAAGTGAGTGGGTTTCAACCAAACAGTGGCCAACTTTAAATGTTTAGCCTGTCGTTTCACGTGGCGTGTATTCTCAAACGCTGGAGAAGCTACTGTCTGGAGAGGAGAAGCCCTAACACTTGCCACCTTCATAAGGTCGCCGTGCTGCAGGAGGGGCGACCAACCTCCGGCTAACTACTGAGATTATGGAATTAAAGCTAGCTGGCTAGCCCCCGAGCTAACGCTGCCTCCGCCGGGTCAGAGCGGAGGAAAAGAGAGGAGGACTCGGCTTCTTCACCTGTTAGGTCGTCACCGTCCACCCGCCACCGTCACACATATCTCTGCGGAGCCCGGCGTGATGAGAGCCTGTCTGTTTGTTTATTGGAGAGCTTACGTGTCAGCTTGGAGGGTACTTGACTGGTTGGCAACTGTAAACCCAGCTGCACATGACGGGCGCCATTTCCTCCAGCTGAAGTGCAACACCGAACAGAGGTTAAAGGAAACGCATCTCAAGCAATGGTTCCGACCCGTATTTTATTCCTAAACAAACGAAATGTAAAACTTTTTTATTTGTATTATTACATTTATATCAAAGTTATAAATACTACAACTTAAATTAATTATAATATTTGGTCCCAATGTTATTAGAAACAATATATTGATGTAATTTGTCCAGAGCAATATAGGCATAGGCTACTTTTAAATATTTAATTAGTCCTTATAAGATATAGGCTAAGCTAACATATGTTCTATTGATTATTTAAAAAAGGTTTGATCGTTGTTCATATGTTTATATTTACAGGTGCACAATGCAGTTTCAAGCGAAGGGAATTTATTTAGATTTGCAGAGCTTGCAGTTATTTTACAAAACATATTTTCTACACATGCAATTTTTGTATTGAATAATTAGATAATCATAAATCAAATCAAAATTATTTTGAAGCAACGGGAACCAAACTAAGACTAAATATGTTTGTAGACACAAATGTGGGCCCTGCTGCTGTAAACAACAACAGTGAAACGTTAACTTTCTAGGTAGCTTTATACATTCAAACAATGTTGCGGGGATCTAACTCACCTGTGAGGAAACTTGGTATACAGCCATTAGAATATAGGCTACCTAAGAAAATGTTCACTTCTCTGACACACCCAAAGTTACATAGCGCACCTTTAAGTATAGGTCAATAAAGGATCATGTTGTCACTCTTCCATCATATTATTTTATTCATAATTCTTGAAAACAACCAAAGTCTAACCAAATATGAAATACACCAAGCAAGGAATTGTTTCCACCTTGCTCTCTATGAAGACATGATCAAATGAATGATGTTGGTGAACAAGGGAAAAAAAACAAGGACAAAATCCTAGGAGAGGGAGGGAGTTCAGAGAGAGGATATTAAGTAAGGAGTATTAACATACCAGCTCTCGTGAACACAGCCTTGTAACAGTATGAATGACAAGACACGTCCATGTTGGGTTTGTATACTATAGCCAAAGCTGAACCATAAGACAGACATGAAAAAAAGCATGTCACATGATAACAGATGTAGATAACTTAACTCAACCTGTTCATTATTTATGCTAATTATTAATAAATCAATCAATTAATCAAAAGCATTTTGATTACCACTTACATCATTTTAATTAGGTCAGACCTTACACTCCCTATTTGATATTGAATGTTTTATCACCAAACATGGTGATGCTCAAACAAGACAATACCTGTAAACAAGCAAGATATCAATCAAACACTGCAAAGAATGCTTACAATCTTTTAATACACTACAACATGGTAACGTCAGGGTCACACTGTCGGGGCAACAGACTGATGTTTATAGTTCCCTATATTGACACCATCTATGCTGTTGGGACAAGAATACAAACTGATGAGACTAATGGATGACACTAAACTGAACCTTACTATGACCAAGCTGGCTCCAAATCATTGTCACATACCCAATCATCAGGATCCACATTCTATGTGTGAGTGGACTGGGCCTGCATGGCTGGGCCAGAACAAGCCATACAGATTATTACCTGAGAGTCTTAGGCCTACTGCATTATCTATTATTACATTTCTGAGTAATTACAACAACACTGTCGGTGCATCTGGCCTTTGGTGGACATGCATGGATTGTAAACCTTCTGTACGTGCAGGTTTTTCCTTTGAAGTGGAATCAACAATGGAAACATTTCTTGGGATATTTCTGAGCTCCTGCGCCAGTGTCTGGGGGAGAACACCAGTTTGTATGTAAACCCTGCCATACTGAGAACGTTTTCTTTTCACAGAGCTGATAGACTCAATAAACTTTGTGTCAACTAATTTGGCATTGACTTGAACTTAAAGACCTACTTCACTGGTGGGAATATGAAGGTGTATTGAACTCTGAGATCCTATTTAGTATAAATGTGCAAAAAAAATTGAAATTGGATCATCCTAGCCTGAGAAAAGGCAGAAAGAGTGTTTAATGGTCTCACTGTCTAACCCGACATTTTTCTTACTGCGACATCACAGTAAGAACAATTTAGGGTTAGGATTAACAGGACAGCTGGCCAAGACTGAGGGAAGAAAAACCTCATTCATTATATTATAATAGTGATTTTATAATGATAGAACGCCGGTTCCGTATGGGTGAAGTATTACTTTAAGAGACATTCATTTATATGGAGAAGTTCACTATACCTTTAAAAAAAACTGTACACAATAAAGGATGTAAATCGTTGGAAGGAAGCTGCAAGGAAAATAACAGGCCTAAATACAGCTGCACTTTTATTTAGATGAAAACGTTCCAGTGTTTTTCAATTGTTTGTGCTGGTGAGTGCTTTGGACAAGACGTAGGCCTATACTACATGTTGATGCCCTGTTTTGTTTTTTTCTAAACGCTGCCCAGAAAGTGTCTGTAGCCTACATCCCACAGCGGGATAGAAGGAAGAGACTAAACAACTCTTTTTTTTCTCCCCTCTTTTGCCTTACATAAACCTTTCAAAACATATTCAAAAGAAAGCCATCTGATTCTGCTTTGACCTACAGCTGCGGTTAGGTGGAAGGGATAAGATATGCAACAAGTGGTTTGATGGACACGGAGCGCGTTTGGTTTTCATTAGATTGTCTCGACAACTGACCCCCTGCCCCATCTCTACTCCAGTAATATGAAACCAGCCCTCTGGCAGGCGCACTGTGCATGCGAGTGAAGAGACGAGCAGCAGAGCCGATGCACACTTACACTACTGCACTGTCTGCACTGCTTTCACTACCTACTACCCGGTCCGCAGGCTGGACTGGACTGCTGCTGCTGCCTGCTTCTGCTGCTGCCACACACACACACACACACACACACACACAACACACACACACACACTGACTGACACCCTACTGCTGAAACGTGCCATGGCCAATTAAGTAGCGTTCCCGGGCGGGCATAGATGGTAAAGCTGTGTGTGTATAGTGTTCCGCTGACGGATCGTTGGTAGCCTGCTTTTCTTGCCGGAGGTGTGTGGAGGATATCGCAGCCATGGCGAGCTGTCAGACTCCCCGGGGTTTACGCAGACGCGACTGGAGCTTGGCTCCGCTGCTGGCCGCCTCCGCCGCGCTGCTGCTGCTCAGTCTGCTGCTCGCGGGGATGCAACAGACCGCAGCGTTTCCCTCCTGGAGGCTCGAGGTAGGCTGTGAACACTGTCTGCATGATGACACGTTTATTACAGCTGTCAGTCAGTCACCGCATGTTCTAGCTCTAGGCCAATAATTTGTCTCTTTGGATGATTAGGTTATATTGAATGAGCTGGTGTTTCCTTCATAATTCCAAATAGACAAAACAATACCAATCTCCATTCAGAAGTCTGTGATAATGCATGGCTGGGACCCTTTTACTATGGATTAAAAGTCACTTTGTTCACTTTTATAACATGAGGCAGGACTCCTTTCAAAAGTGATTACATAGAGTAGTGGTTGGGAAAATGAGAAAGTTTCAATTTAATAAAGTTACACTTCGAGGCAAGATACATATTTTAAAATCTGCCTTATCATTTGTTGTGGAATTTCTACATTTGAGAGTATGCAAATAAAATGAGAAATATCATAAGCACATAATTTCGAAAGCTTCTAATAATGGTCCACTGTCCAAAGATATTTCAATTATTTCCCAAGGTTCTTAAATGTATCATTAGTTAGACATCATCTGAAGAAATCACTCAGGTTACCCCATGGCAACACGCATCAAATTCAATGAATGTTTAGGTTCAGGTGGAGAAGTCAGAGGGAAACCTTAGGTTAGGCCGTGTGGATTGAATCCCTGTGTGTGCTAATGTCTTCAGTGAAGTGGATAAATGTGCTCCTCCACAGGACTTCTATCACTGCCACCCACCCACTGAGAGACAGTGCCTGAGGGAGGTCATTACCTCAGCCACACAATCCCATAATGTGTCAATCAAAAAGACTGCTGCTTGAGGATTACATAGCATGCCTCAGATCAGCCTCCTGTTGGCATAAGTAAAAGACGCAGTAAAGGGTAGAAATGTTATGTGTTTGTGAATAAAGTTAAATCTTGTTGTGTAATGCACTACTTTTATGTGTCAGAAAATGCACAAAAACCCGCAAAAAGTATTTACTATATTACATGTAACCATCTTCTCAGATTCAGTTGAATGCTGAGTAAAGGTTAGATTGACTGTTATTAGTACATGTGTATTGGGCCTTGAAAACTAAGGGCCCAATTACACATGGACTCTAAATAACTCTAAAACTAAGGATGAAAAATATACCTTTTTTCAGTCTTTGGGACTCGTGTTAAAGCTACAGTGCACATCTTTTTCATATGAATGTCGGTTACATTTCAGCCATCGCCAAACGAGTTCACACACAGTTGATTAAGCCTATCAGCTCCTCCAAACTCTCTCTGTATTCCTCAGTATGGCAGTGTTAACAAAGTGCTGTCACCCACCTGCACAGGAGCTCAGAAAAATCCCAAGCGGCGGCCAAGAATTTGTTTTAGTTAATGATTCGAATGCTAAGAAAAAACCCTGTTGACAGCAGAAGTTATAAAATCCATTCGCAATCACCTAAGGCTTACCTCATGTATGCGCCGGCAGTGTTGTTGTAATTACTCAGAACTCCTCATGGGGCCACAGAAGTTACGCACTATAGCTTTAAACTCTTCCGAACTCCCCCTAACCCTGGACCCTCTGGGTTTATCCTCAGCGGTTTTGCCCTCGAAGTTAGCAGTTTCCAGCCTGCTTCTTATCTGCACTCATAGTTTACAGTTTGTCTATATTTGTGCCAAAGTGTGGGATTAGATTTTCAGTGAACGAAACAAGACATGACCCGGTTAGAGTTGTGCAGGCCTCCCTACATTACACACCTCATAAATTACTGAACACAGGACTCTGGGGTCAAGAAGGCAGCCATTGTAATGAAACATCAATGCCCAGCACATACAATGCAATACAGAAACATAACATTCTATTTAACACAGCAGTGGGGACAGTTAGCCTATGCCAGACGGCCTGCCCCTCTTTCACTGTTTTGCTACGGAAATGAAGGAAGTACTGGATCTATTTGTCTTGACCGGGCGACGCAGGAACAGGAACCAGAGGATTGGGTGTAGAATACAAAGTGAAGGGAGTGTCCTTGATATGCATGGCCGCTCTCTCTCTCCATCCCTCACTAGGTTTTTTCCACCAGTGAGGAAATTGCTGGAGCATATGGTTTGACGGCTCAACTACAGATTAGTGAAGCTATACAGTATATGAATTAGTGTGTCTGTTCGAAAGGAAGATAAATCATGAAAGGCCACACGTGCTGCATATTTTCAGGTTCAAATTCGGGGTTTCTACTTAAAACGTTACATGGTGTAGTGTCCATAAAAACCTTTATATTTCTCACAGTGCCATTGCTAAATCTCCTCTTTTCAACGTTTGTCAGAGAAAAAAAAATGTAATGCCTGTTTCTTTAAGACCCGCTTTCCAAAAAGCTGCAGAATCGACCTGCCGGTTTGAATCTTACTCCCAGTTAGAGGTATCTAGGGCGTGGCTTATCACAGGTGGAAGTAGCGCTAATTAGGTTGCTAATGGGGGGGAGCCTTATGATGTCATAAGGGGAGACCACCACTTCCCCGATCTCAACTTCATGTCTTTTGCGTGTCTTTGCTGTCTCGAATGAATCGTAGAAATTGAGAACGTTGCACATGTTCGTAGAGTCACTGCTGGAGTGTATTCATGGTTTAACATCTTACACCTGATGTACAATATACTGTACACTTGTCAGTCAACAACATAGTTAAGGTTAAAATAGACAATGACGTCCATAGGGAAAGATAAAGGCCAGAGAGTAAAGGGGCCATTGTGTGTTGCTTCAGCAGTTTTTGTGAATGTATGTTCCCCTAGGGATAAATGAAATGAATTCTTCTTCTAAAATGAACCAGAAAGCCTTCTCACCTCGAGCTCAGACTGCACTCCTTAGGCCGAATCACAGCCAGACTTGGAAGTGCTGGAAAGAGGATGTATTACTTAATATCCCCATCCTCATAAAAAGTTATAGATTTTTATCAACTGGTGCGATCACTTATTATGGAATACTGCAGCCAAGGTAAACCACAGCTTTAACTTGAGGCGCAGAATATTTATGAAAGCACTCAAATGCAAAGCACCCATAAAAAAAAGTATTTTAGAGCTATAAAAACTATAGCGTAGAGACTCCAGGTGTGATTATCTATCGCCCATCCCCAAAAAGAGACATCCGACACAACTGGATCTGTGAAAAAGATCACACTTTATGTTTGGGAAAGCACTTTTTTTTTTTTTTACTGCTGACCGCTTCCCGTTTCCATGAGATGGAATGCCCTTATTGCATTAAAACCCTAATGCGTAACATTCAGATGCCAGACCCTGCAATAACAGCAATTGAGCACGGTTGTAACTGTCAAGATAACGAGTGGAGTTGATGCCTGCAGCTTTAAGAAGTCATGCACTGCTCCATCAACAAGATTCGTTCCCCATTATTTTGCTGATTGTCCGTTGATTAGAACCCAACAATAAAGCTTTCGGGAGCCTCGCGGTTCAGTTCCTATAGCTTTTCTTCAGTGCATAGTGATTCATTCAAAGTTTTTCTTTGTCCAAGGAAGAAGCTTACACCACTGTGCTGCTCATGGGGATCCGAAAAGAGGCCCGCTCCCAAGTGCTCCACCTGTCCAGGAACAAGCGCTACACCCTCACCCCGGAGCAGCTCAAATGGGACAAGCTCAAGCTAACATACAAGTATTCAGTTGCAACTTTTTTTTTCTTTTTCTAGTCAAAATACAGTACAGTCATAGAGTCAAAACAGGTTGGAAGTATAAACCCAAGCTCAGATAGTCGTTTGGCATTGTAGACGTAAAGACCTTGCCGTCAGACTGTTGTTGGCGTGGGTTAGCTGCCTGCTCCTTAATGAAGACATTGAGGCCACGTTAAGAGAGCTTGTCAACATCTGCTCATTTCACGTCAGTCAAGACGTCCTTTAGAAGGTTGAGTCAGCAAATCCTGAGAACGCTTGTTGTCAAAATCACTTTTTGTTGAAATCTGTGTATCTCTGTGATCCGCTTCCTGTACATGCTGTGTGTGCGCTAACAAGAAAATCCAGCGTTAATACAGGGGCCTAGGCTCTGTAAACAGGCTTGTAAACAAAGGGTATGTAAACAAAGGGGGCCAGACAGAGCTAGCCACATGCCCATTTACAGAGCATAGGCTTTGGATTAACACCAGATTTATTTTTTCAGTGCAGACAGTTAGCGGAGCGTGAGAACATATTCACTTATTTTGACTAAACGTGATATTGACAACAAGCGTTCACCAGAATCACTGACTCCACCTTTCAGGCAGTAGGACTAACAGATGTTTAAAGTGTATCATCTGACTGTGTTCGCCCTACAGAACTCTGCTTACATTTGCCAAAGAGGACAAATATAAGACTATACAGTACAGTGGACTTTCACCCCTATTTACCATATAGGGATAAATGAAGGGATTTTTCTTCTTCTTTGCTACAATATATTTGTATTGTGCTCTACAAAATTCTTTGAGAAGATCCAGTGATACTTAGGTTATAAACAGATGATCCCATTAAGTCCTTTAGAAGTGGATTGAACTTGAGAGGTTATTGATTGATGATCAATAACTGATTCTTATTCAAAGTATCCATATCAGTGTTGCCTGCTAGATTGAAGAGAATCTCACGTTTTTTCAGTAATGGAGCTGTACTTGAAGTGTGTGTGGGGCCCTGAACAGTAGCCATTGTGTTTTGTCAGATAACTGTGCTGTAGAGGAATGTGTGTAGAGAGTGTAGAGACAGTACTAATGACAGAATGTGGCTGTTTGTAGGCTGCTCTCTTTCCCCACCAACTTGATCAACGCCAGCGACACCCGGCGAGGCTTCTCCAAGGCCTTTGGCATGTGGAGCGACGTCTCTCCGTTTACCTTCAGAGAGGTGCCAGCAGACCAAGAAGCAGACATTAAGATCGGTGGGTAGTAGTAGTAGTAAGGCCTATATACAGACTGTGTTCAATCCACAACAGATGTTCCACCAGACCTTTTTTTTCTCTCTCTGTGCTGTCATCGCCAAAATGTCTCCAAACGTATTAAATCACACCACCGCGACTTTATTACCAAGCCGATGTAATCAGCAGGATTTAGAGTTTTTTTTGTGAAGAAGAAAGAAAGCTCAACAACTTCCGTACAACTCATCCCATGGTGGTGGAGCGTAAATTAAACTTTTTTTTTTACAAAGTGAATGTGTTAATTGAACACAGTTGTGGTTAAACAAGCAGATTGGGACGATTAAGAAAGAAATGCTGTCTGAACCACACACAGCCCCTTCCTTTACATTCCAAAAGTAATAGTTTGTTTTATGGATGAATTCTCTCGTACATAAATAACATTATTATTGCTCATTAGCAATAGGCTGTTGACTCAGTGACAACAATTGACACAATGTTAGCAAATGAACTTTAAACTATTAAAATACGGCGTTTCAAAGCTTTGTCATTGATTATTCTGGCTAAGAAAAGAAGTCAAATCCTCTACCGTACACAGACACTGAAGTCACCAATCAATAGGTCAATATCAATAACCATTAGTCCAAATAAACAGCCAGATTTACTTTAAATGAAACCTTCTCCGTCCCTATGGGAGCAAACTCAATGGGTCCTTCAGGAATTCTCAGTGACAGTAAGAGAGATGGTTGTCATCCGGCACAGTGAAGATGAAAAATATGCTCTGTCTATTGTAATTCATCTTCCCTGTGCTGCTGTAGTCTGTACAAAACTGATGGAGTGGGGGCTTACCTCTTGGGTCTGAAGAATCTCTCTCTGTGTCTCTCTGTGTCTCTCTCCCTCCATCTTGGCAGGCTTCTACCCCATCAACCACACAGACTGTCTGCAGTCCTACTTGCACCATTGTTTCGACGGCATCACAGGAGAATTGGCTCACGCTTTCTTCCCGCCAACTGGCGAGATCCACTTTGATGACCACGAATACTGGATTCTGGGAAACATGCGCTTTAGCTGGAAGAAAGGCACGTGTCCTTATCATGTTTGCTGAAAGTGCTCATATTAAAACACAGACATATTAATATTCACATGTGAAGCACATGGTTTTTAGACACTTTAAAGCAAAGCACCAGACGCATATACAAAGTGATAGAACACCTGTTTGCTTGACCTTTCGATTGCGTTGCACGCAACGGCTGCGAGGGGGAAAACATATTACGTTTAGCTTTTGGTTAAAAAAGGGGTATTTTTTACCCAATTAACAATCAATACAATATTTGTTTTGCTATGATACGTTATGGGGAATACTTTGTTTCAAAATAAAGTTAAGCTTAGTTTAGTTCTTGGCCCCCAAAGACCATGGACCATTGGCTGGTCCCTAGAAAGTTTTTACCAATATCTTGTGTGTGTGTGTGTGTGTGTGTGTGTGTGTGTGTGTGTTGTGTGTGTGTGTGTGTGTGTGTGTGTGTGTGTGTGTGTGTGTGTGTGTGTGGGGTGGTGTTGCAGGGGTTTGGCTGACGGATCTTGTCCATGTGGCAACTCATGAAATCGGCCACGTCCTGGGCCTGATGCACTCCCTCCACCCCAAAGCCATCATGCACCTGAACGCCACTCTGACCGGGCGCAAGCTGATCACACAGGACGAGGTGTGGGGACTGCACCGTCTTACGGTATGTTCACAATCCCTACCTTCCTTATTTATTCTATAAGCAATTGCTCAGTCATCCGGGACAGGGGATGTTTAGAAGTAAAGTGAATAAATAAAATGGCCCCAATTGGTCTTGAACTCATTTTGCAGTTCATCCGTGGTGAGGCTAACCACTGAAGCCTCTTGAATGAAATGAAAACATCCCCAAGCAGCGGCTCCTTCCTCCTGCTGTGATCGACTACATGATAGGCCTGATGGTCAGACCTGGCACAACCTGGACTGTCAGGAGGGAAAGTGAAAATCGAGTGGTAATACACAGCCTAGGCTCTGTAAACTGGTATGCAAACAGATTTGGGCCCACTGTAGCAATCAACATGCCCGTTTACTGATCTTAAGCTGTGTATTAACACTGGATTTTTTTTTTAAGCGCACATACAGTATGGACAGGTAGCTCGGATCATGAGGAGATATTCACTGAAACAAACAGTGACTTTGACAACTAGCATTCTCCACAATGGCTGACTCCACCTTTGAATGATGGCTTGCTTTGACACTGTAACATCTTGTAAAAGGCAACAAAAATCTTGTGCAGTAGAAGAAGTAACATCTAGGTGTTAAACTCTTTTGAAGTAGTTAACTGAACCAACCCTATGACCTACTTTTGCTCCCGGACCCTCGTTGTCTCTTTAAAGGCCGACACTGAAAGCCAACGTGGCACTAATGAAAATTGTGTATAAACTACTCATGAGACATCACCAGTGTGTGTGTGTGTGTTATGGTGAGTCATTCTTCATTGCAACAAAAAAGCGGGTCAGAGAGTTCCAAATTCCTTTGGGTGCTGACATTGAGAGCTGACCTCTGATCCTCCTCCTCTTCTCCTGCAGGATGTTTGGACCGGTTGTTCATCTGTCCGGCCTGGGCTCGCAAAGGCTACTGCGAGAGCAAGCGCAAGCTCATGCAGAAGCACTGCCCCTCCAGCTGTGATTTCTGTTACGGTAAGACACATCAGACACAGCAGTATTCAAGGGAGAGAGAGAGAAAAAAAAAAGTTCTCTCAATTGAGCAGCGCAAGAAGGAGCTGCTGTTACTGTGAACCGTTTGCCAATGGAGCAACAGGAGCCAACAGGTCCAGCCATGCAGCGCTGCAAATGAGGGCTTTTTCAAGAATGTGATTTAAAAAAAGGGAGATTGCACTTGCCACTGGAAGAGTTTATGCTGTGTGTTTCTATTATACATTTTCTTCTTCTATATTGCATTGTTGAGAGGAGCCTGGGACTTTAATTGCCAAATGACTGCTGCTGTTATTATTGTGCATTTAACAATAAACCATCTTGAATCTTGTTTAGTTGTGGAGAATACAAGTGGCCCCCCAGGCAGGTAATGCTGTGTGTTCAGTGCATGCAGGTACCTTTGTCTCTACACCTAGAATTGAACACATCATCAGCAAAGTGACAGCCTCAGCCCTCTTTAGGTTCATAGCGGTTTCCTCGTTACACAACAGGAAATGGCCCTCCTCCTAACCATCGCAGCCCTGTAGATTGTTGTGGCTTTCTCAAGATTTTTTTTTTGTGTTTTTTTGTCAGCAGCGAGGGACAGTGTGTGGGGAGAGGCAAGAGGATACAGTTCCTGGCTCGCACTAATCTGTTCCTCATTGTTGATTGGGAGACGTTGTATGGGCTGTGGAAAATTCCTGAGTGACTCCAAACCGCTGGAATTTCAGACTGTGGCTTGAGGGTTAGAGACGCACAAGGTCAATTTGGATTTTTGCGGCATTAACGAGAGCGACTGTTTTTTTGTTTTGTTTTTTTTCTTTTAAAGCAGACTTTGAGTTGATCTGGAGGCGGCCTGTTGTGTTGTGTGTCAGAAACCAGATGGGAGATATTAAATTGATAAGACAGCCGCGGCGCCGGCAGGTCAGGCTGCATGGGTTGGGAAACGACTATTGAGTGTCTGGCGTCATGTGGTTTGGTATCATACAGGGTTTATTAAGGTAATCAAGTGTTACAGCAAGGTGTTAGGTGAGGGAAAGTTGTGTCATCTCCTATGGCAAACGCTTTGAGCATTTATAATAATGGATAGGATTTATATAGCGCTTTATTCCCTAAGGACTCAAAGCGCTTACAGGGTTCCAGGTTCCATTCATTCACACACAGTCATACCGGTGGTGGTAAACTACGATAGAAGCCACAGCTGCCCTGGGGCAGACTGACGGAAGCGTGGCTGCCATTCAGCGCCTACGGCCCCTCCGACCACCACCTCAAACATAGAGCAGCCAACCCTTGGATCATTGGCCAACCCGTTCTACCAACTGAGCCATGGTCGCCCCAATATACCATATCCTTGATATCAGACGGCAGGTTCCTCCACTAGTCAACTAGGAAAAGCCAAATAAAACTCACTGTTATTTGGACTTTTTTTTTTTTTTTTTAACCTTTATTTATACAGGTATATCCCATTGAGTCCGGAGACTCTTTTTCAAGGGAGACCTGTTCCCATTTACACGTTACCATTCACACACACATTCATACACTGATAGCAGGCTAGCTATCGACATTCACACGAGGCAAGGTGGGTGAAGTGTCTTGCCCAAGGACACAACAACTATGACACAGGTGGCAGGGCGGGGATCGAACCTCCAACCCTTTGATCATCGGCCGACCTGCTCAACCACCTGAGCCACAGTCGCTTTACTAGTTAAGTGTCTAAGTGGCTTAGTAAAGGAGTAAAAGCCAAATTGCTCGCTAGTTAAAGCTGAAGTCAGCGCTTCTGAAAAAGGCTTGTTCAGTGATCACCTCATGACACCAGTTTGTACACACTACCATTCTGACAAATACAGTTATGTGGAGCCGATAAGCCGAGGCTTATCAAGTTTGTGTCAACTGGTTTGGTGATGGCTTGAATATAACCAACATTAATTTATATGAAAAAGTTATGCACTATTAGCCTGGCATTCCCAGACCTGCCGCTAGGCGCTGGCAAATTCAATTTGCTGCGCCTGTTGGTCTGGACACTCTCCATTGAAGCTTTTTCAGAAAGACCAGAAATCTGGGATAACGTTTCAATTGGTTCTATCTAATATGGGCGCGCCAGAGCCCTTTATATGGTACTCGAGGGCGGACGTAACCGGATGACGACAGTGCTGTGCATGCAACGTCGAAGCCGTGATAGTAAACATCAAAGATGGCTGGGGATATGTTGTTTGAGTTTGAGACTGCTTTGGCCTCGACCCTTAACGATTTGGAAGACGGCACTCAAATCTTTCATTAGCAAGTAAATGGAATGTTCTGTTTTGCCCACCAACCACGGCAAACGTTTAATTTATCAGTTTAACAGCTGTTCGCTCAAACGAACAGGGCTTAATACGTCACCTTGTGCATCGCTCTGATTGGTTGTAGTGCTATCCAATTGCGTGCAGTGGCATTTGAAATGCACGAGTAGGAGCCGCCCCTTGAGTTGGAAATTACTATTGATCGTGGCCAGACCCTCTATCGTTCAAGATATCAGTCTGGATTTCCAGGCTAATGCACTATGGCTTTAAATGTGTGATCTTTGCTGTCTTATTTTGGACCATCCGTTTTTTAAGCATGCGTATTCCTCCTCTTCAGAGTTCCCTTTCCCCACCGTGGCTCCAACCCAAACCCCGCCCAGGACCAAAAACAAGCTGGTGGTGGAGGGTAAGACGCTCACCTTCCGCTGTGGGAAGAAGATAGCGTCCAAGAAAGGCAAAGTATAGTGAGTATCCTCTCTCCCATTGGACCCACAGTGACGCTACAGTAGAATAGAGTGTTTGTCTAACCATGTGACTTGTTTGTCTCCAGCTGGTACAAGGACGGGGAGCTGCTGGAGTTCTCTCACCCCACTACGTCTCCCTGAAAGACGACCACATCACCATAGTGGCCAACGCCATCAACGAAGGCACCTACACCTGCGTGGTGAAGAAAAAAGACAAAGTCCTCACTAACTACTCATGGAGAGTTCGCGTGCGCTTCTGAAAAAGGGCCCCCCTCTGCACACTGAACAGGACACATTCACACTCACACACGGTCATAATGAGACCTCATTAAATAAGGGCACATATTTGTTTTTTTGGTTGTATTTTAACATGTCTTTCCTGTATCGTCTACATACAAGTCTATTGTTAATTGTCATTGTGGCAATGCGTTTTTTTATTTGTGCAAATAAAAATGCGTTCCCCGATGAGTAGAATTTGAGTAAAAAAATACTACCTCTTTATGACAGACATGGCAGTGTTGCATTTAATTTGCTGATGAAAATACCCTCGCAGCTTTTCGTCTACACTGGATTCGTCAAGCCCTGGATTTCTCCAAAAAGCTCTGGCTCCTTAAGGCAGTAAATGGGATCCAAGGCCACCCAGGGCTTCTTGGGATGTCACTGTTATTTTGTTTAAAAAAAACAGCCAAGTTGGAGAACACCTAGCAGTTACTTCACATACACAATGAACACAAGAGCTTCCATCACCACATCTCCCAGGGGGGAAAGTGTGCTCCAAAAAATATCCGTCCCTAATGCGTTTCATTTAAGGGCCTGGGGGAAGAAAAAAAAAGTTAACAGAAGCTGTGGCTTAAGATGCATGCCATTTGAATAATTTACGCACTGACCAAACCGAGCTACTCAAGCCAGAATAAGCAATGTTGTCTACAGCAGGCCTTTTTGGAACTATTTGGATCCTAAACCGCATATGGAACACCTCAGACGTCTAGCTTACTTTACTAGTGCTCTCTCTCTCTCTCTGTCAGTGAAGCCAGCAGTCTGCCTCCAGAGCAGGCAGTCAGCTCCACTAGCAGATCTCTGTCCAAGCTTATTCAACACATCAGGTGTAATAATCTGCACAAGGGCTGTGGTGGGGCGGGGCGGGGGGGGGGGAGATAAAACTGATTAATGAACATTTCCATTTGGTGCTGGCTCTATAGACGGCCCAAGACAAGGCTTTTTTTCCCCCTTCTTCTCTGCGTCTGTTCCAGTGAAAAAGCAGCAAGTGGTCTTTGCAGGGAACGAAACTGTAACTGTTTATTTTGCTTGGGCTGAAAATCAAAAGAATTTATTGGTTTAATTCTGAAGTCGCAGAGCCTTCTAAAAAAACAAAGACAGAGCAAAAGTCTGGGCCCTCTTTTCCCCCCGCCGACAAAAGAACAAAGTACCGAGACAAAGTGTGCAGTGCAAAGAATGACATCACTTTTTGGACAGCGACTTTCAAGTTGGGTTCAAGGCTGGATTTTTTTTTTTTTTGAAGGCTCAACTTGCCTTCATTTCTTTCTCCTCTGGCAGTGAGCAGTTGTGTTTGCATAGCTTGGACAGAGTTTATAATACAGAGGAAAAACGACGTACAGTTTGAAACTTTATTTCTAGCAAAAACATCATCCCCCCCTCCCAAACCCCCACCCCAACCCGCCCCTGGTCATCAAGTGACCTGACAGACCTAAGTAAAATCTCTGACATAATGCTGGATGGAGAAAACAGACCATTGCTGCATCATTATACAGTAGCTGAGGCAGCCCGGAAATACCAGCCATTTACTAAATCTGCTCCTCTCTCTCTCCTGATGTATACAAGGGGGAAAATAAAAGAGAAAGTCAAACATGAGAGCTAAACTTCTAACAGATGTGCGCTGCTGCGTTTCCCTCTCAAAGAGCTAAAATGGCGAAAAATGGCTTTTAAAAAAAACATAGAGGAGAGAGGAAGCCGAGAAAGTTGATGGAAAAAAATGTGTGATATTGACATGAGCCACCAAGTCTTTGCTGTGAGACAGTCCTGACTATTTGGTAAGAGTTTAATGATCAGATTCAGAGAGTGATCTGGTGCTCTGTTTGTAAGCCAGTGACACGGTCCAGTTCCAAAAAGAACAAGTCCCAGGACTCTTTGCTCACTCCCTTTCCTCCAGCGAGACAGCCAGGTGTCCCTGCAGCCTGGCCTCAGAACTTGAGGCTGAATCCAGGCCCGACGGCAGACACTCCCTGGTTGCTGGATGTCAGATGGAAGCCCGTGTCTTTCAGGTCGTCGGCGGCCTGGAGAGGTTAAGGGAATGCACAGTTAATGACCTGTCGTTTCTTACATATTTATTATAGAACTGATTAATACTACACTTAAAAGCCCCTGTAAACCCAAATCAACAAAATCCTTCTATGCAATTGTGGGAGTTACGTGCAGGATAATAAGCATCTGAAAAGAGTTATAGGCACATTTATCAATCCAAGTTAAAGATATTGTCATTTAAGGTTGATAGACTTTAAAGAAATTTGGTTTCAATGAGGCGGGCTATGATCCGACTCTTATTACACAAGGTATTTTGAACCAATCACAGCGAATCTCTGCCCGAACGTTTTATAAAAACAATGACTGTTGCCATGGAGACTGTTAGATACGGCCAGAGCCTCAAAGTCCTGTAAAATGGCTTAGACAGCAAAAAAGCTGTTTTTTTTAACAACGTTTTATTATATTTATGAACATTAATTAATTATCACTCACTAATTGTTGTAAAAGCTTATTGAGACACCAAACTTTGATATAATCTATTCATTTTTAATATTTTAGACCAGGTTTCCAGATGCTTTAACCTGAAGGGATTAAATTTGCTGTGCCTGTTGGTCTGGACACTCTCCATTGAAGCTCATTAAATATGTCAAGAAATCCTGATCTACCAATCAAATAGTTCTTTCCGATATGGGCGGGCCAGAGCCCTATGTATGGGGCTCTGGGCCGGACGTAACCGGATGACGACAGTGCTGTGCATGAGCCGCCAAAGCCGTAATAGTAAACAAGATGGCTGTGGATATGTTGTTTGAGTTTGCTCAACGAACGGGGCTTAAATGTCACCTTGTTCATTGCTCTGATTGGTCGTAGTGCTATCCAACTGCGTGCAGTGGCATTTGAAATGCACGCGTAGGTGCCGCCCCTTGAGTTGGGAAGGTCTATTGATCATGGCCAGACCCTTATATCGTTCTAGATATGGGTCTGGATTTCCAGGCTAACCAAATGGCCAAATTTGTGGGCTAGACAGCGGGAACACAAACTTTCAAACGTTGAAAAAATAAATAAATATGAGCATCAGCCATAAGCTTCTGGGTGGGTAGCTAGCCCTGCTAAAAGCATTAGGGGACTAAAGGGTTGCTCATCATGGAAAACACAAGGAGGATATAACCGGACACAAAGCAGAAGCCTGTAGGCTCTGTAATCTATTTAACACACAATTGCGGAAAGCCTGGTAGCTGTATGTAATGGAGAAAGAGTAGCCTTAATGTCCTTACCAGGTGACTGTAGCCCAGGCCTCCCTCGGGGGGCGGCGGGCTGGTTCCTCTCTTCACTCTCTGCTGCTCGCTCTTAGCCGGCCAGGTGGGGAACATGGACGGGTCGATGGGCAGGGGAGACTCACGGAAATAGTCATGCTTCAGCCCCTCGTCTGATAGAATCCTCTTACTGGGGCAGTAGGTGAGGAACCTGCAAACACACAACATGATCCCAGTTCATATCCAAGGCAATATTAAAACACCTTTTGATTTAAAGTAAAGCACAGGTAGCCAGTCAGCATGGATTGTTAAGAGACAAGAGAGAAGTTGTTAAAAAAGAAAAAGGAAAAAGTTTTTTTTTCAGAAGAAGTCAACAGTGGAAGACAGGAAATGAAGCAGCTGGGTTCTGATTTATTGTATTAGATGTGAATATTGGCCGAGGACGTGCTGTGTGGAGGACTCCCCTTTAAGATTAGAACATTCCAAAGAAGAAATGTAGGCGTAGTGCTTTCACTTAAATATAGGCTTCTTATCAGTAACTCCAAACAGTCCGCTCCCTGTCTGTGCTGTGTGCGCACTGAAAAATAAATTCAGTTTTAATACAAATATAGGCTCAGTAAACAGCCATACTGCTCGCTACATTGGGCCCCGTTTGTTTATATTATAGTTTAAAGAGCCTGTGCTGTGTTTTAACGCCAATTAGCTTGTACAGGTAATAGATCGTGAGGCAATATTCACTTATTTTGATAAAAAGTGATTTGAACAAGCCTTCTCCAGAACAAGAAAGAAATACAATCTGGACACAAGACAGTGACACTACAGGGGCCATTGGGTTTGTGGAAGAAGTCCTAATTGTGCATGACAAGATCAAGACAGAATAATGAGGAGCTGCTCAATTGTGATAATTGGCTGTCTAACTGTGTCTGATTGGAACATGTGAGTGGGGGGGGGAGTGTGGTAGAAGATTAACATCAGCCTGAAAAGATGTGACTCTTTGTTTCTATGTGGAAGGAACTCCTGAGAACGGCTACTGAATGAGAGGTAGCAGACTGATGGCAGCTTTTAGACACAGGTCCAATACTAGCATTCAACAAGACAATCCTCAACTTGTGTCCAAAAGAACCCTGCACCTGTAAACGGCCTGCTACTCCCCTTGGGACCCAGGAGTCCTGCTGGTTTTTAAATTGGAGTCAAAGACAGGCTTGTTTTTACCTGGGACGCATGGTGACAGGGTCAGTGTCAGGGGGGGGAATCAGAGGGGAAGGTCCCCCACCAAATGAGTGATTGTGCGTGTGTGTGTGTTTCCGTGTTATTTTCATTTCGGAAAAGTCGACAGAATGTGGGAAACAATTTCTTTGAAGCTAGCATTGTTGTGGAGTGAGCCTGTATGAGTGAGAGGGACAGAGCAGGCAGATATCTTGCAAGAGCTTGTGCCACCCTGGGAATAGTAAATATAATAAAGCAAGTTGAGAACTCAAGCTGTGCATTGAAGCCCCTCCTCAGTTTGGAAACCACAGGGGATGTGGATATTCCAACCAGCTTGTGATATCTACCTGCCAAACTACACCTCCTAACTTTTACTACGCCGCTCTGTCTGTCTGTCTGTCTGTCTGTCTGTCTGTCTGTCTGTCTGTCTGTCTGTCTGCATGCAGCTCTCTGCTCTATGCGTCGACCTCCTGCGGTTCAATCCCTTCCTTGTGAGTCTTCTGACAGCTGGAAGGCTTCAGCACAGCCACTGGACACGGGCCAGACTTCCACTGAAGCGTGATCGCTCAAACACACACACACACACACACACACACACACACACCACACACACACACACAGTTACCAACCTCCACAGCTGTTGGTTAACTGAGCCGCTGCATGGTTTTGTCATTTGCAGGTGTAGGCAGAAGGCTGTGTGGGTGGCTACACAATCTGAGAAGATTCCTCGTTGCTACTTTGCAGCTGCTAAACAATGCTGATCTATCGGAATGTGCCAGAAAGAATGTATTATAAAGCCATTACTCTATGTTAAAAAAAAAGATTAAGATAGATTTTCCGTATTTTCTAAAACATTTTCCGGTACAATAGTCCATGGTGTGTGTGTGTGTGTGCGTGCGCACTTTTGTGTGTCTGTGTGTGTGTGTGTGTGTGTGTGTGTGTGTGTGTGTGTGTGTGTGTGTGTGTGTGTGTGTGTGTGTGTGTGTGTGTGTGTGTGTGTGTGTGTGTGTGTGTGTGTGTGTGTGTGTGTGTTGTGAGAGAAACAGAACAGGGAGATGGAACAGGACTGCTTCTAAGACATGTTGATGAATCACTGGTCCGCTACTGTTGTCATGTTTAAAGTCAGCGTGCCAGAAATGCACTGAGTGAAAGAAAAGAGCTGGAAAAGAGAAAGAGAATTTGACAGGGTAGCAATGCCTTCATCCAAGTAAGGCCCTGTAGGAGTCATGTTGATTGCTGATGATTTAAGTGGTTGAAATGTGCCTATCATTAACATTGGAGACTAGAATTGGGCAGTAATAAGGCAATACTGTATCCAGGGCCACGTAAAAATAGCAACGGTATTCCTTTAATCACTGCTATTAATGTATTGTGCCAATAGACTTAAAGAGGCTCATGCTTGTAACACGTGACAGCCTCTTCTCAGAAGGAAAAGTTAGAAAGAAAAGACGGCCAATGCAAACGAGTTGGTTCATCCCCCCCAAAAAAATCTCCATTGTGTATCGCATCTTAAATGTAAGAATGAAAGTGCATTTCTTGCAGTGATTTTGTTTCTTCTGTTTAGAACGTAGGTTGTATTGAGTAACACTGTGAGGTGCTCAAGCGCTGTTCAGTAAACATGTGTATTTGGTGAAGGTGACTTAATTGTGATGAGTTCAGGGTAATCTTGTTAAATGTAGTGTCAGACGAGACCCAACAAAAAGAAAAGGCTTCATTTGAAGTAGAAATAGGTATTACTCGACAGTTATACCGTGTACCGGGATAGAATTTGGGGAAGCAATCATAAATTGGATACTGCCCAACCCTATTGGAGACCCACATTTTTCAAACTGTGTTGACTAACAACAATACCAAGCTGATGTTAAAAAAGCTTATACCTTTCTTGTCATTTGCCTATTTTACTGGAACAATATCCAATTTTTTACTCATCATGCATTAACAGCTACAGTGGTTTGTCAAGAACATAGAGCTATCAATGCTAGAATGCTTACAACTACACAGTCACAAGCACACACAGATGTAAACACAAGCTGTGTGTGTTTGTAGTTGTGTGTGTGTGTGTGTGGTGTGTGTGTGTGTGTGTGTGTGTGTGTGCGTGAGTGAGTGTGTAATAAGACAGTCTTGAAGACTCCTACTTGTTCATGAGGTCAAAGCCCTGGTCTGAGAGAAGCGCTCCAAAGCGTTTGCGCAGGTTGTTGTAGGGATACTCTGTGAAAGTCATCTTCTTCACAGCGGGCAGCTCGTTGTAGCCGGGCCAGATCTTCTCACTGGGTGACCCCAGATCCTACACACAACACACACACACACACACAAGGCAGCAGACAAATGAATGGTAGTGCGAGGAGAATAGGACATACGATATTCCCTCGTTGGCCAAAGTAGTCATTAGTCACAGACATAGACCAGTCCTAAGTACATTTCAATATTTGACTGTATCATTAGTGAAGGGTCCTGAATGACATCATTCCACATGCCTCTGGTGCTTTATGTCCCTCATCAGATCATCTACTTAAAAACATTCTGCCAACTAAAAGGTTATTCTTTCACAGGCCCCGGTTAGTACGCTTTAGCCAAGCCATGAAGATGTGCAAGGGTCAACCCATGGCCAACACATAACCGTCTCCTCCCCATCGGCTGAATACATGTGTTTATGCTGTGTGTGTGTGTCTTCTCCCGTTTGTACTTTCAGCCTTACCTTACCACTGCGCACAGATTGCTTTTTGTTTGTCATATAAGTTATAGAAGATTTAGGAGTGGCGTTATCTTTCAATAAATGGTGAATATATGGTGAGCTTCTCAGTTAATAATAATAACTATCAGCTGGGTTAACGTCTACAAACAGCTCCCCCTTGTGGTGCACTACAGAACTTCATGATGACCTACTCTGATACACAACACAGTAAATATTTACAGGCAGTAAACAGAAGAGCTTTTCCCCTTTATGGTGAGATTTGCTTCATTTTTATAAGGGCAAATGAGGGCGTCTACCTTGAAAATCTTGTTAATTTGGTCGATTTCAGATTTTCCAGGGAAGAGAGGTTTCTGGGTAAGGAGCTCGCCAAATATGCAGCCCACTGACCACATGTCCACAGCTGTGGAGTACTCCTGCGGAGAGAAGAACAAACACAGAAACAAAGTAGACAGTCAGTCTGGCACACTTATACGTCGGAGCTTTTTTCTTGTGTTGTGAAAGTGGATGTGCTCTGATGGGCGGCTGGCCCTCTGCCGCCTGCCTGTGTAAATCATACACTGTAAAACTCAAGTAGTGTTTCAGTGGTATTTGGCGTATTATAAACCATATCCTTCACAGATGTTGTCTTCTCTTGGAAATGTGGGGACACCAATCAATCAAAATGATGTAACCAAATTCTATGAAAATGACATCAGCTCAATGTTTGTAGTTTGAGTTAATGCACAGGTATTTGATCTGGTGTCTTTGTGTGTGTGTGGAAGTAAGAGTGAAAGCTCACCTTGGCTCCGAGCAGCAGTTCTGGTGAGCGGTACCACAGTGTCACCACTACAGGGGTGTAGGGCTTCAGGGGGGAACCGTACTCCCGCGCCAAACCAAAGTCGCCAATCTACAGTTGAAGAGAGTTGGCTCACATTAACACTGTAACATTGTATTTGGGTTGAAAAACAAATGCCTCTGGATTCAAAAGGTGGAGTCATTGATTCTGGAGAACGCCTGTCGTCAAAATACATTTCTCAAATCAGAGATTTTCCTCCTCACGATCCGCTACAAAATAAGATTTTATTACAACCAGCATTCTCCTGGATCGCTGATTCCACCTTTAATATGATTTTCCCAAAGCTGTTTATTTCAACATCCTGTCACAAGAGATCAAATGACCATATCCTCTTGTATGGAAGGGTCAAGATGACAAGATGCGGTTCGCTTCATATTTTCTATTGCAGGATTGACAGTGACACATGTCTGTAACAACCCGTTTTTTTATTTTTTGCATTTTTATGCTTTTTTTTATTGATAGTGTAGAGACAGAGTTGAAATGGGGCAGAGAGGGGATTGACATGCAGAGAACGACCGCGGGCTGGAATCGAACCCGGGTCCGCTGCTGGCAGAGGCCCATGGGGGGGGGGACGCCCTACCAACTGAGCTAAGGGCGCCCCCTTTTGTTTTGTTTTTTTGACACATGGACTCTGTTTGCATTTCATTTTGACATAAATTCCTGCTATTATAGGCTCTAAGTAATCTTGTGTTGTTTGTCTAACTGGGTTGTATTGCTCCTAGCTTGGTGGAGCATACCTTGAGGATGCCCTTGTGGCTCAGCAGTAGATTAGACGTCTTGAGATCCCGATGGAGGATCCAGTTGTCGTGGAGATGTCGGACACCTCGGAGCAGCTGAATCATCAGAGTCTTGACTTCACCTGAAAGAGAAACCACCAGGCTGTGACAGGGCTGCTGTGACCACAAAACATTTCAAAAGGTGGAGTCAGACAATCTCCTCATGATCCGCTACCTGTCTGTACTGAAAAGACAGTGTTCATACACAGCCTAGGCTCTGTAAACGGGTGTGTTGTTCGCTACGGTGGGTCCCCTTTGTTTACATACCAGTTTACAGAGCCTAGGATGTTTATTAAGCCCAGATTTGTTTTCAGCGCATACACACACAATACTAACAGGCAGTGGAGTGTGGGGAGATTTTTGTTGATTTTGACAAAACGTGATTTTGAGAACAAGCGTTCCCCAGAATGGCTGACTCCACCTTAAATGCTAAACCTTTAAAGCCTGAGAAAGACCTATTATAAATGATGTTTTCATATAGACGTAGGGTTGCAAAGGGGTGGAAAGTTTCCGGTAAATTACCGGAAAGTTTCCGGAAACTTTCCACGGGAACTTTCGCTTGGGAATTTTGGGAATATTCAAAATTGGAAATTATAGGAATTAACTAAATGTCGGTAATTTAAATGATTTTTTTTCACATCCAAACATAAATCTAACCATTTAAACACTATGTTTGGTCATAGGCAGACATCCATGCAAAATAATACAATTAAAAAACATTACATTTGAACAGATTTATTTGTAAGAAGAACTTTATCAAGTTGATTATTTTATGAACAATCAATAATTTCACCGAACAACAAAAAGAAGAATGTTGAGTTAAATATTAGTCATCTGTCTGAACCCAACCATTCAATAAATAAAGTCAAATGCCCCCCATGTGATGGAGGAATGCACAGAGCATGTAGGGGGCATGGCCTCAGTACCCCTGCAGTAGGATGTGTGCTAAATGCAAGTTGCCAAGTGTACTTGCATAAAATCTGGTTGTTTTAGTCAAGATTATGCTAAAATACATTGTCCCCAACTATATGTAAAATCACAGTTTAAGCCTCTGTAAACCTGGTCTAGTAAAAATCAATATATGATATCAAGTTGGGTGTCTCAATAAACTTAAAAAAAAATCTGATTTGAAATTAAATATTCATAAATATATTAAAACTAAGTTGAAAAAACTGATTTTTACAGTCTAGAACGTTTGCCTGGACTGAAATAACATAGTTAGGAGAATTTAGTGCATTTGGGTGGCTTTAAATTTAGTAAATTCCCGTTTATTCCCGTTAATTCCCAAAATTCCCGTTAATTCCCATAAATTCCCGTTAATTCCCATGGAAAGTTTCCAACTTTGAAAATTCCCGGAATTTTGCAACCCTATTAATAGACGCGACATAATATTTATCACACACACACACACACACACACACACACACACACACACACACACACACACACACACACACACACACACACACACACACACACACACACACACACACCAGTGTTCAATACATTACCTGGGAGGAAGGGCTGCTTCATAGTTTCCATCAGACCCTTCAGGTCATGTTCTACATAGTTCATCACGATGTAGATCTTGTCCATGTTACTCCCAACAACTATTTCCTATGACAGGACAGGGAAAGGAGGGTTAGCTTTAACTAGAACACTTCATAATACATAGAAGTCAATAAAAGTGTGGTCAGGAAAGCGTCCTCTTACCCTTACTGTGACGATGTTTGGGTGCTGAGCTTTCAGGATGGTATTGATTTCTCTCAAAGAGGTGATGGGGAAGCCCTCCTTTTCCTTCTCCATCTTCAACCTTTTCAGGGCCACTATTTCATCTGCAAACAGGAGACAGTATTTATTATTTAAAGATACATTAAACACATCTGCATATCCCCCAAAAAATCAAAGGGACATCCGGTAACTTTTCCTACCTGTCTTTTTGTCCTTGGCTCTGTACACCACACCGTAGGTTCCCTCCTCTATCCGGTTCAAACACTGGAATTCCTCCACACTGCGACAACCCTGAAACACATCACACAGTCTAAATGGAAGAGTTCAGCATACTGCTTGAGTGAGTTAAAGGTGGAGTCAGTGATTCTAAAAGGCTAAGGGCTTGTTTTCAAAATCTAACACTAACACCGGTGAATCTAATACCTTTGTCTGGGATGTAGTTTTCTTCGGGGGTGGGTGAGCGAGAGTGAGTTTGAGCCTACGCTCTGTAAACTGGCCTGTTGCTAGCTACAGTGGTCCCCTTTGTTAACATACCCTTTGTTTACCTACCAGTTTACAGAGCCTAGGCTGTGTATCAACACTAAATTTCTTTTTTCAGCACACACATACAGTACAATCGTAGCGGATCATGAGGAGATATTCACAGATTTTGACAAAAAGTGAATGTTAAAAAAAAGGTTTACCAGAATCACAGACTCCAAATAAATAATGAGTGGCTAAGCTGGATGAACATTTGCGTTGCGTCGTCACCCACCTGTAAAGCTGGCATATATTTGGGCAGCTCCTTCTTCAGCTCCACAGGGGAGATGGGTGGTGAGTCTGGGATGTAGTTTTCTTCGGGGGTGGGTGAGCGAGAGTGAGTTTGAGACTGAGGCGTGGGGTCGCCCTCTCCTGCCTCCTCTTCCTCCTCCTCCTCTTCCTCCATGTCCTCACCACTCTCCGAGGAGTCATGGTCGAAACGGGACTCTGGCACTGTTGAGGTCAGTTTAGCATTGTTTAAGCTTCTGTAAACCCACATCCATAAAATCCTTCTATGTAATTTGGGGAGTTAGTTGCAGGACAGTAAGCATCTAAAAAGAGTTATAGGCATATTTATCAAACCAAATTCAAGATATTGTCATTTAAGGTTTATAAACTTTACAGAAATTAGGTTTAGATGAGGCGGGGCTATGCTCTGGATCTTATTACACAATAAATATTTTGAACCAATCACGACAGTTATCTGCCCAAACGTTGTATACAACGTCAGTTGGCTGGATACGCCAACACAGTCCTGTCAATCAGATGTTTGACAAATACTTTTAGAGGCTTTATGTTAGGGGTGTGCATGTGTAAACGTGTACACGTGTAACCGTTTAGGAAATCGTAACCGTTTAGGAAAAATCAATAAACGAAAATCGTTTTGAATTAGATTTTTTTTTTAATTTAAATGTCCTTTTTTTCAAAGTTTTTAAATATGTTCTGGATACACGCATTTATTGATTTTACATCACTAATAAACAAATTTGGGAGGATAAAAGCTAGTCTGCCGAATCTGTCTGTCCTTCGGCGTGTCTGTGTGAGTGCGTGTATCGGCGCGCACACACACACACACACACACACACACACACACACACACACGGGGAGTCGCCGTGCTCGGGCTCGAGTCACAGCCACGGACGAGTGATGAAAGATAAGCTAAAGATTAAAGTTACCCGGTAGACGCGAACTACGTGCGTAAGTAGCCCGAACTTTATAACACCTGTTCAACCTGCATAAACGTGGACAAGTAGAAAGCGATAGGCTATATTAATCAGGAAATTAATGAAGGGCGATAATGTCGGCGAACACATGACAGGCGAACGTGTTTGTGTGTATACCATGGACCTATTATAAGAGGTGAGTAAACAAGCGTAGTTAACTTTGTGTTTTTTTTTCTTCTACAATTTTGGTTAACGGTAACACTGTACTTGTAAAGTGTATACATTTTTTTTTTTTTTTTTAAGTGAACCTGGGGGACTTTGGAACCATGTGAATAACTTTCTAAGCTTATTCAAATTAGAAACAGGCACAGCACAGACATCAGGTGACATGTTGACCCACCTGCAGGGATGTGATTGCCGTTCTCCCTCTCCTCGTCAAAGTCCTCCTCCGACCGCTGGTCCTCACTCACGTCCTCTGAAAGGAGAGAGAAGGCTGCTGTGTTAAAGCTGACACACTTCAGGCTGTGTTGGAAAAGCCCTACTAATGTCCTCCCTCCTACATACTCAACATGTTTATACTACATACTGTCTACTTAAAGATCGATTGTGTATGCGAGGTTCGTCCGACCGTTAACACTGAAGTATACAGAAGCAATAAAGAATTTAAAAATTCTGCGTCGTTTGAAAAGACGCAATGCATTGTGGGGCGGTTGAGTAGGAAAAGTAACCTATCGATCCATACACGAAAACTTCCCAGGAGTAGGTACTCATCCGGGCATTTCTCGCCTACACAAACTCGCATTCGGGGCGGCAGTAGCGAAGTGGGTAGGGAGATTGCCTCTGGAGTGCAGGGTCGGAGGTTCAATCCCCCGCCTACCCGCCACATGTCGAAGTGTCCCTGGGCAAGACATTGAACCCCGAATTGCTCCCGATAGTTAGCTTGCACCCTGCGTGGTAGCTGCTGCTATCGGTGTATGAATGTATGTGTGATTGGGTGAATGTGTGCAAAACAATGTAAAGTGCTTTGAGTCTGTGAAAAACCAGGGAAAAGCGCTAGCGTCCATTTACAACCACAACATGCTCAAATTGACGTCAAAATGAGTATGAGTAGGACATTAGTAGGTCTTTTCGAACACAGCCCCAGTCCCAATACTGAAGCTGTTAATCACGTTCTTACCTGCACTCTGTTCAGACGGGCCCGAGCCGGAGACTGACTCCTCCCCTTCCTCTTCCTCTCCCTCACTCTGGCTGCTGGACTCCTCTTCATCGTCCTCGTCCTCTTCATCAGAGCCTGATCCTGATGCTACAAACAAAAGGCACAGACAATCTGTCTTTAATGATGTCATGTGTTCCGTCCACTCAGTAAAATTATTATTAGGCAAAAAGTAAATAAAAGGTCACCGTGATGTGTTCAAACATCAAGAAAAAGAAAAATTTGTTTTTGGCGAGAAAATGTAACCATTTGAATGGAATTTTGCAGCAATATAAAATAGATAGTTAAGATGTATATAGATAGATATATGTAGATATGACCTGTTTAACGACCCATTCCGAAATCTAACCATCTTATCAATAATACCAGTTCTGTTAAAAACGTATTGCTGCCTCCTCTTTCAACCAAATAATAGAAAAGTATGGATAGTACCCTACTACTGCTTTTCTAATGGTCATGTCCTCAGTGCCTTACCCATAGAGGATTCTCCTGTGCTGGTCTTCCTCTCGCTGCCACTGATGTCCTGGAGGTCTGCCAGCAGGTCTTTGTCCTCTGGCTTCTCCTCCTTCGATGCTACAAACACAGAACACAGTGTGAGCTACACTGACATGTTTATGATGATCTATGGGAAACTAAGTCATTGCTGAAGAAAATGGGAGTGACAGAATACTAGTAGATAATAATGGTCAACTCACTTGCACTCTTCCTTGGTTCCCCTGGCTCTGCCTTTGTCCCGGGGAGCGTGGGTAGGGACTTCGACTGTGGTGACTTTGTTTAGGCTTGTCATTAAACTCCTCGGGAAGCATCCGATGGTGAGAAGGCACTGGAAACAAATAAACTTAATTTATCGTAGCTGCAGATTACCGTCACATAGCACAGGGTTAGGGATCGATATCAATCTTAAGGTACGAACACACTACACGCGTTACCCGCGTAAGATTTACGTGCGTAACGCAGCTAAAATGTTGCTTGATCATTTTGTGTCAAAAATGGTTCTACGCGCGTAACGTGCGTAGTCTCCCTCCCGATATTGTATTTCCCCTAATTAACCATGGCTGCGATCAGACCCAACCCGACACAACAGCGCGCATGTCCGCACAAAAACAACAACAACACGGCCAACAACTGTGCCAAAAGACAAACTGAACAGCACAAATAGCCTAGCATTAAAACAGCATTGCATATTCACGGCAGCTACATAACAAACACAGTTACAGCAGCATCGGTGCAAGGCGGCACAACATAAAGCCAAGTGGCCAACATTACCCTACCTGGCTGTGACAGGGGACCGTGGCTGGCGTAGATCAACACCGGTGCTTCGCTGTACATGTTGTGAAAGTCCCCCGGACAAAGCCGTCATGTTTGGGTTCATAATATGAGGCGCTAGCCGCCCGCACACAACCGGGTGAGTTAACTAATGCTATACGGCGGCGCTAACTTGTTTTATCGGCTAAAGCACAGCCGCACATATAACTGAATTAACCAGGAAGTCCATTCTCCTGGTTTACTCTCCCCACGTCTTCTATTCCTGAGCTGCCGTCATACAGCACCGACTCGGCTGCCTGCAATACATTTTCTTCCTCAGTGTCTCTCATCAGCCTCTGTGTACAGTACACTATTCTCCGACCTTGCCAATGTATGTGACGTCGGGTCAAGCCCAACGCTGATTGGCCAACGCGGCTAATCGTCACCGTAGGAGCAACAAAAGTTACATTCTTTTAACTCCGCGCGTAGTGCGTATATACGCGGCTCATACGCAGCTAACGCGGCTAAAATGTTGCTTTAGCGCGATTGACGCATCTACGCGCCATGTACGCGCGTAAACCAATGGTTCCCTATGGAAAAACGGCCGATTTCATACGCGTCTGTACGCGTGTAAAGTGCCTAGTGTGTTCGCACCTTTAGGTCTGTTTGTCAACTTTAAAGGAGCAGGAACATGTTTAGCCTAGCTTAGCATACAGCAAGACAGAGGCAAACGGCTAGCTTGGCTCTATCCATACAGCTGTTTGTTCAAAGGCAAGTCAAGGCAAGATTATTTATATAGCACAATTCACACACACACAAGGCCATTCAAAGTGCTTTACAGGGGCAAGAAATACATCAAGATTAAAATACATCAAGTATAGAAAAGACATTAGAAAAGCCAATGAAAAATATGAATAGCAATAAAGAAGGATTTGCTGACTCACCATCCCGTCGAGAGCTTCTCTCTTTGCGTCTCTCCTCGCTCTCCTCTCTCTCTCCTTCAGCTCCCGTTGGACCTTCTGCTCTTCACGCAGCTTTCTGTCCCGCTCCCGCTGCATCTGTTCCAGACGGTCCCTGTGGTCCAAAAAAAAACCCAGGAGAGTCCAATCGAGGTCTGTCCAGACAACCAGAAGGTCCATCTTGTCATTGTTTGGTTATGTTTAGTATGGGTCTCTTAAAGCATAGAGTTAGTCAATAGCTGAGGGAGTGAGTGAGTGACAGATGTAATCAGTGATATATAACAACACAACATATTGCTTTAACAAACCTCTACCCCACATGAGTTTGTTATTGGGAGTTTGCTTGAGTCACTTGTTTTACATGGGCTGGATTTAATTAGCCAGAAAGAAAAAAGACATCTACAAAACCTGGCACCCAGAGTAACTACGTTGATTTTTAACAACTTGTGTTGTGAGTAACTTCCGATGCCTCGTGTAGTACAAGGCTTATAAAGGTTGAGTCAGCTATTCTGGAGAACGCTTGTTGTCAAAATCAGTGAATTTCTCCTCACGATCCACTACCTGGTCATACTGTGTGTGCGCTATAAAACAAAATCCCGTGTTAATACACAGCCTAGACTCTGTAAACGGGCATGTAGCTAGCCACGGTGTGTCCCTTTTGTTAACATACCATATGTTTACGTACTAGTTAACAGAGCCTGGGCTGTGTATAAACAATAGATTTTCTTTCCCAGTGGACAACAGTACAGAGAGGTAGCAGATCGAGAGAGGAGATATTCACCGTTTTGACAAAAAGTCATTTTGACAACAAGCGTTCTCCAGCATAACATACTCTACCTTAAAGAACAGTACCTTGTTGCAAAGGGGTGGAAAGTTTCCGGTAAATTACCGGAAACTTTCCACGGGAACTTTCGCTCTGGAATTTTGGGAATATTCAAAATTGGAAATTATAGGAATTAACTAAATGTCGGTAATTTAAATGATTTTTTTTTCACATCCAAACATAAATCTAAACATTTAAACACTATGTTTGGTCATAGGCAGACATCCATGCAAAATAATACAATTAAAAAACATTACATTTGAACAGATTTATTTGTAAGAAGAAGTTTATCAAGTTGATTATTTTATGAACAATCAATCATTTCACTGAACAACAAAAAGATGAATGTTGAGTTAAATATTAGTCATCTGTCTGAACCCAACCATTCAATAAATAAAGTCAAATGCCCCCCATGTGATGGAGCATGTAGGGGGCATGGCCTCAGTACCCCTGCAGTAGGATGTGTGCTAAGTGCAAGTTGCCAAGTGTACTTGCATAAAATCTGGTTGTTTTAGTCAAGATTATGCTAAAATACATTGTCCCCAACTATATGTAAAATCACAGTTTAAGCCTCTGTAAACCTGGTCTAGTAAAAATCAATATATGATATCAAGTTGGGTGTCTCAATAAACTTAAAAAAAAATCTGATTTGAAATTAAATATTCATAAATATATTGAAACTAGTTGAAAAAACTTCTTTTTACAGTCTAGAACGTTTGCCTGGACTGAAATAACATAGTTAGGAGAATTTAGTGCATTTCGGTGGCTTTAAATTTAGTAAATTCCCGTTTATTCCCAAAATTCCCGTTAATTCCCATAAATTCCCGTTAATTCCCATGGAAAGTTTCCGACTTTGAAAATTCCCGGAATTTTGCAACCCTAGATCTGACAAATAGAAAAAAACAGGCATCAACATCCTGACAAGGGAAGAATTAGTAGGGGACACGCTGAATTCTAACTCAAACACTTGTATACTGATGTAACTCAAGTGCTGACCCTGCTCACCTCTCTCTGCGTGAATGAGCCCTGGCCTGCTCCCTTCGCTTCTGTCCTCTCCCAGTCTCGCCTGGCCTTGTCCTCTTCCCACTGACGCTTCCTGCGCTCGCTCTCTCGTTCTTTCTCTTTCTCTTTGGGTCGCTTCCCTCCTGCTGCTGCTGCTGCTGCTGCTAAGGAGGTAAAAACCATGAGTGGAAGCAGACTGAGAAGAACAAACAGTTCCAAACATGTTGCATTTAGTTGTAATGAAGCAGCTCTATCACACCTCCTTCAGAAGAGTGACTGCGATTACGTCCTTTGTCTTTTCTCTTCTCCTCCTTTCTGTGGTGAGACTTGTCTTTCCTCGCTATTTGCTGCGGAGGCTTGATTGCTAGTGAGTCGTCTTCCTCTCCCCTGTAGAGAGAAAATAGCGTGAGACTCTTAAAAGGTAGGAGTCGGTGAACTTTGTCAAAATCACCTTTGATCAAAATCAGTGAATATCTCCTCACGAGCCGCTACATGTCCATACTGTGTGTGTGATGAAAAAAAATCAGACTGGCGTGTAAACAAAGGGGACCACAGTAGCTAGCAACATGCAGCTGTACAGAGCCTAGGCTGTGTATTAACACTGGATTTTTTCCCCCAGCGCACACACAGTATGGACCCATAGCGGATCGGGAGGAGATATTCACTCATTTTGACAATAATTGATTTTGACAACAAGCGTGCTCCAGATTGGCTGACTCCACCTTTAAGAGCCAGTGACATTGTGTTGCATAGAGCTCCTAAACCCTGACATACATACTTTGAAGTATGTACTTGTTCCAAGTACCTGTCCTCGGTCGAGTCGTCCCGTGTGAACGGGGAATTACGAATTGTTATTTCCATCTTTTGATCCCGTAGTTCCCCTTCCTCCGGAGTGTCTCGTTTGGCTTCCCGATCATCCGCCTGTGGAGCAAGGCCCTGTGGGAACTGTGAGGGACAACAAGGGCAGGACATGTGGCTAAAGATACAGACACATCATCAATGCAAATACCAGGACAATTGAAATGTAGCTATCACTAGTCAATGACGTTCATTTTAACACGTTTCTTGAGAATTAAAAGGTGCAGCCAACAATTCTGGAGAAGCAGGGCTCTAGACTGTCACCAAAATGACATGTGCAATCATTTTTGGGAGAGTGCTTGTGTAATTTTTACCTAGTATACCTAGTCATTTTTACCTACTTTCTGTTGGTAAAAAACGTGAGTGGAGCCACTAATTTTGGTAGAAAGTGTATTTTTCTCATTCTGTGGAAAACCTCAATGCGTAAATGTGTGAGACACCGCTACATGTGCCTCTGTGTAAAAATAAAACGATCGATGTGAATCCAACTTGTACAAAAATGTGGCCTGCACCCAGTGATATACAGTAGGAGTGATATCGGACAATCTCAGAAAAAAGACAGATAAAATGATCAAATTGCCCTCTCCCTCTGCCTATCATTTATGATAGATGGTGACAACGATTTCACTGACTGTCTTTACAATATGCTGCTGCAAAACTCGGATGACAAGTATTCATCAGCGTGCAAGTTCATTGATTAATTTAATAATAATGAATTTAACTACTGAAAAAGAACCCTGAGAACACTTGTTGTCAAAATCAGTGACTATATCCTCACAATCCACGACCTGTCTCTGTACTGCGTGAGCTGTAAAAGAAATCTGGTGTTAATACACAGCCTAGACTCTGTAAAGTAATCCAGTATAAAGTATCTAAACAAAGGTGCCCACCGTAGCTAGCAACATCGTAGTTTACAGAGCATAGGCTGTGTATTAAGACTGGATTTCAGTGCACACACACACACACACACACAGTACACACAGGTAGCAGATCGTGAGGAGACATTTTAATGGTGAGCTTGAAATTGAAATATTCCACAACAAGGGCAATTGAAAAGGAGGATATTATGAGTCAACGTGCATGCGGGTGTAATGCAGCTCTTACATTAGGTTTCAGATACATTACATTTTTCGGGGGCTTGGGATCCGTTTTCCCTTCTAACGCTCTCCTGCGTTTCTTCTCCTGTAAGATTTCGTCCAGAGTTTTAACTTTCCAGGTCTCCTTTGTGTCCCCCATCAGCGTCCACTCTGCACCGCCTGCCCCACGGCCACACAACACATAGCATGTCACTTCACTTTAGCTTCATTTGAATCAGAAGAAAAGTCAGGCTTTCCACTGAACAAACGAACCATTAGAGATCAAATAGATTGGTGTGAATTAGGAGACCCTGGTGATAGTTGCTTCCATCAGCTATATAACATCCATTTAACGGGAAGTCGTGTCAAATTAAGACAACAGGTGGAATTTATGATTTATTGTAATCGCTAATTATGAAGCAACACAGGGGGAAGAAAATTGAGACTTTGAACAATTTCCATTCAAAACATTGTTGTAAACATTCAATCTTTTTAAATATATGTGACATAATACCTACTATTCACTTGCAGTTCGGCATAAACCGAGTACAACAAGCAGCTTTGGTTTTTAACACAACGTCAACATAATAACTCACTATACAACAGAATACATTGAGCAGAGTCGGCAGACCATCTCCAAACACTATATATACTATACTGTTATAAGGGGTGGTACGCCAAATGAAACAGTGCATAGGAGTTATTAGGAAATGGACTCTAGTCAAGCGCTAGTATTTCGTGGGAAGTTTAGCATGATGTATCACTTTAAAAGGAGTTGAGCTGGAGTTAACTCTACAGTGTAGTTTACCATACAGTAAAGTTTAACCGGAGTTCGCTATATGATGCAGAACGGTGTCAAATTAGGTTATGAAACATGAGCCATAAAGGCCAGTTACACAGGCGAAGATAGCCCGCTAACGTTATACCGGTCTCTGAATAGAACATCGGTTGTATTTGAAGGTAGCATCACAGCACATGATGTCAAATGGTTTATTAGAGTACACACATTTAACATTCAAACCGCTGTGTTATGGCTCCAGCGTGTGATGCTAACACAATAGCTTGCTAACGTTAGCTAGCTAAAACTAGCTCGGGCAACTGTTGCTAAACAACTTCTGCAGCTAACCACATGATTTTAAAAGGAATAGTTGCTGCAGCTGGTATAACTATACACTGGGGAACGGCTAAATGTGTCCGTAGCCTTAGTTAAACGCGTATGTACAGTAAACAATAGATTAACAGGCGGGTATGTGTAATGCTTGAACATACCTGAAATATGCGCAGCGGTATTTTGGCTCACCGGAAGTCTCGACGCGTTGGATGGGGGACGTCGGTAAAAGGTCCGATGTGAAACAAAATAGATAGACCCTGCGCCATGACCCTGCGCCTCAATCAAATCTTCCACTTTCTTAACAATACCCAACTTCCCCGCCATAGATTAAAAAAAAATCCTACATAGATGCTTCCCTATGATAAAAAATTAGAATTTAAAAATAAATTCAAAAAAGATGCAGTAGCCTACGATTAGAAATACCCGGATATTCTTTATATGTGTTTAATTTATATAATCATTTGTACCCATTGAGTTCAAATTATTTGCATGAATGAGTTCTACCCAGCACAGACCTCTCTATATTTGATTTTAGTGCTTATTCTATTCTGAACTCACCACTTTACTGGACAATTTCGATCTCACCCAACATGTCACCTTCCCAAGCCATGACAAAGGACACATCCTCGACCTTGTCTGCTCTATCAATCTCCCTATACTCAGCCTTCACCCATGCCCCTTTCCCCTCTCTGATCACAAACTTATACTGTTCATCATCCTCTCCCCCACCATCTCTGTGACCTGCTCTCCTCCACCCTCCCCCTGGACTCAACCCTCAGCTCACCTGATGAGCTTACAAACCACCTTAATTCTACCCTGTCTTCCTTCCCTCAACACCCTGGCCCCCTTAAAAACCAAAACTGTCTCCTTTAATACTTCTTCCCCCTGGTTCACACCTGCACTCAGCAAATTGAAACAGACCGGCCGCCAACTCGAACGACTCTCCAAACAAACCTCACTCACAGTCCACCACCAAGCCTACAAACTCCAGCTCACTGCCTACAAAGACGCCCTCACCGCTGCCAAGTCTGCCATCTCTCCGCCATCTTCTATGGCCCCTGCCAAAACCCCAGAACCCTCTTCTCCACAGTGAGCAACCTCCTCAAAACCCCGGACCAGCACCCTCTCCACCTCCACCCCAGATTTATGCAACTCATTCCTCCAGTTTTTCGCTGACAAAATCACCACCATCAACCATTCACTTTTCCCTGTACATGAACCCCCTGCACATCAATGGCCCCTACCCATTTTGCTAGACCTCCCAACCCCTCCTCCCCATTGCCGTCTCTCCCACTTCGACCTGGTTACCTCTCCTGCACTCTCCAAGCTTATAAGCTCCTCCAAACCTACTACCTGCTCCCTTGACCCCCGCCTCCCCACTTCCCTGCTCAAGTCCTGCCTTTCCGTTCTCTGCCCCTACCTCACTGAACTCTTTAACTCCTCATGTCCCATGGAATTGTCCCCACTGCTTTCAAATCTGCTGCTGTCACCCCTACCCTCAAGAAACCTGGTCTTGACCCCGCCTCCCTCTGTAACTACCGCCCAATCTCCAACCTCCCCTTCCTCTCCAAAACCCTTGAACGCATAGTCACCAAACAACTCCAATCCCATATCCACGCCAATAACCTCTTTGAATCCCTCCAATCTGGCTTCCGCCCCCTCCGCAGCACAGAAACTGCTCTCCTCAAAGTCTTCAATAGCCTCCTCACCTCTGCCGACGCTGGTTCCCTCAACTTCCTCATCCTCCTTGACCTGAGCGCAGCCTTCGATACTGTTAACCACACCATCCTGCTCACCAGACTCAGCAACCTCGGTATCGAAGGTACTGCACTCAGCTGGCTTCACTCATACCTCTCCGACAGATCTCACTTCATCTCCCTCCACAACCACACATCTGCCACAGTCACCGTCACACAAGGTGTTCCCCAAGGTTCTGTACTCGGCCCCCTCCTATTCATCATTTACCTCCACCCCCTTGGTCAGTTACTTTGCCATTTCTCAATGGACTTCCACTGTTATGCTGATGACACCCAAATTTACCTCAGTACCAAATCCCCCCACAACCCCCCCCCCCCCCCCCATCTCCCACATTGAATCCTGCTTGTCTTCACTAACACTCTGGATGAAAAGTAACTTCCTCAAACTCAACAGCAACAAAACTGAACTCCTCCTAATTGGCTCCAAATCCACCCTCAGCAAACTCACAACCCCCCCCCCCCCCCCACACACACACACACACACACACACACTCACTCACTATCGATGGCACCACGGTCTCCCCCTCCCCCCAGGCCCGCAATCTTGGCGTAATTTTTGATCCACCCTCTCCCTTGAACCCCACATCCGCCACACCGTCAAAACCTCCTTCTATCACCTCCGTAATATTGCAAAGATTAGATCCTCCCTCACACCCCATGCTGCTGAAAGACTCATCCATGCCTTCATCTCCTCCCGCCTTGACTATTGTAATTCACTCCTCGCCGGCATTAGCACCACCTCCATCAACAGACTCCAACGTGTCCAGAATGCAGCTGCCCGTCTACTCACTCACACCAACTCGTGGAACCACATCACCCCAGTCCTCAAAAATCTCCACTGGCTCCCCATTTCATTCCAGATCGATTACAAACTCCTGGTCCTCACCTACAAAGCCCTCCACCATCTGGCCCCCCCATATCTCACTGACCTCCTCTCCCCCTATCAACCCCCCCGGGCCCTCAGATCTTCCTCAGCCAGTCTCCTCTCCACTTAACGAATAATAGAGGTCAGCAGACAGACTTGTATGGGTTTGAATACTTTTGCAGACGTGTTTAGACAACCAGATATCCGGTATTGCATCTATCAAAGGAGACATCACAGCTATCAAAGGATTGGAATAATCGGATCAAAAATGGCTACAGTGGAAAGAGAGGATAACGATGAGTAATTAAAATGAATTGGGAAAATGGAAAGCATGTCAGTTGTGCAAGGTCAATGAATAATGAGAATGGAAATTGACTGTGTATTGGACTGCAGTTGCTTAACAAAGAAAAATAGCAAAATCATCAAAAACAAAACAAAAACAACAACAAAATTGTGTTTTTTATTTTTTTTTTTCTGTAACAGTAAATATGTATCTGTGTATCTGAATCTGAATCTGATGAAAATGGGGGCGGGACCTGATAAGCCTTTGGCTTCTTCCGTCACCCTTCGGACAACACAACGTATGATGTATGATGTGAAAGAGATAATTGTGTATTGTGTGGAATTGTCTGAAAGAATAATAATAAAAAAATAAAAATAAAATAAAAAAAGGCCAAAAAATAATCCAAAAATAAGTGAGTGACAGAGGTTGTTGGGTTTCTTTAAAACTACTGTATGCACAGCACAAACACAGGTGCAGTATGCGTTTCACAATGTTTAACACAACTATGTCACATTTTCATGTAGGGCAGGGAGTATGATAAAAAAATAAACTACAACACTAAGTACTGAGCTTTGCAGTCCACTATCTGCACATGTGATGACACCAGAACCACACAGAGCTTAAGGTGGCCTTTATCACACAGAGAGAGTCATGTAAGTAGGGGAACTACAAAAGCTGCAATAAACATCTATGGTTTATGGCAGGCTGGCCTTGGTGAACACATGAACTATGGCCGAGGTCTCATAGTGATAGTGGGCAAGAGGGCAAGACTCTGGAGACAGTCTCAGACGTGGCTTTAACAAGCAGAGCTTTCTCTGCAGGTTGTGGACTGTTTCAGACTCATACAGGTGAGCACTCATGACGTTAATCTGAATGTGGGGACGTACACTGACTTCTTTCAAATTGTTTCAGTCGCATGGTCTGATTGGACTCCTGTGCTTATTAAATAAAGTAAATATTTTGGCATCTTTCATTGTCATTTTAATGTACACATATGTGTACTTCACTCAAGATGCATTGTATTAATGTTATGATATTTCTTATGCTTAATGGACATTGGAGTGGCTGACCTGTAGTTTTTCTCCATCCTCACTGTATGAGAGTGACTGTGTCCATGCTGAGCAGTGAAGCAGTGATTTTAAATGAATTAATGTTGACTTCAAGGTGCACAATGCAGTTTCAAGGGAGGGGGATTTGTTTACATATACAGAGAAGGGACGTAGTTTACAAAATATATTTATTTTTGTATTGAATAATTATATGATCATGAAAACATTTTATTTTATTTGGAGGCCTGGGAATGAAAGATATAAAAACAAAATATGTTTTGTAAACCAAACTGTGGGCCATGCTGCTGTAAACAACAAAAGACAACAGTTACTTGTCAGGTATAGCTTTCTAACTTCGAACAGTGTTCCAGGGATCCAATTTTCCTTTAAGTAAAGTTTGTTTTTTCAGTTAAAGAAATATACCTTATAAAAAAATCTTCACTTCTCTAACACAGCCAAAGTTAAATGGTGCAACTTTCTTTTAGTAGATAAACCTCAGAGGAGAGAAATGACTTCCCACATGGAGCCTAACAAAGCCGGCAGCGTGCAGTATGACCGCTGGAACGAGGACAACATCAACATGAACGTAGAGGCCTCACAGTCTACTATGATGAGGTGAGACACAGTCACGCCTTGATCAAATAAGGTTTTCATATGCTTTAGAAATATTCAATAATAATCATTTCCTTTCACAAAATAAAAATCAGCTTTTTAACCTGACAGTAGTCAGATGCTAGTTTTCCTGCACCAGTGTCAGGGGGTGACACCAGTTTATAAATGTTGCCATACTGAGAAATACAGAGAGAGTTTTGTGGAGCTGATAGCACCTAATTATTGTTTCAACTCATTTGGCGATGGCTTGAATGTAACCAACATTCATTTATTTGAAAAATGTAGGCACTATAGCTCTGGGGCCGTATTCACAAAACATTTTAAGGCTGAGAGTAGGTCCTAACGTGCTGATTTAGGAGTAACTCTCAAAAATAAGGGGCGTTTCACTCCTAATTTTAGGACTCCTAACTTTTTAAGATAAGTGTAATTCACAAAGCATTTTAGCCCTAAAACTAGCTCCTAAATCTATGAAAAGCTAGGAGTCCTCGAGAGGACTCCTAAGTCACTAAGAGTAAATCACAGACACTCATTTGATGGCATTTTGGAGAGATTTAATGCTAGTGAGCTTTAGAAAAGGTACCTTACTAGCTGTAAGGGTTTAATGATCTTAGTAAAGCTATATTTAGAAAGTGTAGACACATTTATATTTATTATATTTATATAAACAATTATTTATTAAGTTCCTTTTCCTGCAGTTGCTTTGGGTTTACGATGCACTGACAGTTACTGTTGGTGTCACGTTTGGGTTTAATTTGTTACTTGAGTAGGCCCATATGTGGCGCTTCCATCTCCTCCATTCCACAGGTCCGCTACTGTATAGTTGCGTGTCTCGCCTTTTTCCTTCCGCAAGCATTTACGATTTCGCCAGTTGTTGTTTCTAAATTGTGAATTTCCTGGTTTGTCGCTGTCTGACTATTGCTGCATAGTCCGCCGTCGAGAGAAATACAGTGAGAGTGCATGGCGTGCAGCTGTTCAATGAGGATATTTTTTCCAATTCAAATCATTGTAAAATTTTGAATGAATAGACCTATGTGGCGCTATTGTAGGTTAATTGTGAACGAATGTGTGGGAAACCCTGCAGTATCTTGGTTTCATGTTAAATCAGTGTCACTTGTCATTAATTGTATATAAAAACTCTTCACTTTAATACAGCGACACGATATGGATATCTCCCACAGTGGTTCTATCATAAACTCACTCTTAGCTCTCGTCTCATTCCCTCTCAGCCAATCACTGTGGGCATAGAAGGTATGAACATGACATCATCCATAGCAACAGGATCAACACCGCCCTCTAGTCTTAGTTTAGGAGTCCCTCCCATTCCTTAGTAAAAGTTGGTCTTATCAGCTTTGTGAATAGGTTTTAAGAAATTACTCCTTACTAAGAACTTTTAGTGCTCCTTAGGAGTACTCTTAGCGCTAAGATAAAATGTTTTGTGAATACGGCCCCTGAAGTATTAGTGACAATATGGGTTAAAGGTGCAGTGTGTAATATGACATCATCAAGTAAGTTCTACAAAGTTCTAGAATGCAACGCTCCCTGGGTAACCCCAACCCTTTAGAATAATAACAGAAGCTACAGTGGCCTTCAAGGACAAGAACAATTCTAAATTTTAAACAATGCACCTGGGGCCGTATTCACAAAACATTTTATCTTAGCGCTAAGAGTACTCCTAAGGAGCACTAAAAGTTCTTAGTAAGGAGTAATTTCTTAAAACCTATTCACAAAGCTGATAAGACCAACTTTTACTAAGGAGTGGGAGGAACTCCTAAGCTAAGACTAGAGGGCGGTGTTGACCCTGTTGCTATGGATGATGTCATGTTCATACCTTCTATGCCCACAGTGATTGGCTGAGAGGGAATGAGAGCTAAGAGTGAATTTATGATAGAAACACTGTGGGAGATATCCATATTGTGTCGCTGTATTAAAGTGAAGAGTTTTTACATACAATTAATGACAAGTGACACTGATTTAACATGAAACCAAGATACTGCAGGGTTTCCCACACATTCGTTCAAAATTAACCTACAAAAGCGCCACATAGGCTAGGTCTATTCATTTTAAATTTTACAATGATTTGAATCGTAAAAAATATCCTCATTGAACAGCTGCACGCCATGCACTCTCACTGTATTTCTCTCAACGGCGGACTATGCAGCAATAGTCAGACAGCGACAAACCAGGAAATTCACAATTAAGAAACAGCCGGCGAAATCGTAAAGTGCACGCGGAAGGAAAAAGGCGAGACGCGCAACTATACAGTAGCGGACCTGTGGAACGGAGGAGATACTGCGAAGCGCCACATATAGGCCTACCCTAGTAACAAATTAAACCCAAACGTGACACCAACAGTAACTTTCAGCGCATCGTAAACCCAAAGCAACTGCAGGAAAAGGAACTTAATAAGTATTTTCTTATATAAATGTAATAAATATAAATGTGTCATCATTTCTAAATATAGCTTTACTAAGATCATTAAACCCTTGCAGCTATTAAGGTACCTTTTGTAAAGCTCACTAGCATTAAATCTCTCCAAAACACCATCAAATGGTTGTCTGTGAATTACTCTTAGTGACTTAGGAGTCCTCTCGAGGACTCCTAGCTTTTCATAGATTTAGGAGCTAGTTTTAGCGCTAAAATGCTTTGTGAATTACACTTATCTTAAAAAGTTAGGAGTCTTAAAATTAGGAGTGAAACGCCCCTTATTTTTGAGAGTTACTCCTAAATCAGGACCTTAGGACCTACTCTTAGCCTTAAAATGTTTTGTGAATACGGCCCCTGATGACATTCCAACTATGAAACTTTCAAGATGGCGGCACTAGGCCTTGGTCCAAAATATGCAGAAATATGGACATATATGAGACCCTTTCTAAGGGAAAAAAATAATAATTCAAAACATTCTTTTCAGCTATTATGCACTAAATTAAATGTACTTATGGATATTATAATTACTTTCTACAAAATCTGCTAGGAAATAAAACCCAAAATTCTACACACTGCAGGTTTGAACCAGGTCATAAAATAGAATGATCAACCAACTCCCGTTGACCTGACTATATGTGTGCCTTTGTTCCTTCTTACATTCACAGGATCTACAACAGAGTTTGTACCGGCAGCACTGGAAAACTAGTGAGGGGAATGGGAGCTTTGGCTGCACTGGCGTCCATGTACATCATAGGATACACCACAGGATACTACATCCATAACTGTAACTAGTGGAGGTCTGTTGAGAAAGATAAAAACAGCTCTGGAATTCTGGATGAACCACCATTTTTCTTAACCAGTTTTGTAAATAAAAAAATACCATAAAAATTTGGTTGGACACTGATCTTCTGAAATTCCTTTCAGTAACAATGAGCAGCCAAATGAGAACTTTAAAGTATTTTGTATCTTTGAGTGTCAATGCAATTCTTGATGTTCATTCTTCCAGCTAAAAAGTAGGAGTTTATGTGTATCATCCTAATGAACTGTGCCGAAAAGCAGTTGATGAAACCTGCTCCATGTGCTCTATTAAACACTCAGTTTCTGTAAACTCTTTAATAAAAACGTAAATGACTGCACAGGAGACAATGCATTTTTACAGCTTCCTTCAAAAGATTTAGTAAAATATAAGCATCTTAACCACTGTGTGTGTACAGCTAGCAGATTTTGCAGAGATATTCACTGATTTTGACAAAAAGTGATTTAGACAACAAACGTTCTCCAGTATCGCTAGTACTATAGCAACTATGGAAACTAACTTTTGTTTTTCAAATAAATCTACCTATTCATCTCATAGACTGCCTGTGTTTTCTTTGATTCATTTCATTCAGCCCATAGTAGACCTGGCCAAGATATGTTGAGATGTCTGGGTCTATTACCTCTTTGAAAAGTTCACCTCTTTGGACATACTGCCACTGACATACATTCCTGCTCTGCATAAACTGTGTACAGTATGTTCTACAGCACAGACTTATCACATTTTAATATTGTCTGTCCTGGAGCCAGGGGCTGTTGGTTGCCCAAACACATGAAACAGGTTTTGCTTGTTCTGTTGACTCCTGTTCATGCTGGCCGTTAAAATATCCCTTTCTAACACGCTCCCAGTGTAAGTGATGGGGGAGAAAAGAAAAATACATATTCCAAAGTTAAGTTTACCTGAAGAAAAAGTGGCACTTGAGCAGTCTGAGATTATCAAATCAAGTAGACGTTAATTATTACAAAGCTACAATAATTTTCGTCCCAAATGCATCTTTAGTTTTTGTTATTGTCTTTCCACTGCAGCTTGATGGGGAAAACATTGGCACTTAGAAAAAAAGCATTACAGTATATTAGTTTCAGGTATATTTTGTAAAAGAACTCTTATCATATTTTTATTACATTTTTTTAAGATATTTTTTTGGCATTTTTATGCTTTATTGACAGTGTAGAGACAGAGTTGAAATGGGGCAGAGAGGGGAGTGACATGCAGAGAACGACCGCGGGCTGGAATCGAACCCGGGTCCGCTGCTGGCCAATGCCCTTGGGGGGACGCCCTACCAACTGAGCTAAGGGCGCCCCTTCTTATCATATTTTTGCCCAAAACACGATTGGGTCTCTTGTCATTTACGTAGAAATAGATTATTTAAAAAAAATGTATTGTCTATATGGAAAGGAATACAATGAGAATATTTTCAATCTTTTTATGGACATCTGAGTATTGTTTTCAGATGATATCTCTATTTTTTTTAAAAAAATCTATCCTTTATTGACAGAGAAAAGGAGAAAGAGAGAGGGAAGAAATGAACGTAACTATACTGTATGATCACACTGTCCATGACACCTTTGCAGGTCATCAATCAGATGAATGTGTAAACATTTATAGCGGCTATACCAGATCGTATATCTTACCATAAAACTAAAACATCTGTTGATATCAGCTGGGTTATTGAGTTCATTTGTCTGTAAATATCAGCCTCATTCTATCAGGTCCAAATTACTATGACAGCATATAGTTTGACAGTATATCGAGAGCACAGATAGAGAGGAAGCAAGTAGGCTATAATTACCGTCGCAATGAAACAACATTTATGTGTGTAACCGTGTCTTACCGGTCAAGTCAGTCAATGGACAAACTGCAGTAAACACAAAATATACGCACTTTGTTTTTTTCAAACAGTCTTGTGTGCCTTTTTTGATACAAGACAATTCAAACCTCTACCATGTTACAGAAGAAAAGTGTCCTCAACTTAAAATGAAATACAACACACACACACACACACACACACGCACACGCACACGCACGCACGCACACACACACACACACACACACACACACACACACACACACACACACACACACACACACACACACACACACACACACACACACACACACACACACACACACACACACACACACACACACACACACACACACACACAATCTAATGATGTCCTCATCACTTCTTTATGTTTTTACAAAATAGGCCAAATAGCAGAAAGGTTAAGAGGTTAGGGATTTAAAAACTGACAGTTCGTTCAATTTGCAATCTAAAGTTCTGTTGATCTTGCTCCAAACTGAATCTGACTGAAACATCCTCTGTGTTTCGATGCTTGCGACAAATACTGCCCTCATGTGACCAGTCCAATCAGAAACATCCTAATCACATTGAGGAATTGTCTTGATAACACAATGTTTTCTTCCTGCCAAGAACTGGATGTAGCAATGTGGTGCATTTGACATTTTCTTCAAAATGCCACCAGGCAAAAATAATAGCATTTACATAAGAAGTTTGGCCGAAAAATCCAACTCAGTTAATTTCCGTTTAACACCATTTGTACTGTGCCCAGGGTTGGGTTTAGGGTTTAACACAGCATAGGCCTACAGCTCTGGCACACTAAAAAAGACCACTTCAAATAATGAGATGCAATATCAAGATTAAATCAAATAAATTGAAATTTCATTGTTCATATATTTGCATGTAAGCCTATAACCATGTACAAATTAGATAAATGTTACCGAGAATGTCTTATAATTTAGATTTAGCAAGTCAATTCCCTTAGAAGGGGTGCTGAGCTGAGGTGCTATAAAGAGTTTGTGAACAACTGCAGAGCAGGTGGCCTAGCCTAAAGTGTTTCCCGTTCCCTCCATTCACAGGCCATGATACAGTAGGGATTGTCTATATATTATTGTGCTGCTTCTGTGCTGTGCTGAACAAGGGTGACACTGACACACCTGTGAGGGGTTCACAGAAAACACTATTTCATTTTCATTTCATTTAACTTTGATTTGTCCTCGAGAGACCAATTGAGGGGTGACCCTCATTTACAATGACGTCGAGTTCAAACAAATTCAAAGGAAAAACAACAATAGGCTACATAAACAATATTCAATGCAAATACATCAAATAGGCCTACACAACAACAGGTGAAGAGAAAAAAACAATTGAAACATTTACACAGTGGTGAAGAGTGGCAGCAATTAAAATGAAATGGGTGAAAGTACAATAGGCCTATAGCCTAATTAAAACCGTTACAGGTAGAGTTTGGCAGATTTAAGATAGTTTGTTTAAATTGGTTAAAGGATATGATGAAGGTATTTAGTTTACGTTTTTTTTTTTTTACTAGAAGACGTATTTTACTTTCTCGTAGAAATAGGCTACTGAAGTTTGTTCTTTGTTTTGTTTACGGTCTGTAATGACTCGGTGTGGGCCCCTTTCCTGATCACCTGTGTGGTGAGGTGAGGGGTTTGACGCTCCGGGGGAAACCCGTCAGCGTGATGTCAAAGGCTTTCAGACTGCCGGGAGGCGGGTCTGAAGAGCCCGGGTAGTACTACAGAGGGACAGCGTGTCGGAGCAACATGAAACATGGATGAGGTCGCCCAAAGTTGGGAGGGAGCTGCTGTTAGTGGGGTAAGTAATGAATGGTTCTGTATACCTTTCGTTAGAGGCGAATATTCCTTTGGTAACTTATTAGGGGTTTCTCGAATGCGGTTTGAAGTTACCGTAACGTTGTTCCATTTTAACGACTCCAACGGGCCAACAATGTGGCTAAAGCTAGCGCTAGCACCAAGGAACTTGGCGAGCTTACGTCAAGTAGCGAGACGGGCTTAACATGGACTTCGTCAGCTAGCTAACCATGTGACGGTTGCTATTTCTGACCCATTTCGCATGAATAAGCGACCCTGTGCCAAATGACAAGCTAGCACTGGTCATTAAACTAACACAACGCGAGCTAAACCCACGGAATAAGAGATGATGTCGAAACTTAGGTTGATGTTAGCTAATGCTAAGCTAGCTACTTATTGCACGGCTAACGTGGAAAGTGTCTAATACAGTTGGTTAGACTACTTATTGGCAAATAAAGACCCATAGTGTCTCTTAAACGACCGTTTCAAATTAAATTCGGAAACATTTAGTGTCCATAATAACATATTTTTGGTCTTAAACATTGTCGCTGTTCCAAGCAAATACTAACCGAGCGATACATTCATTGGACGACGATGGACAACGCTGTTTAGTTTTACTTTCTTAAAGGGAACATAAGTGACTTTTCCAAAGAGATGTGTAAAGTTAATATTAACGTTTATTACCCACATGTTTCATGGAATAGCCATACACTGTAGAAAAAGTGCAACCCGTGTTTAACTGTGCTGTGATGTCTGCTCGCAAAGCTAAATTGATTATTTCCTGTAACGTTAGTTTACCAGGCCAAATTGTTGAGCAAGTTCAGCCATAGTGGCAGGGTAGTGAGCTAGTTATGTCGCCGAATTGGCAAGTTAGTAACATTTCATGCTAACATTAGCCGCATCACGGTAGCTTGGCAGACCATCGCTAACCCCTGACGTCAGGAACGTGGCTGTGAGAGTCGGTCACGTCGCTTCCAGTTCCTTGAATTGAAGTAACGGATTTTTTTCTTTTAACATGTATTGCTGGGATTACTCCTTTTTATTTATTTATCGCGATTTCAGAAATCCACCTCATCTAACCTCTTTCGCAGAAAACATAAGCCGGTTCGTGTTAGCCAGCTTGCTTAGCGCACAATGTGTTATGAATTGGCAGCTGTTCTAAACGGATGTATTTATAGCTTGTAATAGAATCCTGCTTTCCCATCACCTCTCTACCCTTTGCTTACTACCTGACGCACCTTCCTAACGTTAATCTGGTCATGATGTTTGTGTACATGAACTAATGTTGGGACACAATTTTTCTCCCGACAGGAAATGGAAAAACGGTTAGAAGAGAACCTAAGGATCTGCAATAAAGAAAAGTAAGGCTTTTGAAGGTAGAATACTTATGCCTTTTTTGTGTGCAATTATATTAAGAGCCATTCTTCAGTTCACCATACTGGTCATTACCTGATTAACCAAGAGCTCATTTATTCCAAGGGATGCACTGATTTGATACACTTTACTTGAGTTACTTTTTGATTATTTATTCAATTTAATTCATTAATTTTCAAGAGCGCATCATCAAAACTCAGAAATAGTTTCAGGACACTTGGGAAAAAACTGAATTGATAATTGTGTCTGTGAGTGTTGCCATAAGTCTTTAGGTGATTGTTATCATCTAATGCTAAGCTATTCATTAGCACCACCTCCCCAGCTTGAAGGGGTCTGGTCTGTTGCATCACTCATTGTGCATGTACTGTGTGCTCTGCTTCTAGAGAGTCCAGTAATACTTCTCCACTAAAGACAACCATGGTGATACAGGACGACTCCCCACCAGCAGCACCCCCACCTCAGATACGCATTCTGAAGAGACCTACAAGTAACGGCTCCCTGGGCTCGCCCTCAAATCAGAACAGACCCTCGCCACAGGTCAAGTCTCTGGCCCAGCGTGAGGCAGAGTACGCAGAGGCCAGGAAGAGAATCCTGGGCAGCGCCTGCCCTCCAGAGGAGCCGCCTCAGGACAAGCCCAACACTGACAGGTAAGAGCCAAGAGTGTTACCTTTACAGAGCCACCCTTCTTCCTCACAATAATTGTAAACAATGGCGGCAAGAAGTTAACGAGTGAGTTCCGGTGTGCTCGCGAAGTGGAGAGTTTGCTAGGAATTTGGGCCGGCGACAGTATTCAGTCGCAGCCATGGTCGCAGCTGTAAGACCCACAGAAATTCGGAGGTGTTTGGGGCAATCCGCGACTACTGTTGTTCTCCATTGTTGTTCTACTAACTCTGGAAGCGAGTACGCTTGGTGATGACATATGAATCGTATTGCAACGTGATGAAGTATGTATGAAGGAGCAATCGTGCCTGTGCCGCGGCCTTTGGGAGCAGTGTGATCATGGGCCAGCGGGGGAGGGGGGAATCTTCCTGCAGCACGGAACAGGCAAACTTGCCTAGTGTGAGTGTGCCCTAAAGGCCAGGACACACCAGCCCGAAAATCGCCGTCGTTGAGTCGATAGGGGGTCGGGAGACGAATCTGTTTGGTGTGTGCCGTAACGTCGGCCGACGTAGAGGTCGTCGGGCTTGTTTTGAGCCTGTCGCCGCCGATTGAACATGTTCAATCGGCGGCGACAGGCTGGCCGACCGTCTTTCATTTGGAGCAATTTGATTGGTGGAGGGCTAGCGAATCAGTGAAGCCCGGAAGTGAGGCGGGTAGCACAAACAGCTAACAACAGCTAGCCATCGTTTTAATGTGTTTGTTCGTTTCGTTTTGAGAGTACTCACATGCATCAACCCTTGTTGACTGCTCGACACCATGCTCGACACTCTCTGCTAAAAATTGTGCTCTTATGGTCCATAAATATAAATACGTATTTCTATCTATGTTTATGCTCTAGAGAGTTGTCCCATCATTTCCGGCTTTCGTATTTTTTCGGGCCACAATACAGATTAGCGCCGCCTGCTGTTATGGAGACATTACGTCCCGCGCAAGCAACAGAGCGTACGGAAAGTCAGCAGTCAGTTTGGTGTGTTCTCTGGCCGCGACGGGAAGCCTGGAGCTTCCTGAAACGGCCGACCCCATTTTTTGCGTAGTCGGAACAAGTAGAAACAAGTCGGACTGGTGTGTCCTGGCCTTAAGGCTCCATTCACACCATCAGGTGGATGACGCGTAGAGGTGTTAAAAGGTCTACTGTTATGTTAATTAAGTGAAACTCCCACACATTGGCAGAACAATGCACCGCCTGATTTGGCGTGTACACAGCCTAACAAGGCCAAGAGAGGGATTCTGTTAGTGGTCAACCCATTGCTGCTGTCTTTAATCTTTTTTTCCTGTTTCTCTGCTAGGCCAGGGCGCAATAACTCAACATTGCCTTCAGAGGAGACCCGATCAAACAATCACCCTGGGGGCCAGACAGAGGGCCCCCAAGGCTTCAGACAGCACAGATAGGTGGTCCCCCTGGGGGGGTCACCGAGCCATCCAGAGGAGAGAGATCAAGCAAACGCAGCACTGTATTCTTCAAACTTCCTTTCTTCTGTTCTATGATATCGGATAGACACTTCTGCCTAACTCTCCCCACTAGCAGTCACATAGAACAGAGGTGAGCGAGGAACAGAAAGGTGCTCTCTCTATCTCTCTCCGCTCCAGTCAGTTTGGCACTGCGATTATAGACATGTTCTGGACTCACTGTGACGATCCCTTTAAGAGACGGCCCTCAACTCAGGAGGCAAAGACTTCAACAGACAGAAGAGTGGGCCATAGCAACACAAGATGAGCTGCTACTTGGCCAGCAGCCTTCTCCCCAGCAATAATACCACACATCACTTCTCACCCCCTTTAAATATGTTTTTAACTTTCGGAACTTGGCCGACTACATTTTTATCTTTTTTGTTTTCTTGCTTGTGTTTTTTCTTCATCTATACTAGAGATGCTCTGATACCTACCAGGTAAAGTTAGAAGTACATCATCAAATACCAGTTCACACAATATTTAATTTAAAAATAAAACATAACAAAAACCTTCAAATTTTCCACATTTGGTGGTTTTGCTATGATGGTAAAATGGTCTCAAAATACTATGTTTTGGTGCCTGCTTACAGACTCCGTGGGCCGCAGTGTGTGTGCTGTCAGATCTCCCACAGTGAACTCGCCATTAATGCTCTGTACTTAACTGCTACATGGCTGGTAGCTGAGCTGTTACCATTATCAGTGCACCCCTAATATGTGAATCGCCATTTGTTTTTAAGAAACGGAGGGAAAGGGTCACGTGTGTCAAGTTGTATATCTGACTAATTGTTTACGCAGTTTTTTTGGGTTTTTTTTTTCTGAATAAGGTGTTGATCTGTCTTCCTCCGACTGTCACATCTTTATTTCTATTTAAAAGTGAAAGCAAACAAACAAAAAAGGCTTATGAATAAGTGTTTGGATTTAAGTCCTTTTTAGGAAGCTTTTCTGCCTTCTTTTTTTAATGGGATGGCAGCGATGTCAGAGCAGTATTTTTAATCTAAAAGAACCAAAATCCCATTTAAAAAAAATCCACCCGTGTACTTATGAGTTATTTCAGATGTCATTATGTGAAGGTGGTGTATTGGCAGCAACTTAAAGGAGAGTCAGATGGGTGAATGAATCTACTGCTGTGCTACACAAGCCTCTCCGTCACATGTTCACCTCGTCAGCGGTGCGCTCCTTCCCTGACGTAGGAACTCAGGTGAACGAGAGTGAATGAATGAAATGAACTAAGATTGTATTTTTTAAAGTGGGTTTGATTTCTCAAACGACAAATGTCCGTATTGAAGCTCGAGTACGCTCGTCTTCACCATTGAATAAGAAACAGTGCTGTACAGAGTGTCAGGTAAATTTTAACTGAAGATGTCCTAAGATGAATGAATGCCTTTTATTTTTTGTGCTTTATTTAGTCTGACTGTTGGCATCTTGGTCATGCAAGAAATGTATGATTGTTCAGTAACTTATGGTCCACTGCTGAAATGAAACGGAGACAGAGCTGTATGTAAAGAAGAGAGAGGTAGGGACTACTACCTGCCTGGCTGGACCTTTGTGCCCAATAGATTAGTTTTTCTCCATTTTTTTTTTTCAAACATTGAAGAGATCTCAATAAAGCCATATACAGTGGTGCACTTACTTCATCCATTGAGAGAAACAAATAATCTTGTAATGGTTGAATTCAGCTTGTGCCTCCTGCATCACATCTTTACTTCCCGGGTTGTAGATTTTATTACTGTACTTCAAGAAACTGAATATATCTGAGGGAGAATTCACAATACTGGTAAGAGGTTTTAGTTCAGGAAAACTAGCAGCAAAGCAGGGGACAGATGGGTTTAACTGAGCTAGAACATAAACTGCCTGTAAATACCGGTTTAATAAAAAGATTAGCAAAAAAAAACTTGTGGTGCATGTTCATTACTTTACATTCAATTGGCTGGAAGGTGTGTAAGTTACAACATTATTGGCTTAAATTTTTTTTTTTTAAGAATTATCCTCCATTACAACATTATTGGCTTAAATAATATATTTTTTTTTTAAATCATACTCTATTACAACATTATTGGCTCCTACAAGGTGCTTTAATTCAGAGCAGCTCACAAGCACATACACTCAATGGAAAAATGATCCAATTAAAAGTGGTTCCAGTGAACACTGATCAATGAGCTCGCAATTATCCACAGTAACAAGGAAACTTGGGAAAAAGATGTTTCTGTTGAATATTTTACATGTAAGACCAGACCAGAATAAATGCTTAAGCGTTAACTAAGCAGTTATTAGTGGTAAGTTAATGCTTGGTAGATGTTTATAAAGCATTACCCAACAGTTAATAATGACCCCTTATTGTAAAGGATTTCTCCGTCTTTTGCTTAATGTCTTTCATTAATTAAATGCAGGTGTTATTATAGCGCACGTTGTCATAGCATCCACACATATACTCCCCCCGCTTCAGTCTGCTGCTATTGTACCGTGGGCTGACAGAGGAAAGTAGCACTACATCTAATAGATTATGACTTTTACAATATGCACTCCACATTAAGCATGAAAATAACCGACTGATGCTTTGTGATGTAGGCAATTAGTAGAAATAGAGTGGGATCTGCATTTTTACTCGCCAAACTCTTAACAGCATTATCGTACACGTGACTTTAGTTTACAATGTATAGTGCGTTTGAGTTTTGCCTTTGTGAAGGTGAACCGAACCATCTAAAAAACAAAACAATATATCCGGTCTGAACTAGTGTGCACCAAAGAAGCAGACTATTGGGTGTGAACACAGCCTAAAATCACAACCTTACTTGATAGAAAAAAAACACTACAGTTTACATAAATATAGTTTTAATGAATAGAGGAAAAAGTGTGTCAAGAGGAGGATGCGGCTCACACATCCCCAGCATTGTTTGGCGTGAGTGGTTGATAAGTGTCCGACAGAGGGGGTAAAGCAGATGCTAGCTGAGGCAGATGATTGTGTGATCTGTGGGGGAGAGGGCTTGGTTGAGGGGCGGCCATGATGGAGAGTCGGACAGAAGGACATGGAGGCGTTTATACTGTTTCTTTGACTGGCGCTTCCCACGCAGACACTGAAGACAGTTCAGGATACCCAAGTCTATCAGCATCTAGGGGGAAAAAAACAAGGGATTTAAGGAATACACCATTGCAAGAGAGTAGGAGTATGTAGGCTATCAATGATGAAATAATGAGAAATTTTTGTTTTTTTCATAGCAGATGTATTGACTTGTTATAGTGTTACAAATACCATTAAAAAGATGGAGTCAGCGATTTTAGAGAACGCCTTATCAAAATGTATTTGTCAAAATCAGTACATTTCTCCTCCATCCTCTACCTGCACGTATTGTGTTTGCACTGAAATAAAATCCAGTATTAATTAATACACAGCTGAGGCTCTGTTAACTAGTATGTAAAAAAAGTGGGCAGACCATAGCTAGCAACATGCCTGTTAACAGAGCCTAGACTGTGTATTATTAACAGCTCGTGAGGAGATATTCACTGATTTTGACAACAAGCATTCTCCAGATTCACTGACTCCACCTTTAAAATGGGCTCCGTTTTATTCAAGCGTCCCAGTGAGGCAGTACGCACAACAGCTAAGCCCTGAAACCGATGCCGCTCAATGGAATCCTGCTATTGTCGAGCTATGATCCCAAGAGGGAATATAAAAAGATTCATATCATCACTCACCTCCACAAAGAAACAAATGAAGAAGTTGAGAGCAGCCACAGCGACTAGCAGCATTTTGAAATCCATATCGGAGAAGTTGAACATTTGAAGTTTTTGACAAATGAAAGGCCCGGGATACAACACCAGCCAAGAGGTCAGGCCAAAGAGGACAAACAGCAGACACAGGAACAGCACTGGAAAGACAAAAGAACACGCTCCTAAATCTGTAATACACTTCACAATGAATGGCCCATCAAATCATCAGCATGAGTCTATGGGCATTACTGTTTCAACCATAAAGCATCATCTTCAGACGTTTGTGCCGACTCACCATTGTGGTACAGAGGTTTCTTATGAGGGTAGCCCTTGGTGGCCACAACAGCCATGAAGACGTACTGGAAAGCTGACACGGCAAACACACTGGCGTTCTCCATGTTGGGCAGATTTTCTGTCCCAAACACTGTTGAATTGAGTGGAACGTACCTAAAGAGATGGTCGTATAAATATATGTATAAAACAGCACTGATAAATGTGGGTAACAGACTGTTGCTACGGACAGTGTATTGATCAATCACTTTGCGGAATATCAATGCGCTGATAAGTTAGACTACTCCTTAAAAAAGGTTTCCAGTCAAGACCAAGTGAGTCGGGCTCCTGTTCACATTTAACCTTAGGTGCTCTTGGGGACGTTTTTGTCCTTTCGCACTTTTTTTACGCTCTTTTTTGTGTATAACTTTGGCTGTGCTTATGTTAACTGAAATATTTTTGGCCAGGGATTTTTTTTTTTCAAATATTTTGTGAATTTCTACTCAGCAACTTTGTACCATCTATTATAAAGGCTGTACACTTTTTTGTTACACTCAGCTCCTTAAGGACGTTTTTGTCCCCTATTGACTCCCATTCAAAATGGCCTTTTTTTACCAATTTGATCCTGCTGTCATTACAGCATAAAATATTTTTTTCAATGATTTTATGCTTTCATCCTCAACATAAAGCATCAAAATTTATCATTTTCAACACCTTCACAATTTTGAACCATTTCCCTATATTTGGCATAGGGTTGAATTACAAGCAATTTTCCAGGTTGTCGGTCCTGCCCCCCACAGTGCAATAGAAAAAAAAAATTCAACCTAAATGGTGTGAGTGTGTTGGTAGGGATGCTAGTGTGTGGTGCATATGTGTGTATTGAGAAAATATAGTGTGTGTGTTTGTGTACACACAGCCAAACTTTACAAACTCAAACGTGTATGGAAAAAATGGCCCAATTTAAACTTTATTTTCTCAAACCATAGCCATGATGACAAACGCATGTAAATTTGATGATATTAGGCAATAATCCAACACTTAAGACACCAAAATTACTTTTTTTTAGCCCTATCTAGCTCAATCATTTATTTCCTCCTGGTTTTTTTGAGGATCAAATATGCTCCCTAAAACCATTTTTGTACTTTTTTGTAATTTTTTAGAGTTGCAGGCCTAAACATAATAAATATGAGAAATTAATGGAAAGTGTGGATCCATATGGATACCTTAGGGTTGTGTCTGTGTGTGTGTTGTGAAATTACTGTGTGTGTATGTGTGTGTGTCTTTGTGCGCATGCATATGTGTGCAGCTGTAAGGTGCAATTTGTGGGTTTTCAGGTGGCTGCGCAGGTTCACTTTGTTACTTTAGTACTTTGTTGACATCATCAAAGAAACTGGAATGAAAAGGTCAAAAGCAACTGACAATGAATTAATATTTGATATATATGTAAAGAGGTCAAGTGGGTTGAAAGGTTTTCAAAAAAAAAAGTAGAAAAAAATATTACTGTATAATGTTTTTAGGGCAGTTTATAGGGAGAGGATGAGCGTGAGTATTTATTTGCATCTGTGACTGCACAAATACTAAACATGTATCAAAAGCAGTTTTATTGCAAATCATTAACACATCCTAGAGTCTGATTATCCCACTCAAAAAAATCCACTTTGCATCTATTATATGAGAAATGTTTCAGTTATTGTGTTTTTTTTAAATAAAAATGGCTCACGTCATCACATAAGCTTGCATGTAAAGGGTTAAAAGCAATTACAAATGAATGAATATTTGATATGTATGTAAAGAGGTCAAGTGGGATAAAAGGTTTGTAAAAAAAAAAGTAGAAAAAAATATTACTGTATACTGTTTTTATGGCAGTGTATAGGGAGAGGACGTTTTTGTCCTCTAAGGTACTGAGTGTGACTATTTATTTGCATCTGTGACTGCACAAATACTAAACATGTATCAAAAGCAGTTTTATTGGAAGTCATTAACATATCCTAGAGTCTGATTATCCCACTCAAAAAAATCCACTTTGCATCTATTATATGAGAAATGTTTCAATTATTGTGTTTTTTTTAAATAAAAATGGCTCACGTCATCACATAAGCTTGCATGTAAAGGGTTAAAAGCAATTACAAATGAATAAATATTTGATATGTATGTAAAGAGGTCAAGTGGGATAAAAGGTTTGTAAAAAAAAAAGTAGAAAAAAATATTACTGTATACTGTTTTTATGGCAGTGTATAGGGAGAGGACGTTTTTGTCCTCTAAGGTACTGAGTGTAACTAAAAAGTTAAGGATACCCAAGGGTTAAGAGAGTGACCTGTTAGAATAGCTATACATTATCCCTTACATATATTTAAACAAGAGATATTGCATTTTTTAAATTTAATATAGAAACAAATATAAACTAGGGCTGTCAAACGATTAACATTTTTAATCAGATTAATCACAGGATTCTGTGGATTAATCACGATTAATTATACCATTGGAAATATGCCTGAAAAATTCGAATTTTCTCTGTATATTGTTGTACGAACGGAAAGATAAAGGACAGAAGGTGGATATGTACATTTAAAATTAGAATTTTTATTAATTGAAAATCCAAATGATGGTTTTAATACTGAAAATAAATGTAAATCAAACTAAAATATAGGCCTACCTACCACACCATAATTCAATTGGTCTGTCTCTTTACTATGTCTTTGGGCAAATATAGGCTATATAATGGCATTTATTTGGTGAATCTATAGGTTGTGCATTCTTGAATACAACTTGATTACAGTGTGTGTGTGTGTGTGTGTGTGTGTGTTTGTGTACGCGCGAACATGTCCTAGGGGACTGTTCATTTGTGCCAGGAAGCCAACGTTATGTTGATGTCTACTCACACACACCTCTGAAAACTGCAGACGTTTGTGTCCTTGCGGGCTCTGAACAGAGCAGACAATGTTTCTCCTCCTGTTGCTCCCGACATCAACTGTCACCCACGGCAGTTGATTTTATATACTATGCCCCCGACACAGACGTGACCGTTAGCAGTTTAAAACACGGCATGGGCTAGCGTGCTGTGATGTTTGGCGGCGCGCAGCTACTGATCCTGGGTCAGCCGCAACGTTTGAGTGGCTGTAGTACAGAGCCGGTGGGATGCACGGGGCGGATCATTCTGCACATGCGTTAATTGCGATTTAAAAAAAATTAACGCGTTAATTCCAGAAATGAATCACCCTGCGTTAACGCGATCATTTTGACAGCCCTAATATAAACATTTTCTTTCTTTCATGAAAACCTATTTTGCTGGGCGGTGAGTCTTTTCACTGACCAGTCCTGTGAGGTGGTGATGAAGAGTGCAGCCAGCTGAGCCAGGATGAGCACACAGGTGTGTATGAAGAGGCCTCCCAGGACAGGCAGGGCCAGCAGACTGGCTGGAGGCCTGCGCCGGTCCAGCTCCTCACTGGGGCCTCCCTTCCCCATCACCAGGGCCAGCACCGTCACCACAAAGATGTCACAGTACAGGAACTGCAGGTCTGCCATGCTGGTCTTCATCTGGACACAAACGTACAGAGTGGGTCTTAGAGAGTACTTCAAGCATTAACGTATCAAAATCATTTATTCAGAATTGAAGTTGCAGGGTCTGCCAGGTAAAGATCTTGCCCCCCAAAACGGTCAAGTTTAAAAAAAAAAAAAAGGTAATAAAAAAATAAAAAAATAGCATGAAAGCACA